>CM057007.1:2669273-3399273 GCA_029891345.1 Dryococelus australis | reverse complement strand
ATATATATAGGGAATTCGAATCCGCATTTCAATTAGATTAAGGTCTCTTTTCATATATCTTTTGAAATTAAACTCGTTTTTTAAATAACTATAAAAACTGTTGAACAAATGTGCCTTCATATTTTGCATATTGTTTAACACCTACATAGATTTTTGGGAGTAAGAAACGTACGTAGGCACAAAAATATTTTTGTTATCTACACTTCATGAATAATTATTTTCCTTTTCTTCGTTATGAGATCACCTTTTTTTTTAGGAAAATTATGTAAGAAAATTATTAAAGAAAACAAGCACTGATTATGTTTCTAAGGTTTTTTTTTTTTTTTTTTCCAAAGATAAGGCTATTAAATATGTTGTGCCTGCGGAATAATAACTTTTTAACAATTTTTAGTGGATAATGTGCACGAAATGAGCCAACATTGTTTAAATCTATAACTTAACAGGGAGAATGCGTAAGCCCTTATGACCTTGACCAAAATATCTTTGAACTCATCGCAGCGGAAATGTTTGGCGGTATTCTCTCTGTGTTTACTCGAACTTCGGTGCATCGATCCAGTAAGTCGATTAAAACCAACGTACCACGTGTAATCTTTCCAACTCCTCTCTCTCTCTCGCTTTCTCGCTCTCTCGCTCTCTCTAAATGTGACTTTAACTTGTAGATCGATCCCAGCCACGTCACGGGGAATTTACCGACTCCAGCAAGCCACAATTTGCGCCGTACATTTTGTCACTTCTGTTATGGTCGTAAATAGATTTTTAGCCCAAGGACAGCTACTAGAAGAGAAAATCTCGAATTAAAATACACTTACCCACTTCACGCCGTAAAATAAAAATATTTGTAATAATAACTCGCCTTATAAATTACATTTATCAAATTGATTTTTTACAGTGCAGTAGGTCATAATTCCCATCCATGCCGAGATAATAGTTGTTTGAAGCAACGCACTATTAGACTGAACAGTGACCAACAAATATTCAGTCGTCGTTTGAAAATCAATTTGATGAACAATAATTTAATTTTTTCAGCTAGAAACACAGAGCGTGAATTGGCTTATTAAGTTACTTTTGACAGTAAAAAAATGACATCGAACCTATTATTTTCTTGAAGAAACTGTTAAGAAATTTCTCTGCGGCTACTCTCACCAACGGCGTGTTGAACCTAATAACTTTGCCTGCCTGTGTTTGATTTCACTGAAGTAATGCGACTACTCCATAGGTTATTTCTGTTTTTTTTTTCTTCATTGCATCACGCTAATTCAATTTATTTTCTCCCCACAAGTATTCAATATGGCTTTCCACAGAATGATTGCGTATTACATTTTCATCAACAATAAGGTCTCAGAGTTTCTGCGTGAGCACTTTAAATATTGACACAATTGATATCTCCGTTTTAGAGGTTTAAGTGAATTTAAAGTACAAAAATATATTTATTTTCATCTCTCTTCAACCCTTTACACTCCACAGAGGCTCGACGTTGCAACATTCAAAAGAAATCGAATTTTATTTGCGGCTGTAGAATTTCTGGGTGATTGCCGGCCAGAGTCATAATTTTTCTCTTTTATTATTACCAAACTAAAAAACTAAAAACAATTCCTTAATGAAACACCAGTATTTAGAGGGTACACACAGTAAAGACATGGTTCCAATTTTAAAATGATTCTGTGATTTTCGAAAATATATAGACTGTTTCTGTAAATGTATCCATTAAAACTATCAAAACTGCTCTGTTATATATATATATATATGTATGTGTATATATATATAAGCGTTAGTATGAACTTATTTGTTATTCTAATTCGTGTAGACTTCCTGGCATATAAAGTAAATACAAATACCAATAACGTCAATCTACGCAACTAGTTGCTTGTCCTCATTATGAAATATTACGCGATTAGCAAATCTCAATTTAATTTTTAAGTGTCTTGGAGCCATTGGCAAAATGTAAAACCAGATAATGATACCGTGGGTTTTTCGATTAACATAACTTGTATGAATTATTTCACTACTAACTGGTTACACCATTTAGAGAGCTATTTATACATTTAGAGTTGTTACCTAACTCGTAATTCCATAAAATTCGTAATCTCGGTTTTTCTGTTGTAGTTGTGTGCGCGTCTTGTTTTTGCGCTAATTTGCGATATACAACTTTTGAAGAGTCGAATTCTTTCTAGACGTGCCATTCATATCAGGAACCATTAAGTTAGGTAAATTGCCGAAACTTTTAGTAAATTAGTTTTTTAATCTCTCGTTTAAGCGAAGCGGTATTAAGACTCATATAATCGCCAAATTAGACAGCAGCCTAACAAGCACAGATATTTTGTGGTTTTTTCTGCACATTGGTTCGGATATTACGTAAATAAATATATCTTATATTTACTCTAAACTCGCACCTGTTATTAAGATTACTGGATTTAAATGAGTCAAACTGAAGTAAAGATACGAAAGTTTAATTGAGCAGTGTTTCACTAGGGTAGATATTTCTTGGAATCCAAACTTTACAAGTTCTTCTCTTGCAAACCACATGAAAGTATATAATACTTTGGTGAAAATTTTAGCACTGTCATCACAGTGCACGAATATTTTCCTGAAACGCGATATTCTTTCTTTTGCGAAGTTTTCTTTGTCTCTTTAAACCGAAGCAGTGTTTTATCTTTAAACATTTTGTTTCAAAATTAAAATTTTCCTGCTAAGTTCAAGACTATCAAAGATTCCAGTCAGCTTCAGTACTTTGGAAAACCAACTCTAAGGGCTACAAACCCATGCCTACTATTTTGGTCAGGAGACCTTAATTTCAGTTACTGATTTCCATCGTCGTACAGGTCCCCAACAGCCGAACGTCTCTGAAGACAGGTCGGCTATCATGTTTTATTTATATGAGCATTTATTGGAGGGGAAAACGCCCTAATACAGTCTTTATTTGTACAGAAGATTCGAGAGACACATGACAATATTGCGGATATCTTGTGCGTACAACGCGCTCTTTACGTTTTCAAACAGCCAGGCGCTACCAGCCCCACCCACGACTGGAGCGCTTCAAGGCGGCGAGGCGTTGAACCACAGGCACTGGCTACTGCTAGTATTCTGAGTGCCTCGATATGTGTCACCCACGCCGTGCCATGCGTCGAAGCTTGCCATTTTGTAACACGTATTCGTAAATCGGTCATCACTGGAAACTTCTGTTGCTTCAAGAAACGTCAGTTCATATTCCTTCACTACTCTTTAATATTAAATCAGCGTAGAATCTATTTTAAGGTTAATTTCTGCCGTGAAACTTTATTACGTCGTAACACCGTTGACAGCCGAGCGAAGTCGGCGGGCAGGGGGCATGTGGTTGCGTAGTGGGGCAGTCATGTCCGCCGGTAAGCTAGCAACTTTCCGATGCCAGGTAGTGGGCAGGAGGCATGTGGTTGCGTAGTGGGGCAGTCAAGTTGGCCGGTAAGCTAGCAACTATCCGATGCCAGGTAGCGGGCAGGAGGCATGTGGTTGCGTAGTGGGGCAGTCAAGTCCGCCGGTAAGCTAGCAACTTTCCGATGCCAGGTAGCGGGCAGGGGGCATGTGGTTGCGTAGTGGGGCAGTCATGTCCGCCGGTAAGCTAGCAACTTTCCGATGCCAGGTAGCGGGCAGGGGGCATGTGGTTGCGTAGTGGGGCAGTCATGTCCGCCGGTAAGCTAGCAACTTTCCGATGCCAGGTAGCGGGCAGGAGGCATGTGGTTGCGTAGTGGGGCAGTCATGTCCGCCGGTAAGCCAGCAACTATCCGATGCCAGGTAGTGAGCAGGAGGCATGTGGTTGCGTAGTGGGGCAGTCATGTCCGCCGGTAAGCCAGCAACTATCCGATGCCAGGTAGTGGGCAGGAGGCATGTGGTTGCGTAGTGGGGCAGTCAAGTTGGCCGGTAAGCTAGCAACTTTCCGATGCCAGGTAGCGGGCAGGGGGCATGTGGTTGCGTAGTGGGGCAGTCATGTCCGCCGGTAAGCTAGCAACTTTCCGATGCCAGGTAGCGGGCAGGGGGCATGTGGTTGCGTAGTGGGGCAGTCAAGTCCGCCGGTAAGCTAGCAACTTTCCGATGCCAGGTAGCGGGCAGGAGGCATGTGGTTGCGTAGTGGGGCAGTCAAGTCCGCCGGTAAGCTAGCAACTTTCCGATGCCAGGTAGCGGGCAGGGGGCATGTGGTTGCGTAGTGGGGCAGTCATGTCCGCCGGTAAGCTAGCAACTTTCCGATGCCAGGTAGCGGGCAGGAGGCATGTGGTTGCGTAGTGGGGCAGTCAAGTTGGCCGGTAAGCTAGCAACTTTCCGATGCCAGGTAGCGGGCAGGGGGCATGTGGTTGCGTAGTGGGGCAGTCATGTCCGCCGGTAAGCCAGCAACTATCCGATGCCAGGTAGTGGGCAGGAGGCATGTGGTTGCGTAGTGGGGCAGTCAAGTCCGCCGGTAAGCTAGCAACTTTCCGATGCCAGGTAGCGGGCAGAAGGCATGTGGTTGCGTAGTGGGGCAGTCAAGTTGGCCGGTAAGCTAGCAACTTTCCGATGCCAGGTAGCGGGCAGGAGGCATGTGGTTGCGTAGTGGGGCAGTCAAGTCCGCCGGTAAGCTAGCAACTTTCCGATGCCAGGTAGCGGGCAGGAGGCATGTGGTTGCGTAGTGGGGCAGTCAAGTCCGCCGGTAAGCTAGCAACTTTCCGATGCCAGGTAGCGGGCAGAAGGCATGTGGTTGCGTAGTGGGGCAGTCAAGTTGGCCGGTAAGCTAGCAACTTTCCGATGCCAGGTAGCGGGCAGGAGGCATGTGGTTGCGTAGTGGGGCAGTCAAGTTGGCCGGTAAGCTAGCAACTTTCCGATGCCAGGTAGCGGGCAGGGGGCATGTGGTTGCGTAGTGGGGCAGTCAAGTCCGCCGGTAAGCTAGCAACTTTCCGATGCCAGGTAGCGGGCAGGGGGCATGTGGTTGCGTAGTGGGGCAGTCATGTCCGCCGGTAAGCTAGCAACTTTCCGATGCCAGGTAGCGGGCAGGAGGCATGTGGTTGCGTAGTGGGGCAGTCAAGTCCGCCGGTAAGCTAGCAACTTTCCGATGCCAGGTAGCGAACATGAGACATAATTTGGTGGGGGTCACATATCCAACTTATTCACATGTAACGCCCAACCGTTCTCCTGAAATGTGTGAAATAAATACTGCGCCCCTCATATCATTGCTCTAGTCATTTTAAAACTCAATATCCAGTTTACTTGTCATTGTGTGAAACTGATTTGTTGCTTTTGGCTGTTTGATAGGCTACATCAAAATCAAACTTGAAACATTCGCCATGATAGTCCTTGAAAGTTTCTCAACTATTTACTGTCACGGTCTACAAAATATTTGTTGTATTTTTTTTGCCGGAGTGACAAAAAAATATTAATTGCTCATACCTTCATGTTTATTATATATTTATATATACATGTAATTGCAGGGCAATGCGCTTAAAGCAATTGCTTGACGACCGTGAAATCATATATTCACCACGTACGAATAAAAAAAAAACGCAGCACAATTTATCTCTACCGCTTCTACCCTGATGTTGTAACATTATAAAAATTCAACTCCGCGGCACATAGAGTAAGCAAAAGTTATTTGCGTTGTCAGAGCTCAAATATTTAGCTTGCACCGTTTCAATTATTTACAGATACCGCGCTGCCAAAGTTTCAACTCCAGCTGTGCAGAACACAGACTGCAATACTGTCAAGGTAGTCCCTGGCATGACAGTAAACAATTTTTACTGATAGCAGTTTGATCTACGACCCTACGAATTTCATTAAACATAAAAAAATAATATTTTAATGGTTTATCACTAAAAATGTAATTGCATTTACTTAAAAATTTTCTAAGAAAATATTAATTCCGTTAACATGAAAATTTAAGCCTCCATAGCAACGTGACAACCGGGTCTTTTGACTTTTAGTGTCATTAATATTTTCGAATTCCTCCTCCTTAGTTATTTTTTAAACCAAAACTGTAATGATTTATCACAACGTATACTGCAAAAAATCATGGGAAAATTGGCCTGACACTGTAATGTAATATTCGCAAACTTGTGTAGGAAACATATAATTTTCCTTATGGTTAAGGTAACATTACTGCGCTCTGGAGTAAAATTCAAGTACATGGTAGTGGAAAATCCCATACATGCATGGGGAAATTACCTTACGACGTGTGGCTCTCCTCAACCATTTGTAACTATTTTATAACTGTATTTTATATATATATTTTTTGCCTTTAAATTAATATTTATTGTTTAGTTATACACGCTGTATTTATATTTAAATTATAATTACAGCTCTCTGGAGTAAAATTCAAGTACATGGTAGTGAAAAATCCCATAAATGGGTGGAAAAATTACCTTACGACGTGTGCATCTCTCTAGCATTGTCTCAACAGCTAAGTAGGTCGACGGGCGAAGAAGCAATCTTGTAACACGCTAATATTAACTAATAATTGTCACACTATCGTCGTGATATGATGGATAGCGCATCGGCTTATCGTGAAAAAGGTCCATGGTTCACGCCCACACACCAGCAATTGTCGAGGATTATATATTTTATGTTTCGGTTACTATTCGTCAGATGATCAAAGTGAATAATCAAATTAACGGTTCTGATACTCCGCGATATTTTTTCATATCATTTTACTATAAAATATAGTTAATATTCCCTTAATTGTATGGAATTTTCCCTTACTTGTATGGAATTTTCCCTTACTTGTATGGGATTTCCCCCCAATTCATCAGGTATCCGTGCGAGTAGGTAATAGTACGTTACATGTTATGTAAATTTACTCTTCATTTAATAGGTAATTTTACATTGCATGTAGATGTAATTAACTTCCCTTACATGCAAGATAATTTTACCTCGATTATTTTTTTACAGTGCAGGGATATAATTTTATGTCATCTGCTTTTCCAAATATACATAAAGCATTAGCATTTTTCGCAAATAATTAGTGTGTTCTATAAAAATATGTTGCTTTGCGAAAGAAGGCATTCAGGTATCATATATGTAGATATTTACGTTACTGTAATAAGCCACATTGAAATTGACAGGTCACATTAATTATATTAGAGTATCTGGAACATCACTTTTATTGCTCGGCCCCATTAAATTCGCGAATTTCTCTTCCTCACTACTACAGTTCACATTCATCATACATATTCATGTCGCATAAATATAAAAGTAGGATCTACGCACGAATTCAATTTACATTTTCTTCCTGTGAATAAAATTATGCTGACTAAGCCGATGGAGTGTTACTATCGACCGTAGCATAAATTAGCTATAAATTTAAATCAGCTGTATTTGGATTCAGTTAAGTGGAATAACATGAGAGTAAAATAGGTTTGTAAATTCTATGCGCAAACGTGAAGCATTGTGTTGCTGCATTCTATCTGTGTTAGGTATTATGTCTTTATTTTTAAGGCTCGCTCAGAACTGCAATACAGAACGTACGTATGTGATCAGTCCTACTGTTCCAAATTATATCAGACCTGCTTACCTGTGACGAAATTTCGCTTACATTTACTAACATGTTCGTTAAATTAACGAAATTCCCAGTAAACGCATTACAATTGATTAATCGCGGAATATTTATTACAAATATAAAACCTCGTTAACTCCTCGAAAACAGTTTGTTTTCTCAGAAATATACTCTACATTAAACCAGTACAAAATCAAAACTAATTAGGTGAGAACTGTTCCTCTTAAGGCAGTTGAAGTCATCGTATTGCTTCGCTGATGTAGTTTCGCACGTAGAATAGACATGTCCCAGATTGGCTCCCTTCTTGTTTGAATACCTTACAATTTGCCTATTCATGTAACCATAAAATGAAGCGAAGTTGGTTTAATTCCAGTTTTCGAACTGTTCCGTGCTTTCATCAAAATTTTATTTTGCAGGATAAAGTATGTGTTCTTAATATTAAAACTTGATCAGAGTAAGTGTAATAATGAAACACGTATACATATAAACAGTTGTTACCACATACGTCAGTAATATGGTGGAACGCCGTTCACCAATCAGCTCCCGGAGACTAACTTGCCAGACGACAACCCGGCCAATGGGGAACATTCCATGACATTGCAATAGCCAATCAGACTGAAGGTCCGGTTCCACAGCTTCGTGCAGCCAATCGGCGATAGTTAGTCTGTGACAAGAGTTTCTGTTGATTCACGTCACTAGTAGTAATCAATTATAAAACGCTGGTTCGCCTGCAACATCCAATATTATTGTCCAAAGTATGGTTATTTCTACTACAGGTTCGGAACAATACTTGATAACTCATGGGAGAGTTTGGTATAGGGAAAATTCCCCCCACTAGACGCGAAGTGTTAAAAAATGTAACTTTTAATTGAAATTATAGGCTATGTGAATTATAAAAGAGAGAGATTGTACCTAAATCGTGAAAATCATGTAAAAAAAAAAAGAGGCGAAAATCTATGTATTTGAGGGCTAAATTTAAGCTCTAAAAGTTTCTTAAAAAGGAGCTTTCAAAAAACGGGCAAATTTAAGAAGGAAAAAAAAAAAAAACAAGAAAATTTGAGTAGTTTTCCAAAAATGTGCGCACACAATTTGACACAGGTAAAATAAGCAAAATTATTCAAAAATCAAGCAAATTTAAGGCTAAACCAAGCAAATCAGATGAAAAGATAATTTATATAATTCAAATTATAAACTCAATATCATGTACAGATTTTCCATTTTTCACCTTTATACACTATAAAAACTCGCTCCTCATTAATCATTTTTAAGATATTTTCATCAATTATCTTTGCATAGCGATCTGGTAAAGTGATTTTATAAGTACCATCTAGAATGCAATTAACTTTTTTGCCAAACTTAGATTCATAAATTTGAAAATCTGTAGCAGTAAACCATTTATATTTTTCTAGATCTTGTAGTTTAGGCAATTCATATGAATTGTCCAACATGTTGAGCAGAGCCTCCATTTTTGGTATGTGTTATTTAAAAGGAAAAGAATTTAATAAGACTGCAAAAACTTTGAAATTAATTTTTTTTCTCTTTATAAAATATTTTTCTTAGTAAATAAAATGGAAAGTAATAACATACAATGTAAAAAGTGTGGCAAAGTATTTAACATAGAAAGTTTTGCACCACATAAACATACAAAAGATAAACATTTTAACACATGTAAAAAATGTTATAGTGAATATGTTAGTAGTCATTATGAATTTAAAAAAGAGAGTAATGTGCGAATGTGTAAAATATGTTTATAATACATCTCTCAAAAAGCATAAAAATAGTAAATTACAAAATACAGTATTAGATAATTTAAACAACGATCATGATAATTATCCAACAAAAAAAATGTAAAGTGTTCAATGAGAATAAATCTATGAAAGTATTTTCTGTGAATGAAAACTGTAAGGACAAATATTCAATTACACGTAAAAAAAAATGTTTTAGTTAATAAATGAAGAATTATCGTAATAGCAAGAAGTTAAATACGGTTTCCCCAGTAATTTAAGCACTTTTTTATTTATTCAGTATATCTGTTTTTATATTTTACTTATACATTTTTCTCTTATAAATAAAACTATAAAAATGGAGGCTTGCATAACAACTGTGTTGAATGGTGAGGGAGTGAGGATGTTGACACATCTTGCTAATTATTTTAAAATAAAATATACAACTAGACTAAGGAAAAACGACCTAATTAGAGGTCTTATGCCATTTTTATGCCACTGGTTATAGACAAGGGGGAGAAAAATAAAGCAGATAAAAATAATAACAAATTTACCCTTGGCTGATGCAAATATCAATGAATTATATCCCAAAGATAAAAAATAATTAACAGATTTATTTACATTATATAATAATTATTTGGTTAACAAGAAAAATTAAAGAAGAAGCAACAAAATTAACTTAGTTAATAAAGCTTTTAAAAGTAGGATATCAACATATAACACTGAAAATTCTTTTTATTTAGTACAGCCCATTCATTTTTTTACTTCAGCAAAAAATAAGATATTTGAAATAATACACAATAATCCTAAAATATTAAGAGACATGACAAACTAGTATTAAATTATATGCTAATTTTAGAAAGCAAGAAAATAATAAAGTACAATTTTTCGTTTTTCAATCACCCAATTATACAGTATTGAACACTGGATACATTAAAAAATCTATACATTCATAATACAAGCAGTACTTGCACAATTATCTAAATTTCAAAAAAGAGATTCTGGATGGGCCTTAGATAAAATAATTGGGATACAATTAGCAATAAATAAGTAGAATCCACTAAGAGGTTCATCATATATTGATCTACCAGAAGTGATTAAAAATAAAAAAACCATGCATAAATGTAAAGAATAATGATCAAAAATGTTTTCTTTGGACAATAAAATCTGCATTGTTTCCAGTAGAGAAAGATCCACAAAGAATAGCTAAATATAAAAATGTGTGGCTTAATATTGATGAAGTAATAGATAAATATGTATATCCTATTAAAATTGATGATATACCAAAAATAGAAAATAAACCTGATACATCTATAAATGTATACTCTATTGATGATAAATACACGATATAGCCACTGAAACTCGCACAGATTAGAAAAGAAAAACATATAAATTTACTTTATTTCAAAAATGATACAAAATCATATTATTGTTGGATAAAAGATTTATTGAAACTGCTTTCTGCACAAAAAAATAATCAACAACGTAAAACTTATATATGTGATATGTGTCTTCAATTATTTTATTCTGAAGAAAAATGAAATAAACATACTAAAGATTGCTCGAAAAATGAACCTGTAACAATCATTTTACACCCAAAAGTAGATGAAATAAATTTTAATAATTATAAACATACAATGAAGGTTCTACTCACAATATATGCAAATTTTGAATCAATATTAAAGAAAACATCAACAACTAAACCAAATCTACGAGAAAATTAATAAATGAAAAAATAACCAATTTTAACAGAGGATGATATTGATAATGGTTTTTTTATAAAGAAACACTTAATGAACGATATAATCTTACTAATGAACAAATAAATAACACATTTAAAAATTAAATGATGAATCATGCACAATGAAAAATCAATTACAAGGAGCATTTGGTTTTTGTTATTATATTGTATCTAATTATGATGATCATTAGCCTCCAGTAGCATATCGACGTCTAAATGTGCATAAAATATTTATACAATCCATAAAAAGAAAAGTAGAATTAATTGGGGAAATACATCCACATATTGAACCAGTGCATTTACTAACAAAAGAATAAAAAATGCTATATAGGAAATCAAAAAGATGTACTGCATGCAAATGTTGATATATGGAAGAAAATAAAAAAAGTGTGTCGTCATGATCACATAAGTGGAAAATTCATTAAACCAGTATGTGCTAATTATAGACTAAAATTAAAATTACCAAATGTTGTTCTAATTTACTATCATAATTTAGCTGGATATGATGCACATTTATTTATTAAAAAGTTGGGATATGATGATAAAAAATATAGAATTAATTGCAAATAATGAAGAAAAGTTTATAACTTTCGAAAACAAAAAAACAGAAATCTTAAAAATGAGATTTATAGACGCATTTAAATTTCTGGCCAGTAATTTAGATAAATTATCATCGAATTTATGTAAAGATCAAATGAAACACACACAAAAACATTTTCCAAAAGAACACGCAGACTTAGTTATTAAAAAAGGTATTTATCCATATGATTATACGGGCAGTAGGAACAAATTTGAATAAACAGAACTTTCACCAAAGAGCGAATGTTACAATAAATTTAATGAATCTGATATAACTGATGCTGATTTTGAGCATGCAGCACACATATGGAACCAATTTAATACTAGAAATCTTGGTTAATGCCATGATTTATATTTAAAAAGTGATGTATTATTGTTAGCAGACATACATTCGAAAATTTTAGAACACATGTATAAATTCCTATGATTTAGATCCTGTATGGTATTTTACAGGACCAGGTTTATCGCAGTATGCAATGTTAAAAATGGCTAAACAACTATTAGATTTATTATACAATTATGGTATGATTTTAATGATTGAAAAAGGACTTAGAACTAATGCTAAAAATAATTTTGATAAGATTTTTATAAGCTCGTGAATGATTCAGTGTTTGGTAAAACTATGGAAAATATTAGAGACAGAGTTGATATAAAACTAGTATCAGATGCTGAAAAATGTGAAAAATTAGTAACAAATTCAAATTTCAAAACAAGTGCTATGTTTAATGAAAATCTTGCAGCTATAAATATGAATAAAACAAATGTAAAATTTAATAAACCAATTTACGTGGGTATGTCAATTTAAGATATTTCAAAAGAATTAATATATGATTTTCACTCTTACATAATAAAACCAAAATATGGTGATAAAATTTGATTATGTTATCAAGATACATATTCATTCATCAATTAAAATAAAAACAGAAGATTTTTACAAAGATATGAAATAGATGATGACAAATTTGGCGCAAGGGATAATCCAAATGAGAATATTTATAACATACCTCAAATAAATAAAAATGTGTTAGGAAAAATGTAAAGAAGAATGTAATGGTAAAATAATGAAAGAATTTGTTGGTTTATGATAGTAAATGTATGCTTATAAGGTTAATGATAAAGAAAATATAAAATGTAAAGGTGTGAAAAAATGTGTAGTTAATAAGCGAATTACATTGTTTGCTTAAAGAGAAAATACAATATAAAACAATGAATACAATGAGTGAAAAACATGAAATATATAGAGTCGAAGTTAATAAAATAATATTAAGTCCTTATGATAGCAAAAGATTTATACTTGAAAATAAAATAGATACACTACCATATGGGTATCAAATAGAACAATTTCTAATTAATTTTTATGTTATTATATTTTTAACTTTTTTAGTTTCTAAGACAACACCAATATCAGCATCATCAAAACCAACGAGTTTGTCATTTTCATTTCTAATTTATAAAACAATATGTTTAATATCTTATTAATTTTATAAAAAAACCCGGATATACTGGATATACCGGCTCATAAAGTATATAATCTCTAAAATCAAACCTAGCTTTTGGTGAAAAATACATAATTATATCAGTTTCAAAATGATTTGATTCATCATATTTTATGAACATACCATATGCTGAATTATAGTGAGTATTTATTATTTTTAATGGATTAAAATAAGGTAATTTAGTGCATACAAAAACTTTGTCTTAGTTAATTTTTTTCAAAACCAAAAATATTAGATAAGCGATCATCATGTTTAGTATCTAATTTTGATTTGATAGATATTTTTTTTATATCATCTGATATTATTCAGTTTTTTTTTAATGGATCAAATGGATTTATAGTTTCTTTTAATGTTTCAATATCATATTGACGTCTTGGAATAGCTATAACTTCATTTTTATCAACAATAGGTTTCATTTTTTCAATTTTTTAATAGTATTATTATTTATATTTACCATTAAAAATTTTCTATGAAACCTAATTAATGTGATCGATTTTTCATTATGAATCATATCATAATAAAGTTTTTTCTTTAAATAGAACTATTGCTTGTCAACTTAAATACTTTAATATCCAATATATAGAAGTTAACATATAAATGCAAGAAATTGACTGGGGTATAGGCATTTAAATTTCCAAAGTGGGATCAAAGAATTTATAAAATGGCGAATTATTGCCTGATAATATACGTGCAATAATTGTTGGCCCGAGCAGTCATGGCAAAAAAATATTGATAGTTACTTTTATTTATAAAACATTTTGGTTAAATATTAATAAACTGTATGTTTGCTCAAAAAGTTTAAACCAACCTAAATATATTCAGTTACAAAATGATATCGATGAGGTCGCCATAAAACTAAAAATTAAAGAAAAAATGACTCACTTTTTACATAATACTGATCAAAAGCCTACTTTAGAAAAGTGCGAAAAATATTCACTAGTTGTATTTGATTATGTTATTTTAGAAAATTAAGACATTATTCGTGATTATTTTACTTTGGGGCAGACATAAAATATCGATGTGTTTTATTTAGCTCAAATATATTTTTAAATATCTAAAAATTGTTAAGAGATAATACAATTTTTTAAAAATATATTTAGACAAGATGAAACTAATATAAAACATATTTTTTAATGATTTTGTCAGGGGTGATATGACTTATGAGCAATTTAATTAAATTTGTTAAATGTGCTGGGATGAAGGTCATGGTTTTATTACAATAGATTTGAGTAGAAAAATGAATATTGGAAAGTATAGATAACAAATTAAAGACGTCATTAAATTTAAAAGTTTTTGAAAACATGTTTATGTTAAAACGAATGACAACACAACAATGGCACAATGACAATGGTGAACAAATGTTAAAATGGGTGTTAAACGTGATATGCATAATGATATTGCATTTTTGGAATTTTCTGATTATAAAAAAAATTTTATAATTTACCAAATGTCACCTAAAGCAGACTCAGCTGTGCAAACATCTAGTTTATTAATCCACGATTTGTGTGATTTGTCAAAACCTAACCATTTTACAAAAATTGGTTCGGGTAGTCAGTTTTCATACTTTCATTTTCATAAAAACTACCTATTATTTCTTCTCCATTAATGAGTTTTAATTTGTAAGGTAGTACATAATATTTTAAAACTCTAATAATTGCATAGTTCTGTCAACCAATTAGCAGTATAACCTTCTTGAATTTTTCTTTTTTTCAGTTTGCTCACATGAACATCTCCAACTTTATATTTTGGTTTAGTAAACACAAAATTTGTTTGCAATTTACTTTTAATTTTTTTTACTAACTTCAATTGGTTTCATACCAATAGTTTTATGTTTTGAATTATTATATGCTTTCACAAATTCATTCAATATATTTACCCATTTACAATTACCATCTTTTCCACATTATATTTTTAAAGTTCGATTAAATCTTGCAACAACACTTGCTTTTAATTAAGAAAATGAAGAATAATGGTTGGGCATTGTATTTTTTCATAAGCTCATTAAATACTTAATTATAAAATTCTGAACCATTATCAGTTTGTATATTATTTGGGTTATTTTAAATAATATAGATTCTAAACCTTTTGATAAGTTTTTAGCTGTTTAATATCTTTAATTGGTGTAGCAAATATGATTTTTAAAAACCTCGATAATTGTCATAATATATTTGTAACCATTGTTTATATGTAATATACCTATTAAATCACCTGTGTTAATTTTACAAGATCAATTTGCCATAAATCATAAATTCGAAATGAATTTATTTTTGTCTCGAATTTTGTTTGCATTGATTTATGCAATTCATTAATTATTCCCTCTCTTGGAGTGGAATTTTTATTTTTTAATTTTTATTTATTAGAATAACATGTAGAACATTTATTTTTTAAACTAGTCGCCTATTTTTTGTATTTTCATTTTATATATTATTTTTTGTGACTTTCTTGCACTTCAGACATCAAGTGTTCTCCATTTAATAAAAAAAAAATATATATTCATTCTTTATATTTCACAGATATTCCTATTATTACGATCTGAGCATCAGCATGAAGAAATATTTCATCTTTTTTTTATTTTAAAAGATAAATTATCGCCTCTTTTAGCATCAAAATGGCTTACTATAATTTATTTTTGTATTTCCCATAATAACAGTTGCATCATCATCAGTTGTTATTTCATCAATAGTACAATTCATCATAAAAATAAAGAAAATTGAATTATTTTCTAAGTGAAAAATATTATTAGTTTTATACCACTTTGCACTTAAATAAAATATATGAGACTTTTCTTCCATACATTTAACAATTTTTAAGTTAGCAAGTGTTTTGCAATCATTTAAAACGAATTGGTTTAAATTTTGTAATTTATCAGCTATTTCTTTATCGAAATATATTTTATTGACAGCATCTTTTCCATCAATAGGATCAGCCATATTATTATTTCTATGATTTTGAAGTGAAACATAACATGTTGTGTAAATAACAAAATTACTTGTTATCTTAAATAAAAAACAATGGTATTATATTTTGAATCTACATATGTTTTAAAAATCAGAAACTCTAGTGTTGTATTTTGATTCAACATAATTGTTTAATGCATAATCAGCAACAACAATTTTATATTTTGACTCTGCTTCTTTTTTTAATGTATGTTTTGCATTTTTTATTCGTTTTATATAATCAACAATAGTGTTATTGAATTGTTAATTTCTATCTTTTTTTAGAACATAATAAGCAACAATAGTTTTATATTTTGAATCAACCTCTTCTTTAAATGCAAGTATCCTGCTATATGTATATCAAAAAAACTTTTATTGGCCACATTTTTTATATCTACAGGTTCACCTATATTAACAATTCTTCGCCCAAAAAAATGAAACGTACGATTTTGTAAAATCAAAACAAGTGCTTAACTCACTTTGTAAAGAAGAGACACTCGAATTGCATTGTGAATCTACATATACATTTTTTTTAATCTTCAGCAATATTGTCAAAGTTTTTATTTAAATATTTGATTAATGATTTCCAAAATACATCGGTCATTTAATAATATAGAAAATATATTCATTAAACTTACGTTCTCTCGACAAAAGATGTAATACAATAAAACCTAGATGTCCACGTGTAACAGAATTAAAATTCTGAATTCGGTCATCATTATAATAAACATATCTATTTTTGAAATAATTAATTAAATCATTGCCTCCAAATGAGTCAAATTTATAAACATTATTATTTTATTTAAAATAGCAAACCCAATGAAGGCCAGGATTTGTTGAAATATCAAAATTAACTACAATACTCATTTTTGTGCATATTTTTTGGTAGTTCATCAATCATAGAAATATTTCTGAAATTTTTAATATTGAATATTTTTACATATTTAAATTAATAAATTCAATTTTTTTTGGCCTTCCTCATTTTAATCCACTTCCTGATTTATTTTCCATTGCTAAAGTATGTCTATGCTCTTCTAATTTTTAAAAATTATTACTAGTTCGTTCAACAGCACTATATTGCAGCAGGTGCTCCTAAAGCGGTGAGTACGGTGAAAATAATTCCTCCATAATGTAAACCATTGCCAGTTTTATCATTAGCCATTTTTTTAACTGTTGGTAATGGTAAAATTAATTTGAAATTTTTGCCCTCTTGCAATTTTTTTTTGCAATTTGATCATCTGATAAAAATGTATCTATAACCAAATTTTTTTAATTCCTCATAAGGAATATCGAAAGTAATATTTATATTCATTTATAAGTAAAAAAATTATTAATGGTTTAATAAATTTTAATGCCCCAGCCTAATTTTCTTTTTGTAATTATAATTGAAGCAACAGCTGCAGAAGCAATTTTTTCACCAATTTGAGTATTTTTATCTAACATTATTTCTTTTACTTCTTTTTTGTTAAATTTTATCTGTTTCGTGTCTAGATTCTAAAACTTTATGTTCCCGATAAGCAATATCATGATATTTACATACTTCGTCTAATTAATTTTCTTCTTTATCACCTATTTCAAGTCTTTCATTTAATTTTGCAAATGGACCACAATAATTATAACCAGACAAATGTAATTCGGGCAAATTTAAATTTCTTAATAACCTGTTTATCACACCTTTTCCATGGTGTTCAGAATTCCAAAATTGATGTGGAATAAAAAATACTTATAAGATATGATATACCTTTTGGATTATTTAGAATAAATTCAGAAGATTTATTGCATAACATATACATTATGCTCACCTTTTTCATTGTAAAAACTATTATTTCCAGCATTTTCTTTGCCTGAATAACTAATAATCGATCTATTAATTTTCTACAATCACCCATTCAAACGTATTCTTTGGGCAAATTATTATATATTTTTATACCTTCTCCAGATTTAGGAGTTCTTGGAGAAATCATTCTTTCTGGTGTATTTGGTAATGGTTTTAACTGTGAATTTTTTTTATATATATTCATCATAAATTGGACAAATTATCCTAATATACTTCGTATTACTACTTGAATTTGGATTATTCCTTTTCTCGTTAGGAATGTATTTTTGAAATATAGCATTGGTTGCTAAAATAATATCTGTGTAATTTTTAAGGTCAACATTATTGAAATTATCTTCGAGTTCTTCATAGGTACTCTTTGTTAAAAAATTAATAAGACCTTCTGTTAATGCATATTTTTTATCTTTGACAAATAAAAAATCATCATCTATTTTTCTTTTGTATCACCAATTTCAAATTCTTGACCAACTCCTCGCAAACCAAATTTTTCATTAATAAGATTAATATTTTCAGAAATATGTTTTCCGAGATTTATATTAGAAACACCAGCTATAGGTGGTAAATTTTTCTATGATAAAAAAAATCCTACTTGCTCTTCCTAATTAGGAGATTCTTGTTCTGCAAATAATTGTTTTTCAAATTATGTTTCTTCTGGTGTTGGTGGATAATCTAAATCTTTTAAGGAACACGTACTAGTGCTGTTATTAAATTTTTATTTTCTTCACTTACTAGTTCTACTTTTTTGTTAGTATTTTGTAATTCGCTAATTAATGGTAGATCTTTTTTCTTGATTTTTTTTCATATTCTACCTAATGGTTCTTTTTATAATTTCTATACTTCTCGATGAGCAAGTTGAGGCTGGTACAATTTGTAATGTTGTTTTAATTAGCCAACAAAATTTAACTTAAGGTGATTTGAAAGAAAATATCACTGAAGATATATAACTTTTTTATTTTATTAAATGGATAATGTAAAAGATTTTACAGGAACAAGAAATTGTTCTAATTAAATAATTCTAATTAAAATGTTCTCATCTAATAAACGACTTTATATTTTTGTCATATTTTCATTATCTGGCATGCCGGATACTGAAATTCCATAATGAATTATTGGATTTAATATTTAAATTCTATCAATCATCTTTTCATCTGATTTCCTTGTTTTAGCCGTAAATTTGTTTGATTTTTGCATAATTTTGTTTTACCTGTGTCAAATATCGTGTGTTCACATTTTTGAAAAACTGTTTTTTTTTTTTTTTTTTTTTTTTTTTTTTTTTTTTAAATTGCCCATTTTTGACAGTGCCTTTTTAAGAAACTTTTAGAGCTGCGCCAGATTCGGCACTATACATCTACTCGAACGGTGTACAGAGTTCCAGCAGAAAACGTTTTACTAAAAAACCGTCCAAGGTGTTTGAGTGAGGGCGGCTTACTAATGGCATTTAAGAAACGTTTCGCGCCTGTACATAATCTTCAATTTCTACATTTCTCTCTAAAGCATTATTTGTGATAGTAAAAATGGTTCAAACGAGTGTTCACACGATCATTTTTAGGTATCAACATTCCGGTACAAAACATTAAGAAATGAATAGAGACGTGCATCGAACCTTTACTTTTATTATTACGTCATAAATGTGTAAGGTTTCCGCTGAAATTCACATAGAGACGTGTTATCGACGGCAAGACTGCACGCTAGTTCAGTGCTTTGCGCATAGAGGCGACAAGAGAGTTGATGCGCATGTCTCGGTCGCCCCTAGCGCTCCCACGCTTTTAGGCCTCAGACGAATGAAATTCCTTCAACTAGACGGCCACCTTAAAACGTAAAATTTTCTTTACCCTAGTTATGGACATGTACGAGTATGCTAGTGCTAACATGTGAAGGGTTGATGTTAATGAAGAGGAACTCGTTACCACGCAGCTAATAGTCGTACTCTACTGTATGTTCACTTTGCGTATTCACAACCTGACCGGTGATTTACGCAGATTCACAGTGAATTGGACTGCGCCAAGTCACCGGTTCTTACTGTATTTTACTGACTCGCCTATTGGTGGATAACAGCCAAGTGCATTCATAGCGACTCCGATGTGCCTGATCCAAACAACTGATGCCGATTATAATAGGCTGTACAAAAAGACACTGAAGTTCGCAAGAATTCATATTGGCGATATCATTGTTTGCAAGACACGGACGAATATGT
Organism: Dryococelus australis; assembly: GCA_029891345.1. Lineage (NCBI taxonomy): Eukaryota > Metazoa > Arthropoda > Insecta > Phasmatodea > Phasmatidae > Dryococelus > Dryococelus australis. The sequence goes on along the minus strand of CM057007.1, from coordinate 3,379,283 downwards.
ATACAAAAAGGGGGGGGGGAATTGAACCTTAGCCCCAAAATGTCGGATACTGACATAATCTGTTCCCGAATGTGTGTCACTTCTTTGCCTGCTTCCTTGTAAGTTTTGCGGAGGTTTACTTATCTCGTACTCTTTTTGTATGTTCTGTTACGTGACTTCATCTCTAACTATGCTGTAGGGAAAGGTACTCCGAGAAAATCCTACAGTCAGAGAAAGTATTAAAAGTATAACATTCCAGAAGAACACTTTTAGTCAATAGAGAAGTAATAATGTTTGAAGTCACATGAGCTTGAATGTCTGAATATAAAGTCGAACATACCAGACGATAAATTCAATTTTAAAATTGCGCCGAAAATCTACGCAAGTGCTTTCAACTACTTAACCATAAAAAGGATTCTCATAGGTCAGTCTTAATTTGTATATTTTTAAAATAGGCAAAAAATGGCCTATTTCTTGAAACATATCACGCTAGCATTACGCAGCTGCAAAAGTCAGAAACACATGAGACATTCAAGCATTAATAGAAGCCGAAAATAAATATAATTTACATTTTTAGAAATAATTTATTTTAACCGTAGGGTGTCACAAGAAGTTCGCGTGTCAATTGTTAAGAGTCGCAGTCTCCAGCGCTTTTGATTCCTATTAAGATCTGACACCAGAATAAAATATGTTTATTTTTTTTTTCAGATTTCACTCATGCTCAGCAAAACACCCGCATAAAGAAATTTCAGATATGTGTGCAATCTGTTTCTTCGTTCCGGAATTACATAATACATAATACGAATTTACCGATAACGTAGGTGAATTCACGGAAAGATTTCTCTTAAATGTAAGGAAGAAAGTTACTGAAAAGAAACACCATATTCGTAACTTTTCTTACAATTCTAGGGAATTTGTATCACTTTGAACACTCCATCAGACTGTAATTCAGGCTACACTAAATAGGAAAATTTCTCTACCACTGAAAATTAATTTCGCATGAATAAAAATTTATTACATCGTTAATGCTTGCAAGGATCGTAAAATAATTTAATTAAAGTGAATAAAAGTAGAATAATAATGTGTTTATAACAACTAAAACGAAAAATATGGATTGTTTTACCTGTTTCACGTGAAAGCATATTTGATTGGGGGACAATCAAGGTAGCGCTCCATTAGCTGCAAGACAGACAGTAACAAACTTTATTCAGTAAAGTAAGCGCTTCAAATATGGTGGTGAAACAATAGTACGGTGGCAAGCACAGATCTACAGAATTGTCATTACTCTACTAGCTTGTCTTGATAACTAGATACCGTGTGGGCTTAAGGAGTGATAAGTGTTAGCAAAATTTTTATATATAATTAAGCATTTTTTTATTTTGCTCTTATTATAACTCGTAATGGACAACATTCCTTGTGCTAGACGCAATATGTAGTAGCTGTTTACAAACATTCGAAATGAATTAAATGTACGAATGGCGCCCTCTGTTTGTGCAATACGTTCAATATATTGCAAACTCAGGCCGAAATGCTTCATAAACTGTACGCAAAGTACCATACGCGTTAGCGACCTATTTTCACAACAAAATAAATCACACTTCATGACCACCCCTAAAAAAACTAGCTCTTGCTATATATACATATAATTGTATCACAAACTTTATCGTCTTTGGAAATAACCAAAGTGATATTTTTGAAATGAAATATCTGAAAAATGTTTCTCTACGTGAGTATCGCTGTAAAAATATATTTGGTAAGTTTCCTTGTCTGTATTGGAAGGTTTTAGCCAGTACTTTGTATGGTTATATTACCACATATGCAAATGGATATGTAGGAACATTTAGTGCCGCTAGTATTCAAAGTTAGGAACTTCCGTACGCATTTGACTGTTTCTTGAGCAAATGAAGGAACGCTACGATGGGTGTAGGGGAATAACTTTACCTACACGTGCTTTCCCACCATACATATAGCACTGATGTGGTAAATTTGCAAATCATTTCGTAGAGTGTACAAGTATGAAATCTATAACATAGTCATGCAATGAAATTAATGATTCATTTGGTCAGTATTTCCAGGCATGAAAGACTTTTTTACTTCGGGATTACGGAAACGCAATATGTAGCTTCCGTTTTTTACTGAGCTAGACTTCTGAGGCGGAATATTCTCTAGGCAAATGTGCGAGAAGTGTAAGAACATACCTGAAGTACCTCAAAAGTGAAGAGAGCATATATTCCTGCTTGCAGTGAAGTACAAGTCCTTAGTTTTTCTTTTGTTTTTGCGAGCAATCATTTTAATTAAGGTTTCTACCTGTATGCATATTATTATTACATTAATAATTCAAATCATATTATTGACTTTCTTACGTCTCTGGTAAATATGGTTTCCCATCTCTAACTCGAAAATACAGCCTAAGATAATAAAATTTGATGCGGGAATTGCCTTATTTTTGTTGATATCGTAAGAGATCTGCACTCACCAACAGGGTTAATGATATTAGCAATATGCATAAATCTACCTGGCTAAGGGGCCACGGTGGAGTAGTGGTTAGACTACTCACCTCCCATTTAGGCGAACCGGTTTCGATTCCTAGCGGGTTCACTCCCGGGTTTTCGCATGCGAGATGACGTCATGCAGGACAATGCCGCTGTTCGACTGGGTTTCTTGGGGATCTCCCGTTTCACCCACCCCTTCATTCCAGCGCTGCTCCATAATCACTTCATTTTTCCCTCATCGGCTCTCAAGTCCCCGATGTTAAGAGCCGCCCAAATGTCTTCTCTCACTCATTCACTCTACCGAGTAAAAAAAAAATATTCTGGCTACAAGTATAGGTAACATAACTTGCACCAGAAATAAAGAACGTGAAATAAATGCAACTTGTGTTATACTTATGTTTATGCATATGTTTATTGCTAGATTGCTGCCACCACATTTCCAAAGTCGGTAACGTTTCTTGCATCACTGTAAGATATACACTGTTTGTGACGCATGGACTATAGCAAATTCGAAGAAGTCTGTTCCCGAAAAAGCAGAATGAAGCCAAAGTGGCAATCTACTTCCGTCCCTGAATCCGTTGTCTTCAAAATACCTTTGCAGTATAGTTTACCAGGATAAATGATAAAAGTTAGTCTATATTATATTATTTATCCTGTAAGTTTATTATCGCTGCTTAAAATTTACCGTAGTTACACGAAGCACGACCAGAAAGTTGAAGGCCAGTTAGAAGCAATAGGTATACACCATTCATGGTTAATTACAACTTTCCTGAAGCCTTACTAAAGTTCTACTTCCAGGATATTCCTCCGCCTCATACAAACAAATCTTAATGAAGTATAGAAAATTACTGCAAAGGTAACACGCGCCGTATTCGCGCGCACTCGATGTAGTATTGTTTTGCGTAAGGATTATTCCTTATTAAATGTTACCAACTCACTTATTTTCTCCCTGTTTTAAATCGTACTAAAGATAAATGAAATATTATAATTAATAGACATAATATAAGCAAAAACCCAATAAATCTAAAAATAAGGTAGTTTTATGTTAACACGTGTATGGAACGCTTGTAATACGTGATATTTTTAGGAAACAACGAGACCGACCATGAAATGATTATTTTTCAAAGGTTTTATTTAAAAAGTATGAAAAAAACACGAATAGAGTGTACGTGATGACTAGGGGCACACGAATTTCGCGAAAAGATTTCACGACCTGTTGTATTTCAAAACACTTTAGCTCAGATCCACTTTTGTGATTGGGTGATCTAGTTCTTACGCGTGTTAAATGCCTGTCCCCGAATCACATACGTACAGTATCGGAGTAACTTAATTCTTATTGGCCAGTCTGTTTCTCACAGAGACACGCCGCCAATAAGCAAAAGGAAACTGCTGGCACGCTCGTAGGGTATTGAAATTTAGCATAAGCGGAAATCTTTTCGCGAAATTCGTGTATCCCTAGTGATGACTATTCAAGTTATCGCTTCATCTCTTCTACTCCCTGAGACGTGGAAAACAGCGTCATGGCAGTGCGCTTTGATAAACTAGTTTCGACAACAACTCCATGTAAAGCGTTCATTCTGGCAGCAGCGACTCGTGTGGTGGTTCATTTAGTTGTAACAGTCTTGCCTCGGGTTTATACTTAAGCCTCAGTGTTTGCACGGCGTTGGCATGGCGTGACTAACTTCTTGGTGAATTATACAGTAGCCAGCCTTCAAGTTGTGGTGACGTAAACACGCAGGGCGCTCGCTGTAAGTCCTGCGATAAACTTTCCCTAGTGCAGCACCCTAGCTTGCATGACAACGCTTATTCTTCTGGTGACAAAACTACTCTGTTTCACAGGATGTTGCAGTAGCACGTGTCGTTTTTGAACCTATATATCTAGACAGTAGATTGCATGAAAAACGAAAATAATACCACAATAGAAAGCTGTTTACTTACAGTTTAGCGTACAGGTGTCCAATAAAAAAAAAAAAAAAAGTTATGTAAGTGGTCAGCCTGGCGTCTAACAAAGTCATGATTTCTGCGCACAAAATCACATGACACTCTCCAATAAATTATAATTCGTTTCCCTCACTTCAACAAAAATGTGTTTCGTTAGCTGTTGGATACTGCTGGTTTAGTACCGTCTCGGGTAGCGTACACTTTCAACTAGGATAGAGTCGGGTGCTGCTAGATCCTGGGACCTCGCCTTTCATCTAGGATAGAGTCGGGTGCTGCTAGATCCTGGGACCTCGCCTTTCAACTAGGATATAGTCGGGTGCTGCTAGATCCTGGGACCTCGCCTTTCATCTAGGATAGAGTCGGGTGCTGCTAGATCCTGGGACCTCGCCTTTCATCTAGGACAGAGTCGGGTGCTGCTAGATCCTGGGACCTCGCCTTTCATCTAGGATAGAGTCGGGTGCTGCTAGATCCTGGGACCTCGCCTTTCATCTATGATATAGTCGGGTGCTGCTAGATCCTGGGACCTCGCCTTTCATCTAGGATAGAGTCGGGTGCTGCTAGATCCTGGGACCTCGCCTTTCATCTAGGACAGAGTCGGGTGCTGCTAGATCCTGGGACCTCGCCTTTCAACTAGGATAGAGTCGGGTGCTGCTAGATCCTGGGACCTCGCCTTTCATCTAGGATATAGTCGGGTGCTGCTAGATCCTGGGACCTCGCCTTTCATCTAGGATATAGTCGGATGCTGCTAGATCCTGGGACCTCGCCTTTCATCTAGGATAGAGTCGGGTGTTGCTAGATCCTGGGACCTCGCCGGCAACTTGATGTCTCCAACCTGTGGCATTACACGCCCTGGAGAAATCGCCTTTGACACCCAAGTTCTGCGTGTGGTTGCGCCGTCCTGTTGAAATCAAAGTTCACCATCTCCGTCTGCATTAAGAAACTTCAGTAGTGTAAACATCTGTTAGAAACGGGCTGCAGTTACTGTCGTAGATCTATTGTTCGACTCATAAAAGTAAGGCGCAATGATACAGAAAGCTAACACTCCCCACTCACCATATTGTTACCTTAGAGGATGTGACGCTCCAACGACCAATTCTCCATGGTGACTACGGTACACTTAAATAATAAACTTAAAAATGGATGCTTGCCATGGCGTACTTGTTCCCACTGGCTTTCACACATTCTCAATTGATGCGCAATTCAAATTTGTCACATCGTACTGGGAGATCTTGCTAGGGCATCCTACACGCTATGCTCGAATCAGTGACATCAAGTGGTGAAATAACATTAACTGAAAGTCAAGTGATAAGATACTGCTGACAGGGGAATCAAGCAAATGAACTGTGTACAAGTGACTTATGGTAGTGGAATCCTCGACATTCAGCGGCAATAAATTAGTGAAATTCAGCCCCCATATCAATTAGTTATCTGACGCTGATTATCAGTCGCCCCACTTTCATCGTTTTCACTGATGTGGTTCAATTCTTACTGTTTCAAATTTAGAATGTAAATCAGGACCCCAATCCACCAAACAAAAAAAAATTAATAACTTCGCAAAACTGTTGAAATTGACACACTGAACACGAAAACTGCTCATAACCACCCGTCACATTTGACAGTCACCCGTCCGTCAGTCAGTGATCTTTCTGCTTTTTCGTCTGTCAGTTGAAAGCGATTCACGACAATCTGCCGTTCAGAGCCCTTCGGGTGCAGTTATGCAGGGTTAGAATCATGCGTAACACCCGTCAAGGTTTTTAAGTTAAGGTTAGTTTAGCACAAAAAACTCCCTCCTAATTATCTCATCACTAAAAGCACAAAATGCAACCTACGTAAACGTGTGGAAGCTATAGAAGGGTCGACACCACATTGTGATACACGTGATATATAGTAGTTTTTATTTGTGGCTTATATTATTTTATAATGGTATAATATGATTTAATGTATTTTCTTATTTTTAATTTATCTTGTTGTTGTTTAAATAATATTTCGTTTTAGCACGGCAAGTGTATAAGACATGATCAGGACATCTGGTACGGAACTCCACGGGCCTGGTAAATTACTAGAAACCATGAATTTTACTTTTTCAATTGAAATAAATGTTTGTACATTATGGTTGAGCCAGGTACTGCAATTTATACTTACTGACGTAATTTTGAATATAATTTCCTCTACCTTCAAATAATTGGGTGAAAACGAAATCGATATATTTTCTTTCTATAATTTTTACTGTCACTAATTTTAAATTAAACAATGTACTTTTTTTTTTTAAGTCAAAACCTTCACAATCGAACTATATCTGCAATCATCTTAGAAAATGCTAAAATGCCCGCGATGAATGCAGTCTAACCTTGGTCGGCTTACAAGCTGGCTCCATATCGAGGGACACGAACATTATCTGAGCGTACGAAGTTTACTCGTAATGTCTCTCAATGCATTAAAACATGTGTGGGAGTATACACGCCGTTACGGACAAAGTTAGGCTGCAGGTTAATCACGAAAAAAAGGGAAAAACACACCTACGGATTATGGTCGAAAGTGGATCCTAAGCACTAGTTTATTACAACTACTGCAAAAGATGGTACACTCAGTGTCTGAATAACGTGTCAAATTAATTGTGACATGCTGGTTAGTAATCCATCTTTTAACTCCCAAGTATGCTGCAGCGCCATGGAGGTTACGTCTAAGCAAGGGTAGTAACCGTGACAATTTACATGAAATTATTTGATAACAGCGACAGACATATGCTGTAGTATTTGCATACCTTCTTCCTGTTAGGCATTATCCAGACACTCAATGTTACATCTTAAAGATTTTGTGCAGCAGTGTTTCAAGTCCAACTTCAAATATGTGTAACGTCCTTAGAATTCACTTTAAACTATAAGTCGTATATAATTATGTTTTCGCTTTTTTTTTTTCGTGATTAACACGCAGCCGAAATTTGTTGATCTAATGTAGCTACACCATGTATTTCGATAAGCAGAACATACACAACACAAACAATTATTTTAACCTAACGTATGTGCACTCGACAAAATTTAGCTCAAAATAAACACATTTCAAAAGCGAAATATAAGTATAAAATTGGCAATGACTGTTTTCATATCGGGTTTCATCGGTCCGCCGTTAAAATCTCAGTGGTCAAAAAGTGCCCTGTAGTATACAAGAAAAAAAAACAATAAAATAAAATGGTAGTAAAATAAAAGAGAAGGGGATAAGTAATACATTGGCCAGACAATTTTCGGTGAGTGAAAAAAAAGAAGTTCAGACGGGGACAATAGTGTTGCTCAGGTGTCAACATTGTGACGCTTGCAGTTCAAAGGAGGAGGAGTACGCTATATGAATAAAATGACAGATATTGTTAATTCTGGAAGTTACAAGGAAATGAGAAATGTCGGAATACTGGTGTGTGAAAATGTAGTGGATATGTTGTTATTATACGTTATATAATATCGTTATATACTTAAGTTGGGTACCGACAGTTTTAACTCAGATCTTCTACATGGCGTTCTGATGTTTGTATTAACATGTATAAACTAAAAAATATATATGAAATAGAAAAGTAAATACATTATTTCCTAAATACTAAGAGAAATAAAGTTAAATTTGCCGAGCTAACTAAGCACTTGAATTTTTAAATAGACTCGTTTATTGGCATTATCTCGCATCTTGCTGGTGTTTGTTTCATTTGTCAGTGTGTTGCCTTTTTTATGTCGTGACTGCTTCATTTTTATTCTACTTTTTGACGTCATAAGCAATGGAGAAAATAAAGTTGAAGTATGAATGTTCTCTACTTACGCCATTCAATATCAAATCCAAAAACCACTTCCCTGCAATTGAATCCCCATTTAATATATTTGTTTGTAGCCTTTAACAAGGCGACTTTTATTTTTGAAATAAGATACAAATCTCTACGTTACCAAACATTTTCTTCTGTTTTTCCAATTGTAAAACTAGGAAACGTGAAATTTGTACTGCAGTTAGAGAATTGTTATTACAAAGTGACGTGTTTATTCAGGATACGATACTGGCATTGAAAGTACCAATATAACAATTCGTTAGGTTATTAAAATATTGTAAGTTATTGTCATTTTATTAGTTTTACAACGGGAATATATTTCATGTTATATATTATTGGCAAAGGCTTTTCGTGTCGTGTAGGCTTTTGTATGTCTATGCAGATTATGTGAAAATGTACACTATATCTTTGTTTTAAATGTGCTTCTTACTTTATTTAAAATTTAGTCATACACCTCGTATGCAATACTAGTAACACTAGATTTCACCATTTTGTGTGTTATTAATGTTCATAAATAATGCATCTCTCAATATACTTATATCTCCATAAAATCTCTAACTAAATTAAGGTTCTGTGTACTGTCACGATGGTAATATATCTCCATGGTATCTAACTCGTGATCAGTAGTGTCAATTCTCTCCTCGTTAATTAAAATATTTAAAAACAAATTTTATCAAATATTACAACTTTCTTGTTTATTGCCAGTTTCATTATGGTAATTTTTCCACACAGATTATCCCAGTTTTTTTCTCATTTCTTATAGAATAGCCATTATCCTTTTGCTTGACGTCACGTGTTTGAGGGAGAGGGCGGATGCATGCTCTTCAACATTTCTTGACACCACCTTTGCACCACAGTATGGGAGTAAAATAATCGTGGGATGCATCGTAAAACGTGAACCGAAAATTTCCGGAGTAAAACAAAGTGATTACAATGTTTTTTCAACTCCAGGCTTGAGGACCATCTGTTGACTCTTGATAAGCGTGCCCACGCGCACTTAGCAGAAGAGATGTTATCATTTTAAGAGGAGGTATCAACACAGTACGATAAAAACTGACGTGAACATCATGTGTTCAGTAATAGGCGATACGTCAATTGTATTTGATACTTGGACTTGTTTGAAAAAATTGATGAAAATTTAATTATTTTTGAACCCTGGTGCTCTTGTTAAAATGTGACATTTAAAGTTAGCAAGTAATTGTAGAGAGAGAGAGTGAAGAGATTTGGGCTGCTCTTAACATCGAGGTCTTGAGAACCGATGAGGGTGAAGCGAGGTGAGTAGGGAGCAGTGCCGGAATCCAAGGGCGGGAGAAACGGGAGATCCCCGAGAAAATCCGACACCTGCCAACAATCCGGCACGATTTCCATTTGTGAAAATCTGAGAGTGAGCTGGCCTGGGATTGAAACCGGCTTGCCTTGGCGGGAAGATAGCATGCTAACCGCTTAGACACCGCAGCCACAACCGAATAATTGTTTATGGTAGAATTAAAAAGGTAAAATGCGGGGATTTTTTTTCGGCGTCTTAAAATCTATATGATTCGCAATAATATACAAAAACTGTCGCTTTTGAAATAACACTTCGCATGTAACGCACGAGGCCTGGCAAATGACATGTTAGTCTTCTGAGCTGTCGAGAAACCTGTTAATATGATTGTGTAACCAGTATCTTCTCTTGTTTCGGAGAAAATGGATCGTTTTAAACTTCTATCACCTATCTGGTTTCTCAAGAGGTTTCAAGTGTAGGAAATTAGTTTATACAGTTTTAGCAAATTATTTATATTTTTATTGAGGAGCGAAATTTTTTTTTGGGAAAAGTATGGAAATAGTACAAAAATTAATTCAATAAAACCAATAAAAATAACTTTATTAACTTTAAACATTTTTTTTTGTTGTAGAAATCTCAAAACTGAACAAAATGAATAATTTAGACTATAGCTCAGAATGCCAAGAGAATATCTTCTTGGCAATTCTGTATTCTGCTCTACCGTATTCCAATTCTAACTTTTGGGAAAAAGTTTAAAGGCAAAATTTAAACCATTACGGCAATCGCGTATGCGACTTGAAGAAGCACTCGAGCTGAAAACAAATTTTCAGTCAAAATAACTTATTGAAATATACACCGATTAATATTTTAGGTTAAAAGTATCATATTTACGCTAAATAAAACATAATAAGATAAAAGTATTTTTAAAATTATTTGGTATATTTATTACCTTAACATTGAAATCACGTGACGAAGCCATAAAATATTCTTAAAAATCTAGAAAAAAATTGGCTCTTGAAAGATTTTTTGTGTGCTTTTTCCAACAGAAAATGCTGGGAACGATCTCAACGGTGCTTCATAAATCGTATCTCTCTTTTACGTGAATATAAGTAAACCTCCATTACACTTGACGTCTCGCTGAGCCATCGTGAGATTGATATAGCAAGCAGTGGTGTCAAATGACTAGCGCTGAATGGCCGGGGGTAAGCCACGGAGGTTGTATACAGTTGATGTTTACTATTTACGACCTCCTCGGAGTAAACTTACGAAAGTGGTGGAGCGAGCGAGAAGGTATGAATAGTGCCTCTGCAAATATGAACGTCACAGCTAGGTTCACGTCCTTTAAGTATTACCGTTGTCATTTCAGTAAGCTGCTTATATTTCTTATGGAATACACCTACATGGCGTGGCTGAATGCTCTAAACAAAAATGGAAAAAATGTATTTATTTTCTGTTTGTAAATCATTTCTACAAACATGATAAGATAAAAGTCTCCCTCTTCACAACAACGTTACGACAAATATGAAGTCTTGTTACTTCAAGCAAAAAATTGCGTCCTTTTTAAAAGTTAATATGACAATTTTTTTTTTTTTTTTTTACTGAATTCACTCGCATAAAGAGAATGTATAACACAACCTTCTTTAGGCAATGAAATAATATGGTTCTCTACAGCTTCAGAAGGTACTCGTTTTTTTGCACAAGAACTAATATTAATATATTTAATTTCCTACGGCTGCAGTTTAAATGTAACGTATATTGCAGCGAAATTATCGAAGAACTAATTCCATCTTTAAATTGATAGACTGCGTGAAATTGCGGTACACAAAGGTATGCTGTGCTGGCGTTAACACTGCTTAAGGTACATTTAAAAAATGCTTTGTTATATATTATTACACTTTTATGTGCTGTATGTAATTGATGAATAAATATGATGGGAGGGGGCGGTTGTTTCGTTGTTATTTTTTCTAATCTAAGGAATTTATTTTCGTGTTTTCAAAGCATTTTCCACCAAGCGTCGCTAAAAATTATTTATATGCATGGCTTTATGAAAATGTTGTCACTGGTATTATAAATAATATAAAATTCCCTACATAAATGTTATGAATTAATAACTGGTACATTTATAGAAGTATCAGCACTTATCACACTGATAACAGAAACTGCCCTAATGTCTTACCGTGGGCTTCAAAACAAACAATAATATTGCATACCTATTAGGCGACTAACCGTCTATTTCGAAATGTCCGCATGGATGTTTCGAAAACTGTTCCTATGAGCAGTTTAGTTGTATATAGACGCCGTTCACGTTAAAGTGAGCACTTTTAAGGGCCTAGTGATTTCTTACTTTCAGCGATTTCTTGTCATTTAACCGCCGTTTTCAATAAATATTACCATATAAGCTGGCCCAAAAATATTTTGTTGAGTAAACAAAACTTAACAAGGAACATAATAATTTTGTTCATGCAACAAAATACGCGCTTGAATGATAAAAACCCCTGTGTTGGGCCAAAATAAATTAGACTGCTAACAAAATATTTGGTTCAGTCAACTGTATATATTTGTTTGGCCACTCATTTGATTGCATTCGTTCTAAAATACACCTCGAGGGTTTGTTTGCATTTTCTGTGACAATTGGGATAGAAGCAGTATTCGATAGTGCATTTATTGATGCTTCATAATGATTTAAACAATATAATAAAAACAAGTTTAACTGAAAATAAAAAGTAAAGCTTTAAAACGTGAATATTTCTTTACGATCTATTTTTCCAGTGTTTGAAATATACTTATAGTATTTAGCTTTTATCATCAGTCTTCATAAGGGGCTGTGCCCTTCTGGTTCAGGGGGGAGGGGGGAGGGATGTTCGTGTCCCTGCGCTGGGAGTCGTGGCGTACTCCTGTAATTCACCTACTTGGAAGCCAAGGTTGGTGAATGATTTGAGATTAGGAGTGCACATGTGGACTGAGAATTTGTCATCAAGTCGGTCTAACGTGAGCTCGTCAAAAGTCACAAACACACACTGGCACAACGTCACATGTATCTGTCAATAAAGTCAACTTAGAAAAATATATTTGAGTTTGCCGAGGCGAAGCGCTTGGGCGCGGCTGATCTCAGTTCGATTATCGGTCTTGCTGTAACTTTATTTTATATTAACTGAAACTATTTAATATACGTAGAGCCAAACAAATCTTTAGTTACACCAACCAAATTTTTTGGGGGCAATTAAATAGGACAAACAAAATAATTTGCCTTCAACAACGAAGTATTTCACTGCCCCTATACAAACAATGAATTTGGTTGCGCCAAACAAGCTTTGTTTGATTCAACAAAACTTTTCTCTCAGTGTACCTCGTCTTTAGTCACTGGGTGTAACTACGCTCGTGGGCAGTGCTAATCAGGGTGAGTGTAGAAGCAGCGACTTCGCAGTAGATAGTAGATCACTGGACCGTCGCAGTTGAGTGACCACGACAGATCGAAGCACACTCACGACTAGATCAAACAAGCCAGGTATTTGCTACCGTGCAAGCTGCGAGTTGATTCGCGAGTCGACGCTCCTCTGTGTACGACATCTCGCGCCGCGCTCCGTTACTGCTGACGAGGGGCCGCGGTGGTATGGTGGCCAGACCCACCCAGGCGAACCAGGTTCGATTCCCGGCGGGGTCGCTCCCGGACGATGCCGCTGGTGGCGAGTTTTCTCGGGGATCTCTCGTTTCCCCCACGCTATTTCATTCCGGCGCTGCTCCGTGCTCTGCTTTCTTCTTCCTCATAGGCAGTCAAACCCTCGATGTTAAGAGCCGCCCAGATCTCTTCACTCACTCATCTTCAGTTACCGCTGAAGAACACTGAGATCACTCACTGTTCGTCAGCAGTCAGGGGACAGCGCGCAGTAAAGCGAATAGTGCATTCCTGGTCACACCCAACTTTCATGAAGCCCTGATAAATTGTTACTTTCAAGTATTCCTCCGCCTCCTGCAAACAAGACTTCATTCAGTAAATAAAATTACGGCAAAAAGACAGCGCACAGTATTCGTCTGCAATCCGTTAAATATTTTTTTTGCATGAGAAATATTTCTTACTAAGCATTAACAACACTCGTATATTCTCTATGTTTTATGATTCGTAGTAATTATATACTAAATATTATAATTTATAGATAAAATTTTAATAAAAGTTCACCTGAACCAATAATAAGATAAACTTTCATGTTAGCAGAATTATAAAACGGTCGCGGCATGCGACATATTTGAGAAACAACCACACTTACTATACACGAGGGAATTTTTTAAGGTACGATTTAAAAAAAAAATGCAAAAATGCTGTGAATAGACTATAAATAATTTGCCAAGAAGTTCGTAGTTTTGAAACTCCCAGTAGCATATTTCTTTAGGATAAAATAAATTGGATTAATTTATGAATTTAACTTTCTAATGTTGTTTCTCTGTTAAGGCAGTCGCCTAGTGATAAGTATGTTTGTGTGAGTGAGATGAAATCGAAGGAGCTATATGGTCGACGCTGACCGGTGAATGTACAGCGGTATCGCCTCTACGCGCCTCCATTGGTGACATGCCTGAACGCTATGTTAAGCGGTCACTATAATTCTGCTGGTCGGGACAGGAAAATTTCTCGTGTTAAACGACTTGTAGGCTAGACTTCTCTGTCCTATGTATTGTCGAGTCTCAGCTTGCTATCCATTGGCTGCTTCTCCAGTGTGTAGTCAGTTTTACCTCAGCAGACCAGGTTGGTGCAAGCCATGTTAGCTGGAGCTGGAGCTGGGGCTGGCAAGCGACTCTGGGCACCTGGGACGGTGCGACCATGACGAGCCAGCCCCGCTGTTTAGAAAACACTCTCCCCACCGAGGAAGGTCATGAGGCTAGACGGGGTAGTATATAAGGTGGGGACGGCGGCCATCTTTCTCCGGAGGGACCAGTGAGATGTCATCGCCGTGGACCACAGGGCCGTCGTCACGACGGCTCTTCACTCTGCCAGTGTCGAGAGGGTAATTACAATCCCAGTAGGGCGCCTTAGGTCTTGCCAGATTAGGGTCCTCGGATTAAATAATTAAGGCTCATCCAGCCAAGAGCACTCTTTAGCTGTTGTTATTGTAAAGGTTTCATTGCCGTAACTTGGTCTGGTAACATTGTTGTAATAACCAAGGGCTATATGTACTTCTTGTAGTAGATCTAGTATTTGTAATAAAGTATAGTGAATCAGATAGTGTTTTATCCTCTGGTTACGAACATTCCCCCTTCCTTGCGTGTCCTGTTTCGACTACAGAACAGGTCACAGCAAGGAGATACGGGGTTTGGATCTCGTTTCCTTGCAGGTTCGCCTGGGCGTGCTTGTCAACTGTGATCCAGTTGCAAACATATCATAAATACACATGTGTTTGACTTCTAGCTTATCCTAAAGTGAATTCGCGACATTTCCCAGTCAGTCTTTATCTACTGGACGCGACTCTGTAGCAAAGTCCAATGCATGCCTCTCTATATGCTGTTAACGGTAAAATGAGCACTTTTGAAAGAACTGCTTAAGATCTACTTGTATACACATTGTGTATTCTTCCGCCTTATGCAAAATTATCATTGCCATGGGCCTAGTCACTTTATTCATGCGTCGTTCGAGTGCAACTGTGAAATTACTACAAAAGAAAATGTTTTGCAAATCTGCACATCTTTCTACTTCGATGCATTAAAAAAACAGAAAGTGGAAAAAATAATTGACGTTATCGCAAAATGGGTACTTGACACTCTTTATTCGACGTTAACATATGGAACTCTTTTCCATTCATCGCTACCAACTTTACTAGGCGCATGTCACTCAGTTCGCCCCTTTAAATATATGCAGGTAGGCATAGTGACATTTTTGTAAGGTTGATTTGAAAAGTTCTCATTTTATCAGGAACAGCGTTTATAGTACTTTCGCATGTATCCCGTTCGTATATTTTGAGAACAGCAGTGTTTGAAAAAGCAGTGTTAGCCATGTTGGAGGGCGTGAAAATGTTTCCAATGAGTGTCATGCCTTGAATTCAACATTCCGTCATCGCCTGAAATGTACTTTTTTTTCGTATGTAAACATTTTCGGACCACGTTGAATAGTTTCGCAAAAAAAAAAAAACGCATTTTTCAAACTCGCAGCAATGGATTTCAATCCCCATATAAAAAATATACAAAAACATAACGATACATGTTCGATTAAAGAAATTGAATTTTTATAATAACGACATTTTGGTATGAAATTAATTTTGTGTTGCCTTCGTGCACAATTTCGATAAAGACTATTTATATTTAATAATGCTATCGTACGAACATATGCAAATATCTTAGAGAACATACGAATTTAATTGGCTGACAATTACCTTGTCTCACTGGTGCTGAACGGCTTGTTTAGCTCCAGCAAAATCAGTGCTTTCAATAATGTACGTAGCCTCGAGCAGGATGTGGAGTGCGGAAACTAGCGCCAGTGCTCGTCAGCAATGTTGGGAAAGCAGCATCATTACTAACATAACTGGCTGGTCAAATCTGCGAGTATCGAGACACGGCATCAATACACGACGTCCGGCCAGTAGCGTATTCAGGATCCAAGGGGGGGGGGGGGGGGGGACTGTGGGGTCTGACTCCCTCTCCCCCGAAAAAAATTTCTGGATACGCCCCTGATTCTGGCACATGTCGGGAAAACATATTTAATCACCTATAGACTGTTCACAATAAAGTGTGCACTTTTGAAATCAATCTTTTGAAGATATTCACGTCCAGTGACTACATACATTTTAACGTATGGAATGAACACAATACTCACAGTTATGTTCGGAATTAAATATGAAAAAATAGTTACAAGTTTTGACGCCTTACTAATCGTTAAATTAATAATGTTTGTCGCCTGAAGTTCAGATTCTATTTTCTTTTGTATGCTAACAAGAACAAAACTTGGTGTGGTTGCAACACTTGTACATTTCTGTGTCACATTATAACTTTACTAATGCAATGGTCACGTTACCTGTACCTTTGGTATGATTTATTTATATCTAAACAGAGGAGGGAAACGTGAACATCAATCAACATTCTCAAACCACTTTTGGTGCCACAGTGGTGTAGTGGTTAGATGACTCGCCTTCCCAAGGCTAACCAGGTTCGATTCCTGGTGGGGTCACTCGGATTTTCGTATGTGGGAATCGTGCCAGTCGGTGGGTTTTCTTGGAGATCTCCTGTTTCCCCTGCCCTTACACATTCCCCCGCCCTTTCATTCTGGTGCTGATCCTTCCCCACCTTACTTCACCTGTGTCCCTTTTTCAAGACCTCTCTCTTCAATCAAACAATTATTATTTACTGAAATTAACATTAAGTGTTTATAGTGATTATTACAATATGTATAATTTTTTTTTTATTTAATGAGTCTATTTAATGGACATCTGTGCTACTGGTGTATACAACAGCTAAAAGATACATGACAATGTCTATCTTGAGCTGCTGAAAGATACAAAAGTCATTGACTGGAAGCACAAGCTTTGAGGAGCTTTCAAATATGCTCACATTAATTCCTTGTGTTTTAAAACAATGAAGAATTGTCCAGGAAAACCAGGGTCACACAATAACGGATTAGGCGAACGTGCCATAAAAAGTATGCCATAAGACATATGAATTCCCGCAGTTTATGAACAACTTGCGTAAGACAGTGCTAGTGGATTTGGTTTCCAATATTTGCAATGCTGAATAGGGAGGTTTATCTGATTCTAAAATATAAGGCAACTTTCTGACTTACAGTTTGCTATGGTGGGTAACAAATACTCGTTTTGGTATTTTTAATCAGTTTCAATAAAAAATTAAGTTATTTCATGAAATATAATTAACATCGTGCCTCATATGAAAGTGGTTAAGAAAAAACTAGTTATTACCTAATTTGGTTTAAATATGGTTAGGCGTGACCTGAGTGGTCGTGATAGGTGATATGGATATCGTTCAGAGTTCATATTAAGGAAAATAAGAATATGGCAGAAATATTCCGTTTTCAAACACGATGGGCGCCAGCTCAATAGACGAATACGAAATCACTGTTCTCAGGATCATGGGTAGGACGACCCTGTGGCGGTATCCCCTGACACACATGGTACAAAATACACAAGAAAAAAAAAGTAATATTTTAGCTGAGATTTTCGGGCTCCCCAGCACGCCTTAATATCACCAGTTACCTTAATCGAAGTCTGGCTCTTAGAGACATTGAGTGATTCCTGAATATGGCCAGGACCCAAAATGCAATGCGAAATGAGACTCCGTTTGAAATTAAACTCACGTAAGCTGTATTGTAGCAAAATGTACACAGCTACACATATAGTTTAACATGAAGCTGACCTTGCTCACAAGACCGGCAAGCGGCCGTCACTGCACAAAGGTCAGAAATAGCGCGAAAAGTTTTAAGTGTGAAATAAAACCTCCACTGTTGGAAACGAGCTTTTGGGGGGATGTTGCGAACACCAGGGACTAAGTGGACAACATATAAAGACGTTCCAGTAAGTTACGTTAAGCTATTTCAGTGAAGTGATCAGAACAAAGTTTGAATGTCCCCCGCGACGCGACGTGAAATGAGTCTGGCGTAGATAGAGCGGGTGAACAGAGTCCTCGCTGAGAGCTCGCACCTCTGCGAGGTATCTTATTTCTCCGACCTCATTATACAAATAAGCAATACATACACACACACTATGGCATTTAAACTTTCAGGATGAACATCCCTTAGTCTGTGGAGAGTTCAGAGTTCTTACTAAAGAACTGAATTAAACATAAAACACTATCATCTGGTGCCTTGGAAAGCGTTTGTCAAGTATTGGGGCATTCTATGACCGAAAAGGTCGAGTAATATTAGAAACTAATTAATTCCCACACCACTAACTGACTTGATTAGACACATGCTTGAACTTACGGAAAACACATTACCCTAGCTCTAATATACTAACACTCAGGCAAGTTTCACAAACACTTGCCGTGGCGGCTGAAATTTACACTGCAATTTCCTATCCACATTAACACTTAATTGCTACCCTAATTCAAAAACTTTCCCTACAGACGCCACAGATACTCTGTTGATTCACCCAGAACCAGGCCGTGACCCATTCCCGAGTGAACGATGTGGACTTGCCTCGGAACACACGACGTGCTTGCTCCGAGGGCCGCACTGGTGCAGCACCTACCTGTGTGCCGATGACGTGGGGACAGTGACCGCGCCAGACCACGTGGGCGTGGTCCATGGCAGTTAAAGATTCATAATATATCAGGAAAAATTCAAATCGGGCATTGCAGAAAATTAAAACCTGGCCTTATTTATCATGCATGTATAAGAGGATGCATATATCTAATTGTTTTTATAAGTTACATAAGTTAGAACTGAATATTAATTACTAGCATTTCTTTGTTATTTCGATTTAAGATACGAATTTAATTAGAAATGCGGTTAAATACGTAAAAGTCAAACCCCAGTGAAATTGTTTGAAAAGTTGTTATTTAACCAGACATTTACTCGCCATCCTCATCTCAGTGATCGGGATTATCAGCAGGTCGCTCCCGATTTGTTTTCGAAAAAGGGAGTGAATGAATGAAGAAATGTGGGGCGGCTCTTAACAGCGAGGGGCAATTTGCGGAACAGGAGGGGTCGTTTTTGGGGTCATTTGAGGAGCACGATAAGTCATTTAATATCATTTATGGACCAGGAGAGATCGTTTAGGGGTCATTTGCAGAGCAGGTGGGGTCGTTTATGGGTCGTTTGTGGAGCAGAAGGGGTTATTTGCGAAGCAGGAGGGGTCATTTAGGGATCATTTGTGAAGCATGTGAGTGATTGTGGATCAGGTGGAGCGATTGTGGATCATATGGAACTATTTTCGAGTGATTATGGAGCAGGTGGAGCAGTTGTGGAGCGATTGTGGAGCACACGAAGCTTATTGCGGAGGAGGATTGCTTGGAATTGGTCGGTCATAGACCAATATGGCTATAAAACTGTTGGTAGATGCTGATCCATACCATGATTATATTGTACTTTTGCAGAAAGTCGTTATTCATATAATGGTGCTTTGTTTAGTCACATAAACATACATTTTAAAAAAGTGAGTGGTATACTTTTATTCCTACTAAACCGATGAGATAATGAATAATTAACAGATACTGATATTGTGCAATAATTAAACTTCGAGAGAGTAGACCAGAAACGAAGTTGAGAGAAATTTTTTCATTGTTCCGCTGTACTCTATGTACAATTTTAGTACAACTTAAAAATCATAAATTAAAAATTAAATACATTTTACAATCGAATAATAAATACGGATTGTTTATTTGGCACACCCTAATCCTACAAAAACAATATGGCTACCAGAGACAAATACAGGGGGCAACGTCAACATCAGCATATATATAAGAAGCTTGGTTCATTTTAGTTGTCAGTGTCATTTTAGTTTGTCAGTGGCAGTTGTGAAATACACATCGTCTCTGCTCGTGTAAGCAACTGGAATATATTATGGAGATGCCAGTCGTGGGTCCAGCACCATCAAGTTATTCAGAATAGACACGTGCAGCCGCAGCAGCAGCAGTACTATTGTCTTCTTAAGGCATGACACTGAATGCCATCGACTTCTTCAGATGGCACATATACAGCAGTGCAGCCATCGACTTCTTCAGATGGAACATATACAGCAGTGCAGCCATCGACTTCTTCAGATGGCACATATACAGCAGTGCAGCCATCGATGAGTTCGTCAAGGCTTCGTTGCTCTTACTGCGACTAGATATTAAGCGCGATGATAGGCTGAAGAGCCAAAAGAATAACTGCAAAGGTAGAGTTAATACAGATAAGAAACGACCTGTACTAGCAGTTGCTGACACCACATCAAATGGATTCTACCTGAAACAATCATCTTCCAAAGGTACTTTAAAGCATTATGTGATTTAAAATAATTTTGTACGAAAAACATATTTACTGTACATACCTGGACCACATATAGCAAACGATAATTATTCAGTTAACAGAAGAAGTTGAGGAAGGTCCTATAAAATATAATGTTTGACTGGAGTGTACCTACGAAAAGCCTCAGGCTTTGGTTGAAGCCATCAGTTGCCGAGCGTGCAAGACTGCGATTCAAGCAGTGTACAATGTTGATAGTATCCCAGGGGCTGTAGAGGCCTTGACAGAAAGCTTTGCTGTGAAGAATAATAGTATATGGCTAAGGGTACTGGTTGGACCCTTGCTAGCGCAGACTTCCTTGAGGTGCGTATAAACAGATTATATTCATTACATGAAAAATGAGCATGTTACTGGAAAGATGTTACATCAATGGTATGGAGACTGTTGGGATTCTGATTTTGTATTATGTTTGTAAACTGAAGTATGTAAAAAATATATATGACATAAATTGCTATGCCCTGTAGTGCTTGCAGGTTGAGTAAGTATGAACTTACAAAAAAAAAAAACAAGACAAACGTCTTAACATCAAAATGTTATAAATATTACGGCGTGTGTTTGCAAATATTACAAAGAATCTTAGTCGTTTTAGCTAGCGCTCTGTATTCGAAACAGCAATTCAAAATACATTACAAACGCCATGTAAAAATAACACTCTACAAAGCCCGTCCATATATGGGCTATTTACTTGATGCAAATAATTACCATTAATTCTGATAGTAACATCATAATATAATAATATTTTTATGAAAGAAAATTCCAACATAAAACATTCTCTTCGAAATCTCTTTAGTTGGTATCGTACCCTGCCAGCTTTCCTGATATAGGGAATACATGGTCTTGGTTTTCAGATCTGCCAATACATGTCGGTAGTGAAAGTGACTATGATACGATATCAATCCACTCTCATTTAGTGTGTAACACATTGTCATCAGGTTGAGCGCAACAGACTTGGATCAAGTAGCGCGGTTGTCTGGCCCACAAGAGCAGTGAGGGAAGAGGTGTTGTGCAGGGGGAAGGAGGGGGGAAGGCTGAGGGTGGTGTGATGAGTGAGGGGTAGGGTAGGGTAACATATATTCTTCTAATTTTTAGATTTTTTTAAAATCGATTGTTATGATAATTGCCAGGTTGGGTTAGGGAAGGGAGTGTCGTGAGCTTGGCAAGGGGTGGTGAAGGGGATGGAGACCTGCGGGTTAAAGAAACCAGCACCCCACACATTTCAAATTGCTCGAAACAGCCTTTCGGAGGCTCGTTCTTGCAACCTCGAGGCATACTTTTTTTGATAGAACAAACGGGAAATTTTTTAAGGAAAACGGGGGATTTTGAGGGAAGAAGGGAAATTTTGAGGTGGAAAAAGTGATTTTTGGGTAAAATAATTTATGTCGTAATTTTTGGGGTAAAACTAGTGATTTTGTCGGTGGAATGGCCGTCCAAGTCGCCGCGCTGCCCCGCCCGCGCTTGTGACGTCATGACAGATATCTCGGGACTCGGATCCTGAAATCCTGTTGTCACAAAAGGAATATTCCTATACTACTGCTGCCTGTTTATCGTAACAGACTTGGGAACACTGAAATTATAAATAGGTCAAAACGAAACGTAATAAGTTGAAAACCTGCTTGTTACATCGTAATTTTATAGTTATTTACACATAATGATAATGAATTAGACAATTAACTTGAATGTTACTACTTTTCACTAATTCATATACCAGAAGCTGCAGCGTCATAGATTTTTGTAGAAGATACAAAGTAATTGAATTACACAATGACTGTAATTTAATTTTTTTAATTTAATTCAGAAGTAATTTATTTTAGATGAAGAATACTGCTGTTTTGTTCAATGCATCGTACGTGTAATATAGTTGTTTTATCTGTAGAAATTATCCTTGTCGCGTCGCAAATAGCGCGTTTTATGGAAACAATAACTCCCAGGGTTTGTTTATTCGCACTAGCTATGCTCGTTGATGAGCACACTAACAGTTTCATGTGGCGAAAGAATGGCTATTTTGTTGCACTAACTACTCGAGCGTTTCAATTATCGCCCTCTCTTTCTCTCGCATTCTCATTCACACGCCATTCATGCACCAGAGATTTATAGGGCATATGGGAGATAAAGCAGTTCCCAAACCTTTATAGTTTATTCGCCACATTTCAGGTATTGATTTATGGCGGGAAATATCGAGGCACAATCCTGCAGCTTCGTATACAACATAGTCCATTCACGGTTTTATAAACTTTTTGAAACAAAACCTTTAAAAAATCATCCTAGGAGTAACATGTCAAAACTGTTTATTAAATAACTTGTAACCGCAAATATTTAACTCCGTAATTAACTTTAAAGTATTATATTTTTTTATTAAATGAAACATTAACTTGCTATCTTCAACTTTTAATATTTGATCGTATTCAATACGAATCAAAACAGTGGGAACAGCGATATGTTGACACTGCTACTAATTAATAGTTCACAGTTTAAATATTATTTTAAGTTAGTATTTTTGTTTGCTATTTGTAAATTAAACGTTACCTATTGAAATATTGAAATTTTTAGGTATCACTGATGAAAAAATATTTAATTGTTACTGTTAAAAATATCAGCGCAAAATATGGCGTGTAGGCCCTACTGAAGTGCTGTTTCTTTTGTCCGAGGAAGGAACTTGAATAGGTTGAGCGGAGCTTGTCGCTCTCTCTCTCTCTCTCTCTCTCTCTCTCTCTCTCTCTCTCTCTCTCTCTCTCTCTCTCTCTCTCTCTCTCTCTCTCTCTCTCTCTCTCTCTCTCTCTCTCTCTCTCTCTCTCTCTCTCTCTCTCTCTCTCTCTCTCTCTCTCTGGGGTTGCTCCTTCGTTTTAATATTTATTACAACTGAGACCGTTCTTTTAACGATATCAATATCAATAGGTTAAATACTACAGTCCTTTCTCCCACAGCTGTAACTGCGTTAAAGACAGTTGCGCATAATATCAACGTGCATTATGTGCATTATGTGTATTGTGATACATATGTAACATACAAATATGATAAATAACTATAAGAACTATCGTTGATACAGACATAGTTAAAAAATAATTAGACTGACCTAACTATAGTTATAGGTCTAAATTATTACGAACATTCATACTTAATGGTTTTTGAAATATAACACGAGTTCTTTGAACATCTGAAAACAGGAAACAAGGCATTTTCCGGTTAAACGTAGAAGTTACATGGCATTGTTTATGTTTACATGTAGCGGAAGGATACGTAATCGGTAACTTGAACTTCAGCAGGCCTCAGAAAAGAGTTAAGTATCAGTGAATGGCCTGCATCCAACTTACTTAACCACTGTTATGTGCCGTAGCCCTATATTCGGTCTTTTGATACCCATCCAAATGAAATTATTCTAATTATTTCGCCTTATTAAGCAGGCGGGGGTCATAAAGTAAAACGGAGCACTTTTATTGAAGAATATATACAAGTTTTCGGAAACCGACAAATAAAAACTAAGAGAGGGGGGATTATTGTTGGAATTATTAAGATCTGTATGCTTTAGTCAAAGGACGCTAGAAACGGTAATACTAGACAAGGTTTCTTGCCAATTTGCGATAAAATATTTTTGTATAGTTATGCGTTTCGGTCGCATCATGTAGCTTACAATAGGAATATATCACTCTAGAAAAACTCAAGCAGCCCAAACAATTATTGAGAAATTATTATCTAGCATTATAATTTCGTTTGTAAAAGTTGTTTGCCGTAAAGTAAGAACTTTAAAAACAATCCCTGAAAAAAAAAAAAAAAAAATCCCAACCCTTGATGATATGCAAATTGTCACGAGATCATTGCGACATATTTCTAGGGACGGTAGGCAATGTAAATATGAACAACTATAGTCAGATAACTGACGTCCGAAGACACGTTGTTAAGACGCCAGGCGTCGTCAAATAGTTTCACGCGCCTGGGAGGTAGGCATCCAGCATGTCGCGTATATCATCCCTTCTGTCGACCATACAGTCATCTGTAGTCAGTGAACGTGAGGTCCCGTTATAGAGCCTTGCCTCTGTCCTGAAGAGTAGGCAGTATCACAACGTTCTGACAAACGAGCTACTCCAACTGCTACAAGATATGCAGCTGAACCTACGAATCAACAAACATATGGCTTCAACACGATGGCACCCCGCCGTATTTCCACGGTCGTGTTCGAAAACACCTCACACGTTTGTTGCTAATTGAATTGGTATTGGCGGCCCTGTGACCTGGCCACCACGCTCACCCGACCTCACGCCAGTCGATTACTTCCCGCGGCGCCACATCCACAGTTGTGTGTACTCTACGCCTGTGGAGAATAGCGACGCTCTCGTAGGACGAATATATGCAGTATGCAACGTGCTTCTAACCACTCCTGTCATCATCGAGATGTCCGATAGCCAATGCATCGGCGTTGTAACGTATGCAATCAAGCGTAGGGCCGCCATGTATACATATGTGTATATGTATCTCTGTGTATATTTATATATGCGTATATACGTGTATATATAACTGTATATGCATATGTGTATATGTTTATATGCATACATAGAATGTCACAGGGTCATTAAGAAAAACTTGTAGGGGTTATATATAAACCCCTATAAACATAAATATATTTGACACACAGAAATATGCTACAGTATATACTGGCGTGTACAATCCCACTTAAGTTGGCCATGAATTAATAAAGACAGTCCTAAGACTCGTGTTGCGGTGTAATGTTTACATTTATGAACACTCAAGTTGTTATTACTTTTTCAATATTTTGAGAGAGTGAGTAACATCGGGGGTCTTGAGAGCCGATGAAAGTGAAGCGAGGTGAGTATAGAGCAGCGCCGGAATTATAGGGTGAGGGAAAACGGGAGTACCCCGAGAAAACCCGCTGACCAGCGGCATCACCCGGCACGATACCAGCTTGCGAAAATAGATCCGGTAGAAACCCCGCCGAGAATAGAATCCGGTTCAACTGGGTGGGAGGCGAGTAGCCTAACCACTACACCACCGCGATCCCTCAAACATTTTGAAAAAGTATTTGCATATTAGCGTCACAGGTTCCACTTGGCTGGCGCATGGATAAGGTAAACAAGGCCGTGATAGTGTTACATTTGCACACGTGCGTTGAAATGAACAGAGAAGTAGGCTATTTCCTAACTAGGAAAGTGCTCGCTTTACCACAAACAGCCTACAATTCTCCTTAACAGGGTCCAAAAATAATGTAGATTTCATTTGAAGAGATTAGCGTTTATAATGTATACCATGCGGTGGTTTCATCTTGGTCGCCTAAATAAGAATCAGTGATACCTGTAAATAAGATAGTAGTAACTGTCAATGAGGCGATAACTACCACCGACTTACACACTAACCGGGTTAGCTGAGTACCACTGTCTTACACACTAACCGAGTTAACTGAGAACCACTGTCTTATGGGTATGTAATGGTAGGTCACAGCTACGAAGGAAGAATTGGAAATTAGCTTTTATAAGTCCCGTGTATTATGTGAATTGTACAAATTATTCAGTAATCGTACCATAGTTTAATAGAAGTTGTTCACCTAAACACTATGAAACATATGACACATATCAGGATGAAAACGTGGAAACAATAGTCGTCGTCGCTTCTGTACAAAGTTGGGAAAATAAATAAGCATTTGACTCATCCTTAAAACATGTATAAATATGCGATCAATGTCTTAGTGTGTGCGATGGGATTTGTTCAGCACCAAAGAGGCGATGGACTCTAATTGCGAATGATTAATTGGCTCTGGTTTTGCGGTACATGGTTATACACATTCTAAATATTGGTGGGAGACGTAATGACTGAAATGGAACCCAAACAAATTGTTTACCGACTCAATCAAAATTATTTAAGTCATACCGGAGTGTGAGAGCGAATCATCACAGATATTCCTCGTCACATGAACGCGCATGGCCGTTTAGCACCCTAATGACGTATACATTTTGTGAGAAGTAATACCACAGCCAACTCTATATGATTAAATGGAAAATTACCTGGAACATGCGCCATTGCAGAGCTATGTCAACCAGAAAAAAACACAGCATGAATACAAACATACACGAGAACAAACCAAGACTAGATGTTGTCAACAATTATTTACAATACAAAAATAAGCTCACGAGGAATTCACTCAAGACCTCCACGAAACAAAACAGGACGAGTAACAAACGAACGCGCAACAACTACAAGAAATTATATAAACGCGTTGTTAAGATTAAGTAAAGACAGACAAAGCTTAGCGAAGTGTAGCGATGCGTCGATGTTCAGGCCCAGGTGAAGAATATAAAACACATCAGAACAATAATAGTTTACAAAACAGAAGCGCCAGTGGAGCTCCCCTCTCTGAGGTACGGTATTTGGGACAATTATGCCACCAGACACTATATAATACTCGGCAACACTTAGTACGGGGTCCGCCTGTCTGTGGAAACACACCGAGATGAAAACATCAAGATGCAGCTTGACGTGCCGCTCGGAGCCTTCCAACACAACACTCAGCCTCCGGCTTCAGGTTAGTTATATACTGTAACTGATAGGGCCTCCCTCACCAATAACTTATATTTAATACATATCATAATAGTTCAATTAAATACATGCTCTGTCTTCACAATTAACTTCGGCTCTTCCCTCATAATAGCCCTAGTCACAAGTATAAAACATGAAAATATAACAACATGCACAAAGCTAAGACGATATAACGTAGACAACACAGATAATAATACGTAAGCTCAAAAACTGACGACAAAACGAAGAGAGTCTGCAGTTCTCCACAGAAATTAACAGTGAGCTGGGCCAGTCTTCAGCAGGAGTGAATAAATAATTTGCCTCCTACACAGAGCTTATAGCGGATCCAGCCTACACGATACGATCTGCCCAATAGAATTGTACCATGGAAGAAAGAAAATTTCGCTTCGTGCGCTCACAGGAATGAAGCCTCTTAACATATATTACGATTGTAATATAGGAATATTTTTATTACTTTTTTTTTTCATGAAATAAACCATTGCATTATCACTAAAAATTTTTCTATTAAACTTACTTAACGTAATGAAAGTTTAGCGTCGCTACAATACAAAGTTGGGAAATTCCCTACGCACTTGACGGTTTCGTGAGCAAATGTAGGAACGCTACAATGAATGTATAGCAGAAAAAAAAATTACCATTCCTGCTTTCTCACTAAACGTATACACTGGTATGGTAAATTACTGAATAATTTCTTCTTACATTGTAGTAGAGAAAATTATTTTTATTTAATGTTTTATTATAAATGACTAGTTCATTAAGGATGTCGCATTCTTATAATATATGTAAATTTCTTCAATATATTATGTAAGTTGCGAAAAGTAGTGTATTGACCATACTTGTCTCAGAGATAACATTTCACTGAATATTTTGTCAAATGATTGCCTGGCGGAATATAAATAAAGAAAATGATACGCCATACTGATTCCAGAAAACTTTCAATTGAAACTGAACTATGCTTACTTCGAGCTTAGAGCAAACAATCTTCCTTCTAGCGTTTCATTAAGTTTATGGTTATTTCGTTAATTATTAGTTGCATCTCTCTAGGATAGATCGTGGCACCAGTCTTGAAAGTAGTCTTGTAATATTTAAACATTTCTAGAATAATTAGGTAGAACCAAATATTCTTCCCAAATGAAGATCAGTCGTTAGTTGCTACATAATTTTGCAACAAGCATTACAAATCCACGAACATAAAGAGAAATTTTTAAACACCTCGAAAATGATAATTAATCTTCATTGGGGAATGAAATACATTTACCCGGATTATTCTACAATGTTGTACATATTACGGAATGTCTTTAAAGACTGGTGCCGTAATCTATCCCAGCGAAATGTATCCAGTAATAAACAAAATCATTGTAATCTTCGTTAAATGTCAGAAGGAAGATAGTACGCTCTTATCTTAAAGCAAGCATGCATCAGTTTTGATATAAAACTTTCTCGAATCGGGCAACTCGGTCAGATAAGTTAAAAGAAAGTTGTAAACTAATACTACGTGTTTTGTAGCCCCGCGAATGGCACACGTGTCCACTGCGATCTATCACTCTACTGTTTGTTAGATCAATAGTGCCAGGAACTTGCTGCTATCAACAAAAGTAAAAGAGCAATCGCGAATGTGTAGGGGGGAGAAATTGGATGAAAGGAGAAACGTGTCCGTACAGGAAAAAGTTGTCATGTTCCATTTTTATCCACGAAAACGATTCCTGGTACAGGGACCGTCATACACATAATCGACGGATACTTGTATAAGCCATTTGCTTCGAAGAAGCGAAATGTGGTAGTAAAACACATTTATAGTTCAGGACTTCCGTAAGATCACGGGCAATACGAAAAAGCGCAAAAAATTTAATTGAAGTCTAAAATAATTTTAGAATAATAAAAGATATATTTACCGAAAGAACGAAAGCTATTATGAAACTTACTTACTTGGAGAGTGTACTACATTGCATCAACCTAATCAGAACTGTTGGTTCTAGAGACGAACTTAAACAGAGAGATAACTAACCCTTGATACAGACTTCTCACCAAAAATTACCAGGTCACCTGTTTTAAGACCCATAATAAAAGGGTGCACATTGCTGCATGCGAGTTCAGTGCTTTGCCCATAGATACAATCCTGCGTTAGGTACGACCGACTAATATCGCCCTTGGGCTTCATAGAATACGTGCCTCAGCCAGCGTGTAACTGTTCACCTGATTTTCCTACATAGTGTGTGTGTGGTCATATGTAGTACGCCTGATTTGAGTTTGAAAGACTGTGGTTTCAAATCGGTTGGATTCACGCTTCGTCTGCACTAACTTAGGTCTTAATAGCAAACGAGGGTGAAATAAGGTGGAGATGAAGTTGTGGCGGAATGCAAGGGCCGGGGAGACGGGAGATCCCCGAGAAAACCCGCCGGCTAGCGGCACCGTCCGGCACGACTGCCACGTGCGATAATCAGGGAACTGCCCGGCTGGGAATAGAACCCAGTTGGCCTATGGGTGGGAGGCGGATAGTCTGACCACCACATCACCGCGGCCCCAACGGGTAAAGCGACATACTGGAATGTGATCTGACTTCACAAACAACGCTTCACCTAAGGTTAAATGAATGGGGAAGTTCCCATTCCGAGATCAGTTGTAAAACTACCGCTTATTTCCATCTGTAATTGCTATCACTTCGATGGTAAGTTATCAAACATAAGTTTTCAGTAAGCGAATGCTTACTTGTCTTTGAAATCCCGGGTCAGTTGTGTCTTCATGGAACCGTGTTTTTGAGCAGCCGACTTTGAAAGGCAAAGATTAAGAAGACTGCACAATGGCAGAATGTGATTGTACCCTTGTATTAATATTAGTTACGATGTTGTTCCCGCTTGTTCAACAGATAAGACAAAATCTCTCGTGTTGTATAAGTTAAGATAGTAAAATAATTTCGAAAACTTAAAATAATATTTTATTTACCTTAATCCATAACACACATCAATGCAGTGCTTCGAAAATACACGGCGCATTGTCTGTAAGTGAACAAATACCATTACATGAAACCCACGTGGGTCGCAGATACTGAAGGCTGTAGAACAAGTGCTACACGATTATAGTCCATTCGTGGTTACTACCAAACTTTCTGCTTAAATAAGTGCAGAAAATTACACCAAAGAGATAGCACGGCAGCCGCGTGCACTCATTTTCATAGTATTCTCACTTAGAACTATTTATTGTTAGGCATTAACAAAATACCTATTTCCTCTCCGATTATATTAATAATTATCATAAATGAAATGTTATAATTTATAAATTGATTATAAATAAATAAGTTTAACTTAACCAAAAATGAGATACTTTTGTGTTAACGCAAGCATAAGACTATAATGGAACAGGGCATATTTAGGAAATAACCAGTTGTGTCATATATGGAGTGATTTTTCAAAGGTTTGATTCAAAAAGTGTGAAGAATCGCGAATAGACTATACACATTAGTATAGGCTGTCTACAATTAATTGAGAACCTTGAAAATAAACTTTTGAAAAATGTCAATGCTCCAACCTGCATAAAATGAACCAGGCGCACTGCACTGCCTGACAAGCGCTCAGTAAAACTGGTGACGATGGAGAGAAAGTAGACCTATTTTTAGTGCTTAATTTAAAACGTTATGCTATCAATTTTGAATACTAAAGTTATTTGTTTTGCTTACATGTAGTTGATGTATTTGGTGTACGCATTAACAAATTGGCAAAACATTTATATTCCTAACAATTCTATAGTATTAATTGACCGATGCATGAGTAAATTGACCAGGACCTTGAAGCCCTGTTTCAAGTCTGACACGCGTGTCAATTAGCCAACTCAAGCAATTTTATGTGAGTACTCCTGTCCCGCCAGCTGGTGAAATGTGCGATGTCTACACATTTCCACGAGTACGATCCAGTGCTGCTACTATGGAGTTGGTGTGTCTACAGAACTACATGACGTTAATGAACTTGATTAGCAAGTCTGCTTGGTTATTTGCCACGTCTGTATTTGGTAGCCCAGGTTAATAAACTGTTATTTTGTTTGAAGAGGGGTTGCTATTTGAAGAGGCAATATTTTTGCTGCAGAAAATAGAACTTTGTTTTTCTTCGCCCCCCCCCCCCTCCACCACGGGGTGGCGCACGTCTGAACGCTTCCAAGCGCTGATCTATACAGAAGAGAGGGCGCGCGGCCGAGCGCTGTCTGGTGGCTACTACTGGCAACGAGTTCAGCCTAGCACACTCTGGCACCTTCCATACGCCCCTCCGCTATTCCTGCCGCCTCCTTAACCTTCCCGAGCCGCGTTTTCGCGTATAAATGTTCGTCCCCAGCCCGAGCAAGTGTGCATTGTTCCTCATAGAGTTGCGCGGGCTGGCCGATGATAGATCATGTCTACACCACTTCATACTTCGGGACTTCAGCATGCTAGACGCGTTTTCCCGTAATATGAGTAGTACACAAGTTAAGTATTGGAATAAACGTAGTTGTTGTTATGCTGGGGGTAGAGTTTCTCTTTTAGTAGTTTTTTTTTTTCTTTTTAGCGATTTTTGTAAGGAAGTGTTTCTTCACTGTTTTGCTTGTGTGAATTTTCAATATGGTATTTTATGGGACTGTTTGTAATAAGTTGATTCTTCCTTTTTTTTTTAAGTGCTGTAGGAATGATCTGCTGAACTACGATTTGCCAAAATAATTTTAATTCCAAGGAGTTTAGTGGATATTTTATGGCGTGCCTTTATGCTCATGGTGAAGTGTAATGAGGGTTTTTGCTCCTTCCCAATGGTATTCATGAAATTAGTATTCCATGTTGTACTTTTTAGTGAATCATCAGGCGTACTTTACTTTGGAAGTTGTAATGGTGCTTGCTTTACTGAGGGAGTCATTTTACCTTTTTTAATGGAATTTTACAAATGTTTACTCAGGTTGGGTGATTTCTCAGGATGTATTAATATTGTTGTTTTTCTGTTTGTTCCAGTTTTTTTTTATTTGTTCCCCTAGTTCACCGATTGGTATCAAGCAACAGAAATTTACAGATGAAATTTATATTCTTCAGATCGAGTTGCAAAGTTGTTGTTCTTGGTGATAAATGTCCATGCTTTCTTGATTTATGTTTAAAGGCGTGCGCCCCTCCCTTGCCTTATTATAACCCTGCTACGCCCTAAAGGGGCGTAACGACCTTATCAACGTTAACTTTACGAATGGTGGAGGAATACACAATGTGCATCGAAGTAGATCTTAAAGCTGTTGCCTGGTTTAGAAATTGGTATAGGAAAATACATGTTATTGGAAATTCGGTCTTTTGGCATTCCTGTTAAATATAGATATATACTACCTGGGATTTTTTGAGCAGAAATATACGTTTTTGTTTGCTATCGAAGCCTATTTGTAACATTAAAATGTATAACTTGTTTTCTGCAAAGATCAGAAACCTTAATAATTAAAAAAATTGCTGAAAAAGTAATAGTTATATTTGCCTCGATACAGAGGTTAGAGTACCATTTCTCACACTTAGGTGTTGTTTCTAGTTTATATCTTCAATATTGGCTTCGAAAATCCGATTTCATTAATATGTATTTCCCTATGCCGAATGCGAAACCCTGCCTTATGCAGGTCTTTTAGGCAGTTCACGGTAAACTGAGTGTTTTTGAAAGCCCTGCTTGAGATTTTATTTTATCCCCAATATGTATTCTTCCGCTGTATGCAATATTAATACTGCCGCGGGACTCACCACTACATTCCTGCAGGTTAAATAAAAGCGGGAAATAATTATAAAAGTAAACGCTTTACAAATTTGCTAATTCTTACACTTAGATGCATTAAGAAAAGAGGAATCAAGAGAAATCTTAACATAACACATTTATTTAAAAGTTAAGACATAGAACTACATCCCCACCATCGTTACTAACATTACACAGCGCCCAGCGCCATTTAGTGCGCCCAATAGACACAGGTTGAGGTAGTGACTTTGATTCCAGAAATGATGACTTCATTGCGAACAGCCTTTATCAGATTGCGATGTCGTTGTGGAGGAAGACAGCTGTATGATGTGTCACGTCAGAGCGCTCGCCCTAGTTACTATTGGCGGTGTTCGCTGAAGGGTTCACCCGCCACCACATTTATGTCGCCACAATCGCCCCTCGCCATCATTAACGGCGCGGTCGCCTGCAGCACACTCGTGTTGCATTTTCCACACGCCTCGTTCCGCCAACATTCCCGCTCTTTAAACAAAGTACTTTGCTCAGCAATGAGAGACGATGAAGCGAGCTTAGTATGGAGCAGAGCCGGAATGAAATGGTGGGGGAAATGGGAGAGCCCCGAGAATACCCGCCAACCAGCGACATCGTCTGGCACGATCCCACATGCGCAAATCCTCGAGTGACCCCGCCGGGAATCGAACCCGGTTCGCCGAGGTGGGAGGCGAGTAGTCTGACCACTACACCACCGCGGCTCATCTTTTCTCAGTAATTATTACTATTCATCATCGATAGTCAACATACTCCATACACCGAGAAAAAGTTTTTTGTTGAAGAAAACCAAGTTTGTCTGGCGCAACCAAATTAATTGTTTCTACAGAAGCAAAAGCAAATATTTTACCGAAACCAAATTATATTATATTGTGGGTTTTGGGTTTTGGTTGATGTAACTAATTTTTTTTACGATTTGCGCATATTTAACAGTTTCGTTTATTATTTAAAAAATGTTACACTGCCGAGTTTCGAAACAGGAAAATTTTCCGTCGGAACTATAATGTTTTGAAATGCATTCATTTAAAGTACAGGAAAACGTACGTAAATAAATACTTCTTGTTGACCTTCTTTTATTTGGATATTAAACCATTATTAAATACAAATCAATGCACAAACAAACTTTTATATTTCCTAAGTGTCACAAATATTACAAACAAACTTCCAAGCAGTATTTTTGAACGAAGGCGTTCAAATTGACCATATATATATATATACACACATGGTCTATATATATGGTATATATACAGGGTCTATATATATATGGTCTATATATATGGTATATATTATATATAGTTATATCAAATAAATATTTTGTCGACTGTCTAAATTTTTGGGCCAACACAGAGGTTTTGTTTATTCATGTGTTTATTTAGTTAGATAAACAGTTTACTCAACAAAATATATATATCTGGTACTACTAAATATATCTTTGGCCATACACAAACAAGTACTTTGTTGGCAGGAAGAAACCTTCCTCTCAGTGAGTGCAATTTTAGGTAAGTCAATACTTACCTTTATAGTGCTTTATAGTCCATTGACGGTTTCTTCGGCCTTTTGAATCAAACCTTTGAAAAATCTCCCCATGTATGACGTGTTTAGTTATTTCCTAAATACGCCCTGTATCACAAGCGTTTTATACTTGTGTTTATAAAAGGTACTTTTTTTCTGTTAAATTGAAATGTTATTCATATTTTATCTATAAATTATAATTATTCATTTATAAATAACCTGAATAAATATCAGGGAGAAAATAGGAATGTTGGTAGCGTCTAGAGAGAAATAGTCCTTATAAAAAATGCTGTTACACAGAGTGTGTGCATGAATGTGGTGCATTGTCCCTCTGGTGTGATTCTCCAGGATTAGTTAAGCTTAGTTTGCACGAAGCGGAGGAATATCCTGTAAGTAGAACTTTAGCAGGGCTTCAGAAAAGGCTGAATCAACAGTGAATATACTATAATTTAAACGATAAGTGAAGCAGCTACATATATGCTTCGACCAGACATGCATGTCTATTCACTTAATGCCGCTCTTCCCTGCACGAATCCAGGAATTAGTAGGTTACACTTGTGTTGAGATAGATATGCACATTTATGACTAGACGTAGGAATCTGGAACTTAAATACCTTGTAATGCCTACTCTTTCAGTAGGCTTGTCTTTTGACTTGATATTTGGTGAAAGTTTGTCTTAAAACACAGCTTTACTTAAGACGTGGGAGATTAGAATAGAATAGTGGCATCATAGGGTCATATGCGCATATATTCGTATCCTTGTCCTGGGACATAGAGCTTAGGATAGCTCAACTGTAGACGGAGCCCGTTCGGACACTTGTATTTTTGTGCTAGAACTCAGCGATCAGGTAGAAAGAACACACGCAAAGTTATTTATAAGGTATCGCAGGTGTTGAAATTCGTCGTCTGAACTTGTTTAAACTGAACAGTTTGGGTGCTGAGTTATGTAAGCGCAAAAATTGCAACAGCTAGTTTTACATTAAAAAAGTAAACTGTTCACTTCAACAGAAATGCTAATTTAAATAGTTGCTCGAGCTAGTTTCTTATTTCTACTGTTAGCTGTCACACAGTTATTATAAAAAATATTCTTATTCATAAATATCTCAGTTCAAACCCATATGTCTCTCTAGTATTCAGATTCAATGTAATATTAAATATCATTAAAGAAAAATAATTATTTTATTGGAATTCTGAAAGATCAGGAAATATTATAAGCAAATGACTTAATAGTCTTGTAAGGTAAGTTATTATTTTAATAAAATTATTAAATTCAAAATATAATTACTGATTAGAAATTACGTGCTCATCTGATGGATATTTAAGACGGATCAAAATTCCAAATTACAACAAAATATAGTGTCAATACTAATGATGAAAATCCTGCATCAAATAACCCTATCGTTCATCCAGTTAATTGTCAGTAGAGGAGCTAACAACACTGTTGCAAGGACTACTTCAATAATATTAGCTAAACTTCGTCGCCGATCCAGTTTTAGTACTAATAAGCTTGCAGAGGACTCATCTTACGCTGTAACTTCAGGAATGGTAAACGATTTGCAGGCCCTCTCTCTCTCTCCAACTTGATGGAACTTCGTAAAGTACGTCGTCACTGCTCTTGGGTATGCGGTCGTCGAGCTTCGTCGCCGATCTGCCGTAGAATGATCCCGATTGTACAGCAGCTCACTAGTTGACTCTGCAATTGAGATCTGACCTCCACGATGAGATGGGACTTCTCGCCGTCAGGAATATCTTATTTGCCGTCTTGAATACTGTTTTATACTATGCAGAGTCTTCTTCCAAATTTATCTGCAAATTAAATTATCTTCCAAATTTCATGTATTTATCATCATCTTCTTCTTGTAGAAATAAAACGTTTTGTTAATACGTTACAATGATTAATTATAATCTTCCTTTTCAAAGTATTCTAATTTTATACAACGAAATATCTCCTCAATATTCTTACAGAACTTTCTTTAGACGAACCTTTTTCCTTCTGGTCTATATTTTATCCCAAACAAACTTTTTTTCACACAGTCATGATATTCGCCCCTATCAACTAGAGATTATTAATTTTTTCCCGAAAAAGGCCTGCGAGCAAGGTGTTATCCTCAGTTATAGACAAATACACTAAAAAAACATTAAATCATCTCCAAAGAATGTTTGAATGCTTTTAAAACCTACCTGAATATCGGTA
Organism: Dryococelus australis; assembly: GCA_029891345.1. Classification (NCBI taxonomy): domain Eukaryota; kingdom Metazoa; phylum Arthropoda; class Insecta; order Phasmatodea; family Phasmatidae; genus Dryococelus; species Dryococelus australis. Next base: position 3,342,912 of record CM057007.1, on the reverse strand, counting down.
AAGTTATGATGACTTATACTTCGTGTAAAATTATTTTTAAGCTGTGTAAATTAATATTAAATCATAAATTAACATAGAGCAAAAAAAACCAGATGGTAAAAAAAATGTTCCATCACTGAGTGCAGTCTGGTGTCCTAGTCGCCACCGCCGACGTCACTAGCCGCCTGCCTATACGACGTGAGTATTTACAGCGTTCTATACTACGGCAACCTGCACCAAGGTATACAGTCTGCTTCTTTGAAATATATTATTATTGGAGGCACACATTTTGTTGGCTTTGACAGTTTGTACATGATACACCTAATTACTTTGTTTTACACGATATGCTGTAATTTTACATCTGCCAGTAACTGGTAATATTTCTGTTAGGTCTGAGTAGACTATTGTAATTATTACTGTAGGGCAGCAGACGGCAGTCTGGTACTCTCCACTACCTTGAGGTGCCTGTCCCCCCACCCCCTTAATTTTTTTCCATGTTCGTTCTTGTTTTTAAAATTGAGTTTTAATAGCAGCGCGTTTCAAGCCCGAAGTCGTGGAGTATCATTTTTAATTGTAATTTGCTGATGCCTTCATTTTTGACTGCTATATTCGTGTGCGTCGAGCCATTAATTTTTCACTGTCTTTGGTATTGTCATGGGCCAGCCAGAAGGGGGTTATCTTTCCCATTTATATTTTGATTGCTTTGTCCTGTTTCTTTCGCTTTTTCCAGTCAGAACATGTTAAAGCCATTGAATATTGAGATTTTTAAATTGTGCATTTGTGGATTTAATTAAACATCGGTGTCTTATGTTTGTCGGTTTCTCAGACAAAACAAACAAAAATAAATATTACACTGTACCATAGTTTCTGCATTGCCTTATTGAATTACTGTAAAAAACAAAAACCAATTATTGTTTAGTAAATACTTTCATTATACTTACCTTGTTTTTCACACTCATTTTACCTTTATGTACCGTCACACTCAGTTACACTTGAATCTGTGTAGGCTATTATGCTTAGCACCATAGTGTTCCATTGGCAACAACACTAAAACAACTCTCCTTGTCACAGCAACTAATTTGTCGCTACGAATAAAATTTTGTTTTGATCTGACACTGAAAATTAGCTTTTCAGAATTTATTTATTTATTTATTTTTTAATTTATGCTTTGTTTAGTTTGCATTTTCGCTACACTTGTCAAGCATAATTCGAACATGGCGTTAGTTGAACGCCACAGTTTTAACCACATTTTGACCGACTGTTGTGTCTCAAGCAATACTTGTGGTCTCCGACCAACTGTTTACGTGTTCATTAATATAACCCTATTTGTAACCACATTTTGACCGACTGTTGTGTCTCAAGCAATACTTGTGGTCTCCGACCAACTGTTTACGTGTTCATTAATATAACCCTATTTGTAACGGCCAGTTATATTTTGTTATACACGAGGAAATATTGCCATTAAACCAGAACCTTTAAATAAAATTATAACCTTTTAAACTTACCTTCGCCATAAATACCAGCTCTAAGAAATTTTTCCTGGGATACAAAGGAAGGCATTGCCATAAAACATAAAGGTGTAAAGAAAAATTATAATAACAAAGAACAGACGTTTCTTTGGTCTTTCCTTCGGTATTGTGCAAGATTTCATTACTGTAAAATGAAAAGCCTCAAATAAATGTTGTCTTCTCTGTAACAATGATTAGAGATTTCAAAGTAATTAAAATAAGTTACATGTACACTAAGCCCATAAATATTGCATATTCTACCCCCCCCCCCCCCCCCCAGAGCTATAATTTGAAATTTTTTGATTTACGTATAAAGTAACTAAAAATTGAATAAAACATAACAGTATCTGCGCATAATAATTATCATTATTATTACTATAATAATTATTAATTTTATCATCAGTGCAGTTTTCAACTGGATCCACACTATACATCATAACGCTCTGTTTACAGTGCATGAGTCGCCTATTCATAGGCCGTTACCACAATTAGAACATTGCTTCATGGATCGACTCGGCCACATGCAATTAAACTAATCAAATGCTCAATGTTTACTATTGAATCGTACACGCAGTGGTTCAATCACACAAAGTAAGTAAGTACCAACTACTATGACATCTGGAGTTTACCACGTGACAGTGTGTCTGATTATTATACACATTTCTCTCGCTAAACCACTGACGAGAAAGGGAGAACTATGACATTAACCAAGAACTTTATTTAGTCTTTATCACAGGTTTAACATCAGATTGCGGGCACAAAGTGTATAGCTTTCAGATCATAGTCTCTCCGACAAATCGAAACCATGACACAGCTCGAAGAGAAGTTTGTGTGGTGTATCGTTCACAGGGGATGCTTCTATTGGCTGTCTCGTTCCCCAGATTTCAACCCTTGGGAATATTTTCCCAGCAAGGTGATCCCCGAGGACAACGTTTATGCGGACAAACCCGCTAGTCAAGTGGAGCACGCAGCGGAGAATCCCAGAGGGATCGTACTCCAGGGTCGCTTTTTACTCGAGCTGGTGGTTCGATATAGGAAGTATCCGTGCACGGCATTCTGTACATATAACGTTTCACATACTTCTTTACAACTGTCAGCGTTTGAAATAATTAGGACTCTTATATGTTTGGAAATACGTAAATCTCAACTGAGATACGACTATCGACACAGTATTTAGAACCTTTTGTCCTGCACAATATCAAAGTGGCTTAAAATATACTTCAGTATATTTTGTGGCGTTCCTTTTCATGAAAATATTTGGTATTCGTAATACCAAAAATCTATTATAGTTGCCTCGTGAACTAATACACACATTTATACAAGCTAAAAAAATTACTTTACTAAATGTGTGTCGAGAAATAAAAATATTCTTTTCTTAGTGGTTTCACACGGCGTAATTAAAATTAAAGCTTCCCTGAAATGTTCGTCCTCGGTTTCTAAAATAACAACATACATCCCTGATAAAAACATCTATGAGCAACTAAGAATCAATTATTTTTTTATATAGATTTCCGTAATACCTACAATGCCTGTACAAAAGTGGACAAAATTTAGAAATCCATTCTCAAAGTGAAAGAATGGGGACGTAATTGATAAAATTAAGACCCCATTATTTGACAAATCTGTAAATGTTAAGGCAATCTCAAAACTGCGGAAGATGATGATGTTTTCAGGGATGTAATAAAATATTGTTTATTTGCAACGTGAAAATCTTGTGTCCATGAGTTTCAGAGTAGATTTTTTAAACGGGTTGAAAGGATATTTAAAAGCAAAGCAAAACAAATATAAATTAATTTGGTCACACTGAACGTTCACGCTTTCGTACAAAATATAAATGATTACACAATTTTTTTAAGGAACCTCTGCCGTTAATGCATGCAATGTGTACCTAACTAGTATACGCTGTTCAATGTAAACTGAGCACTTCTGAAAGCCCTGCTGTAGATTTACTTGTATGCAAACTGTTTATTCCTCCACCATATGTCAAATTACCTTTGCTATGGGTCTCGTCACTTTCTTCATGTGTCGTTCAAGTGAAATTGTGAAATTATTATAAAAGTTTATATTTTACCAATTTTCTAATTCTTACACTTAAAAAATAAAGCCAAAGAAACAATTTCATTGTATACAAATGTTTCCCTCGGACTATTAATTCAACGTTAAGGCGTGGAGCTATTTTTCTTCCGGCATTACCAAATTTACAGGGTACACGATACTTGGCGTAAGAGAGGCGCCGCGGTGGATGAGTGGTTAGCGTGCTCGCCTCCCACCAAGGCGAACCGGGTTCAATCCCCGGCTGGGTCATTCCCAGATCATCGCATGTGTGGGAATCAGGGTCAGATGATGCCACTGGTCGGCTGGTTTTCTCCGGGATCTCCCATTTCCCCCGCTATTTCATTCCGGCACTGCTCCGTACTCACCTCAATCATTATATTCGGCTCTCAAGACCTCGCTGTTAATATCCTTCCATATAATTTCACTCGCTCATTTGATGTGGGCAATCCATGGAATTTTGGGTGCATGGGGCAGAGCTATTTTTGGGGTCTTGGGGCAAACACTTTTTTGGGGTCCCCTATTTGACGTGACTCTTAAGTGCGTCATATAGTACTTACGTTTTTTGTCCTATGTTAAAAGTAGAAAATATATTGCTTGAAAACATGTATACGTGTTGTTGCGAAGCTTGTAAATAATGGTGTTTTAAAACTGTCTAATTCTCTGCGTAATTCTGTGTTTTTAAACGTGGACGTATTTTAATGAGTGAGTTTTTCGTTGCCATATGATTATGATAAAAATAATCACTAAAAAAAAAAAAGTTTCTACGTTTTATAGGCGCCCCTTGGATTAGGGATCCTGGGGGAAATAGCTGACTGACTGTCGCACCCCCCCCCCCAACACCCCCTTTACATAAGTTTTGGACGGCTCTGATTCGTACAGCCGTTTGAACTCTTCTATGGCTGTTCAAAACGCAGTGTTCTTTTTTCTGCGATGACTCATTCCGCTTTAGCGGCCTTGCGGGTTGGCACGATGTATCGATCCTGATTCCCAAGAATTCGCGTGAGAATAGTGTAGTTTGGTTGGACGATCCCGGAGGTGCTAATGAACAAGGGAGACCTCTGACCTTTTCCTTTATTCCACGAAAATCATGAGAACAGGGTGCGGTAATTTTATGCAGCTAAGCCAGTTTGCAGCCCTATGATGAGGTGATTTGTTTTAAATGTAAAATGTATTGACATGCAAGTCTCGCACTTCTCTTGTAGTTATTTGTTCAGACTTCTTTATTCAAAATATTTTTATTGCACCACAATTAAAACAAAAACTCTACGCCTTCAGGAAAATCACCTTGTGATTCGCCACACTTCTTTAATCGATACTTCTATAGTGTTCGAAGTGGGGTCGACCACCTGCCTCCCATCCCGACGAACCGGGTTGGATTCCGAGCAGGATCAGATCAGTGTGCTGAGGACATCGCTGGCGTCGCCATTAACCTATGGCTTTTCACAAAGTAGCCCTGATATCCACACTGCTGAATTCCGCTCCTAACCTATCACCATCTCGCCTTATCCCATCGCGGTGCCCAAATACCACTCATTCAATGCCATTTCCTCTAAAGACTGGCAAATGGAGTGTTTATGTGCCCCAGTTACTATTTTTAGACACGTGCAGACTTCAACAAGTATGTCCTATTTATGTAACGCATCAGATTAAGGACATTAAATAGTGTAATGGGGAGATTTGGACTGCTCTTAACATCGGAATCTTGAGAGCGCATGAGGGTGAAGCGATGTGGATACAGAGCAGCGACTGGAATGCAAGAGCGGGGGAAGTGAGAGATCCCCGAGAAAACCTGTTGACCGCTGGCATCGTTCGACATGATTCCCACTTGCCAGAGTCATCGAAACCAGTTCGCCTAAGTGGGAGGCGAACAGTCTAACCACTACACCACCGTGGCCCCCTCTGATGAAGACGACCAACGTGCTTCAGAATCTATGTGACAGCTTAGTGTGAGAAATTCAAAGCAACGCTTTAAGCTCGTCAATAATCAGCGAGATCGTGCACATGGTCACAGTTAACTCGCACAATAGAAGAGTCATGGACAGTGGCCAACGACAGCTGCAGTCTATCAGCGGTTTCTCCACACTTTTTTAAATCTATCCTTAGAAAAATCACCCCATGTATTAGGTGTCTGGTTATTTATTAAATATGCCATGTATCACAGGCGTTTCAACTTCCGGTACTGTAAAAGTACCTTATATTTGTTCAATTGAAATTTGAAACTTATATTTCAACTATAAATTTAATATAACATTTGTAATTAATATGAATATAAACATTGAAATAACAAGTGTGTTGGTAACGCCTGGGCAGAAGTAGTTCTTGTATAAAATACCTAGTGTTACACTTATCGCGCACGAATGGGGCGCGTAGTCCCTTGGAGGTGATTTTCTAGACTACAACAATGCAGATTGTGTTGGTCAATGTATTTCTACTTATACGTTTACTGTACTCTGCAACGTTTATAATTGGCTGGCCGTTAGCCAATGAAGTCGTGCCTTATCAGTGTACCAATCAAAGTGTCACGATAGATCTAAAACGTGTTACAATTAATCGTGTTCATTAGAGAAATTATTAAAAATAACAGTTTCTTCTTACGAACTTAAAAATGTTGACAACTTGTATTATATTACTTATATTTCGATAAGTTCAGCGAAACAGTAACACTAGAAAAGTGTGCGTTTTGTCTTCAGGAGCAAAGACATTTCCATATAAACGTGGTCCCGTGTGTATACGTGCATACCCCTCAAGATGGCGGGCGTTCAAAATGCAAACCTGAAAAAATGCAAGCAATTCTTTTACCCTGTAATATATGTTCATGACGATGACGAAGAGTATTGATTAAAAGCAAACAGACGTGACACTCAAACACCGCTATGATGCAAACAGACGTGAAAAGCTTCCAGACACCATCGAATAGAAAATGGGACAAAGCAACAATAAATGCTCAAATGTTGAGATGATGATCAAAAATGTTCATCATGTACGAAATATGTCCCTGGTCGTCGGTTTTTGTCTTTCGTGCTATGTGTATGCAGTGAAATTCAAGACATACTTCAGAAGTTTTCCTCAGACATGTTGAGAACGCGTTAAATACGTAAACAAAAGTTCATGTGGTTTTGGAAGCAGATATATAAAGATTCAAGAAAAGTGCAGAAATCAAACAAGGTTTTTCTCCAGCTTGCGAGCAAGTATTTAGCCAGGTGTACGCATTTCTTATACACAATTCCTCATACTGCAGATGAATAAGTTTTATGATTCGCAAGGACTTGTCCTATAAAAACGTGTAAGTAGAAATGATGTTAAAAAAAATTATTTCACGGTTCTTCAGCATTGATTTTTCACTAAACTATAGTATTATTTCTGTAAGGCAGTTTCCAATGTTTGCTAGCTAGTATTTAAAACATCTTCCGTAATTTTTTTAAAGAATCAGTTACTACAGAGCTGCGATGCACATTTGTCACTATGTATACATAACTCGTCTCATCTGTGAAATATTGTTATTTCAGAGATTGAGTTGAGGATGAACCAAACTGCTTCCTTCAGCAAATCCTTCAAACGTGATACGAAATGTCATTTTCGGAGCAAAAAAGCGAAGTTACAATGAATGGACAAGCACGTGCACAGTTCCGAAGCAAGTATTCTCGGGTCGAGTCCTTGCAAACTTGCTTGACCTGCGCGTGCAGTGTTGAATGGAAGGTGTTTGACCAGGATATCCTCATATAGTCTGCAGGATAACACGCGTGCACGCAGAAGCAGTCTGCAAGATGCAGCTACTGCTACCAAATACAAGCAGCTCTCTGCCGAAGGGTGAAAATATATTTCAACACCCGTTTCACCTTCTTTTTAAAGAATCTTTTTTTTATTCCCACTACAAAAATTACATGTAGTGACCCGCTTACCTGAATACATTTCCCGCATTTCTACCTCAGAAGTGAAGGAGCAATAAGGGCGACGCTGAGTGAGTGAACAGATTTGAGCGGCTATTAAAACCGAGGTCTTGAGAGCCGATGAGGGTGAGTGAGGTGAGTATGGAGCAGCCCCGGAATAAAAGGGTGGGGAAAGGGAGATCCCCGAGAAAACACGTCGACCAGCGGCATCGTACGGCACTATTTTCATTCGCGAAAATCCGGGAGTGAACCGGCCGGGGATTGAGCCCGGTTCGCCTTGGTGGGAGGCCGAGGCACCCTGGCCCCTAAGGGCGACACTGCCATGTGCATCAAGTGCGACATCGCCACTATGCGCAAGGTTCTAACTAGCGTGCAGCAGTGATCTCGTCGTGCAGCGTGTACGTATTGTGATAACATCATTTTACCGGTTCGTAAGTTTGTAGCAAGGTTCAATGCAGAGCTCCTGGAGTATTTCTCGGTGTAAAGGCTATTCACGATAATGTGAGCACTTTTTGAAGCACTCTCGTATTGAATAATAGTAAATAAATATATTTTATTGTAGCCTTAGACGTTAACTTTTGAGTCCGGTGAAATATATAAATAGCCGGTATCTGACGCATGTGTGTTGCGATAGAGCGCTTTAATAAAGCCGTTTCTAGTTAAGTTGGAGTGCTATGTGGCGATGTTGCTTATGTGAGTGAATAAGGCACTCTTTTGACGAATTTTTTTGCAACCTCAAATTTATAATCTCCGCACGCTATATTCCAGACTTGTAATATATGATATGTGACAGAGTGTCAACCTATGGCGTTTACTGTAGGTAGCCTGTCAATGTCTACAGCAAGCATACGTGCGCATATGTAATTTAATTTACCCCATAACATATTACCCCGATTAAACTCGATCACGGCCGACATGCTGCATGATACTATAGGTGAAGTGATGGTGTGTGCTGTGCAAGTCCTGAAGCCGGCATCAATGCCGACATCAGTCTTTCCCTTGACAATGCTATTGTCTGCTGTTTTATTATTGGTTGCTTCTTGTGCCGTGTATTCGCTGAAACCCTTCTCATACGTCCCAGTGTGTCAGTTTTTACAAGCAATTTGCAAGTACTTTTCACACCAAACATTTCTTCCTTTGAAAGAATAAAATAGAAAAAAAAAAAAAAACAACTGATGTACCAAAAGTGATATTTTGCATGAGATAATGTTAAGTGGTCCTACGTATTAACATATCTATCGAGCGCATTGTTTATTTCCTTTCTTCTCGTCGTTTATCTACCATTGGTATGTATATATTAACATCGCTTTGAACCTAACAACGCTATGTACTAATGCATTAATTTTCAGAACATAAGTAAAAAGCAAATATCATGCCAATTTCTAAAGTAACAATATTCTAACCAAGTAGTATGTGTGCCAAGAGCTGAATGTAAGAATTAATTCAGCCGCTGGAAACTTACACCACCTCGAACAGGCACGAAAGTTCTTTTTCGGGAGCTTGTAAGAAACAAGAGGAAGGCGCCTACACTAGGGTGACCAGATTTACAAACTTATAAATCTGGACTTTTACAAAAATTGCCTTAAAAACAGGACAAAAGAGGACGCTTTAATAACAAAGAGCTCAAGTGTGCCTTCTAAGTCTTCCAGTTTCAGTTCAATATTGCTATAATGAGACTTCATTCTATCATCAAATAACACTACCAATAGTGACTACATGTTATTCATTAAAAGCTTTTCTTATTATTTAAGTGGAACTACAATGTGTCAAAATCATTTAGCCTAATAAATGAAATTTAAAATTTTTCTTTCCGTATCTATATGCATTCGCTCATCTTGAGAAACGTATTTATGATTAAAAACGGTTACATCGTAAAGGCGGAATACTTGAACAAATTTGATCTAATAAATTAAACAGACATTTGTTGCAAGTTTGGAAAAAACAGGACATGTGGCGTCCCTTTAAAAATTTGGCGGGACAACGGGAGAAAAAAAAACAGTCCGGTTAGAATTGGGACCTCTGGTCACCATACCCTACACCAACGGGACAAGGATAAACTGAAATCACAAGTTTCAGCTGGCAAAAACAATCAGGCCAAGATCTTTTAATTCGAAAATATATGCCAAGCACTTGTCGGGTCTCACGATATGCAGACGCTGTGTCAGCAATGATTGAAAAGGCAGTAATAAAAAGAAGAAATATTATTAGACTTACCGACGTTTTTAAAATGAACTTATAAAAAACTTTAGTACTTACTGAGTTATATAAATAACACGCTGATTAGTACAGTTTATTCGAGGTTTCTCTACACTTTTTTAAATCAAACATATAATACAGTAAAACTGTCATAGTTATAATTGTGGGGGGTGGGGGGGGGGTCATGAATAAAGCTTCCGGGTCAGTTGCCATTGTTGATTTTGCGTGTGGTGTAAGAATACAAGTAAGGCAGGAAAGTAGATCGCGGGCTGGTTTGCCAACAGTATTGTAGGAGCAGGACGGCTCCCTACCTGGTGCTCATGCTGTGGCGTGGAAGAAGTGGCGCCATAAGTCGACGCCGGACGTCCGTGCTGGTCGCGGGTCGCGAGGCAACTGAGGGCGTCGCGACGCGCTGCGTCCCTCCCCTCCTCGCCACAACCCCCTCTCCCTTGGCTGCAGCGTCGCGCCCTCCCTCCGCCAGGCACCGCGAGCGTGTCCTGTTCCCTGCACAGATGTAGTCACTAGCAAACCCACCACATTTCGTTCCGTTTCAGAGAGATGTTTGATTGTGCTGGAGACATGGAATAACAACCGCACCTGAAGATGGAAACTGCAATTACTGGAAACAGTAGCTCGTCGTTTTGTGTAAAATAGTATTTCCTAAAGACGTTTCGCCAAACCTTAATTTTGCCTGAAATTCTAAACTCGTTTCACCCAAAGTTGTTTCGCCTAAAACTCGTTTTACCCGAAGTTATTTTGCCCAAATACCTGGCTCCCTTCTTAATTTGCGAGTAAGTTGTTTTGTGTACATTAGTTTTGTCTACAAGTCATTTTATATAAGTTATTATATTATATTAAGTATATAAATTACATAAGTAATTTCGCCTAAAGTCGTTTTACCTCCAGTTTAGTTTAAATGACTTTAAACAGAAGTACGTGTTCTCTAACAAGCACATCTAGATACTTATTAAGAGAATTCATTGCAGATGTGAATATTTTACACAGTAAACTACTGTAACTTGCACAATGGCATACATATTACTTCATGAAGGAATATTTCCGAAAGGCCTAATTATAAAAAATGTTTCAATTAACGATTATAATGAAATGAATAATTCTATTTTTGTTACATTATATTCATTACTAATAGGAATAGGTTTTTTTCGTGGATAATCAGCAAGTTATATCTACAATACCTAGTTTAACCTCTTAACTTATGTACATGTTATCTCGAGTATACTCGTTCACATCAGACATGTTGCGGTATAGGCAAAGCCATGATAGTCGCTGTGGAAGGTCAGGAGCCAGCTCCAATACAGACAGAGCCTTTCCCTGCGGATAATGCTATTGGTTGCCGCTGACACAACAAACCATTTGGATTGGTTGCTTCTAGTGCTGCGGCTCTGCTAAAACACTCGCCATTGGTTCCAAAGTGTCAGCTGCAATAAGGAATCCTTATATAGTGTTCATGTCATAAATTTGCTCTTTTATAACATCCGAATTGATATATGAATATGTACGTTAAGGGATTAATATTTCTTGAGTTTGGCTCAGTAGAGACTTGCTACGATATTCATAAAAATCTCTCTCGTTTTTCCCCACTGTCAGAACTGAATTTTGGAAGAAAACGTTTATTAAGAAAGCATTGCACGCTTCACAGGAGAATAGTGAAAGGTGTATAGAATTCTGGAGAGATCTGATAGGCGCCTGAGAAGTAGTACTGGAGAGAGAAACTGTTAGCTAATGTAACGCTACTCTCATTGGTCGTGACATTCACAGCGGAATAGCAAGCTATTCGTGTTCCAACGACGAGCACAAGTTAACATTTCCTGCGTCTGATGAATTATCTTTAGATCATATTCCCAGATATTTTAGTGTAACTTCAGGACATGAACAGTTCGTTCTCCACGCCATGTGTAGTTGATTCACAAGATTGACTGGAAGTAGAACGACGTAAGAGATGCACTAATACATATTCAGGAAACTTAATTTTCGAGGCATCGGGCTAAATTAGACTGTCCTTTTAGATGTTCTTTCTGAAAATGTAAAGAGCTGTTCCGAGTGATGATGCCAAACTGCAAACTCTATTACGACCCAGTTACAAACACACTTGAGAAGAATCTGCGGCAAACACAACAGCAGCAGTTTTAGTCCAGATTATTCAAAATAGAAGTAGACGTTATGGTCATCATATTAAATTATTCAAAAGGAAATGTTTTTTCCTCGTGAATAATAGTAGATCCTGCAGAGTCGCATTCGTTGTGTTGCGGTGTGGAAGAACTATTTAGCGCAAACCGCGTCAATAATGAACCATGTTCCTGGATATGAACTTTTTTTTTTTAAAGCTCACTGTGGTTCCACGTTTTAAAATATTAAAGCGAGATTAAAATTTGGTTGGCGGATGAAATGGAGTGCCTTTTTCGCCAACGCTGGTATGAATAACTCTAAGCATGCGTGAAAAGCAGACGATAAAATTAAAGCAGATCAACCTGAACGCTGTAACCCAGAGATTTCCACAATATATAGCGTATAATCAGAAGAGAACTGCATTTTAAATACCTGAGTTTATTTTCATGTCACCGTGTGCAAGGTTTTAGAAATATTATGTAAATTTCGATAGTTTTATCCAGTGGGCAAGAAAAAAATCGGTGTCAGGACAAATGTCACGAATTCGATTCCCGAGCTGGTCGAATTGTGGGTAATTTTCTTTCTTACTTCAGAACTGCTTGTAATTAAGTAAAAATATAATTTATGGCATACGCCACTGGAGAGCTATGTCACAAAGAAAAACACAGAGTGTGGCATTACAAACTTACACGAGAACAAGCCAACACTAGATGTTGTCAACATATATCTAGGACTTTCAACACTCGGCGAAATCATCTAGCAGAACTATCACTTGCAACAAGCTAGATGCGATATATCTATATGTCTGTAAAGAGCTGAACATTTGATTGGCCATGGCTTATTGCTTCCACCATAATTTTTGTTCACTTGTTCACAGAGAGCTCAATATATGTGTGGTTAAAAATACCCTGCGCTCGATATGGCGGGCATATTCACTTAGACCATTGACATCAGAGAAATGACTACAGTATTAAGTGTTGATCTAACTTTCTGAGTGTCCCGTCTAGCTGGCATTGGAACTCCGTCGCAGAGTGTGTGACATTCTGGTTTCACGATGAAACTATTAAGCATGCCGGCACTATGTTTTCCTACGAAAAGGCATACCCCAGTCGAAGACGGAATGGTACATTAAAATTACTATGTACGCATGAGGTAAATATTATTCTGGAGCCCCCTAATATATATATATAATATCGGCTTTATCAGGCTTCCGTATCTTGGAACATAGCCGGACACGAGTCAAACTACGACATGAGCTGTGTTGAACTTCGTAAAGGCTTTTCAAGCAGGACTACGAGAACACTGCACGTAGAGGCGATGGCGCCCCTGTGAAGCGTGCCGAGGTAACCCTTATAGCTCCCGTGCTTCTCTGGAAGAAAAAAAAAAACAATGCCAGCAGGTGGTGAGGGAACCTTAACAGATTTACGTTCGACATTTTCAAAGCCCTGTGAAATACCTGATAGTCGTATTATACTCTTTATAACGTTCACAGTAAATACCTGATAGTCGTATTATACTCTTTATAATGTTCACAGTAAATACATGATAGTCGTATTATACTCTTTATAATGTTCACAGTAAATACCTGATAGTCGTATTATACTCTTTATAATGTTCACAGTAAATACCTGATAGTCGTATTTTTCACATTACACTCTTTATAATGTTCACAGTAAACAGTGAACTTTTGAAAGCCCTGTTTTGCGTCTACTTGTATACATGTTGTGTATTCTGGTGCAGTATGTAAAATAACATTGATATGGGCCTGATCGCATTATTCATGCGTCGGTCAAAGTAAAAACTTGTAATTATATAAAAGTAGGCCTATAAATTAGTAGATGTATAATGCGGGTCCTGGCGGAGCACGATTTTTCTGATAATTTTAACCTAAATACAACAAAAAATACCATCAACTTTTTCTTGCTACTTGTAACGAAAGTATAGGAAAAGGTTAAAAACTCAATCTGAAACTCGATGAAAAAATCGTTAAAGTCATGTAAAAAAAAGGCCAAAATCAAGGTATTTGAGGGCTAAATATAAGTTCTAAAATATTTTTAAAAAGGAGCTCTCAAAAACAGGAAATTTTAACCAAAAATATTTTTTATCAGTTTTTCAAAAATGTGCGCACACGATTGAAACAGGTAAAACAAGCAAAATTATGCAAAAAAATCAAACAAATTTAAGCCTAAAACAAGCAAATCAGATAAAATATTAAAAAAGATAATTGGCAGAGTTTATAAATTTTATTCAACAAAAGTAAAAACCAATATGATTTTTTAAAGTCTAAAAATAAATAAAAATCTGAAGCATAGCCATTACTGAATCCATAATCCCAACCATCACAACAATTCAAACCATAAACATCATCTTCAAAATCAAAAAAATTAATCGATCTTAAATCATTCTTATCGGTTTTTAAAACAATTTTGAAATGAAGGAGGTCCAATTCTTTATCAATAAAAGTTTCTGTTTTTATAATATCATATCCCATATCACAAAGTTATAAAAGTTCTATAATTTGATCAATTTATAATATTAAAAATTTATATATATTTTATAAAAGTGATACTATGAGAAATTTTAATTAGAATTATTATTTTTTATTCGATTGAATAATTCATCTATATTTATAAGAATTCGTAAAAAAAATTAAAAAATTAATATATCTTCATAATAATTTCTTTCAAATAATCATAAGTTAAATTTCGTTGCCTAATTAAAACAACATTACAACTTGTACCAGCCTCAGTAGCTTTTTTTAAACTCAACACTAATTTTTATATTTTTTAAAATCTTTATCAACTGCTCTTTTTGTATAGAGGCAGTCAATAACATATTAAGGTATTCGCCCCCAATTGGAATAAATATCGATATCGCCATGCTAATTTATAGTTGGCTTATAATAAAGTTCATTATTTCTATATATAGTATCTAATTATGTTTTTGAAATTCTTAAATCATTAAAAGCAAGGAATATTTTTAAACAAAGATCATTTTCAATATCTACATTCCAATTTTCTTTTGGAAACATTTCATTTCTACCATTTTTTACAAAAATATTTCTCACATTACAGTGGTCAAACATTGAAGCATTCACATAGTGCTCGAAGCGATTTTTTCTATTAGTTTGGAAACCCACAGTTACAAAATAAGGCATGCCAAATTGTTAATTATTAAACTGATCTTTTATATCAAAGTTAAAAACAGTTGTCGCAGCAGGAACTTCTTTTTCTAAATATTTCCAATACTTAAAACCAATATGAATTTCAGGATTTTTATATATTTTCTCTTTAATTGCAATTAATGTGTTAGCTTCGTAATTAACAATGAGCCACATAATATCTAATTTTTCAATAACAATTTTACCTGAATCACCATAAGTTTTACTAACCATTCCATCTGCATGTTTTGTTTAATAAACAAATAAACAGTTGTTATCAGACGAATTTCAGAGCAAAAAAGTGATTTTATAACCACCCTTCTAGTAATCTTTATTATAATCGCGAACAAAACCAAAAAATATATTTTTAATGGATACATTATTTAATTTGTATTAACACTACGAACAGATTTTACTCGATGTTTATTATCAACACCAGTAGACTCTAAATAAATTTGTTCACCTGGTGATTTTAGCAAAATATTCATCACTGTCGAAGGTTTTCCTGGATTATCAACAGCCTCAATAATTTGTCGATGTTTTGAAATTTCTTCTCTAGAAAACTGAAACGGGGAAAAATTAGAACAAACATCAATATTATTTCTTTTTTTTTTTTGTATTTTGCCTCATCTCCAACTTTACCTCTGTTTAGTAGGTGATATTCTTCCAAAACATAAGCATCGTTGGAAAAGACAAGCCATCTCGTATGGGAATATCAAATTCTATTCTATTATTGCAAATATTGAAATTCCCCCTTGTTTGATCAGTTGGGGGAAAGGTTTGTCTCTCAAAGCTCTCAATGCTTTTATAACTCATTTGTAAGTAAAAATATCTTATATAAATGAAGGATTCAGAGAGAGTTCAACGAGTGAAATTGCTCATCGAGAAGTATAGAAATTATAAAAATAGCCATGAGGTAGAATATGAAAAAAAAACAAGAAAAAAGATCGACAATTAATTCGTGAACTACGAAATATTGGCAAAAAAATTAGATCAATAAGGTGAAGAAAATAAAAATCTAATAACAGCACTAGTGCATGTTACTGCAAAAAAAAAATTAGATTAACCACCAACACCAGAAGAAACATCATTTGAATAAGAATTATTTTCAGAACAAGAATCTCCTAATTTGGAAGAGCAAATGGGTACTGTACCATTGAGAAATTTACCACCTATAGCAGATGTTTCTACTACAAATATCGGAAAATATATTTCTGAGAATATTAATGCTATTAATGAAAAATTTGGTTTGCGAGGAGTTGGTCAAGATTTTGAAATTTGTGATACAAAAGTAAAAATAGACTGTGATTTTTTTATTTGTCAAAGATAAAAAATATGAATTAGCAGAATGTCTTATTAATTTGTTAACAAAAAGTACCTATGAAGAACTCGAAGATGATTTCAATAATGTTGACCTCAAAGATTACAAAGATATTATTTTAGCAACCAATGCTATATTTCAAAAATACATTCCTAATTAGAAAAGGAATAATCCAAGTTCAAGTAGTAATACGAAGTATATTCAGATAATTTTTCCAATTTATGATGAATATATATATATATATATATATATATATCACAGTCAAAACCATTACCAAATAGACCAGAAAGAATGGTTTCTCCAAGAACTCCTAAATCTGGAGAAGGTATAAAAAAATTTTATAATTTGTCCAAAGAATACGTTTGGATGGATGATTTTAGAAAATTAATACATAGATTATTAGTTATTCATGGCGAAGAAAATGCTGGAAACAAAATATTTCTTACAATGAAAAACTGAGCATAATGAATATGTTATGCAATAAATTTTCTGAATTTGTTATAAATAATCCAAAGGTATATCATATCTAATACGAGTTTTAAATATTATTCCCCATTCATTTTGGAATTCTGAACACCAAGGAAAAGGTGTGATAAACTGTACATTAAACAATCTAAATTTGCCCGAATTACATTTGCCCGGTTATAATTATTGTGGACCATTAAAAAAATTAAATGAAAGACATGAAAGAGGTGATAATGGAGTAAATAAATTAGATGAAGCATGCAAATGGCATGATATTGCTTATAGAGATCATAAATATTTTGAATCTAGACATGATGCAGATAAAATTTTACAAAAAGAAGCAAAAGAAATTATGTTAGCTAAAAATACTCCAATTTGTGAAAATATTGCTTCTGCTGCTGTTGCCTCAACTATGTTTACAAAAAGAAAATTAGGCTGGGGCATTAAAATTTATTAAACTATTAATTTTTTATTTTACTTATAAATGAAGATTAATATAACTTTCGATATCCCTTATGCGGAATTAAAAAATTTGGGTATAGTTAAATTTTTAACAGATGATCAAATTACAATATATATATATATATATATATATATATATATATATATATATATATATATATATATATATATATATATATATATATATATATATATATATATAAATTGCACGAGGGCAAAATTCCAAATTAATTTTACCATTACCAACATTTAAAAAAATGGCTAATGAAAAAACTGGCAATGGTTTACATCATGGAGGAATTATTTCCATTGTACTCGCCGCTTTAGGAGCGGCTGTGGCAATTTATACTGCTGTTGAACAATCTAGTAAAAATATAAAAGAATTAGAAGAACAACAGAGACATGATTTCGCAATGGAAAATAAACCAGGAAGTGGATTGAAGTGAGGAATACAAAAAAAATTAAGTTTATCACTATTATTTAATGTTGATATTGAAAAACATGTAAAAATATTAAATATAAAATATTCAGAAATGTTTATATGATTGATGAACTACCAGAAAATATGCACAAAAATGAATGTGCTGTGGTTAATTTTTATTTTTTTACAAATCCTGGCACTCATTGCATTTGCTATTTTAAATAAAATAATATTTATTATTTTAACTCATTTGGAGGCAATAATCATACTAACTTAATTAATTATTTAAAAAACAGAAACATTTATTATAATAACGATCGAATTCAGAATTTTAATTCAGTTTTATGGGGACATCTATGTTTAATTGTATTACATCTTTTTCGAGAGAATTTGAGCTTAACGATATAATTTCTATATTATTAAATTATATATATATATATGGGAAACTGTTAATCGAATATTTAAATAAAAAAGTTGACGATATTGATGAATATTGCAGATTACATAAAATGAATAAGTAATGCGAAACAGACATTTAAAAAGATATAGGTTCAAAATATATAACTATTGTTTCTGATTATGCTTTAAATCTGATGTCGAATCAAAATACAACACTAGTGTTTCTGATTTAAAATCGAATGTAGAATCAAAATATAATACCATTGTTTTTGATTTATGAGATCAAATTAGTAAAGTTTTTGTTTATACAACAGACTATGTTTCTATTCAAAATCGGAGAATTAATAACATGGCTGATCCTGTGGATGGCAAAGACGCCATCAATAAAAGATATTTCGATAAAGAAATATCTGATAAATTACAAAATTTAAACCAATCTGTTTTAAATAATTGTGAGACACTTGATAACTTAAAAATTGAAAAATGTAAGAAAGAAAAGTCTCATATATTTTATTTAAGTGCAAAGTGGAATAAAACTATTAATTTTTTCACTTGGAAAATAATTCAATTTTCTTTATTTTTATGATGTATTGTACTGTTGATGAAATAACTACTGATGATGATGTACCTGTTATTATGGGAAATACAAAAATAGGTTGTAGTAAGCCATTTTGATGCTAAAAGGGGCGATATTTTTTTTTTATTTTTTTTAATATCTCTTCATATTGATATTCAGGTTATAATAATAGGAATATTAGTGAAAAATTAAAGATTAAATAATATCTTTACTATTAAATGGATAACACTTGGTGCTTGAAGTGTAAGGTCACTAAAAATAATAATACAAAAAATTAAAAAACAAAAAATTGACGATTAGTTCAGAAAAGTATATGCTTGTTGTGCAATTCTAAAAATCAAAATTCTTAAAAAGAAAGATTTGCTCAATGTGAAAGAAGGAATAATTAATGAATTATATAAACCATAGCAAAAAAAATTCTCAGGAAATAAAATAATTTCGTATGGAATTGATGATTTATGGCAAATTAATCTTGTAGAAATGAATACTGGTGATATACAAAGGTATATCGCATATAAACAATGGTTACAAATTTATTAAGACAACTATTGACTTTTTTTCTCCAAAATTTGCATTTGCTATTCCAATTAAAGGTAAAATAGCTAAAAATGTATCAAATTGTTTAGAATATAAATTAATTAAAATAATACCAAATAATATACAAACTGATAACGGTTAAGAATGTTATAATAAAACATTTAATGTAATTATGGTAAAATAAAATATCAACCATTGTTCTTCATTTTCTGAATTAAAAGCTAGTGTTGATGAGAGATTTATTCGTACTTAAAAAAATATAATGTGGAAAAATTTTGCTTTGAATGGCAACTATAAATGGGTAAATATATTAGATGATTTAGTGAAAGAATACAATAATTCTGAACATAGAAGTATTGGAGTGAAGGCAATTGAAGTTAATTTAAAAAAATTTAAAAAAATTACTGTAAACAAATTTTGTGTTTACTAAACCAAAATATAAAGTTGGAGATGTTGTTCATGTGAGCAAACTGAAAAATAAATAAAATAAAATTGAAAAAATGTATACTGATAATTAGTCGACAGAATTATTTACTATTATTAAAGTTTTAAATTATTATATACCAACTTACAAATTAAAATATATTAATGTAGAAGAAATAATGGGTAGTTTTTATGAATATGAAATTATGAAAACAAACCATCCCAATGAATATTTGGTCGAAAAGATTTTAAAAACTTAAGGTGGAAAAATTTTTGTAAATTGTTTAGGTTTTGATCGTTCTCACAACTCTTGTATTAATAAAAATGCTGTTTGTGCAGCCGAGTCTGTTTTAGCTGACACTTTATAAATTTTAAATATAATTTTTTTATAATTATATAATTTAAAAAATGCAATAACGTAATGCTCATTGTGTTTAACAACCATTTTTATGTTCGTTCTCTATTGTTGTTGTGTTGTCTTTGTGTTTTTTGTCATGTTGTCATTTGTTTTAACATAAACATGTTTACAAATATTTTAAAATTTAATAAAGTCTTTAATTTTATTCCTATACTTTCCATTATTAATTTTTCCATCAGAATCTATTGTAATAAAACCATAACCTTTGTCCCAACATTTTGCACAGACCTCTTTAGATTTTTCATAAGTCATATCATGTCCAACAATGTCGTTATAAATGTGTTTTAAATTAGTATCATCTTGTCTAAATATGCACAAACAATTTGTATTATCTCTTACCAATTGTGTAGGTATTTAAAAAATATATTTGAGCTAAATACAATACATCGATATTTTTATGTTTGCCCCTAGTAAAATCATCGTGAATAATGTCTTGATTTTCTAAAATGACATTAACAAATATAACTAGTGAATCTTATTCGCACTCGTCTAAAGTAGGCATTTCATCAGTATTATTAAAAATGTAAGACCATTTTTTCTTTAATTTTTAGTTTTTTGGCCGCCTCATCGATATCATTTTGTAACAGAATATATTTAGGTTGGTTTAACCTTTTTGAACAAACATAAAGTTTATTAAAATTTAAACAACCTGTTTTATAAATAGAATTAATTTTAAAATTTGTTCTTTCCATACTACTTTGGTGAACAATTATTGCGCGTATTTATCAGGAAATAATTCGCCAGATTTTTTTATTTTTTGACACCACCTCGGAAATTAAAGTGCCAACAGCCCAGTTATTTTTGCATTAAAATGTTAGTTTTTTCATATAAATGGATAATAAGGTATTTAAGTTGACAAGCATTAGTTCTATTTAAAATAAATAACTTCATTGTGGTGCAAATCGATCGCATTAATCAGTTTTCATACAAAAATTTTAATGCCAAATATAAATAATAATACTATAACAACAATTGAAATAATGAGTCCTGTTTTTGATAAAAATGAAGTTGTAACTATTCCAAGAGGCCAATATGATATTGAATCATCAAAGGAAACTATAAATTCAATTGATCCATTTTCATCAAATAATATAGAATTAATAGCAGATTATGTAAAAAAAAATAGAATATCTATCAAATCAAAATTATATATTAATCTTGATGATCGATTATCTGATACTCTTGGTTTTAAAAGAAAATTAATTAATTAATTATTAAAAAATACAAATTGTTGTAGACACTAAATTGCCAAATTCTAATCCATTTATAACAAAAGAGTACGAGTTACAAACGAACGACAATCAAATACAAGATTATGTATACAAACATGCAAATACTCTAGACGATGTATGCACATTAAGTTTATTATGAACAGCTTATAATGAGCGACTTCTGAGAGGTTATGGCCATTGCTACTACTGTTATGCTTGTAGATACGACCCACTTGTTCACAAAATATACTAAGTCATTTCAAACTGTAAGACAAATGCAAAGGAATAATTTTAAAGTTTGATTTCAAAAGTCTTTACTTGACCACGAGCAAACAGTAATAAGTGCCTTCCTTCTCCTACCTCAGTACTCTCTGACTCCCCTGTTATTACTCTCTCTTGGTCTGCTCAAACACAATATTAGCACTAGAGAAGGAAGGTTGCTAATGGGGACGTAGCCGTCGATGGCTCAACAATAATTAAGATTCCGTCTATAAAATATATATTTATTACAACAATCTCTATGCCTAGAAAATTCAATACATTTACTCATACAACCAATAGATATATGTTACTTTACAATAAGATGACACTACAATTACAAGTTTTCTACCGAACGCCTTTAAATCCTAACCTTGCCAGAATTATTACTTTAAGATGGAAGGTGAAGAGGACTCGTTAAATAATGTTATGCCCTACCGCTACATTATTTATGCTCACTAGATATTCTCTGCTGCTAGGACCTAGAGCTCCTCTAGACCAAGTCTGAATGTAGCCTTCTGCTTCGTGCCGACTCCGACACACACACATACACTGACTCTGTGTTGCGTCTCGGTGCCATCTGTGGTAACTGGAGGAGGGGGTGCTGCTACGGAAGGCGCTTGAATAGCCGGGCAATCTAGAACATGTTTTCCAAACATTTCGCTCAGTCACGAACTATATCCCATAGCACCTTAGGCGGTAGGTGTGCGGCGCCAGGTTGCTGCTACAAAACTATGCTATCATTGCGCTAAAATGCCTGTGCATTATTCTGCGATTATCACTTTGATATTATTTGCATTGTTGTTTTGAGGGTTTTACTATTTGGATGGGCATATTAAATGATTTGAAGGGGGAAGTGTTTTTTTTGCGTATGCAGTTAATCTCCTAATAGTCACAAAAATTGTCTTGCTGTGAATTCAATCGCAGGTCATCAAGTGACTCTGATTATCCTACAGCCAATAAAATAAATGCCATTACTGGACCAACCTGAGGTTGATGCAACACATTCTGTAATAATGGAATTATCAGATTGTTTCAGATGACGAAATTCTTATTCTCTCCAAGTAAAATATTCATTTAACTCTACAGTGATCTCTATAATTTTTACATTACCAACTTTTCTGCGCACACGCCAGTCAGTGATCCAGCCAAACTAGATGCAAATAGCGCTAGTGGCGTTTTACAAAGACTGATTTTAAGAACTCACATTTAAGCTTTTTATATACTATGCTATTTCTGACTTTTTTTTATGTATATTGATAGCACAGTTCAGTAAAAAATCCGTTAATTTACAGGAAATTTTCATACTGCAGACGATCTGGTGGTTTTGCCGTTTATTGTAATGATTTATCTCATTGTTTCTAAACTTATCCTTTATAGCTCCTGATGTAAAACACTGAACTTTAAACTGAACGCGCTAACATGTACAATCGAAAAAGGAGGGTGACAACCAGGCATAGATAAATTCATACTAATGTTTTCATAGGCTAAAGATGAAACAGGCAGACGTTTCGTCTTCTACACATGTGCCCAAAATTAACCTATTCTATGCCAAACGATTGTCAAAGTGACATGGTCTACAGTAATGAATGCGTTTGTTTATGTCTCTTTAATTTTTAAGATACAAGTACATACATTTACATATTTTAATTTAATCGAACTGCATTTACAATTGTCCAGAAGAAGTATACAGCATATTGACACACGTACTTACTACTGTGAACCTGACATCCTAGCTAAGTCGTTTACGATAGTCGTGTTGGAAGAAAAGTAGTTCAATGCTGAGACACGGAGGCTGGTACTGCGCCGCCAGCGTGCTCACACTACCCCATGCTCACTTTATGAATACTTTGGCGGCGTTCTAAAACGTTATTCCGAGAGTAGAGTAAAGTAATAAATAGTAACAGCTGAGGAAAGCCAAAGTAAAAGTGGTTTTGGAACGAGCATGATGTAAACACCATTCTGTGTTTACAAATATGTACTGATTAAGCAACCACCGTAAATTCCAAAATACATTTGTCCCTTTCCCCAAAATTTTTTCTTATACAAAATATGTGTTATATACATAAACATCTTTGCTTGCGATAAACTAATCATAAACATTACGTCTAAAAATATAACCTATATAAAAGTTAACTTCTAAATAAAAAACCAATTTTATCACTCGTCATTTGTAATTTTCCCGTGTGTGTCTGTATACAGTGTGTCCACTTTTACTTTCAGTTTGTATAATTCTTCTATACTTGTCCGCCATATTTAGTTTACCCTTTGTTATTCTCTGAAAATAGTGCGTGTAAATGTTTTAATATAGCAAGATGCTCAGAGTAATTACTCTGAAGTTTTGAGACACTGCCGAGAGTGAGTAAACACTTACTCAAAGTGTTTTGAGACAGCCAGAGAGGAACGTTTACACAGATAATAGATAATGTTAGGCATTACAACGAGCATATTTTTTTTGTTTGGAAGTGTACTCGTACAAGTACCAGAGTAACACTTTGTCATATATGGGCAATAACAAAAACGTGTTTTCGTTTGGTGATATTAGCAGCAGCTATTTTTGAGACAACAGGATACAGCCTCAACAACGAATATTAGCTGTCCGAATTCGTTATTTGGTGTTTTAGAGTATTAAAAATTTAGGGCCAAAATTATATACGACATTCGAATGTCGACCAATATCCCTCCACCGAATTTGACGTTTTTGCTGATTATAGACCTCTTCCAGAGTGTGGTTGATCGCCGGCGATCATCTGTACTCCGCCCTCTTGATGAATGAGGTCTGTCGGACAGTCGGCAGTCAACCACTATCTCGGTAGTGAAAATGGCGTGTGATTTGGACCGGTTAGGATATTTTAGACACATTGAAAATATACTTACGGAAATAGTTCGTATTTATGAACAGGGAAGGTACACAAAATAAACGGATGGAAGAAATTTTTTAATTCAGTACCCCACGACATAGAAAATGTACACATCTTTTCTGTCACCATTTGGCTAGTTATACTTCCTCAAGCTGTTAGCAGTTCACTTGGGGTTAATGAAACGCTAACTACAACTTAATTATTACGATTGTGAAATGTGTAATACAAACAATAATCCGTATGAAATGAAATCTAAGAAATTACGAATGTTATGTTCACGTTTCTTCCAGATTAGTCGCGAGCATATTATTAAACTCCACTTGCTTTGCACATAATAATTAGGTTTTTAATAACTCCAATAAATATAGCAAAATAAAATAAATTGCTATTTCAGAAAACCCTGGAATGTATTCGAGGAAAGTGAAAGGAGAGCAATATTTTATTTTCCACTACTTATTTCTCGTATTTTTCGGTCATAGAAATAATGCCGAAGGTATACAGAGGGCACAGGTCTCAATTCACTAGAGTGAGCCAGAGTGTGCCAGAGTGAGAGTGTAGTGTGAGAGTGAGCACACTTTCATGTTGGGACACGGACTTGGGCGGGTGTGCGAGCTCCTTGTGGACAGACAGCGCCGGCCATGCGCCGGGGAGACAGCGCCAGACACACGTCTTGAGAACAGATCTTTGTCGACCAGTGGAGGAGGAGGAGGCTATGCATCACAGCAGTGGCGACGCCATGCGAGAGACTACTGAAGTTAAAGTACGTGCCACTACTCTGTTTCTCTTGCTCGACGTTAATGCACTCTCTGGAGCATGAGTCTAATATATGTGCGCATAGGCCTGTGGACTTCACCTCATGGAAAGTTAATTTTCTGGAATCATTTACGTGTGGCATTTACTTATTCAGAAGATATATAAACGATGTTCTTAATAATATCCCTCATGAATTACTTCGTAACCTGACACAAAGAAACAAACATGGACAAATATGGCGTCGTGGCCAGACAGTGTGTGACCTGTTAGAGTATGCCAGCCAGAGCGCACGAGCACAATATAATGGATGTAGTTTGCATGGCATTAATGCTATTGCTGCCTACTAAATATTTTGGTAGCAGCCAATAAATTTATTGTTAACAAACAAATATGTTAGTGACCGCAAAATATCGTCGGTACTTGTCAATCTACATGTTATTAGGCACCATAATATGTTATTTACCAGCAAACAAAAATTGCCTTAGAAAAACATCAAACAAAAAGTTTTCGTAGTCACTTTTCTTCCACTGCACACTTTAGCTTTTCCCTGACTTTGTGTCAGCCGTGCTATTTGCAAAGTTGTCTTAATGGGAAGACAGGACAATTCAATATTTTTTTAGAGATATTCGTTTGTTTCTGTAAAGGAAAAGAATTTGGCGGGCACAAGTTGGGAGGAGATGTAAGCGGGTGCAGTGGGAGCGGGGCCGTTCTGGCATGCTAGGGAGACATTAGTGGCCGTGCCATTTGATTTGCTTTTAAATTGGTGTCGGGAGAGTGGACACTAAGAGGTGCTAGCCTTTATCATAGTTAATTGATCTTCCTCCTCCCCCTTCCTCAGGGAGGTGATTTGTGGTTGGCTGTCGTCTTCGCTATCCCTCAGGAACTGTTCTGTGATTGGCAGACTAATAGGTGGGTACCCTTTTGGCGGACAAAGCACCCAAGCGACATTTGTGGGACTTTGAAGTTTTTTGAGTGTAGGATGATGGGATGAGGAGGTGAGAGGAGGGAAGGGTTGAGGTGTTGATGTATAGTTGGGTCCTCCTTGATTAGAATGTCATCGATGGTAATAAAAGCTTAAAATTTTTTATTGCTGATTATTATGCCTACATATAGGTATCGTACAGACTAGATTTTGAGCCAAAATGATAATCGCTACAACTTATAGTTTAAGAGCTATAGGTTCTTGAAGTTGTGTTTTTTGACATTTGCTGCAGCAGCTTTCTGGAGAACCAGAAGAGGAAACTGGCTAATTTTTGGGATACCGTGAGAACTTTATCTAAACTATAGTATGATGTGATTTGAAATACTCAAAAATTTGTCAGTTTGTAATGTGTACGATGTAAAACAGGGTTGTTTTCGCATCCATGAAAAACAAAAAGTAATAATTTAAAGATAAAAATAATACACTCCTGAAGTAGTTATATCAATATACTTTCAAAACAAAATGCAAAAATGCTGTTTATTTTATTATTATAGCGAAAAGCTGCTACAAAAAGGTTGCATGTTTTCTTTACGCCTAGAATTCCGTAATATGTCGGATGCGACCCGTCACACACCTGGCGCCAGGGAGTCTGAGGGTGTCTGGCAGGATATTACCTCTTCCTCCTGTGCGCGCAGCTGGACAGACCAGCTTTTTCTCTCAGGGTTCCAAACCCTCACGACTGGAATTTCTTACTTGGCTAGTCTCGCCCACGCCCGTTCCTACCCTCAACTGAGGTGCTCTTTGAAACTGTGACGTACGATTGTCAGTAGTCGATCGTGAATGCTAGTCAATACTTTAGCACTTTTTGAGTGTATAATTTTACCACTGTATTTAGTGAAACGTATAACATACTTATACGAGAAACACTATTTTTTTTGTGTGCAATGGCTCCGCAAAAATTCAAGAATGGCAGACGTTATATAAAAAACTGAAAGGAACAAACTTTCCCAAGATATAAAGAGATTTTATGCTGCTCAAAGAGCATCACGACAAAATGGCTGCAGTTCCGAAAAAATCGAAGCCATTACACCGTCCACGTCGACGGAAAATGTACAGGAAGTTCGTAAAGAGTCGAAGTAAATTATTAATTTTATTACAATGACATAAAAATGAATGTTGTTAAACGTGAGAGTTTTTACCGGCTCTAATTATATGAGGTCATTATTTAATGCCGATGAAGGTGAACTGAGATGAAGATTGAGCAACGATGGGATGCAATGGGTGTGGGTGAACTCCAAGGAAGCCATAGACCAATGCTAGTTAACGTTCCCGTGTTTTCTGAATGCAAAAATACGAGGTGACCCACCGGGATCGAACCCGTGTCACCTTTGTGAAAGGTGAGCACTCTAGCCGTTACACAACCGAGGATTCATTGGCCAAACGTGAAACAATTCCCGTTGGCTATATCTTTCTAGTATAGCCATAACTTAATTTACTATCTATTTAGTTTCTTCGTAAATGTGGTAAGCGTACATGAATCGCGAGCTCTAGTCCAAGGGCTGGACTCCGTTCTGTTATTCTGCAAAACAGCTGTAATGAAAAACACGTAAATATTATAGTGGAGAAAATTACATGTATTAATCAATAATACACGTAAGTGACACTTTCGCCATAAAAACTAAAGGTATTTCGGGGTTGGCATTTATATTAGTATTTAAGCTTTCATGGGAAAATACCTTAATCGAAATATATGTTGCGGCTTCGTTTAATGATGCAGGCTGAAAAAAAATTCAGATTTTTGCAAAGTGTATTTTTTTAAAGTTGTATATACACGTGTAACAAATAACGCATTATACGAAATAGATCACTGGGGATTGTCTACTTTCGCCAGTATCTGAAACCCACAAAATATATGGCTTCGGGCTGGAGGATCGGAAATGTCATTATTTTTACTTTTGAATTAAAACAGAACTAATAGTTATAAACAGTAGTATATTTGCAAGCTTGTTATCAAGAGACCAAATTGTGGAAGAAAAAAATCGTATATTGGAGAAAGCACAAAATCAAACTTTCCATTTATTAGACTATTATTCGTTTCGCTAAAGAAAAAAGTCATTATCATAAATAAACAGAGATTACATAGAAAGGATAAGTGTCCTTGTAGTTGATAGAAAAGTAAACGTAGAGGTAACGTTGGATTCACGGGATTAATTTGGCCGTTAGATATGTAAAAATGATTGGCAAACGATACTACACTAATTATGAAGTGTAGTCATTCGTGTCTTCACATTATACAAAAGTAAGCTTAATAAATATGTTACTTTTGATAACAATGTGCATTATATTATTTCTACTATTATTATTATTTTTTTTTTTTTTTTTTTTTTTTTTTTTTTCATACTTCAACAAATGCTTGTATTACAGAATGCGTTATATATGTGAACCATAAGGGAGTTTTTTTTAAAACTAGATGTAAATAAACACTAAGATCTTGGTCACCATTTATTTCTGTATATCCCAGCACGCAATGGTGAACAAAACACCATTGCTTATTATAAGTTCTACCGATATCATAATATACTGAAAATACGTATACAAGTACGCCCGCGGGCTGAGTACCAAACACTATGTTTTATCTTTGGTCTGTTATGAAAATGTTATGTATTGGTGCTTTTCAAGTTGCACTGTACTTGTGCAATACGTTACAACATGTCGTTTGGGATTATTTCTTTAGTTAATATGTTACATTCAGAATCCTTGACATTCAAATACATATTTACAAACAAACCTGCTCTACTACAGCCTCAACATCGGCTCATGCGAACTTGCTTTAGACGTGTGACTTCAAGACATGTTCGTTTTCGAGGATTTTCAAATGCAACATTAGAGATTTTACAGGTGTATGAGCGCACGCCTGTTTATATATCCAGATGTTTTGCTGTGTAGTATCTCACAAATACGTGCATCCTTGTAATACCCAATGAAGACTACACTTGGTAAACAAACTTGGTATTTATAAAGTCAACATGAGCCCTAATTTTTTTTTATTTGCTTATTTATAAAAGCCAAGAAATAACTACTTAACAAAATTGTCAGACAAATGGCAAAATAGTTAGTTAAAAACTGTGGTTTTGCATATATAATATCTGATTTTTCAAAGATGATTTCCCAAACTTAACTGAAGAATGAATAAGTGTTCCATAATTCAGTTTATTGGCAATTATTGAAGAGTCCACGATCTATCAATTTGCTTGGACGGGTGCCATTTTGGACGTTTCAATAAGCATAGGTTTAGTACATATGACGTTTATTTAAGACAACTGGAATGTGGCCTATACCATTTTTTATCATTGTTGGTTATGTCCTTGAGTCACTAGCCATTATATTACATAGAATATTTATGGGGAAGAGTGCACATGCTATTTGCACATCATCCACTAACTTTTGCTAACAGAAAAGTCACACTTTTAGGGTCGAAATAAAGTGGCTTGAAGTATTTAACATAAATATGTTTCCAGTTAGAAACAGTTTTGAACGAGTTTTAATGGAACTTCGATTTTATCACATGAAAACGAAAGTCTAGATGTGTTACAAAACTAATAACCTAGACATGGTTTGAATGGCATTTCTGTGCAGTTCTGATGGCAAATTGTAAACGAGTGTTTGAGTATTGGTAAGGAAGAGTGACAATTATGATGTCTTAAATTGCGACTTCTCATTGTCATGTAATGTTAGCATTGTGACCCTTTTTTTTACTGCTCGGTTTATTTATTATAAGAGAAAAATGGCTATTTTTAAAACCTAAATTCCTATATTGCCTATAAAATTGATAGCTTCGTGTAGTAAATGCTTGTTAGACGATTTATTGCTAAACATGTAATTGCATTGCAAACAAATGTATCTTCAAAAGCTGCAGAGATTATTATTAAGGTGTTTAAACCCATATTTTACTGCAAAGAAGATTACATCATTTCACTTGTGTCATTAAAAGTATACTGTATTGTTTCTCAGTAAATTGCTTTATTTTGTACAGACTGTTCTTTGTATTACAAATAACTGCCACAATATAGCTTGTAATTTACCTTACACGCCAGCTTCATTTAGCATGTAAGGCAGGAATGGGTCTACATGAATAGGTCTACTAATACCAATTAACACCGACAAGGAATTTGAAGAAACTGTTGCTCAGTTTAGTGCATTACAGTTGTGATATTGTGTTGCTATCCTGTACAAGTCATTGTAAGCCTTTCTTACTGTATAAGTATCAGTACAAAAGCGATTTCTCCCCATTATTTACTGTAATTATTTTGGCCTGGAGTGGAAATAGTTCCGTGCTTGTTTGCCCAGTCATTGTTTGTATGTGAAACTAAATTGGTATTAAAATTTTCCCTCCGTGTCATGCAGCTACAAGGAGAGTTTTAGGAAAAAAATAATTTAAAAACTTTATTAAATTACATAAATTTTATTGGCAGTACATTATTTTTAGACTAGTCGAATTACGTTTGTTTTTGTGTTCCAATATTCTAAGCGAAACGGTTTTTATGAGACCTAAAAAAACATTTGTTATGGAATGTTAGACTCTATTATTTGGAAAAATATATAAACAAATTTCAAGCGACCCAGTAGAGCTTGTGTTTAGCAGCAAAATATTATACATACTGAAGTATCTTCCTGTGACAGTTGCAGGAGCGATTTTTTTTGTGGCCTCGTCAAATAATTCCTAATATACTTAATGAATCACGCAGTTGCAAAACTGCACGTACAGTATACTTTCAGAAATTAACATTTATCAAATCTGAGTATTTTAGGTATTAGCTAATGTAAACAAATTATCCACCAAATGTTGGAAAATACTTTTTCAGCATTACTTGCGCAAAATCAGCAAATGCTACTAAAGATTTAGGAGTTCTGTTTGTCTTAATAACACAAAATTATCAGTTATGAACACCTGTTTCCTTGGTATTATGTATTATGATCGGCAACTCTCATTCATGAAGTAATAATACAAAGTGGCCAATAAAAAAATCGAACTCTACTTGTTACATTTTTAAAGAACTTTCATGTGTAACCACTAAACAGTGGTGATCGAGCTGTTAGAGCGCTCGCCTTCCACAAAGGCGATCTAGATTCCATACCCTGCGAGGTCACTTCAGGAATTTTCGCGTTCGGGAATCGTGCCTGGACAATGCTGTTAGTCGACGGTTTTCTCGAGGATCTCCCGTTTCCCCCACCCATGCATTCTGGACGCTGTTCCTAATCAACCTCTTTCCATCCCTCATCGATTCTCAAGACCAAACCTCTCAACTCCCTGCCTCAACTAAACAGTGTTTGTAAACAGTCAACTTTGCATACGTATATTTTCACATCAGCTACACACTAGTAACTTAATACAAGAAATATTGTAAATATGCATTTTTGTCTTTGTGTAAAGTAATGACAGTTGTAATTTCATGGATCATTATTGTTTCCGTATCAACTTCACTATGTACAGAAAACTGAATCTTGTAATTTTCAGAATGTGTATTGTTATTTTCTTATGTCATATAACATATATTTTAATATATGTTCTTGTGTTTCACTGACAAGTTCTTTACTATTTAAAAAAATGCACTCTGAAACATCAATAAATACAATGATATTCTGTACTCAAATTCCGAAACTTCGCAACTGCCACCACGTGACTCGCTCGTCTAAAATTTATCAGAACGAAATAAAAGGTTAAACGTATTACAAAGGTTTGGTGCTGTCAACAAGCAGCAGTGAAAGGGTGGGAATGATCTGCCTTCCTAGAACTAGTTTATCCCCTAGCAGTTTACATTTGGCAGCAGGATGGTTTCCAGGTTGTTGTTGGGCACAGTCTTGTGTTGGAGATCTTTATCGCATTTTGGGAAATCCTCACATTCCAAAGCGAGAGCTGAAACACGGGAGTGAGACAGAGATATGGGAAACAGTTTGCTACCTGCACGGTATCCGTGGTGCTGACATGCGGAATTTCTCGTAGGTCGAAGGTACCTTTGCCATTAATTATGTTTTGTAGTGCTTTAGTCCTTTGTTCGATTCCCATGGAGGATAATTAAACCATAAGTTAATTTGTATTGGACCAGTCTTTGGTTCGATTCCCATTATCTTGAATTAAAGTATAATTACAAATGTTAGTTAAAGCATAATTTCATTTGAGCACTACTTGTAATTGCATGTCCAATCTCTACGAGAGTCAGCATCATACTGAACTTCAACATAGAGAATGACCTCGAATAATTATAATAATAATAATAATTTGAATAATAATAATTTAGAGTAACTGCATATTGAGAGTAACTACACAGAGAGAAAATATGTCGGAAGCAAGTATACAATCACTAAGCTTGGAGGCTGGATGCAGTGGGAGTTTAAAACACTAATATATTTGATTATACTCCCCACCAACTTGGACGACACAATTTATATGTAACGATAAATATTATTAATAATTATTGCAGTATTTGCTAAACATCGTGTGATGGGAAACATCCTATGCAGTGTCGGAGTACTTCTTCAACCCTGGTGTTGGCGTGGTTATTGTAGGCTGGCTGTGTCAGCCAGATGTGAGCGAACATTTTTGTCAACCCTTTGTGTATAGATTGTGTCGCATCTTTACGAAGACAGCCACTAACTTGCAACAACCACGACCACCAGCTTCTCCCAGCATCTATCTCTCATCTACCTTC
This sequence comes from Dryococelus australis, assembly GCA_029891345.1. NCBI lineage: Eukaryota > Metazoa > Arthropoda > Insecta > Phasmatodea > Phasmatidae > Dryococelus > Dryococelus australis. Next base: position 3,310,265 of record CM057007.1, on the reverse strand, counting down.
AGCGATGTATCGACTGCTCATTTGCTTTAAAAAGAAGAAAACAACTCGTGTGCAGTAAAGTGTAAATAATGAATATCTGCTAGTGTTGTGACCTATGTGGTGATTTGTGGGAAAAATGCATGCAATGTCTCTGCATATTATAAAAGTCTGTTTAATTCCTCATATGCAATACATTGTACAACACTACAGTGCAGAAAACGCTGAGTAGTAGTAATTGTCTGCGAACACATGTATATATAATTAAGATAGTTCGTGGTGTATCATAGAAACTAAAATGTATTGTTGCTTACAAGGGTTTTCAAGTATATTGTTTTCTGACATAAAATTTAAGTCAGCATTAAATACATATTCCAATAAAGTTAACAAATATAACAAGACTATGTTTTGTATGGAATGCAAGAGTGAATCTCTCAGAGAACATATATATCAACATTCATTTTATATAAGGTTTAAGTATTTGTAAATATATACAACCTATTGTTTAGGTAAAAAAAAAATTGTAATATATGTATATAAGGCTATTGTTTGGAAAAAATCAATAATGTATGTATGTGTTGAAAAAATGTCTTTGTTAATAAATTAATTTATGTTATGTAAACATGTCCATGGAAAACATATTAAACCATTATAAACATATGAAGTATTTTTTAACTGAATTAAATTTGCTAGTAAAATATAAATTCTAAAAAGTAAACACTCACCAATAAATGAACACTCCAATAAACTGTAGTTGTAGATAAATAATAATATTTATTTTTTTGGAAATAATTTACGAATTTGAGAACACACGCATATGCAAAATAAGAAAAAATCTTGATGCCTAGTACTTTCCTTTCAATTAATGTTTTTAAACTCTTCACACAAATAATGAAGAAAAATCTTGAAATACACACTGTGGAGCAAACAGATTGCTTGAGATTGACTGCTTCATCCACCGCTACCCTTAGAACAGCATCACAAAAAAATCCAAGACGATCCCATCACAATAGTTAAGTTGTAAGGCCCGACATCCCCTCTCAGAAAGTAGTTCAACCTGAGCAGTGTTTCCTGTGAAAGTGGGAGGTCTATCTATTACACAGATTTCGAACACGTAATACTACAGTTACTTACCCACAAATCATGCGCTTTTGTGAATCCCTTTTTCCAATCAAAGATCTATTTTTCTCCCCGTTTGATAAATTTTTCAATTAAAAACTCATGTGGCGAACTAACTTTCTGCAATTCGTAAGTTTAAAAATCCCCTCTGACTGTTTCGCCAAGTTATGATTCGAGTTAATATTCTTGAGGATACGAGTGTTTCACAGAAATAACCTTAGATATTTCATAGGACTAATTAAGCTCATATTTATTCTCAAAAACACATTTTAGTTTCGGCACACGAACATAATCTACAACTTTAAAATTCTGTTTCCGCTCAACATAAATCTTGAGACTATTATATACAGATTTTGTCAAAATGCTGTCTTTCGCGTAAATAAGTGCTGCTTTTGTCGTTCTGTGATATCTGGAATAATATAATGGCATTATTTCAAGCAGAATATTTACCCAAGTTTGACGCCCACTCTATGTGCAATATTTATATAATAACTACTTTAAAGTCCTGTTAAAACATTCCACTACCGAAGCTTTCTTTCCAGAGTATACGATTTAATGGTTAAATGCTATACTGCAACATTAAGTATTGAAATGAAAATTAAAAAATTCCATTATTTTATTGGTATGCAGATTTGACGGGATTTCATTTTTTAACACAGACTACAATGCAGTTTCTACTTTTAGTCCAGTTTTATTCTTCATTGGTATACCCCAAGCGAATTTTTTATTCACATCTATCAAATTCAAAACATACTTTAAACCTCTATTATATTTCGAGAGTAAAGAATATGTCATACAGATCTGCTTGAAACAGATTTTCCATTCCCAATGTAATAGACTTTCTTCTGGGAAAATGAACTCTGACCAGTACATGTAACTCCGTAGCAAATTTACCAAACTTCATCTTTGCTTTCACAAATGCATCCTCTAATTTGTTAGGATTGTCCCAATATACATGTGAAAGTCTACCATCTATCTCTTCTTTATGTAAACCACTTCCAGTGATAACTCTTATTAAACTTAATGTTGGGTGGTTCATATCTTTAATAATGCCTGAAGATGAATTGGTATTTCAAAAATGAGTGTTTGTCAGTTTGACAAGTCGTTGACATCTTTCCAAACCAGCACCCGAATACCCATTCGGTATCTTTTCAAATAATAATTCAAACAGACCTTGGTCCACTCCCATCACATAATCGCCTATTTGTATTTTATCTCACGGTAAAAGTGAATTACCGAATCTCCTAAGAACCAAACATTCCCATTCCGATATACACCATATGTCGTATCGCGACTTGGTGAATTACTCTTATTTACGAGTCAATTTACGAGTCTACCAGATAGTTGTATTTCCTTATTTTCAGGTGTTTATACTTTGTTGCCCACCTTATTTTCCATTGGAATCTCATTCAGTTTACTAATCGCTGTATGTTTTGTATGCAACCTATATGTAAATGGTCGAAATATGCCTTCATTTAAAACATCTTGTTCAATTCGAGTGCATTTTGCTAGAAAATACTTTCCCTTCACTCCCATTATAACATTATGTAATTCTGATGTAGACTCAGACATTGTGTATTGATCCTTCACATACACATCACTTATTTATAGTCAACATAAATGTAATCAATGCATTGATTTTCTAGCTGTAGCATTACTTCGACTACTCTGTGCATTTTCTAATCAACTAACTTTAATTAAGACACCATATATTTAACTTGCAATCCATGTTCTCAAGTCATTAATAACAATGATTAATCATGTTTTCAGATCCTCACATTGCATTTTTAACTCAGTTTTTGTAACTAAAGACATTGTTTTGCTACTAATTTCACCCCTTGTAAAGAATGTTAATTCTCCCAGTGTCTCTGTAAGATGTGATTTAATAATTGTGTTAATCATTACATTAAAGTCACACTTTAATCTAATTAAATGTGTATGTAATAGAGTCTCAATATTTTGTATAGAGTCTTACATAGTCGCTATAATCTTCGAAATTAATGTTGTATTCTTGTAAACATTATCAACCACTTCAGATAAGTTCGTTATTTGGTTGTTTATGTATGCCATTTGTGTTTTCAATTCATATAACATCATGGTGTTTAAACTTTCAGAAAATTGTTTATTTACCGCATCAACATCTTTCATCAGTTTGCCGACATTATGTAATATATGACCATTCAAATCACAAATTGCATCACGAGTTCTGATCAAACAAAACACGTGCTGTAATGGGAGCATATTATACCGCTATGCCCGAATTTTTAAATATTTATTCTTCATCAGGATTGATGAAAATATCAAAACCACACTGGTAACATCCATTATATATCGGAAGCACAGGTATAGTTACAATAGAACCACACTGGTCTCTCCAACAATAGAACCACACTGGTCTCTCCAACAATAGAAACACACTGGTCTCTCCAACAATAGAAACACACTGGTCTCTCCAACAATAGAAACACACTGGTCTCTCCAACAATAGAAACACACTGGTCTCTCCAACAATAGAAACACACACCTTTGAATTTGTTAAACGACTAGTCACCTAAAATGTGTTCATTACAAATATATCCTAGAAATGAATTATCCAACTTGAAAACTACAAAAATGTTTGCATTACGGTGTATGTTGTATTTGGGAATTCTAACATAACTTTGTGATAGGTAAAATCAGTCTATGTAAAATGTCTGCCAAAAATAAAATACTTTTGCACCTCTCCTCGTGGTTCGCTGAACACATCGTCGAAAATAAACACCGAATTTGTTAATGCATCACTCGGGATGTGACAATATGGGTATCGTCACCTTGTGAAATGAATTTTCTTTTCGTAATTTCGCACCACAGGTGGTAGCATTGAATGCCCAGCGTATTTATCGTTTTTATATGTGCTAAAATTTTGTTATATACCGGCCAGTAAATTATTCTTATTGCTATTTATTAACGTATTATGAAAATTATTTGCACATATTTTATGTGGGTGTTTTTTTTTTTGTAATTGATATTATTTTGGAATTGATTTGTAAAGGGTCACTACTGTGGCTATTGGGTGGTGCGAAACTATGACGTCGCCTAGCTGGTGCCGATGACAGCGCATCCAGCCAGTGTGCGGGAGTCGGCAGTCGAAACTATGACGTCGCCTAGCTGGTGCCGATGACAGCGCATCCAGCCAGTGTGCAGGAGTCGGCAGTTGAAGCCTGACTTGGTATGTGCTTGTCCGCGAGGCGAGAGAGTTACGTCCCAGCTGTTGTGGGCAGCAGTCAGCTCGGGCGGATATGTCGGCAGTATTGGTACTGCAGTGTAAGCATATCCCGGTTGTAGTGTCCCGTGATTAACGTGAGTGATTACAAGTCGCCGTGATGCACCCGGGAGTGAATAAACTGGCCGTGAAAAGAATATGACGTGGAAATGCCAGAACTGAACGTCGACGCGATATTGGCATGATCGCCAGTTGTGCGTAACTCCAATTGTTAAAAGTATGGGGCAGGTATTGCAAGGCTGTGGACTGTATATGAGCTTGCTGTGTGTGAAGCCGCTGCACGAACCAGCATTATTCCGTTTACTATGAGAGTGCCAAATGTTGATGAAATAATTGTGAGATCGCTATATGGCGCACATGATCCGCTCGGGATTTTGTAACCTAGAAACATGACATTGAATATTAAGTAGTAAAAGTTTTTATGCTGGTTTTCTTGCTAACGCACGTCCGTGCGGTTAGAGTGCTGGGGGTCATGGTCATACTTTGTCACAACGGTGTAACGTCCAGAAGATAACAGAGTGTGTCGGCATGGATCTTCATATGGATGAGTGCTACCAAACCGTGCATTTCTGCGTGGGATCACGAGGTCGACGACCAGCCAGCTGTTCCATTTCACGGCGCTGAGCGACACGGTCTCTTCTGAGGGTTGTCACTGGCTGGCGAAGGTACTCTCCGACGTGGCTGCATGAACATCACACTAGCATTCTGTATGAATATCACTTCCAAGGTAGGAGTTAGCAGTAAGTGTCGTCATCGCGTCCCTGCGGAGTTCGTCACTTTTCGAGACTATTTAAAGGCACGCCAAACAAGCGCCGCGGAAACGATTCTCTTATGAAGTTGGATTTTAGTGTTAAATTTTAAAGAGCACCTTGTATTGAAAGTCATTGCGTAGGGCAAAGAACGTTGTCCATTATTAAGGGGTCTGCCTGGGCAAATTATAAAGTTGAGTGCTCAATAATTTAGAATTTTTATAGTGTGTATTTATGCATAATGCCAGGGATAGAGGGCGTCTCAGGGGGAATTATTTCATCTTTGCTAGTAAACAGGAAATATTTCATTCCATAAATCACACATAGAATAGTGTTTAAACATTTGTATTTTTCCTGTTGCAACATTTTCGAAAACAAATATACGTTTTCAAACCCAAGTCCATTTGGATATTCTAAAAATTTCATTATTGAGGAAGGCCCAGTTATTATACACCGTATATTTGTCGGTAGATGAGTAACCTATTTATTCACTTATGTGTTTGTTCTTAGTTATGGTTACTGGAAGATGTTCACATTGTATAACCTTCATACTTACAAACCGTAACGTACTAAGCATACATGGGCGTCAACACCAGGGGGGGGGGGTAGGGAAAGCATTGCCCTCCCAAGTGTCCGGCAAGGGGGGGGGGCGGCAGCCAAGTTGTGGTAAATCCCATCCCTCGATTAAGATAATTTTTTAAGCTTATAGCTGCATTTTGATCAATTTAACCAAATACTTTTCATTTATCTGCAAGGATTCTTCTCTCATTTCTTCAAATTATATTATCCTACAAGTAGGCAGTAATATTCAACTGACATGTTTCAAGTATTGAAGTGTGTGACATTAACAAAGTCAATAGTATCTCACCTACCCTTATATTCCTGAAAGGTATTTACGATGGTATTTCTACCTGCTCCTTACCGTCGCATTCTTTCTTGGATCTCGGCGGCCATCATTAGCCCTCCCCTCCCCCCGATTCTACCCTGGGTAAGGACGCCCTAATCCCTTAATACTTTTCTTGCTTCGTGCTCGGCCAGCAAGAAACTTTAGATGTGTCGCGTGATTGGCTATTCTGCTCGTTTATTGCTATTTCTGCTAGTTGCCGTTCGTGTTACCGGAAGCATTTTTTTGTATGTTGTTCGGTTGGCGGTAGCAAGTGCTATTTTTGCATATAAAAGCAGCTATTTCTGCTCTTACTCACCGAGGTACCGCGGAAATATGAAAACGAGCAAGGTGGAAAGAAACGACCGCCTAAATGAAATTACAAACCTTGAAGTGTCTTGAGAGTGACGATTGCAAATAGTAATTTGCTTTTACGCAGACTGATGAAGAGAATATGTTTGGGCATCCTTTAAGAAGTGCAGAGGGAAATAAAAATAACTAAGACACATTTACCCTCGAAAGTAAGTAATCTTGAGAGGTCAAAATTTTTAATATACGTAAATTACACAGAGGCAATAATGATTATAAACTTTTTTTAAAAATTTTGTTTATATATTTTCGACGTTAATTTACTACTATTAGTCGTTCGTGTCATCCTGTCGAGAGTAAATGCTGTTTTTGCTACTTTTCAGCTCGTGAAAAATAACACTTGCTCGCACACAGTAGAAAAAGCATACCACGCGAACAAACCTTTTGTGAGTTAGTATTCCAGGACCCGTACTGGAGTGAAGTCGTTGTACTCGTCTCTCAATTATGCATACAGATTAATTTAAAAGTGCAGCAAGAAGGTCCCAGAATATTACATCATTCTTCCAGGGATGTGAAAATACCAATTGTAAGCACGCCAAATAACTCAATAATATTATAAATGCAAAAATTCGTATATATGTCTGTTTGTTTGTTACTCAATCATGCCATAACGGATATACGCATTTGGATTAAATTTGGTACGGGGGGAGATAATATTCTGTATTAGCACATAGGGTACTTCCCATCCCGAAAAAATGAACATTTTCTTAAGGAATATTAAAATATGCCACCAACCATTTGAATAGGCACTGGTTGGTCTGTTTTTATTCTGGGATGAAACTCGGCTCGTTACATCGAACATATTTTCAATGTTTTTGCGGAACTACTGACGGAGGATGAGCGCAACTATGCTTACTTTCAGCAGGATGGAGCCACGACGCATACTGCACGTGCTACGATCGCGCACATTGAGTCGGTGTTCCAGTCTGATCGTGTCATCAGCCGCGGAACAAACCATCCTATCCCACCCCGTTCTCCATATTTATCCGTCAGTGATTCCTTCTTGTGGGGCGCTCTAGAGGGACAGGTCTACAGGAACAATCCGCACACACTCGAAGAACTCCAGGCCAACATTATCACAGTTATCGATGCCATCCCGCAGCATGTCCTCCCCGTGTCTTTCACGACTTTTGGTGTCGTCCGCACACCTGCCTCGAGGTCAATGGCGGCCACTTCCAGCACCTACTATAGGTATTTTGTTGTTACACTGGACTGTATTTCCTCATTCCCTCGCTCCGTTACACACATGACCCACAGGATCTCTTTTAAAGGACTCGCCTTGTATATATATGATCCTACAGAGTCTTAAATAATGACTCGTGGTAGACGTATCAGAAAAGGTAGCTGAGTCTTAAACACTCTTATTAATAATCTATCATTTGAACTTCATTTACCTAAATATAATTACTGCGGCGGGCTCAGTGCACATCTTGCGAAACGTTTGGCCCGTAACGACTAGGGAATAAAGGCATACAACTTACGTGTAAACAAACAATATAAAAAATGTCACATTGCATATAAGAAAACAGGAAACATTAGTAACAACCCTAATTCCACAACTGGAGATAAAAATTTGGGGTTTGGGTAGTTGGAAATGTTATGAGAGGTAAAGTTTAAAGAGGAATGTGGTATAGCACTAGAAAGAGAGCAGGTCGTGGTTATCAAGTAAAAGGGACGGAAAAAGTCGGATTCCTGCCAGGTATACTCCTACCCACGCTAACCACACTTGGTTCGCTTCTGGATGGAGCCTCGACAATCAGCCGGGCAATTGTCATTCACAGGCAAAATATTACGGTACACTTTAGAAGGATAACACGATTATGCCTACGCAACACGGTTTTGTGCAATAACAACATTCTTGTACTGGTATATAAGGTTTGTAGAGCTACTTCTGTGTCATTTTGATTGGTGACGTTACTGAAAGCATATGTCGTAATGTTGCTTAGGTATAATCGTGTTTCACAGTATTATCCTTCTAAGGTATGCAGTAATATTTTGCATGTGAGTTACGATGTTGATAATGAAGATAAAGCGCGGTGTTTTAAAGTTTTAGCTGCTTTGGGGGGTTACATTCGAGTTATGTTATAAAAGATATGTTGGTTCTGAAAATGTTAGCTAATTTACATCATCTCTAATAATGCCATGTGAAGTTCCTGTGGTGAAATTAACCCCTAACCATTTTCTACATTTATATTCGATGCGATGATTCTCTCCCGCGAGTAAAGTTACTTCAAAGAACAATACTGAAGAAAATAATGTACATAGAAAACGCAAATAAAACTTATATATCGCCCAGGGCCTTCAGAGTGCAGTGTTGTGGCAGCTTAAGTCCATCACCAGCCGATCACTGGCTCGGAGGGAGATAAGTTATAAATATGGAGCTAGCGTGCGTCGCTAGGAACAAGGGCGCCTGATGGTTGGGTTGCGAGATATGGAAACGACATGCAGTACAGACGTAACACAGACTACTCAAGTATACAGCGGCGAAACAGCCACTTAAGGCTGGTTTACGATTCATTACTGAAGCAATAAGACTTATTTATTTGCCTTACTTTTATTCACGTAGTTACGGCAATAGCGCCTTTCGTCCACAGAACAACACTGTAATTAAAGTGGTACAGCGGTAAACTAATTCAGACACAAAAAGAAGAGGGAGGGGGGATACAATAAACTACTTACTACAAAAATGGCACAAACTTAAAAGAAAGATACGCAAATACACACGCTCACACACACACACACACGCACGGTTAGGTTATACTAGTACTGAGTGATTACTGGTGAACTGGTTCAAACAATTGTTTGCGAGCGGAACTTTTGAGTGTTGTGACTGGTTCCTTTTGTTTAAGACGTTGTTCCAAGAAATTCCAGGGGAGGCAGGTGTTAGATATTAACGGTGAATGATCTCGAGCAGAAACTAGTTCTGTGCGGTGGAATGTCACGTTTACCTGCTATAAGGAAACGAGTTCCGTGATTGTGATAAGAAGACAATAATAGGATACGCGAGGCAAGGTTGAGAGGATGGTCGGTTCACAACACTTTTAACAACAGCAATACGGTATGAAGGTTAAGCCGGCTACTTAAATTAACCCAGGAGGGTTTTTTGTAATATGGGGTCACATGTTCGCTAGTTTTTGAACGAATACACACACATATTCTGTTATCTTTGCAGCCTCGTGGAAATATCTGCCGTCAGATAATTATAAACAACATAACAGCAGTCGAAGTGCGGAAATATCGACGCCTTAACAAGTGCCACCTTACACTCTAAATTCGAATCAGTGGGAAATCACTGATTCGAAATGAAAATCGAACTACTCTAATAATTGAGAATGGCTCCACTTAGAATCGGTGGAAAACAAGCGATTGTTTCAATGAAAAAAATTTCATTGATTGAATTAGTGACGGCTGACTAGTGGTGAATTAAATATTGTTTTTATTGAATGTAGCCAAATAATTAGGTCAAATAAACATATTTACGACAGTTAACTGTTTATATTGCGCAATTAAAAAGTAAAAAAATGTGCGTACGTGCCCGGGATTGTACTCTCAAACTCTTCGACTTTAGGCCGTTACCTTATCTGCGCTACCACGCCAAGTTAAAAAACATCAGTAGAATATATATGTCATAGTTTCACCGCGAAATCGTGAACATTTAAATTGTATGCTCTTACTTTTCGTTTTTGGTTTAATTGGTAACATTAGGATTTTTAAAACGAATATTACATATGAGTGCACTCTCTTAACCATATTATATGCAGTTTAAACCTTCAAACAGAGCGCCGTGACGATTACATGAAAACGAAATGAAAGACGTTAAAACGGAATTAAAGGCTGTTTATTCCTATTACCTCATAATATGGCGTTTTTGAAAGACTAAACACATTTTATAAAGTATTTTGTATTGGTTTTATTAGTTTATTCGTTGTTATTTTACTTGATACACGTTGTTTAACGGCCATTTTGCACGCTGTTTAACCGATACATCAGTCGAAAATCAATCGCTGAATAAAGAGTGAAAAAAATGACTGAGTCAGTGGGAAATGTCACTGGATCAATAAGCGAAGGAAATCTGGCATTTCTTCACTGATCCAGCAGTTAAATTCACTGAAGTGACTGTTGAATCATTCAGATACGTTTGACTGATTGAAAGCGTGAATTGTCACCGATTCAGATTTAGAGTGTAAGTGATTATCGCAACATTCTTTAAACGCTTGAATGAGTACAACGCAGAATATACCCTTACATAGGCCCTACAGCTATTGCTTGATCTGACCAAATGTTTACTATTTGTTCTTATGAGTCGTTGGGTACATAAAATATCAGTCTAGTTGTCGGCGATTGATCTATCGACTGTCATATCTAGCCAATCAGAATTTGTGGAAACAAAAACAGCTGAAATAGCGTAGGAAAATGGACAAGGGTGAAGATTATTTACATATTATTTACACATTATTTATGGTTACTGCTCGTGTAATAGTTTTTAAATGTCACGATATCTTATAAAAGGGACGCAGATGGTGGCATTGGGCAATTAGGCCAACAAATACGAAAAAGGCAATAAAGGCGAATGTAATAAGCTCTTACAAGAACTTAAACACGAGAACCAGTTCTTGACATACACGAGAATACGGTCATCCTGTTAAGTGAAATATTTTGAACATATAGTTGCTTCATATGTCGCCACAGATGACGACATAGTGAAGCAATGGCATATGTTCGAAATATCTCACTTAATCAATAGTCCCCCTTACAAGAACCTTTGAACAACTCAGTACTCTCGCCCAATTTAATAATTCATTGGATACTATTTGACGAAACTATATAACCTAAATCCAAGATGTGAATACAGTTTCCCGTCAACAACAACTGTGGCTGTGCTCTGATTGGCTACTCCGTCCAGACTTGTACTAGAGATACAAAATATCACCATATCTTAAGTCAAGAAAGCACATGACCCGCACACTGTAACCGTATACCAACACCCTTGAACACATTGATTCATATTCTAAGCACACGGTGTAATGTTCCTGTTAAGGCGACCTTACTTTATACCGCGAACTATAGTCGCACACGCCACCAATATGACGTCACTAATCAGCAACACGTGGGAGCGGTGACGTTAGCTAATAAACTCTCTGTTCTTTTTAATATAATAGCACTTTTCGAATAATTTGACACATTTACTTGATTGACACATGAACAATACGAAGGCAATGTTAATTGTCCACATAGTGGAAGAATACATCTTGCGAGTACAAGAAGTTCTTAAGCAGGACTTTCAAAAGTGCTCAGCTTACCGTGAACTGCTTACAGGGAAAGTATTTTAAATTCCTTTGTGCTAACTAGTACATAGCGGCTGCATGATGTGTGGAAATTAAAAAAGGACTGGTTGAAAAGAGTGTTGTAGAGTGTGCTCGTTTATAATCGCCTGTGTTTGGGTTTTGGGATGGAGGGGGAGAGAACAAATGAATAACTGCAGGACGGCATGACATGTCGTTGCCTGGCGTCCCCAGGAAGTGAGAGAACGTTGCTATGAGGTCATTGACCTGTGTAGTTATAATCGAAGAGTAAACGTTGTGTAACGTCGGGTATACACATGTGGAGCTGGCAGACAGGCTAAAATTTCTGTTGCTGCGCGGAACTACTGTAAACTCGGCTGCTAAGCGAGGAAAGATTTACCTTAATTGTGCTAACGAGGTTCATTCTTAGCCATAACTGGCAAAAATTAAACTCAGTAGATGCAAAATGAGCTACTGACGACAGTGAAAAACCTGCAGAATATTCTATTACCTTAAGTAGTTTTACACAAAAGAGGTTTTCACTTATATTTTCCCAACGGTCATTTCACTTAAAGCATATTTTAACTGAGTTCTCTTTGCCTAAAATCTTGGCGCCCCTCAAAACTTCTAAGTAGATGTGAAAGGCTGATTCTAGCGCAACTCAATTTCCATCGAAAATCAAGCAATTTAAGCCCAAAGTTCAAGCAATTTTCCCGTTTTCGAGCTACTTTTTCATGTTTCTAGAAGCTCCAACTCTCACCAATTTTCAATTAAAAGAAACAAGCAATTTTCATCGAAAATCAAGCATTTTTACCCCAAAATTAAGTAAATTTCTTGATTTTTATAAATGTCCGAGCAGGATTTGTGCCACTTTAAAACAAGCTATTTTACCCCAAAATCAAGCATATTTCTCGCTTTTCAAGCAACATTTTTTAGTTTTCTAGAAATAGCAATTTTGCAAGCGAGCAAGCAGATTTAAAATAACATAAAGCAAAATAAGCAAAAATCAAATGAAAATATAAAAAAAAGATAATTTATAGAAACTATAAATTTTATTCAACAAAAGTAAAACACCAATAAGATTTTTCAAAATCTAGAAATAAAGAAAATAACTGAAGCATAGCCATTACTGAATCCATAATCTCAAAAATCACAACAACCCAAACCATAAACATCGGCTATAAAATTGGAAAATTTATCTGATCTGAGATAATTTTTATTGATTTTTAAAACAATTTTGGAAGGAACAATGTCCAATTCTTTATCAATAAAAGTTCCTGTTTTTATAATATCATATCCCATATCCCAAAGTTATAAAAGTTCTATAATTTGATCCATTTATAATATTAAAAATTTATATATGTTTTATAAACGAGTGATGACGAAAAATTATAATTAGAAAATTTAATTTTTATTTGATCAAAAATTCGTAAAATTTTTTAATGCAACCACTCAACTACGACTCTAAAAAAATTGTATTAAAATATCGAAACAATTTCTTGTGTCTGTAAAATCGTTTACAGTATCCATTTAATAAAATAAAAAATGTATACATCTTCAGTGATATTTTCTGTCAAACAATCATAAGTTAAATTTCGTTGCCTAATTAAAACAACATTACAACTTGTACCAGCCTCAGCAGCTTTTTTTAAACTCAACACTAATTTTTATATTTTTTAAAATCTTTATCAACTGCTCTTTTTGTATAGAGGCAGTCAATAACATATTCAGGTATTCGCCCCCAATTTGAATAATAATCGATATCGCCATGATAATTTATAGTTGGCTTATAATAAAGTTCATTATTTCTATATATAGTATCTAATTATGTTTTTGAAATTCTTAAATCATTAAAAGCAAGGAATATTTTTAAACAAAGATCATTTTCAATATCTACATTCCAATTTTCTTTTGGAAACATTTCATTTCTACCATTTTTTACAAAAATATTTCTCACATTACAGTGGTCAAACATTGAAGCATTCACATAGTGCTCGAAGCGATTTTTTCTATTAGTTTGGAAACCCACAGTTACAAAATAAGGCATGCCAAATTGTTAATTATTAAACTGATCTTTTATATCAAAGTTAAAAACAGTTGCCGCAGCAGGAACTTCTTTTTCTAAATATTTCCAATACTTAAAACCAATATGAATTTCAGGATTTTTATATATTTTCTCTTTAATTGCAATTAATGTGTTAGCTTCGTAATTAACAATGAGCCACATAATATCTAATTTTTCAATAACAATTTTACCTGAATCACCATAAGTTTTACTAACCATTCCATCTGCATGTTTTGTTTAATAAACAAATAAACAGTTGTTATCAGACGAATTTCAGAGCAAAAAGTGATTTTATAACCACCCTTCTAGTAATCTTTATTATAATCGCGAACAAAACCAAAAAATATATTTTTAATGGATACATTATTTAATTTGTATTAACACTACGAACAGATTTTACTCGATGTTTATTATCAACACCAGTAGACTCTAAATAATTTTGTTCACCTGGTGATCTTAGCAAAATATTATTCCCAAAATCACCTATGAGTATTACTCCATTAATAAATTTGCCACCTATAGCAGGTGTTTCTACTATAAATCTCAGAAAATAAATTTCTAAAAATATTAATGTTATTGTGATAAATTAGATTCACTAGCAGATGGGCAGGGTTTTAAAATTGGAGATACAAAATGAAAAATAGATAGCGATTTTCTATTTTTCAGAAAAAAAATATGAGTTAACAATAGGCCTTGCTAATTTGTTAACAAAAAGTAAAAGAGATGATCTTGTAGATAAAGCCACTGGTGAAGATAAATTCACTAATGAGGACTATAAAAATTATGCAGAAATTGTTTTATTAACAGATGCAGCATATCAAAATTATGATACAAATATGACTGTAGCTTCGAGTATCGGTTGGACGTATAATGAAATAATTAAACCAATATATCACGAATATATAAAAGATTCACCTAAATCTGGTGAAGGTATAAAAAAATACAATAGTTTGCCAAAAGAATATATTTGGATGGATTGGGAATTAAACAATTTAAATTTGCCTGAACTGCATTTGTCGGGTTATAATTATTGTGGGCCATTTACAAAATTAAATGAAAGATTAGAAAGAGGAGATACAAGAATAAATAAATTATACGAAGCTTGTAAATTTCATGATATTGCATATAGAGACAACAAAGATTTAGAATCTAGGCACGAAGCAGATAAAGTTTTACAAAAAGAAGCAACAGAAACCATGTTAAATAAAAATACTCCAAATGGAGGGAAAATTGCATCTGCAGCTGTTGCCTCAACTATGTTGGGGAATTTAAATATATATAAATATAACTTATACAAATGAAGATAAGCTTAACTTTTGATATACCCATTGATAAATTAAGAGATTTGGGTATAGATAAATTTTTAACAAAAGATCAACTTGAGAAAAAAAAACTAAAACAAGGCGAAGGTTTCTTTCTAACCTTGTCATTTCCAATACTCAAAAAAATATTAAAAGAAAAATCTAGAAGTGGTTTACGTCATGGAGAAATTATTCCCCTCACAGTTGCTCCTTTAACTGGCCTTGATACTTTAGCAGGAGTAGCTATTTCAATGTACAATTCTGTTGAACAAATTAGCAAAAATATAAAAGAATTAGATGAACAAAAAAGAGATAATTTAGCAATGGAAAATAAAACTGGAAGTGGTGTAGTTGCGAAAAAAAGAGGGACCAAAAAAAATTAATTCCATTATCCAATATTGATATTGAAAAATATATAAAAATATTAAATATTAAAAATTTCAGAAATGTTTATATGATTGATGAACTACCACAAAATATGCTAAAAAATGAGTGCGCTGTGGTTAATTTTGATATTTCAACAAATCCTGGTAATCATTGGGTTTGTTATTTTAAAGAAAATAATAATGTTTATTATTTTGACTCATTTGGAGGCAATATTTCTAATAATTTAATTAATTATTTCAAAAACAATAATGTTTGATACAATGATGAGCGAGTTCAGAATTTTAATTCGGTTATCTGTGGACATTTATATTTAATAATATTATATATTTTTTTCGAGAAATTATAAGTTTAACGATATAATTTCTATGTTATTAAATTACAGATATATTTGGGGAACCATTAATCGAATATTTAAATAAAAACTTTGATAATGTTGCTGAAGATTTAAACAAATATATAGATTCAAATGCTATTCGAGTGTTTCTTCTTTACAAAGTGAATAAAGCACTTGTTTTCATTTTACGAAATCATGTGTCTCATTTTTTGGACGAATAATTGTTAATATAGCTGACCCTATTGATGGAAAATATGTAGTTAATAAGATACTTTTAAATAAAAAAATAGCTGATTATGGTTTAAAAGAAGATATAAATTTAATAACACTATTGCTGAATATATAAAACGAATAAATGCAAAAGAAACATTTAAAAAGATGTAGATTCAAAATATAATACTTTTGTTGCTGATTATGCATTAAAAAACTACGTAAATTCGAAATATAAAACTATTGTTTCTGAGTATGCATTAAAAAAGAAGTCGAATCAAAATACAACCCTACTGTTTCTGATTGAAAAACATATGTAGATTCAAAATATAATACCATTGTTTCTGCTTTACCAGATCAAATTAGTAAAGTTTTTGTTTACACAACATAATGTTTCTATTCAAAATCGCAGAATTAATAATATGGCACATCTTGTAGATGGCAAAGATGAAGTCAATAAAAGTTATCTCGATAAGGAAATAACCGATAAATTATAAGATTTCAACAAAGTAATTTTGAATTATTGCCATACACTTGTTGATTTGAAAGTTGAAAGAAATCAAAGAAGAGTCTGATAAATAATTTGATGTTAAATTACAAAATTTAACCCAATCTCATATATTTTATTTATATGCAGAGTGAAATTAAATTACTAATGTTTTTCACTTAGATAATCATCAATTTTTTTTTTTTTACTTTTTTGATAATTGTACTGTTTACAAAATAGTTATGGATATTCTCATGTTTGCTAATAATCTGGCCATTTTCAAGAGCAATACAAGAATAGATCACAGCAAACCCGTTGATGTCAACAAAGGTGATAATTTAACTTTTAAAATAAAAAAATAAAATATCACTTTATGCTGATTGAGAGGTGGTGGCAATAGGAATATTCGTGATATATATAAAATTTATTTATTTATTATTAAGTGGAGGAGAACATATGGTGTTTGAAGTGCAGAAAAGTCACTAAAAATAATCATATAAAAATGAGAATACAACAAGTGGGTGATTAGTCCAGAAAAGTATATGCTCGTTGCGCAATTCTAAGAAATCAACATTCTTAAAAAGAATTCAGTGTGAGAGAAAGAATAATCAATGAATTATATAAACCAGCATGAACAAATTTTCCAAGAAGAAAATTTATTTCGTATAGCATTGATGATTTGTGGTAAATAGATCTTGTAGAAATGGATACTGGAATTTTGAAAGGTATATCTCGCATAAATAAAATCTATAAATATATTATGACTACTATTGATGTATTTTCAAAGTTTGCATTTGCTTTGCCATTCAAAGATATCAAATGCTTTAGAAAATATTTTGATGGAAAGAAAACCAAATAATTTACAAAGTGACAATGACTCAGATTTTTATAGTAAAATATTTAAATAACTTATAAAAAAGCATTATATAAATAATTTTTCTTCATTTTCGGAATTAAAAGCTAGTGTTGTTGAAAGATATAATAGAACTTTAAAAATTTGATGTGGATAAATTTTGCTTTGAATGGCAATTATAAATGGATAAATATATTGGATAATTTAGTGAAAGACAACTACACAAAGCACAGCACTATTGGTATGAAACAAATTGAAGTAAATAAAAGAATGAAAAAGCGACAGCTAAAGCAGACTATGCTGCGCAAAATTTATTGCAAAACAAATTTTGTATTTAACCAAAATATAAAGTTGGAGAAATTGTTCATGTGAGCAAAGTGAAAATTTTTACGGAAAAAGGTAATACTGTTATCAGTCAAAAGAATTGTTTACTATTTGTAAGGTTTTGAATTTTGATGTGCCAACTTACAAATTAAAATATATTATTGGAGAAGAAATAATGGGTAGTTTTTATTAATACGTAATTATGAAAACAAACTATCCTGATGAATATTTGGATGAAAAAGTTTTTAAAACTAAAGGCGAAGAAATATTTGTAAAGTAGTTTGGTTTTGATAACTCGCATAATTCATGGATTAATAAAACATATGTTTTGTAAATAAAAATAAAAATAAGTTTCTTTATTCAATTTGATAAAGATTATTAATATAATTTATTAATTGTTGTTGAGTATAGTTATTTCTATCAATACTAAAATAGTTGCGAAAACACTCAATGTTGCCATTCATGGTTTATTTAATTCTTTGATATAAATCAATAGAATTTTGAATATATTCAATTCTCAATAATTCTTCACACTTTTGGGATGTTATCTTCAATTCTATATAATTGTCTTTGAACATATTTTCTTTGAGTTCTAATGACGTAGTAATCAAATTCACAATTATCATCATATAATTTTAGAAGAATAAAAGTTGGATTTAAATTTTGATTTTGTGTTTGTGGTACAACATTTCCCTAATTTATTCACTTCTGCGAGCTAATATATCTAAAGACATATGAACTATTTCTCTTAAATTTTCAGTATGTTTATCTTGAATTTTATTTATATCTTTTAAATGATAAACTTGAATTTCGTTCTTTTCTTTATATGTTCTATTTCCCCTTTGTATAAATGCATTATGTCTTTTTGAATCTTATATTCGCCATGTTTTCTAATCGGTGGTAAAATTTTTTAGTTGCCCATTTAGTAAATTTTTCAGCTAGATGCATATTTGATCTAAATATTAACTTATACAGAGCTGATTAATTGATAAATATAGCATTTGGTTTCATGTTTGAAATTGTGCCTACTTTATTAACTTATACTGTATATATTTTGTGTTACTCATTCCTTATCAATTCATTGTTCTATATTGAATTTTCTTATCAAATAAACAATTCTTATAGTCTTCGAATGTAATCCTCGTATTAACAACACATTTTTTCACACTTTTAGATTTTGTTTTCTTTATCGCCAACTCTATATGCACACCTTTTTGCTCGTAAATAAACCAATTCTTTCATTATTTTTCCATTACATTCGTCTTTAATTTTTCCTATTTATAGTATGTTATAGATATTGTCATTTGGATAATCACTTGTATCAAATTTTCCTACCATAGACTTCAGATCTTCGTAAATATCTTCTGTTTTTATGTTATACATATATGAATCGGTAACTTGATAACATAGTTCAATTTTAACACCATATTTTATTTCATCACTTTATAATGTAAATCATATATTAATTCTTTCAATATGTCCAAAATTAACATACCCGCATAAAGAGGCTTATTAAATTTTCCATTTGTTTTATTTATAAGTATAGCTGCAAGATTTTAATTAAATATCGTACTTCTTTTGAAATTTGGTTTCGCTACTAACTTATCAAATTTTTCAGAATCTGATGCTAGTTTTATATCAACTCTGTTTCTAATATTTTCCATAGTTTTGCCAAACACTGATTTATTCCCGAGCTTATAAAATCTTATTCAAAATAATTTTTAGCATTTCTTCTCATTGTAGTGTTGAAATCTATATATATATATATATATATATATATATATATATATATATATATATATATATATATATATATATATATATATATATATATATATTTATATTTATATTTAAGCAATCAGACTGATCAAACGTTAATATTGTAGGTATTTTAGTAAGTATTAATCTATTATTTAGACACTGTTTCAAGTTGTGATAGTGAATTACATACAGTAAAATCCCGATATAACGCGGCTGTTGGGGGAAGTAACTCAGACCCGCTTTATACTTTTCCGCGCTATCCCGGGAGTGACGCAGTACTGTAACAAAAAAGCAAGCCAGTGTTCTAATGGGGCGTGATACCTATCTGTCAAACACGGGGCAAGTGATATTATTTACCGCCGTAACTCGTCAAATGTTTAGCTCCTTGCTATCGGAACTTTATAAATTTTTATCTGCATCACTGGACTTGACAGCGCCCAAGGGAAGGAAACAGAAGAGAAACACGCTGTGATAAAGGTCACATCCATTCAAACAAGAATAACTAAAAAAAAGACTGCATTTTCCAGGCAAAGGATATACCTATTCCACCAAGGGCGGTGTTCGCTGTGAACTGGGACTGGAACACCGGCTGAGCCTGGTTGGCAGGAAGTGAGAATGAGACATGCAGTAAACGTCCAAGGTGGAATGCAAGCTTGCACTGCAGATGAGATCTGTCAGTGCCTCACGTGTTGTGAATGCTTGTCTGATTTGGATTTTACAAAGGAAAACTAAAACAACAAAAAAAAGTTAAATTATTCGTCGGCTCGGGGTTTTTTTTTAGAATCGGAAGACAAACCGGTACATATACATTATAATCAAAGTGTCTACATCATAATTATAATGATTAAGTAGCGATATACCCCGTACGAGATTGACGCGACGGCTCGCTGTTTTCGCTCGTGCCTAGATTGTCGGGGCTGGGTAGCTGTCCGTCGGTTGCTATAAGATTATTCTGGCGGGCGGCGGCCAGACAGCCGCCCGCCACTGTCGTCCTTACAGGGCCGGTTCGCTTCCTAACAGCGGCTCGGTATTAGGAAAACATGCTGATAGATGCGATTCACGTCAATGTGTTGAATTGTAGGCGGCATGTTGGCCTCTGCACTGGCACGTTGAGTCCCGTCAATGTTTACGGGAATATAAATATTTAGTGCGGTCTACTTGAAATATCAACTATCCCGAATTTTTCATCAAAAACTTCTGACGTAGCCTATACACGCACACTGTCTCACTCGCCAATATGGTAATATAAGAACACATTTTATTTGCATATACGGAAAACCATACAATACTGGCTGATATGTGCGCTGAAAGGAGATAGAAGAAACTGCTGCTCCCTCCACCTTCATTCATCAATGTCCCCGACTCAAGACCGCTCATTTTACACAGCTCGGGAGACATAACCTGCCCCGCGGTATAACCGAATCCGCGGTATTCCGGGCTTTCACTGTACTTTTGTTTGTTATTTAGACCGATTGGTCTTTGGAACTACCTTATTGTCTGAACAAAAAGGTAGAACTTTATGTAAATAATGTAGTTCTTGTGGATATTCTAAATCAATTTCTAATAATAACCATGTGGTGAATCATCTTTCAATTTTAATATTTTTTTGCTCCAGTACTCTAAATCATTTTAGGAATAATAAACCCATTCAAAACCACCATATGGTAAATATTGTAACATTGCCCAACCATATAAATTATTAGCATCGAGATATGCTAAATAATTTGATTCTTGATTAGAGTTAAAATCTTCCAAATATTTATTGGCTTTTACATATCGCTTACAACATTGTGAAATACCACCTCGAATTCCTTTTCAATCATTACAGTCATATCATAGTTATATAATAAATCTAGTGATTGTTTAGTCATTTTTAACCTTGTGTCCCACGATAAACCTGGTGCTGTAAAATACCATGCAGGATATAAATCATATGAGTTTATACATGTGTTTCTATAATTTTCGAATATATCTGCTAACAATAATACATCACTTTTTAAATATAAATCATGGTATTCACCGAGATCTTTTATATTAAATTGGTTCCATATATTTTTTGCATGTTCGTATTATCATCAGATATACAATTTTCGTTTAATATGTTATAAAATTCACTCTTTGGTAGAAGAGCAGCTTCTTCAAATTTCTTTCAACTATCCATATAATCATATGGGTAAACAACTTTTTTAATAACCAAATCAACTTGATCTTCTGGAAAATATTTTTGGTGTGTGTTTCATTTGATATTTATTTAAATTAGACGATAATTTATTTAAAATACTAGCCATAAATTTGAATGTGTGTATAAATTTTATTTTTAAATTTTCGCTGTTTTTCCCAGAAGTTATAAACTTTTCTTCTTTATGTGCTATTACATCTATATTTTTAACATCATATGCTAACTCTTTAATAAATAAATGAGCGTCATACCCGCCTATATTATGGAAATAAATTGCAACAAAATGGGGTAATTTTAATTGTAAATTACAATTATTACATTATGGATTAATGAATTTTCCACTTATGTGATCATGATGATGTACTTTTTTTTATCGTCCTTAGAATATTCACACTCGCATATAGTGCATTTTTTAAATTTGTAGGATAATATTTTTCTTCTTTTGTTAGTGGGTGCATTGGTTCATTTTGTAAATATATTTCACAAATTTCCTCTACTTAGCTTTTTATTGATTTTATAAATATTTTATGAGCATCTGGGCAACGATATACAACTGGTAGTTTATAATCTCCATAATTAGATCAAATGTAATAGCAAAAACCAGAAGCTTTATGTAATTGATATTTCATTGTATATGATTTGTCATTCGATTTTAAATCAATGCTATTTATTTGTTCATTAGTAAGTTTCTATTTTTCTTTGTGTTTCTTTAAAAAACCATTATCAATATCATCTTCTGTTAAAATTGGATGATTTTTGATAACGTTAGATTTATAAATTTCTCTTGGATTCGGTTCAGTTGTTTAGAATTGATTCAAAATATGCATCTATAGCAAAAGGAACTTTCATTGTGTGCTTATAATTTTTGAAATAATTTGCTCTCCTTTCGAAGGTAATTTTTTGAACAGTTTTCTGCATGTTAACTTAATTTTTTTGAGAATAAAATATTTGAAGGCACAAATATAAGTTTTATGTTGTTTATTATTTTTTTTTGCTGAAACTTACCTCGATAAATCTTTAATCCAACGATAATGCGAGTTTGTATAATCTTTGAAATAAAGTAAATTTATTTTTTTATCCTTTTTATTTTTTGTAAGTTTTAGTGGAAATACCATGGATTTCTTACCTTCATCTTCAATAGAGTATGCATTTATGGATATGTCAATTTTAATTTCTATTTTTGATATATCATCAATTTTAATTGGATATTCAAATTTATTTAACGCTTTCTCAATGTTAAGAGCAACATTTTTATATTTAGATACTGTTCGTGGGTCTTTTTCTGCAGGAAATAGTGCCGATTTTACAGTCCAAAGAAAGCAGTTTGGATCATTGTTTTTAACATTAATGCATGCTTTCTTATTATTAATCGCTTCTGGTAGTTCAATATATGATGATCCATTTAATGAATTATACTTATATATGCTAACTGTATTCCAATTACTCTATCTAAAGTCCATCCAGAACCTCTTCTTTGAAATGCAGATAATTGTGTAAGTAATCCTTGCTTTATAATTTTGTAAATTTTTATAATGTCTCCTTCGTTTAATATTGTGTGATAAGACTGAAGTGCAAGTAATTCTACTTGATTATTTTCCTGCTTGCGACAATTGGTATATAATTTATTTCACCTCTCTAAAGTTCTTAGGATAATCGCGTATTGTCTCAAAAACCTTATTTTTTACTAAAGTTAAAAATTGATTGGGCTCTACTAAATTGAAGCAATTTTCACTGTTATATGTTGATGTCCTACTTTTAAAAGCTGTATTAACTGAGAAATTTTCATTGGTTTTTCTATTTCTTTTGTTAACAAACACAAAAGTAGAATAGGGTAATATTTCTTTTAATTCTTTTTATCTTGTTTATATAAATAATTGATATTGGCATCTGATAACGGTAAATTTGTAAAATAATTCTTTGTTGTCCATTCTGTTACTCGCTCACTTTTATCTCTAGGCTTTTAAAATACATTATTAGAGAATGTAAATATTTATTTTAATAGTATTTTAGCTTTTCTATATTTTATAGTGTAATTTGAAAAGGGTAAATTTTTATAGTTTCTTTTTCTTTGTTGATTTATAATAAATGAAATTAGATCAGGTTTCCGTAGTCTGTAGCAATATTTAATTTTTAAATCCCTACCTATAATTCTCAACTCTCTCGATCTCTTCTCACCCAATTCAACTGCGATATTGCACGATGTCATTTTTATTGTCGTTAGAAGAAAACAAATTTATGATGGCTGCAAAAATGTGGGTAGAAATATAAGTGAGTAAAATCGAAATATGAGCTTAAATTATTGATAATAATGAAATCGTTTGTAACTATTTAACTTCTTCTTATGAGGTTATTTCTCATCATAGCATTTTTTACATGTTATATGTTTGTCCTTAGTAGTTTTATGATGAAAAAATGAATTTATAGATTTATTCTCTATACATACTGTACATGTTTTTGTTTAATAATTATTGCATTGAATTTAATTTAGAGTATCTACTATTGCATTGTGTAATATATTATTTTTTATGCTTTTTGAGATATCCATTACAAACACGTTTTCCACATTCGCATAGTATTTTCTCACTTTTTAACTCATACTGATTGTTGTCATATTCAACACAGCATTTTTTTACAAGTGTTAATATGCTTGTCTTGTGTGTATTTATGCGTGTGAAAACTTTCTATATTTTATACTTTGCCACACTTCTTGCATTGCTTTTCTTGATTTTCCATTTTTTGATTTGATAAGACAAATAATGTATTGAGAGAATGAAAAAATATTCTTCTTTAATAATTTGTTTCTTTGTAAATAACACAAAAGATGGAATCTCTGCTCAACAAGTTGAACAATTCGTTTGAATTCACCAAACTACAAGATCTAGAAACAAATAAATGGTTTACTGCTACAGATTTTGAAATGTATGAAAATTGCTATTTCGAGAAAACTTGAAAATTTTGCTTGATAAGCGAGAAATTTGTTTGATTTTGGGGTCAGATAGCTTGTTTTTTAAAGTGGCACAAATCCTGCTCGGGCATTTTTAAAATAAAGAAATTTGCTTGATTTCGGGATAAAAATAGTAGATTTTCGATGAAAATTGCTCGTTTTTTTAAATTGAAAATTGGTGTGAAAGAAGCTTATAGAAACATGAAAAAGTAGCTTGAAAATGGGAAAATTGCTTGAATTTTGGGCTTAAATTGCTTGGTTTTCGATGGAAATTGAGTTGCGCTAGAATCAGCCTTTCACATCTATCCTTGTGATAAGCCTAAAAGAACATGTACTCATCTCTCGAATGAACACTGATTATACTGGAAAATGTAAACAAAAAACTTTTATTCACTGAACAAATATTTCTTTGCATCAAGAGCTTTAACTTCAAATTTCATCAGTTTGTACTCAGAATTCCCAGCCGAAAATTTCTTTATCATTGTAACAAAAGACAGTTGTGGATCTCATGTTTCTTGTTGGGCAAAGCAGCGTATAGAATATGAAAGTGTTTCTCCTCTCTGGTAAATTAACCTGATTATCGTAGGTGGTGCGGATTCCGCAATACCGTGTACTGAAACTTTCTTCATATGATCTAAAAGAGTTCCGTGAAAGTCATTTTACTTAAAATTATTTCATTTAAAGTAATAGCCAAAAATTATTTTTCCTAGGGCCTGTTGGCTAAAAGTGATTTAACCTAAAGTTACGTGGTCTAAAGTAATTCATTTGGTCTAAAGTCACTTTACTTAAAAGTTTGGAGCCTAATTTCAGGCCACATATTTCAGGCCAAGTGGCGGGAACCCAGCTTACAAATGTTCCTCCACCTAGGCGAACCTGGTTCGATTCCCGGATGTGTCGCTCCCGGATTATCACAAGTGTAAAACGTGGCGGACGTTGCCGTCGGTGGGGGTGGGTTTTCTCGGGGATATCCCGTTTACTCCACCCTAGAATTCCTACACTGCTATTTATGATCTCGCTATTAAGCGTCGACTAAATCCTCTCAACTTATTCAACGTGCTTGCTACAGTATACTTAATGTTTGCAGGACGAAAAGCGACATACTTAGGCTCTGCGACACAAGGTGATTACACGTCAAAGTGAAGTGTGCACTTAGTATGCTACCCTCACCAAAACAACAACCATCCGCTCAACAGGCACATTCTGCGTTGTTTGTGCACAACTAAAATATTTTCTGTGAAATCATTGTTTTGCACTAATAAGTGTATCACGGGAAATAAATGTTCTGGAAATACAACTTCTTGCCAGAAAAGGGGGGGGGGGAAACATTTGTTAGAGATGATGGTTTAAAGCAATTTAAGTTGACTGTTTGCTAGGATCCAACATACTGTACACATGTCCGACAGTTTTCTTTCCTTATTGACTGTCAAGCATGTTTGACGCTACTACCCCATTTCACTGGGCCAATGAGGATTCTGATAATATATGTCAGAACGTTCACGAATGGTCTGCAAACAACTTAACCGAGTAAAAACCTTGTTTATCCAATTATGAAAGAATAAACTACTTAGTGCTACCGAAAATATCTTGACTCAAAAAATTCTGGCGATTTTCCATTACCTCCATAAGGTTATCTTAGGCCCTAATTTTTACTTTTATCATATTAAGTGTATAAATGGCGGGAAAATGCGTGAGAAATTTCAAATATCACATTTTTAAGCTTGCCTATGCAATTTCCTTAAGCTGTAAGAGAAAAGTACGACTATGAGGGTATAGTTTAACCTGCGGGCTTTCATTTTGTGTATTAAAGTCTAACTGTTACATATCTAATTCGCAAAGTATGCGTCACGACGGAATCACTGCACTCCTTGCGCGTAGGAGCGATGAGGCGCTAGGGGTGTGTGTTAGTGTCACCCGTATGGCTCCCTCGCTTCTATGCGCAAGTTGTGCAATGTTTCCGTCGTGATGCCGTACTCTGCAAATTAGATTTTTGGCAGAGGAATTTAATTGCACCCGATTATAGCTCTCAGATTAAACTACGTTCGTATCGTTCTGTTCTCCTAATTCTTAAGCAAACTGGAAAGGCAAGCTATAGAATCCCTTTGTACCATTTGTACAATTTGTTCTCTCTTTGAAGACAATTTAGTAAAAGTAAAACTTATTTTTTACAATTCTAAAAATATTTTATAGTTAAAATTCTGAGTAAATGGACTTTGAGTGAGTAAAGAGATCTGGGCGGCTCTTTGCATCGAGAGCGCCGGAATGAAGGGGCGGGCGGAACGGGAGACCCCCGAGAAAACCGGGCGACCAGCGGCATCGTCCGGCGCGATTTCCACATGCAGAAATAAGGGTGAGGCCCCACCAGAAATGAGCCCTGTTCGCCCATAGGAGGAAGCTGACGAGAAGGCAACTCTGAGAGAGGATTTAGAAGGACCTTAAAAAGTGCTCACTTTACCGTGAACAGCCTATAGTCGTCTTCATGAATTGGGTTGGGTAGTGTTGTTGCGATATCAGTGGTACAAGCTGCCAACGGTACGGGAGTGTGTGACAAGTCTTTGAAGAGTATTATAAATGGAGCTAGTGCCAAAGAAAGGTAAAACAATTCACACTGAGGCACGAAACATTATCGGACATACGAGAACGTGATTAAGATAACTGTCGTGCAACTAATTATGCAGGCATTTCTGCCCGTACAGTTAGTAGGATCCGCAAAGAATGTACTATAGCTACCCATACATCGCTATCAACACCAGGTAAACATCTCTCACGTCCTGAAGAAATAACCGTTAAATGTGATTATTTTGATACGAGAGTAATAAGGGGTCTAATTGAACACTTTTATGTAGTATAGACGAGAGTACCTACATATTCCAAACTGCTGAGTGTCAATAAAGACAAAATCGACTTTTCATTGGGAGAGCAAATTTTGAAAGAAGGCATTAAGTGGAAAGGGTGAGGCAACAAAAGAAGAATTTTAAATGCGCACAAATAATTTTCCACTGGCGTGGTGAATGCCTAAAGTCAATGCGACGCCACAGATAAGAAAAGCGTCCAATTTTTTACGTTAATGAATGGTGGGTGGACAGTATTTTAACTTTTAACAAATGTTGGCAAAGTAAAGATCTGTTTGGCGTTCTAGCCATTATGAATTCATCAAACCGCTTAACTATTCCGAACGCGGGAACTCGAGATGGATTTCTGGACGTCATTTCACTCATATTTAGGCTGGAAAGTCATCTGGAGACTATCGTGGTCAGATGAATGCAGACAATTTTCAAAAGTGGACTAGTGAAATATTATTACCTAATCTCCCCGAAAGAAGTGTTGTTTCAGACGATGCTTCGTATCACTGCGTGCAAAGTAGCATACATCCAACAAAGTGTTCTGTCACGAAGGAAATTATAAATTGGTTGCAATATAACAATGTAGTATTTCGCGAAATCATCAGGAAGTCTGAACTTTTCAGTCTAATTAAAAATTCATAAATGCAGTGAAAAAACATACAGAATAGATGATATCTTAAAATCATATGGCCATGACGTAATAAGGTTGCCTCCTTATATGTGCGAACTCAACGCCATCAAACTCGCGTGGACAAAGACCAAGAGACGCACTTAGTGTCACAGGAGACTTTGGTTTATCAAAGCTCGAATATGTAACGAGAAGAGCGATTTCCTTTGTCACCAAGCAAGACTGGGGAGGTTATTGTTTACGTGTTCAAAAAATAGAAGAATGGTAATGGAAGACGGATGGCTGGATGGAAGATGCTATCGACAGCCTTATTATGTGTATTGGCAGTGACAGTGGCTCCAGTGATTCAAGTGATGAAGATATTTCATCATCTGAATCAGAGCTTCCATTCCCTTGTCCTATGCATGACCGAAAAAAAATCGTGTATTATTTTCGTTTTCATTATTTGCTAACACGTTGACACTACATATATGTTAGTATTGGATCAAATCGCAAAGATATGACACTGTATACGTTCCTTACTTTTATTTCTTATCACCGTGAAACTCGTGTTTCAAGAGGGCCTTTTGGATTTCTATTTACACGTATTTGCGTGTTTTGTTTACTATTCTACATGTGCTCGCAGAGGTAACTAATTTGCATTATTTTATTGCTTTTAGGTTTTTTATACTAATAATTTGGTTATTCAGATATGTTATGCACAACCATCGCAATAAAGTGTGTACGAACGAGGCCTTGCATATTAGGCGACATTTACTTCTAATACGATGTTTACAATGCGTCAGCATGTAGCCGCCTTCCTGGCTCTAACAATAATCAGTTATAAGCTGTAAGTAGCAAATGTCTTAGACGTGCTACCAGTCAAGTGTTGCAGTGATGAGGAGAATGTTTTCAGAACTGCAAGTACATACCCGCGGGCGTGGAAAATGGATGCACTCGGTGACAAACACCCGAACTCGTTGGCCTTGCCTTCTCATTAGCTCCCTACAATAGGTGGGAGGCGAGTAGTCTAACCACTACATCTCTGTGGCTCCTCTCATGGACTTGAAAGTTCCAACTATTAATACCAGTGGGTGAAATATTTTTGTTTATATTTTCTTTTAATCAGCGATATATTTGGAGATGGCTACAGGTTCTTGTGGGCCTAGAAGAAGTTTGGAGAGGGATCAATAATTTAGGCATAGAGATTTCAGGGAAGTTCACTTTAATTGAAATGACTGTTGGGAAAATAGGATTGAAAATCACTTTTAAGTAAAACTGTTTATGGCGAAAAACTCCATAGATTTTCACTGTCGTCATTGGCTCTTTTTACACCTACCTACTGATATAATATTTTCGTAATGGCTGGCATATTTGAAGCAAATTGACATCTAGGAATAGACGAATGGTTTCCAGCTTCTGTACCTTCACTAAAAGGGCGATCCGTAATATAATATTAATAAGTCAGCATCTTGTTAATATATCTGTAGGACAAAATGTCAGAGCTTTGAATGCTGCTATAATTAATATATAATATGAATAAGTCAACATCTTGTTAATATATCTGTAGGACAAAATGTCGGAGCTTTGAATGCTGCTATAATTAATATAAATTAATTGTTTTCGTAGAAGCATTAGACATGACACCGGTGATAATAGGATTATCATAAATAGTTCTAGTTTCCAGGGTTACTAGTAATCCACTTGTCTATTCCTGGCCCACATACTCGTTTGCCCCAGAAAGTAACACGTGTGTATATATATATATATATATATATATATATATATATATATATATATATATATATATATATATATATATATACATATATACATATATATAAATATGGTAATATAAAATTATGTTAAATTTATATTTTTATATATACATACGCCTTAAGCATATTTAAATAACACCTTATGTAAATATCTGCGTAATTTCTTCTGGGCGAACGAGTATGTGGGGTTTTCTCAGAGTGCTCCCATATTCTATTTTCACATGTTTAAAATATATTTATTCCATGAGGCCTTCTGTGGGCACATTCGCAAAAGAAATCACCTTTATATAGACAAATTACATTTGTCGTTCTGACATCGCAAGATGAACATCGATTTGGAAGCACACTCCCGTCATACTGTGAAGAAGAACTGTGAATATGAAGACCTGCCTTTAACTTCAACGAACATGGAACTGTCCCCTGTATCATCGCTATCTGATTGTTGACGGTGTCGATTCTGCAATCGAGTTTCTCATGTTGCCGAGCATTTGCTCGGTAACATGAGAAACTCGATTGCTCGAATAGTACTTTTCTCATAAGGAAGCATTTCGACAATAGATACTTGTAGTTTATGCAAGGTGATACATTGAAGAACCACACCGAGAACTGCAAGGATTCGTCTTTTGAAAGACGGCAAGTGATGCCGTCAATACCTCTTGCTGCATCGATGGGTACTGATTCCACAGGTGATTATGTTGAGATAGTTAATGCTAAAAACCTCTGTAACCTCTGTCGTGCAGTAGTGTGTTTCGAGCGAAACATAAACTTCCAAGACTTTCGCGTGAAATCGATGAACTTCACAATAAACAGCCATCGACTCTAAATACTGATGAGACCATACAACTCCTGCAGTAAATGTATTATAAAGTGTGAAACAGGAGGTGAAGACGATCATGAAGACAGCATTAATGAAACTGAAAATGAAGGCAGTGTTAGCGCTGAAAACGATGATTGGTAATTTTCTGGATGACCCGAATGAACTTGTTGATAGACTCAAGATGACAGTATAGGAGGGGCACTCGGAATCGTACACAGCAAATTCACAAGGCAGAATGGAAAGAAGCAGGTGCGGCTCCAGCTTATATCAGATTTTTGGAACTATTTTCCTCGTATCTCTCCGCGGACAATCTGTACAAAGTTCAAGTCACGCAACGACCAATTAGGGAGTGTGGGGGGAGCCTGTTGTAGTTCTAGGCATTTTTATTACCCAGGAAGTTATTAAATATACCGAGGCATCTGGATACATATTTTTAAAACGATATTATTGAATAAAATACCCACCTTTCAGCTTTAGAGGCAGTACTAAATAATTTTATTTAAAAATAGGGGGTTGTATTTTAACTTTTGACCCACACATACCACAATCAGCACCACTGCACCAAAATCAGCACCATATGCACCGCAATCCGCACCACATGAACCACAATCAATCCACACACCATTCCATATATCAGTTCACACACCAATCCACAACTAATCCACTCAACAATCCACATAGCCAGATGGATCGATAGCGTGCTGTATTTATCTGCTTAGTGCGGGTGGAAATCAAGTTACAAGACATGGGAGCAAAGTCCAACATGCAGACACTACACTGTTATCAGACACCATGTTGGTGTGGACATGGGAAAACGATTTGAAAGCACATAAGCTAACACAGGGGTTACTTGACACCATCAAAGTGTGGATCTGTTAAAATTCAAACACTGCCCACCCCAATTCGTGGAGCCGTGTATATGTTTAAACATGTACGCAGTAAGTTTGAGGGCAAACAGAATGCCATGAAAAGCACGGTATGGTTACCTTGTTTCATAAAACAGTATAAGTAAAGCAAATCTGGAATGCACAGTCGAATTATAATAAAAACATATTTTAATTAAAAATTTGATTTTATAGGCAAAGTTGAAAGTGCGATGATTTCGTTTTAAAATTGTGTATACAAAAATTGGAAGAATTCAAAATCTTCTAATTATTTGAATAATTGCATGCTCTACTTGCACCTTCTAGAAAATGGCAAATTACATTTAATTCTTAAATTCATAAATAAATATACACATGAGCATGTAGAGCGATCGGCTACACCTGCTCACTCTAGTAGCAATAAACAACAAAATGGCCGGCCCCTAGCAGGCGGTAATGAAACTACAGCACGCATCATCCAAGGTGGCGGGTGAAGAAGGTGTAAGAAAGAAAGAGGCGAGGCAAGATTGAATGACAGAACATGAAGTAGCAAGATGGAATGACAGAGCATGAAGTGGAACATTCCGGAAACTAGATTGATGGATTCTGGGAGTCTTAAGTCATACAAGAGTATCGACCATCTGCAAATATTGTAACAAGACATTCACGACTAGCTCTAGTGCCAGAAGACATGAAGCTAGTAACTGTTCTATAAAAGTAGAGTAATGTATAAATAATTTTGGTGAATACAAATATGTTTGAGTTTGCAACTATTAAAATGTAATTTTGACACGTGTGTAAAATAAAGTTAGTGTGTGGAAGACTTTTTTTATTAGTTTATTCGATCCCTTCTCATATTAGGATGTTCGGGAGAAACGAATATGTCTAATCTGAGTTAGATGTGTATTGATGATAGTATTTATATGATCATCAAATCTCCACTTTTTTCTCTGATTGTTGTACGCGATGTCTTGATATATACAAAATAACTAAGCTATGATATGTATTTGTATATGTATATACGTGTATGAACATTTAAATGACAATTAGAAAATAAATGCAAGAATTTTTGATGAAATTATTTTTGCAATTAAAGAGTAATCTCTGAATAAAAAAGGTAGGATAGCCTCTACGAGAATTTTTATAAATTAAATTACATTCGTACATGTAGTATATATATATATAATATACATATACACACATTTATATGTATTATATATATACACACACACACACACATTTCACTTTCAGAATAGCTCATTTGTCTGCCTTGTGGATCATGGTAACTGCAGAGCAAATATTTTCAGCATCCTTTTTTACAACATTTATTATAATAAAATATTTTAAGTATTTTAAGGAAATTTAAATTGTATATAACACAATTTCATGGACTTCACACAAATTCAAATTTCATTCATACACGAATAATAGTGTTGAAATAAAGTAAAGCACTTTTAGATTAATTCACATTCCACCGTAGCTAACATATTTACAAAAAGGAATTTATTGGTATATAATTAATCCTTACTTACTTTAAATAATTGTTCATACAATATTATATTAATATTCATGTTCTTTTAATGTATTGCGTAGACGAAATTTTTTAAGTGTATTTTTGTTCATCACACAATTTACACGATGTTCATTTTGTGTTACAAATTCGCTCGCTGAGAGACAGAAGTTTGCCGAATGCACGAGAGGAATGGACAAGTGTAAACCGAGGAAAGGGGCACAGAAATACATCACGAGATGGTCCACGCTGATATGAATATCAACAGATATTTGAATAATCAAATTGTCACCTTCAGAGGTAACGGTCATCCCTGGCTGATTCAAAACCGCTGCCTTCGCGTGATGAATATGTATGACCCATCCTCTAACAACTTGCAGAAATACTTCTCGTATTTAAGAGATATTCGAGGGTGGTACACTGAACATCCGCAGCAATATGTTTGGAGAACTCTCGTGCATCTGACAAGCAATAAAATAAGTTGTCCTCAAAATGTGCTCTGAGTTAGTAGCAATAGTCATCGCCTTTTTCACCGAATGTTGATGAATAAGCTTTAAAGCGACTAGGCATCATTAATCTGGAGTGGTTGGCCGTTGCCTTCTGCACTATGAAGGTGAGACAGGCCACAAAACAGTTGAAAAATTCCAAGGGTCAATGTCAGGAATCAAACCCAGATCATCCGGGTGAGAGGCGACAATTCTACCCACAGCACCATGGAGGCGGATTATAAATAGCATATATCTTTTTTAAATGTCAACATACGAGGACCTACTACAAATCGGCATAAAGGATGACTGGAGACGAAAAGCAAGAGACATTACACAATGGAGGAAGAACCTTGTAGATGCACGAGGTCACGTGGGCCTAATTGCGTGATGATGATTATGGTGATTATGATGATTACGATTATTACGATGCTGATGATGATTATGACACTGATTATGATGCTGTTGATTATGGTGATGATGAATTGGTGCTTTCGTCTTTATGAATACTGATTTACAAGGGATTACCGCCACTCACAGGGCTTATTCATTAAGTCATGTAAATTACATTTGAATGTGGGTCCTATACCCAGAAGTCATGTAAATTACATTTGAATGTGGGTCCTATACCCAGAAGTCATGTAAATTACATTTGAATGTGGGTCCTATACCCAGAAGTCCTATTCCTATTATGTGGGTCCTATTCTTATTTACAGAGCAATTTGAAAAATTTGAAAAGTCAAGCAAACGATTGACCACTTCAAACGTAATAAATCTGTATTATTATCAGACTTATTGTTCACATTTGAGCATCAACCACCGTATCAGCGTATTCTTCTGTGAAAAATGTACGTGGCATTGTAATATAATTACTACATCTCACAACCAAAGGATAAAAGTACAATAAATTAGCAGGAACCCGCCATGTTTACGCAGTACACAGAGAAACAGACAATTCTAATTCACAATGGTGTAGGTTACGTGCTGTTCACAGCAGTAGTCAAACATTCCACAAGCTGTTAACTGCAATGCGTTTACAATTCTTCAAAATACTCTGTAAGCAATAGGAATAGGCCCACTTGCATATGACATAATTTGTTCCAAATTACTTAAGAAATAAGCCCTGTAAGTGTCGGTGACTCCTCGTGAATCAAACTATATTTTGTTTTGGCATGACAAAACTTTCAATAGTTCAACTGTTATGTTAAAAATAAATCATACCTTATTTAAGAAAATATGTTCTGGATTATGTAAAGGATTTGTGACATCTGCCAACTTAATATCTGTATTTAAATCTATATAAATGTAATTAAGTTGAAATTATAGAATTATTAGTAATAAAATATGTTTGGATTGTACCCACTGAAATTTTAAGTCAGTGAATACCAAAAAAAAAAACATCAAAAATTAAAATAAACAGCACAGAACGGAAAATAACTAGTGTGTATCGGCAATCCTTACAGTCATTAATATAGCTATAACAGACTATAAACCTCTAAAAATGGAAAAATTAAATTTTCTGAATTGAAAACAACCACGATGAAAGCCAATCAGGAATGGCCAATCAAATAATAAAATAATTTCAAATATAATTCTTGTATTTTCAGTGTTTAAGATTGTTTGTTATATTTATGATTTAAATTTTGTTTGTTATCGTGTGGCCTTATTTTGTTGTCTCTGAAGCAGTTATAACGGCCTTAAACTTTGTGTTATTCATGTCTCTACTGACCCTTTTCTAATTTTCGTTGCTGAATTAATAAGTTTAGATTACTGTTCATTTTCTAACTATTTACTTAAATCTTTCGAGGCTCAATTTTTTACTATTATTGATATTGTTTTGCCTAGATTTTTTACCCTTTTAATTAATAATTCTCTGTCTTTCTGCCCTATGGTGTATTTTCGTTGTCATTTTTATCCTATCCTATTCACTTTTCTCTTTCAGATTTTTTTTTCCTTTAACCACCCTTTTGAATAAATATTGCCGTGTATGTAATAAACGCAGTGTGTTTGTTCCAGTACACTCTGATGTTAACGTCTATGGATAAAATAAATTACATTTTTTTGACTATTATTCCAAATGAGACGGCTTGCAAAAGGGTTCACTTTACCGCGAATAGCGTATACTAAGATTTCATTACACACCAGCACAGTAATTATTGTGATAACCTTATTTGAAAGTTCTTCGCAATATGCTTTCAAAGGCATCAGTAACGGAAACACGCTTAAATTTTGATTAAAAATAATTTCTAATAACTAGTTTATTAACGTTTTAGAATGTAAATATCACGGAAGTATTTTACTGTGCTACAAAATATATGCATTATTCTTTCATATACAACACAAATTGTAATTTTTGAACAATTTAGTAGTGTATATATAACTTTTAAAAGAACTCTGCGTATAGCACAGTCGGATGCAGTTCCCAGCGGGTTCGCTCCCGGATTTACAAATGTGGGAATGGTGACGGACGATGCCGCTGGTCGGTGGGTTTCCTTGTAGATCTCCCGTTTCCCTAGTCCTTTCATTCCAGTGCTACTCCATACTCACCTCGCTTCACCCTCATCGGCTCTCGAGACGTCGATGTTACGAGCCGTCCGTACATGTTAATCAGGCGAATCAGCAGTCCCTGGAGTTTAGACAACCCACACACGTAGCAGTTAAGAAGGAAGTAAACCCCTGGGAGATAAGGCGTACACACGTGTGGTAACGGAGCACAGGATAAACTGAATAAATAAAGCGAGAAAACACGCCTAAAAAAAAAAAAAAAAAGTTTTGCAGCGCAAGAATTTTTTCAGTTACTAGGTTTCTCAAAGCCAAAGAGGAAGCACGGGATGAAAATACACTCTGTCCGTACAGAATGCATCTCCAGACGTGATGCGGTTGTCCGGTATTCGCGAAAATATCCTCACAGGGCTAGACTTCAATATCATAATTTTACACTTGGAGCCTTCGTGTGACTACTGGCGGCTTGTCTTTGTGTGGAGAGTTTCTCATACATGGGTGAGCCAATCTCGGAATTAAGTTTCTCCGATATTGCCCGTCAGTGATTTGCTGGCACAGATACGACGCGTAACAATTCAAATGTTCCAATCACGGAAGTGGTTCCGAACTAAAGTATTTGGGAACACAACTAGTCCGGAAATCTTTCGCGATAAACATGTGCCCTTATTAATGTGCAATCAATGACAGTTGGTGCAAAACTTCTTTTGAGGCGTGTACAAACGTAGAAAATTAAATTCGTGCAACCCGGCAGTAAAAGAATGCAAACAATGTACGCCAATACAATAACGCTTGAAAAAAAGGACAAAAAAATAAAATATCATAAAACCGAGTATTAGTTAAAGAGAAAGATCTTCTCTTGCAAAAAAAAAAAAGTATTAATATTTATTCAGTGTCTCAATGTATGTATAATGTGAATGAACATGGTGTGTGATGACAGAAGGGGGTGGCAACCAAGGATTTTTATATGAAATATAAGAGATACTTTTAAAAAGAAATGTATGCATTACGACTATTCGTGATCATTCTCGTAACTAAGTGAAACAACAATTTTATAACAAATAAGTAGCTTATTGGTTACGAGGCTTTAGAGTGCAAGTCCTTGCAGGGCGAATTAACTGTATTCTTCTTGTTTTTCCATAATCAGTATGATAATTGTTTGAGTTTTTTTATTTGATATTATATCGTAATACTGAATTGAATATTGTTTAAGGTAAACTATTTTAATCATATTGCTGATCACTGATGGTTCTTTCTTTCATTTTTCGTTAACCCTTTCATTCCCGAACTAATCTCGTGCTCAAGTGTTGCAATCGCTTAATGTTATGGTTGCTCTGTACTTGTCACGCGTGCTTCTCGGAACCAACGGGAGACTTGTCACGTGTTAGCTGGTGCCGACCACAAAAATACTACGTGTGTAACATCTCGTCGATCACGGGCGCTGGATCTGAAAGGGTTAAATCAAGTTGTCTATCTGTCACACCACTCTGAAGTAAACTTATTTTAATTATTATGCCCTCCCGTGGGAAAAATATTGGTGACGACCAAGGAACATGTTTCACGTTTCCTGGAATCTCCGCATCGCCAACTTCGACGGCGCTCAGGCCTCAAAAGCGCAGTTATCAACTCGGAGTAGGGATTCCTGCCGATATCACGGAGAGGTCACATTCCTGTACAGGCCACCACAAAGGGATATCGACTGGATTCCTACCGTAACAAGGCGCGGGGTTAACGATTCTCAGCTTCGGAGAGACCGGAATACGTCATCACTCACCCGAACATGATCGCGATCGCTATCGATGATAGTATTAGTGAACGTGGGAATACAGCACTCAGTCAGGAAAATACAAGAGAGATGGCGGTCTACAACTACTGTTACAAGTCGCCTGCCTGCACCCAGGTCCGCTCCTTGACATTTTTGTACAGTAAGCTCCATGCTCATAAAATTACTATCAAAATTGTATGCATTGGGGGTTCCTACTTTGTGGAATGTTGGTACGGGCCAGTGATTAAACACAGTATAGGCTGTTCACGGTAAAACATAACACTTCTAAAAGCCCTGCTTAAGACCTACTTGTAAGCACTTTGTGTATACTTCCGCCATATATAAAATCAATATTGCCTTGGACCTGATCACATAATGCACGCGTCAGTAAAAGTAAACTTGATAATTATAATGAAAGTAAATAATTCACAAGTGTTATTATTTAGACACTTAAATTCATTCAAATAAGAGAAAGAAAAACAAATCATTGCAGTATTGACAAATGTTTAGCGAACATTTTTATTTCAATGCTGAGACATCGAACTACTTTCCCTCAATCGTTACCAACTGTACTGGGCGCATACCAATACGTGTGAACGTTCAAAATACACGCAAGTGCGGATAGTGATATTTTTCAAGGGTTGATCTGAAAAGTGCTCACTTTATCGTGAACAGCCTTTATCATGTTTTTTTCTTACATCTTAGAATTAGTTTAATAGATTCAAAACGGTCGAGATCATCATCGCAAAAGTATGTAAAGTCTGGGGTAACAGTATGTTTAGTCAAAAAGCTTTTTAATGCAAAAGAACTTGCAATAATAATATGAATGTATCGTAGTTACGTTTCAAACAAATGTGACTAAAGCCAAGCGAACACACACAATTACAAAGGGACTCTCCTCTTTTTGAAAGGGGTGATTTGTGCTTCTCGCGATGCAAGTGTGAGAAGGAGACAGGAGTCATGTTCCCTGCATACGCACCCCCTTTTTCACAAAACAACAAAGGGTTTTGCTAACTTTTAAGCGTGTAATTATATCATTTGCCCATTAAAATGATTCCTCTGTTTCTGCATATTCTTGTCTTATTACTGAAATGGCTTCATGGTATCTTCGACTCCGCTCTTGCTTGACGCCTAACGAGCCTGCTTTTTTCGCTCAAATCTAGGACCAGCCTTCCCTACACTGAAGAAAAAAAAACGTTCAAAGCTTTCTGTATGACAAAGAAAACGATAACTTTGGCTCTGTTTTGTTTACTCTAACATAATCTTGCTTCTATTAAAAAGGAAAGTTAAAGAAACTTAGGTTTGTTGTTATTAAATTTTCTCTTCGTATATTTTTATTTTGTGACAATATTAATTTTCTCCATAGTAAAGAAAAAATTCCCTTGAGCTTGTTTTGTTTAAAGTAAAAAATGTATACCACAGGAAAATAGTTAAGTGATATTAATATTTTCCTTTCTTTCATGATAGTTTTTAGACCCTGATGAAACTTTATAAATGCTGCGTTACCAAATAACAAATAGGCCTACCTTAGATTTATATATATATATATATATATATATATATATATCACCAAAATTACCCACTCAATAAGCAATTAATTTCATACGTTCATACAATAGCTCTTTTTATTTTTACATTTGCTAGGATCTCACATCAATTGTATGTTTATTGTATACATTGCGTAAACAATAAGGAAATTTATAATTAAGAGCTCTTAAGTATTGCATAATATATGTCCATCAAATATCCATACGTAATTTCAGTTCTGGTATTTTCAAATTACTGTGTATAGTATATGTATAGTAAATGATAATATATATATATTTAATGGATCTAAAAACCACATAACCCACAGTTTCAATACAATATGTAAATACAAACAATAGGCCTATATAATGATTTACAAAAATTTCGAGTGCTTTTCCAAAAAAAAATCTATACTTCATATATATAACAAATGAGAGGGTATTCGGATTAAGGTAATTAAGTGCTGTATATTACATGCACATCAATTATTTATAAACTGTACTTATCAGTTTTATGTTCCTATCCATAAATTATAGTTACATTTACATTAATGTCTGACATATCTTTAATATATATAGATCTGCATAAATTTCCTGAGTGTCATGTAAATTCGTTCTGCAATTTGGTTTCTTGGTAATAGAGTTATGGTAGCCTCTTTTTTTGGCACCCTGTCGCACAATACATGAAGTACAGTAAAGCACATAATTACATGGGTATTTTATATGGCTACATTTACACCTAATGGTTCAAATGTTTTTGCCAGATATAAAAAATACTCTATTTGCTTTGACTTCGTGCTGGGTAGTGAAGAACTTGTTACTCTTCATGAAATTGTTTTTTTTTTTTTTTTTTGTTCATCTCAGACATTTTTAACATTGAGAGCATTTGATACCACAAAGTTAATAATTTTAGTACCAAATGTTATTCAACTTATACGCATTGTATATAATGATATTTTCCTAGAATAAAAAAAAAACACGGTTTATATATATATATATAGTCATATACATTTTTTTTTCTGTTTTGCTGAACTAAGTTATACAAATGAAAAAAATTACAACGTAATTAATACCATGGGCTACTGCTTGACATACGCTCTAAATTCAAGTATATGTGAAAACATTGATTCGCTGCGAAATTCGACTACTCGAAACAGTGAAAGTGGCTCCACTTAGAATGGGGGGAAAACCACTCATTATTTGAGTGAAAAAATTTCACTGATTGAATTAGTGACGTGAAATTATTTCAATGATTGAATAAGTGACGGCCGACTATAGTGGCGAACTAAATATGGTTTTTATTTAATGTAACCAAATAAGTACTTGAAATAAACATATTTACGATAGTTTACTATTTATATTGCTCAAGTCAAAAAATTAAGGATTTTCGAAGGTTGACGGGAGCGAACTCACAAACCTTTAGTTTCTAGGCCGTTACCTTATCACCTGCGCTACTACGCCAAGTTAAAATAACGAGAGAAAAATATATGTCTTGTAGTGTCACCGCAAAATCATGAAGATATTTTTGTATG
The DNA here is from genome assembly GCA_029891345.1 of Dryococelus australis. Taxonomy (NCBI): domain Eukaryota; kingdom Metazoa; phylum Arthropoda; class Insecta; order Phasmatodea; family Phasmatidae; genus Dryococelus; species Dryococelus australis. The sequence continues at coordinate 3,269,558 of CM057007.1, read as the reverse complement.
CTGTTACTTTTCGTTTTTGTTTAATTGGTATCGTTAGGATTGTTAAAATTAATAGTACATATTAGTGCACTCTCTTCATCACAGTATATGCAGTTTAGATCTTCAAACAGAGCGCTGTGACTATTAGATGAAAAGAAACCTTTTTAGAAAGTATTTTGTATTGGTTTCATTAGTTTATTCGTTAATTCACTTGATACACGTTATTTAACGGCCATTTTTAAATGTTGTTTGACGGCCATTTTTACACGTTGTTTAACTGATCCATCAGTCAGAAATAATCCACTAAGTAAAAAAAAAAAAAAAAAAAGAGACTGATGAATCAGTGGAAAATGTCACTGAATCAATGAGTGAAGGAAATCTGCTTTTTCTTCACTGATTCATCAGTTAAATTCGCTGAAGTGTATTTTGAATCAGTAGGAAACGTTTGACGTATTAATGTCGTGCGGTAGTCCACGGCATTTGTTTACTTTGTAATTTTTTTCATCTGTAAAATTTAGTATTTGCTATTACGGCTGCCGTAAAACAGAAAAGTTTTGTGTTTGACATCTTATTATTCAAAACGTATAAAGTGTAATTTTTTTGTTCTGAGAAAAATGTCATGACATACAATGCGTAAAAGTTGAGAAAAGTTCCGTAAAAATAAAAAAAATTGTTATTGGCGAATGCTCTTAAGAAAATTTTGATTGATCGTGCGTCAGCCTTTACAGATGTGAAATGACTGTGATTTCTGTTACATAAATAGTTTGGGAAAAGTAACCAACCGACAACTATATTAAAAATTAACAAAAACAATTTTGTTTGCAAGCCTCAGAAGAAAATAATGTTAAATATACTGCTATATTATCATTAAATTTATACATTCCTTTCATAAAATAATTTGTGTCCTGATATATTTGAAATTACTGGATTAAAGAAGGAACTTAACTCCGCGGAGAATAGGTTAACATACAAGACTGTCAACTCGAGGTCCTTAGGTTCGCGTGCCGCACTCCACAAGCAAAAGATTTTCATTTAATGTACTAAAAAGTAAATTAAATAAATATCAATATAGATAAAATAACATTCACTAAAAATGTAAATTTAAAAAATTTTAAAATTTGCATGGTCGTACTGCTTATTGTCTGAACATCATATCGTCACATACCGCGCATATAGCGAGAAGCCACCACAGACCCAGTATCTAGCGACATGAAGCCGCCACAGACCCGGCATCTAGTGACATGAAGCCGCCACAGACACGGCATCTAGTGACATAAAGCCGCCACAGATCCGGCATCTAGCGACATGAAGCCGCCACAGACCCGGTACGTAGTGACATGAAGTCACCACAGACCCGGCATCTAGTGACATGAAGCCGCCACAGACCCGGCATCTAGCGACATGAAGCCGCCACAGACCCGGTACGTAGTGACATGAAGTCACCACAGACCCGGCATCTAGCGACATGAAGCCGCCACAGACCCGGCATCTAGCGACATGAAGCCGCCACAGACCCGGCATCTAGCGACATGAAGCCGCCACAGACCCGGCTTCTAGTGACATGAAGCCGCCACAGACCCGGCATCTAGTGACATGAAGCCGCCACAGACCCGGCATCTAGTGACATGAAGCCGCCACAGACCCGGTACGTAGTGACATGAAGCCGCCACAGACCCGGTACGAAGTGGCATGAAGCCGCCACAGACCCGGCATCTAGCGACATGAAGCCGCCACAGACCCAGTATCTAGTGACATGACGCCGCCACAGACCCAGTATCTAGTGACATGACGCCGCCACAGACCCGGCATCTAGTGACATGAAGCCGCCACAGACCCGGCATCTAGTGACATGAAGCCGCCACAGACCCGGCATCTAGTAACAGAAGCCGCCACAGACCCGGTACGTAGTGACATGAAGCCGCCACAGACCCGGTACGTAGTGACATGAAGCCGCCACAGACCCGGTACGTAGTGACATGAAGCCGCCACAGACCCGGTACGTAGTGACATGAAGCCGCCACAGACCCGGTACGTAGTGACATGAAGCCGCCACAGACCCGGTACGTAGTGACATGAAGCCGCCACAGACCCGGTACGTAGTGACATGAAGCCGCCACAGACCCGGTACGTAGTGACATGAAGCCGCCACAGACCCGGCATCTAGCGACATGAAGCCGCCACAGACCCGGCATCTAGCGACATGAAGCCGCCACAGACCCGGCATCTAGTGACATGAAGCCGCCACAGACCCGGCATCTAGTGACATGAAGCCGCCACAGACCCGGCATCTAGTGACATGAAGCCGCCACAGACCCGGTACGTAGTGACATGAAGCCGCCACAGACCCGGTACGTAGTGACATGAAGCCGCCACAGACCCGGTACGTGGTGACATGAAGCCGCCACAGACCCGGCATCTAGTGACATGAAGCCGCCACATACCCGGCATCTAGTGACATGAAGCCGCCACAGACCCGGCATCTAGCGACATGAAGCCGCCACAGACCCGGCATCTAGTGACATGAAGCCGCCACAGACCCGGCATCTAGCGACATGAAGCCGCCACAGACCCGTTACGTAGTGACGTGAAGCCGCCACAGACCCGGCATCTAGTGACATGAAGCCGCCACAGACCCGGTACGTAGTGACATGAATATACCACATACCCAACAACGTTGTGACATGAAGACACCACATACCCAACAACGTTGTGACATCCAGCCATAGCAGGGCCATAATTTTCTGACGTTCAGCCACCACAGACTCGTCAACAGTTAGGTATCCATTTTGTGTCTTACCAGTTTCAATTCAGGGTAATTTTGACACTCCCGGCGAACAGTTAACCGACGGACCATACTTATATCGGCCCACTTCCGACAGAAGATAGCAGGCCAGCATTAGTTGGCCGAAGTTAGTAGATTTCTTTTCACTGGCCCGATTATGGCCTGTAACTTTCGTGTTTGCTGAGTATAGATCAAACAAAAATTTTGTTTAAGACAAACCTACTTCACAATGGTTCATATTGAACTCTATATTTTTTGCTGCAAGAAAACTTGTGTTAAGCAAATAACTCATTTTAGAGTGTGGCGAGTATCAGATCTCGTGGTTGATGGAGGTCTTCTTAAAAATAAAATAATTAAATTTAAATTATTAATTTATTTACAAAGTATTAAATATAAACACAGCCTTTATTTAAAACATTAAACTACCTATCTCTACTATTGGCACTCACTCATAACAGGGAGCGCTATATTTATGACAATCTTAATTACAATTAAGGTCATTATCGGTGCCATTATATTAGCTGCAGTATTTAATCCTCACTTTCTAGTTACACGCAAATTCACAAAAAAAATTTCCATCAAACGTTAATATCATTCCAAATGTTTGCCACTCCCGTATAAAGTTACACTTTCCCACGGTCCAATCAGTAACTCTACTATCCAGAGGATTGCAGACTACACTCTCTGGTCAATGCATCGTCGTACATCGATCCAATGGTTCCACACACCGTACAAGACTCCAGAATCTCGACACAGAATCACGCCACGACATATATAGCTGAGCTAGCATGGACCAGAAGTTTCTTCACCACATCCCGAGTCATCCAACCTTCCAACAACGGGAGCTGTGCCATTCTCGGCAGAGTTATCGTGGCCCGAGTAAGCGATACCGCATGCTCGCTTTATAACCTTGTCTTCCCTTCTCCAGTTATCGTGGCCCTAGTAAGCGATACCGAATGCTCACTTTGTAACACTGCCTTTCCTTCTCCAGTTATCGTGGCCCTAATAAGCGATACCGCATGATCGCTTTGTAACTCTGCCTTCCCTTCTCCAGTTATTGTGGCCCGAGAAGCGATACCGCATGCTCGCTTTATAACCTTGTCTTCCCTTCTCCAGTTATCGTGGCCCTAGTAAGCGATACCGAATGCTCACTTTGTAACACTGCCTTTCCTTCTCCAGTTATCGTGGCCCTAATAAGCGATACCGCATGCTCGCTTTGTAACTCTGCCTTCCCTCCTTCAGTTAAGGTGGCCCTAGTAAGCGATACCGCATGATCGCTTTGTAACCCTTCCTTCCCTTGTCCAGTTATCGTAAGCGATACCGAATACTCACTATGTAACTCTGCCTTCCCTCCTTCAGTTAGCGGCATTACAGTTGGAAGACTGCACTCCTTGGTATGGAAAACAAGCTGAACTCCTGTATGTGACGTCGTCGTTGATTATGTAATTTTCGCCTTTTTTGTCACAGTTGGCAGTAGTAAATATTCTATACTGAAATTATGTGTGAAGTTGAAATCTTATCTGAGTTTGCTCTTTGGCGAATATAACGCCTCAAGGGAACAACAGTTTTTCGACCGTACTTTTTACGTGAGAAACTTTGTAGTTACTAGGACAACACATAAGTGATTAGACAGAGATTTCTGGACATTCGCCATTGCGATGCAGATTTCTGTCATGGAAAAACAGTACTGAACACGAAAAAATACTTAAATAATACCAGTAACTTATGGACGAGAAAATAAATTTATGTGTACGACACTGGAAAATTTCTCGGGGGAATAGATTAAAAACAGAGAACAGCAACTGATAACGAAACATGTATGTATATATATATGACCAACAGATCACACATAGGAAACAACACAGTCTATAAACATGCTTGAAAAATTTAGGACAACACTGACAAAATAATTAGGAACCAAATGGGACAACACGACAAAGAAACGCACTCACACAGCAGATTTACACAAGACACGACAGAATGCAAGTCGGGTATGCTTTAGTCAAATATATACACAGAGCCAGAAAATTCCATGAAGGAATTGAGTCAAATAAAACAGGACAGTAAGCTCTATGAGAAAATTAATATGCTTTATATATATATATATATAATATATATATATATATATATATATATATATATATATATATATATATATATATATATATATATACGAAAAACTAAATACGACCAAAAGACAACACATCGAAGACGACACAGGCTAGTTATCTAATTACAGAAATAAAACAAACACAACCAAGAAACTCGTACAAGCACGTAATCTTATCAAAACCGACAGAATACGATGGTTCGGAAACTGCTATCTGTTCCCGTCTTCAGTCTGCGACACACACGGTCGGAGATAGAGATGAGTTAAACCACTATTTCTAAGGAACACCCCGTACCTGTTCCTGTTCCCAGTCGATACCTGTTACTGATACCTGATATTGAGAATACCTGTTATAAGTAAGCAGCGTGCTAGGCCACGTTGTTCCACTATCTCACCTTGTTCTCGAGTATCTGATATTATCCATGTACCGGCCTGATATTTGTCGCTACCTCCATGTAGCGCCTACTCTCCTGGTAGTTGGATTCTCTCACTACCTTCTGAAAATATTAAAATTAAAGTCGTCAAGTCAGTACAATCGAGGAGGTTGGGTATAAGGAGGTATACCCCCTCACATCTCCCAACCCCCTGATAGGACAATGCCATTATCAATTTCCCGGCGGCTGTTACTATCACAGCGTGGTACTGGGACTACTTCAAACAAAACTTAGAAAAAATTTTTTCGTACCCAAAAAATTGAAGAAAAAAACCACATGCAAAATTGACACTGTGCGAATGTGGTTGTTAAGTATGTTCAAAATAAAGCTAGAAAGAATTTTTAATATGTAATATTCTCGTCCGTAAATACTATTGGGATGCAGCATTGGATACTACTATTAGACGATAGGAACAGGTACGACGAAATGATATCGTATGAGTGTCGAGTAACAAACGAGTACGTGTGATTGTTCCTGCTTCAGTAACAGGTATCTCTAGAAAATAGGAACAGGTATCAACTGTTCTCGCCCAATACCTGTTGCTGATAACAGGTATTGAAAATACTCCCTATCTCTAGTCGGAGAACACAAGTACGACTGACCAACACATGAGGCCATGGACGGCACAATCGAGGCGAAAAATTCCTCCAGAGACCAAACACTGAATAACCGGAGTGCATCAGGACAGATACTAAACTAACACGAACACGAGGGAATCGCAGAGACGAGAATGTTGTTTGGATTGAGCTGATGCAACGTTAATGTAACGTGTTCAACTATTCTGTGGATCAAGCTCTTGGAGTAGATATGATACAAAGATCATGAAGTCCGAAACGCGAAATTCTTTTCGTCTCTGTTCCTTATTTTTAAAAGCTACAATCATGAGATATTTCTTCACTTCATGAAGAGTTGTATCTGGCTGCAAATCATGTATTTGTTTCTGTAAGAATAATAATAGAAGATTACATTTTATATTTAACTGGGATTTGCTCTAGTAGATCTTCCTTACATGTTTATATTTTAAATACTCTGGAATTTGCAATTTATTGGGGAATGTAGGGTGCTGGAGCCAAATATCTAGCAATTCCTGGCCTCAATATAATAACACTTAGCAATCGTGGTTAATGTAAACCGATATATAAAAAAAACATCTCAAACGCCCATAGGCGCCGCGGTGGCTTAGTGGTTAGACTACTTACCTCCCACCTTGGCAAACAAGGTTCAATTCCTAGTTGCCCCCTCCCCTCTTGATTTCCTCATGTGGGAATTGTGCCGGACGATGCCTCCTGTCGGCGGGTTTTCTCGGGGATCTCCTGTTTCCCCCGCTCTTTCATTCCGGCTCTGCTCCGTACAAACATATCGGCTCACAGGACCTCGATGTTAAGAGCCAACTGAATCTCTTCACGCACTTGTACATGTCCATGAAGAGTTGTGTTCCTTGAACTTGCAGTTTAACAGTGAGGTAATCTTAACCTCGCAGTTCAAAACTCGGGCAGTTTCGAGACGTCGAAAGACTTTTCTAAATACAACAAGCAAGCCTAATTTAAAGATATGAACTAAGTTAAAAATGAATGTTACGCGAAATAAGGCATGTTTGCAAACCCCAGACATATTTTCAATAAGTTTGTAGTATTCTTTTCGTAATGTTGCTATGTGTAACTTTTGTGTGAGCGTGTGTAAGTGTGGATTCCTGCTCGTATAAATAACGCATTATAGGCTAATGAGGTTTTAACTACTGTTGCCCTGCGTGTTATATTTAATTAACTCGTAAGCCGAGCGAGGCAATTAAAATGATAAAACGCGCCGACAGATACCATCGCACAAGAGACGCTCTCTCTTCGCTCTTTCGGTTTGAATTTATTTTCATCGGCAACGAGAATTAACTAGCGCTGTCGTTTACAAACAGCCATAGTGGAAGGTGAGGCAAGCCATAAATATTTTTCGGCCCAAAAATTATACATTACTCAATCTATTATATTATTACATTAAATAATATTACCTATTATTAAAACATAAAATATATTTTATCAAGCCTAATCTTTGAAACCTATTTGTAAATGTCCGTTAGCTAATATAGGCCTATAGGCCTATCACTACAATGTGATAGTTACTTTTACCAGGTAGCCTACAGGAAGAGTCAATAAATCGTTGCCTACAACTTAAATAATACGTTTTAAAAATGCGTTGTTAATTTGCATAGTAATATCTACAAGCAGGCCATTTATTCATTACAATTTCGAAATATAAAATAAATGATTTACACGTCACACTATATATATATATATATATATATATATATATATATATATATATGTGTGTGTGTGTATATATATATATATATATATATATATATATATATATATATATATATATATATATATATATATATATATATATATATATATACATATACACACACACACACACACGCAACAACTTTTGCTATTAAAGTTTTTATACCACTTTCAGGAGCTCGTAACTATATCGTATTGGTAAATTTAGTTACGTATTACGATATAAAATAAAATTTTGGTCCAGACGACATACACCCAGGCTAAAGTTCTTTGTCTGAAAGTAATACTACATTATTCGCAAGTCTATAGTGTGTTTAAATGCATTTACAATTTTCATTTAATTAGCAACCATCGCTTTGAAATGAACACGTAATTGAACAGAAAACCAAAAAGTAGGAATTTTTTAATGCATAAAACATCGTTACTTATCGATTTTACAGCAACTGCGCACCTGTTAGCTGCGGAATGTTATTATAAACTGCGTGAAATTTTCAAAATTCATTCCACTAGTAATGGAAAAAAAAAAATGGTGGACAATATTTCATGTGCACGGCATGCTAACCGCAATTTAAAATAACTTTTAGCTGTATATTTAGTCCCAGTGTCCTCTACCTGGGACGTTGCATATGAAGTGGCTTGAATGGTCTGCACTGTACACAGCAGAACATACTGCCCAATGAGAAAGCGCCCCTACGTGTGGGAGACATCATTAGCTGCTGAGACTATGTTCCGTAGCCTATTAAGCCACTGCTGCCAGTTACATAAAGCACGGAGACAGATTCATATTGGTTCCTGTGTATAGCAAAGCGTCGTATCGATATCAGCACATATCCCAACAAAAAAAAAATTGTTGTTTGTTGCAAAGCCTATAATTATAGTTTTATTTGTGACTGGAAGGGTTAAAGTGTTAATTAAAACGAGGTTACGTGCGGCACTCCACGTGACCTTGACAGTTTAGTGACTGTAACTTGTAAGACTGATATCAATTTGTAAGGGGAACTGGAGAACAACTGCTACAACATTTTCTACGGATTTGTCGAAAGTTTGAGTTTTATAACAACATTATTTTAAAGCTGTCGTTTTCGTCCAGTTTCAAAACACTCTCATCACGAGGCAACTTGAAACGTTGCAACAGAATGTAAAAAAATAGTATTTCGTGTTGTATATTGTTATGAATTTAATGGTATAGTGAAATGTTATCCTTATTTAGAGTTTTATGCTTGCACGACGTACCTTGGTTAATGGAAAAATTTCTCGCATTTATGAAAATAGGTTGAAAAAACGTAACGCAAAATGGTGAGTGAGTGAATGAGCGACTGAAGAGATTTGGGCGACTCTTAACAGTGAGGTATTGAGAGCCGATGAGGGTGACTTAGGTAAGTATGGAGCAGCGCCGGAATGAAGAGGCGGGGGACCAACGGCATCGTCCGGCACGAATCCGAGAGTGACTCGGATGGGGTCTGAACCCGGTTCGCCTTGGTGGAAAGCGAACAGGCTAACCACTCAGCCACCACGGCCCCAACGCAAAATTATATATTATAACATTATGTTCATTGTTACTGATGAGGTAGAGAAAATATAGAAGTCAGATCCTTCTCTTAGAATACGTTCTTTCGAGGGAAAAAAATCGTTGTTACATTTTTTTGTGTGAATTGGGCTGTTTGTAACTGTACAGTGGCGAGTTTATTTTAGTTAGACGCTATACTTTTGTGGCTGAGAGCAGACTTCCAGCCCCAGTAAAGGAGGCCGCAAGGTAAATACTGTTACACACTGCAAAACGCGATCATTGTTGGAACACATAATTTGTACATTTGCAATGTAGGCTTGCCACAAACACAGTTTTTCTTTGGTCTATATAGTAATGATTATGATAACATTGCATTGTCATTATAATAGTTAAACAGTCGTTTTACTAGTCATGTCAGATACACTGTAAATACAATTTCTGCTCTGAAAAACAACCACGATTAGTAAATAAGAAAGAAGTAACAAATTTTTCAAAATTATGTTCACTTAAAAGATTACTGGGATTGCTCCGAGACACAAATCCGCCATATTGTCCAATTGTGTTTAGATTACTTTTGACAAGTAGGTTATGTCAGACAGTAGCATAGGCCAGAATAATATCATGTCCCTTCTTTGTAATAATAGAGATCGCTGATTTAAAGAATCACTGCTCTTTACGGCAAAAAAAAAAATCTTTAATACCGCTAAACAGTTATCTTTATACCAAGTAATTGTCTTTGTTGTGAACAAAAACAGCTCAAAGGATGTTTATTTCTTGGCCACAAAGGAAGGCAATATTGCCATAACACACAAACTTATAATGAAAACATTTGTTTACGCCAGACATATGTTTCTGTAACCTTATCTTTGAATTTATAGCAATATTGTGTTCTGTAAACAAAACAACCTCAAAGAAATGGTTTTCTTTGCTGAACAGAAAACTTTGACTGAATTATTTTAGAGTGCATGCGGCTGCTACACTGTATCCTCCCCTCGACCCCCCCCCCCCCATACTAAACACTGGCTTGCGACATGCGGGGCTGAATGGCACCAATGGTTACCGGAGAACAACAAGACAAGATTACAAACGACCCGCTATGTGGATGGCCGACGCGTGCCAGATAAGACTATCGGGATTCGGGCCTCTCCCGTTCTTGAGAGAATTGAATGTCTGGGCGTTATCGTTGCAAGAGTGTTCTGGTCATCGGCATCGCCTCCCTCAATGCGACTTGGGGAGTGAGGAAACCTGTGCATCTGGCGGCCAGGACGCAGCTCCAAGTCTGAGGTCTGGAGACTTGTGCGGCCATACATGATAGGTGTAGGGATCCAGCCAAGCGACATTTATAGTATGCATGCATCGGCACGGTGGGAAATGAGAATATCCGTGGGACTGTGTGCGTGAGTGCCATCACATTTGGAATGATCGCAACTGACAGTTGGATTGAACGTGTGTAAATAATAAGTGAGAATTATGTGAATGTGACCAATATAAACCCGGAGATAATGGCTTTATTTATAATTGAAATTAACAGTAAATGTTGCACTCACTCAGAATAACAATTCTTAAGCCTAGATCACAATGAAAGTGGCGACAGAAACTAGGTGAGAAGTATTGGTGATGTGATAGGTGTTGTGCATCATCTCTTCTTGTGCCATCACAAAATCATATATGTTTGGTACATGTTTTCATTTTTCAAAACCACTAGCACCAAAACAATGTGGTCCAAACGTTACAATAAATTATGTTTAATAATTTGTTTAACTATTCTAGGGTTGTATTATGTAATCTGCCTAAAGTTTATTCTTGCCGTGTAATATGTTACTTATACTACTGTAACTTATAATAATATGGCATTTCTGCCCAATTATATATATTTTATAGTATTTTCACTGCCATATTTATTGTTTATTCTTATTATTTGCATGACAGTTCTATTGGCAGAGTTCTTTGTTATTTAGTTACTTTATCAGCTTGTAATGGTTTCCAAAGGTTTTTTTTTGTCATTGTTTACATCTTTAATTGCGGTTTTAGAGTTGTTCACAGATTGATGTGTTTTCGGAATTTTTCAATTAATTTAATCTTTTAATGCTGCTTTTTTAAAGTAGCGGTGTTAAAGAGATTGCTAAAATAAATCTATTTAAATGTATACATTGCTTGGTAGTTGGCAGCACAGTACAATATGTAATATTTAGCAAGGGAATTTTTGGAAGTGCTTCGCCTATTGTGCTATGCAAATTCAAACTGAACTATTTTGAAAAATTATCTCTGTTCTTGTAACTTTTAAGTCGGTATATTGGATCCTGAAGATTATCGAAAATATATTGAAAGACTGTTATTTAAAATGGATCCTATAGGCAAGATATATTCAGGACATTATTTTATGCCGCTGGTGTGCGAGTGGTGTAAAAGAAGAATTCTAGGAGAGCCAATTTGCAAAAAAGCACAATCTGAGTTGCTGCATGTCCTGTCTGATAGAAATTGAATTGCTATCATGCACTACGAGAACTTCTTGCTCCAGAAAAACTACAATTACAGATAGGTAAAGACTCAAATAAGTTGCAGATGTCAGCAGCTCGATTTAATATGATTTTCCTAATTTTGTCTTCAATAGTAGTATAAAAATGCCGATTCGAGCGCGGCCCCCAGTTATCAGAAAACCAACGGTAAATTAAATGCTCAAGCCATCAGAAAACCATCAGAAAAATTTACCGTTTTTCTGATCCAAAACATCAAATGACGATTCGAGCGCAACCACAAAAATACGCGTAAAATGTTGCGTTTGGGCGTAGTTGCAAAAGAAAGAGTGCCTCAGAAAATTTGAATATGTAAAAATAAAATGTTGTATATAATAATTGGGCGCAAATAAAAATCAACTGATGTCTAATATGATAACGACCATGGCAATGAAAAAGGCTAACGCAACTGGCAATGTTTGGAAAGAATATAAATTTAAGTAAGACGTTTTTGCGGAAAGAAAGAAGATATCTCAAGAGAAGTATGTCAAGTGTGAAACTTGTAAACACTTTTACAAACCATCTCTCATAAGAAGTCACTTGAGAAGTAAAATTCATAAGTACACACCCAGATTCAGTGTAGAAGAAATCGAAACAGCATTTCAAAGTAGGATCAAGACTTATGCTGTAAAGAATGTGAATGCATACAAAGACCCTAACCATTTCCTAAACGATGTAAAACAAACTGTCATGGGACTAATTAGTAACCATTTAAAATCACTCAAAGTGAACATGAAATTCTTCACTAAATACAAAAGGGTAATTGGTGAGAATATTGAATATGTAAAAAGCTCCTTTAAAACAAAGAACGAAATTATACTGAAATCGACTAATCTGGAAGAACATTATACCAACAGCATATCGAAAATCATAGCTGAGATGGGGGCTTTCGAAGCAAAGGGATCTCAGTGGGTACTAACAGAATATTGAAACTAGAAGTGCGAATAAATAAATATGTACCATTCAAGGGCACTTCTTATATTTATCTCCCAGAAAAAAAATCAAAACTAAGCAGGCGGTAACCAATGTTAAAACAATTATCAAAAATGTTTTTTTTTGGTCTGTTATCTGCATTACATCAAGTACAAAAAGACCCTCAAAAAGTGAATAAATACATATCTTACGAACATGAGTAAGATGCACTTAAGGGTTTGGAATTTCTAATGAAATTGGATAGCATACCAACCTTTGAGAAAAGAAGTGGAATTTATATTAATGTATACGCATACGAAGAAGAAGATGGTGATAACAAACATATAATCTGCCCATTAAAAACAACAAAAAATAAGACGGATAAGCACATTAACCTACTCTATATCAAAGACGAAAAGAACGACCACTACTGCTGGATAAAAAGTCTTTAGAGACTTTTCGCATCACAAGTATCAAATAATGGCCACTATATATATATATATATAAATATATATATATATATATATATATATATATATATATATATATATATATATATATATATATATATATATTACACACACGATAGATGTTTGCAATATTTCTACTCGGTAAGTACGCTAAAAGATCACGAACAAGACTGTCGAGATCACGATGGTGTTAGAGTTTAACTACCATATAAAGGGAAAAATGACATATTAAGATTTAAAAACCAAAATCATTCTTTGAGAGTTCTGTTTGTGATATATGCTGATTTTGAATGTTTTTTGACTAAAATTGAAACTTGCCAACCAAACCCCGACGAATGTTACCCGAAACCAACCCAAAAATATGAGCCTATTAGCTTCTGTTACTATGTAAAATATGAACATGGATACTATAAACCACCAGTAACTTATGATGGATCTGATGCATCTAGTGTATTCGTTAAAATGCTAATGGAAGAAGCAAAGTCTATTGGTGATATATACACAAATAAAGAACCAATGCTTCCACTAACTCAGAATGAACAAATTGTTTATGATATAGCTACCCATTGTCATATATGTGAAAAGTCTTTGAATGGTGATTCTGTGAGAGATCATGATCATCTTACGAGGAAATTTAGGGGAGCTGCACACAGAGATTGTAACATACCATATAGAAATCCATGTTTTGTCCCAGTGTTTATACACTATCTATCTGGTTATGGCACACATTTATTCATAAGAAATCTTGGCATCGATGAAAATAAAATTGATCTAATTCCCAACAACAAAAAAAATTATTTCTTTTACGAAACATGTATGTGAAAGTGTAAATCTTAGATTTATTAACTCATTTAAATTTATGTCTAGTAGTATCGATAAACTCTCTAGCAACCTTTCCAGAAGCCAATTTCGAGAAACATGCAAGCATTTTTCCAATTAACTTCTTGACTTTGTTACAAGAAAGGGTGTTTACCCATATGACTACATGGATAGTGCTGAAAAATTTTGCGAGACATCACTTCCATCCAAAGATGCATTTTACAACAAACTCAATAAATGTTGCATTACAGACAAAGATTGCGAATTTGTGAGAAAGGTGTGGGAAAAATTCAACATAAAATCTCTAAGAGAGTACATAGAACTCTAACAAATATGATGTATTGATATTGTCTGATATAATGGAAAATTTTAGAGATGTGTGTCTCAAAACATATAAGTTAGATCCAGCATGGTATTTCACAGCCCCAGGGTTAGTGTGGGATGCTATGCTCAAACATACTAAAAGAGAACTATAGTTATTAATATATTACGACATGATTTTGATGATAAAAAAAGTTGTTCGTGGTGGAATTTCACAATGTTGTAAGCGATATGCTAAAGCAAATAATAAATATATGAATGCTTATGATAGTACAAAGTAAATATTTTATCATACATATCTGGATGCCAATAACTTATATGGATGGGCTATGAGCCAGTATTTACCCTATGGTGGGTTTAAGTGGGGAAATACAAATATAGATGTAACAAAAATAGAAGATAATTCTAGCAAAGGTTATATATTGGAAGTTGATTTGGAATACCCACATGAACTACACAATCTCCACAAAGATCTACCATTGGCACCAGAGAATAAAATACCAGAAGGTTAAAAAAAATCCCAAACTCTTGACTACTCTGTATGATAAAGAAAAATATGTATTACACTATGTAAATCTTAAGCAATATCTACCTTATGGAATGAAGTTGAAAAAGATTCATAGAGTTCTGGAGTTTGATTAATCAGGTTGGCTTAATTCCTATATTGATCTAAACACAAATATGCGAACAAAGTCTACAAATGACTTTGAAAAAGATTTCTACAAATTAATGAACAATTCCGTTTTTTGGAAAAAAATGGATAATATCAGAAACAGAGTGGATATACAGTTGTGCACAAGTTCTAAGCAAATAGATAAACTAGTGGCTAAACCAAACTTTAAAGATAGAACTAAATTTACTAACTCTTTGGTTGCAGTTCATATCATTAAAACAAAACTGTGCTTTAACAAACCCATTTATGTTGGAATGAGTATACTTGATCTATCGAAAGTCTTAATGTACGATTTTCACTATAATATAATGAAACCAAAGTATGGAGAAAATATTGAACTGTGCTACCAAGATACAGAATCTTACATCTATTATATAAAAACACCAGACTTCTACAGTGACATGAAAAAAATGGTCGATCATTTTGATACTTCTGACTAAAAAAAGATAATCCATATGGTATACTGTTAATTAACATTAAGATTATTGGCAAAATGAAAGATGAATGTAATGGAAAAATAATGGAAGAATTTATCGGATTGAAATCGAAAATGTATGCAATAAATGTGGAAGGTGGTGTAAATAAAAGAGCAAAGAGGTGTGAAAAACACTGTTGTCAGAAATGAGATTAGTTTTGGTGGCTACAGAAAGTGTATGTTTGGTAAAAAAAAAGTGTTGCACAGAAGTATGAATCTCATTAAAAGTAAGAAACATGAACTCTATATGATTGAGTTGAGGAAAAAAAGCATTAAGTCCCAAAGGTGATAAAAGATTTATTCTTAAAGATGGCATTAATACACTACCATGGGGACACTACAAAATTGAAAAAAGGGTTGCGAGTGAATGTAATGGGAAAGTATAAGAAGCTGTTGTCACAATTAAGAGGGATGACTCAAGTCATCTCTCTTGATTATGCGCATCTCAACACAGTTTTTATTTCAGAGCCTGTGTTGTACGAGTTGATATTCTCGTCTACCCATTGCTACAGATTTCAGTGGGTCTCGAAAGGTCGCAAACGAAGCACACCACGTATCAAAATTGTTAGCAAGGCGCAAGCTGTAGGGAATGAATGCTTATCGACATCGTGAACAATAAGCTCATCTATGATCGTAGAGAGGTGTATGTGATCATCGATGAAGAAGGCAATCTGTGGTTTAAGGCTAAAGACGTTGCGAGAACACTCGAGTATGCGAATCCACGAGAAGCAATCAGAGAACATGTTAGAGAAAAGCATAGGCAATCATACATGGATATAGGGAGGAGCGAATCGCACCACCCTTTGAATATGCAGCCACACACCGTATTTATCAATGAACCAGGTTTGTACGCATTGATCATGAAATCAAAGATGGCAGCAGCTGAAAAATTCCAGGATTGGGTGTATGAAGAAGTACTACCATCCATATGCAAATACAGCGAATACAAGTTAGAGCAAAAGTACAAACCACTACTGGATACCTTGAATAAGATTACAGTGGCTAAAGATGTTATCGATAAATGTGCACTACCATTTACTAGCAATTTCGGTAAGCATCACCAGTTTGTGCTCATCTTCCTCAGCGGAATCGACTACTATGCCATCAGATTTCAAAAGCGACTGGTGAGTGTACGACTCGATGCGATTAGGCAAGAGTACCTAGAGATGCAAGTGATAATGTCTCTCGATAACATCAATCCCGTAACATTGTACAACCGCATGAAAGAGCATTTGCCCATCACGTCGATAGGCAACTGTTTCAGCACGACGATGAGTCTCGATTACTTAATTGCCGATATCGTGTGCATAAAATCGTTCGCGAGTTTAAAGGAATGCATAACAAAATACAATCGTGAACAACAAGCTTATCTTCAGTGGTAAAAAGGTGTATCGACTAAGCGAATAATCTGTAGCTCAAAGAGAAAGACGTTGCGGAAATACTTGAATATGCTAATACAAAACAGGCAGTCATAATAAACGTCGACGTCGACGATACAGACATCCTTCGAAACTTGCATATACAAAAGAAGTCTGTGCTACAGACCCCCTTTAATTCCCATTCCCACGTGGTTTTTTCAGATCCTATTAACAACACTCTTATGGCACTATTAAAGACTAATTATATAACAGTAAATGTTTTTAATGGCTAACCATCCATTAGAAACTAATAACCATACATGTTTGAGCACTATTGGACTTCGGTGATTCTTTCACTTTTAACATCATAAATTAGGTTTATTTGGCTTACTAGTACCACATTACAAATAGTTGAAGCCAATATTGGTTTATTAAAATCAACTGTAAGTTTCAGATTAGTTCGATCTTTTACAATAGCGGTTTTTCTGTAAGAACAATCAATAACATACAATGGTCTTTTCCCAATAAATGATGCAGAGTTGAAGCGCAGTTCATTATTATGATAAGGGGTATCTAGTTTAGTCTTTCAATTTCTAAAATCATTAAAAGCAATATGTCTTATCGAAAATTTTATCATCAACGTTTAAATTCCAATTCTCTTTGGGAAACACTTAATTCCGTCCATTCTTAATAGAAATATTTTTGACAAAACAAGAGTCAAACATTGAACTGTGTGTGAATTGCCCAGGATCTTATTTTCTGTTTTGCTGAAAACCAACAATGACAAAGTCTGGCATATCGAATTGGATTGAATTGAGCTGATCTTTTATATCAAACTGAAATGAGGTTGCATTAGTAGGTACATGGTTTTTTCAAGACATTGCCAATAATTAAAACCAATTGGAATTTTGGGCAGTTTGTATACTTTTGCTTTAATTTTGTCTCCATAAATAGGACCGTATTCAACAATTGGCAACAGAATTTCCATTTTCTCAATAAAAATTTTACCAGCATCTGGTATATTATCTTCATCATCAGATCCATCTGCTTTCTTTGGAGGTCTTCTATAAAGCGAAACATGGTCATTAGGATTTCGAATGAACGTGATATTGTATCTACCTTTCCATAATATTTCATTATAATCTCTCATAAACCCAAACAAATATCTTAATGGATAGGTAATTTCGTTACACTTATCTTTCCTAACATATTTACCTAGTTCTATCCCCGACATTTGGAAGTATGCTGATTCTGATTCCGAACCTAGCAATGTATACATCATTGTTGAAGTGATGCCAGGATTTTCAATACTTTTGATTATACAACCATGTTTAGAGATCTCTATTCTTGAGAACTGGAATGGGCAGAAATTCTCACAAGGATCAATAGTTAAAGTTTTTTGATAATCTGTATTTGTATCTCTTTTAGTTAGCTTATACTTTTGGTATACATAAGCTTCATTCGTATGTGCAAATTCATCTTCAATAGAAATATCAAACTCCATGTGCTTGTTGTATTCATTAAAAATTATTTTTTGTTTGGTCGTTTGACCGAAACGACTGATGCTCATAACTTTCAATTTTTTGTTGATTCATTTATTATATAGAAAAAAAATTCTTAAACAACTACACTTTTCTTATCAACCCAAGAATTATGACTACTATCAAAACTTAACCATTTAATAAGCAGCTTATTTCCTTTTTTTCGCAAAAGTTTTTCCACTAAGTAGTCATTATAATATTTGGTCTTAACAGCTCTGGCTCATAAAAATACCTTTAATATGTTCATTTTTTTAAATATTTTATTCTATATGTCGTGGGGTTTGTGTGCAATACTTCACACACATCAAATACTTCAGTAGACCAATTTGGTGTATATTCTTTTTCGAACTAATTTTTTCTTTTACTTATACGAACTTTATCTCCTATTGCATACTTTGGTTTAACCATTTTTCTTTCTCCTCCATACATGTTGATTAGAATAGAACTTTCATTCTTTGCATTTACATTGATGGGTTTCATTCCGATTGTACTGTGAACAGTGTTATTGTATTTACTTATTAATTAAGGGAATATAGCCACCCATTTATAGTTTCCCTGCATAGTAAATATCTTCCACATTTTCTCCTTCAACACTAGCTTTCCTTTAACTGTATTTTGAATAGTGTGTTATGTTGTTATTGGCCATTAATGCCTTAAGTGATTTATTGTAAAATTCTTTTACTCGTCTGTTTGTAAATGCATGGGTTTGCGATCATTCAAAATAGTTTTGAATGCTAATGTAACATGTTCACCAGTTTTATCTTTGATTGGTATTGCCCATGCATATTTGGAAAAACATCTATAATGGTTAACATATATTTAAACCCTTTGTTAATTCTATGTATACCTTTTAAAGATCCAGAATTCATCTCAACTAAATCAGCTTGCCAAAGATCATCGATACCAAAAGATAGAACAGTTCTTCTAGGGAAGTTTTGTCGTATTGGTTTATGAATTTCATTTACAATATCGTTTTTGTATACTCCTACCAGTGAATATCGAGTTATTGGAAAAACAACATCTACAAATACATTAAATTCTTACTTTGTTTTTATTTCTAAGTTCATATTAACTTAGTGTATTTTTCATACATTTGAGACAGTATACATTTAAGTTATCATTGTTCATTTTATTTATTTATATAATAATTGAGACAACACAAAATCTTAAATAATATAGAGAAGAATATAGAGAGAAGAAGACAGCTAATTGAAAAGTTTAAAACTTTTAGAAAATTTCACCAAGATGAATATGATAAAATTAAAAAACACAATCAACCATTGATAGATGCGATAAAAGATTTGGGGCAAAAAATTGGACACGTAACAAATGAGAATAAGAACTTAATAAAAGAACTTGTTCCATTTGCTGTTAAGAATTTAGACTACCCACAAACACCAACAGAAACATCTTTTGAAAGAAAATTGTTTGGTAAAATAGTCACCTATGAACGCTATGACGATGGCATTAAACGAATTGGCGATGACGATGAATGCTATGACGATGGCGTTAAATGCATTGATGACGATGAACGCTATAACGATAAACATAATGGCGATGAATGCTATGGTGATGAATGCTATGATGATGGATTTAAACGATTTGATGATGACAATGAATGCTATTATGACGAACGCTATGACGAAGCAATGGGGCATTTGAAAACTGATATCTCACAGTTAACTAACTACAAAACAACATTTATTGATAAGAAAGTGGCCGATTTCTTAATTGACTGCAAAAACGATGTTTTTGTACTAAAGGCTGATAAAAGTAGATTGTATATTGGTGATAGCGAAGTAACATTCATCAATGACAAATTTACTGTAAAAGGTCGGACATACATTGGAACTTATGATTTGATGAAATTACTAACTAGTAAGAAAGTAACAGAAAGTGACTACACTACAACCTGCTATGAACACTATAGTCGTATCCTAGCAGATACAAACATAGTTTTTCAAAACAATGATCCAAATTTGGGAAGTCCAAAGTCGAGTAAAGGGAATAAATGGAGAATTATTGTTAAACATATGTACGATTCGATTAAAAAAGAAACATCCCTCATCTAAAAAGGGAAAAGTGTAAAGAAGTATACAGACTATCCCAAAGACTACATATGGATGGATGATGTTAGGATGCTTATTGATCGACTTCTCGTTATTTATGGCGAAGAGAATGCTGAAAATGATAACTATTACAATGAAAAAGTTGGAATAATGAATATGCTCAACAGCAAGTTTAGTGACTTTGTTGTGAATAGACTAAAAGGTATACCATATCTGATACGAATGTTAAACACAATACCACATACTTTTTGGGAGTCGGAGCATCGAGGAAAAGGGTTACTCAATGATATAATAAATTCACTACCTTTTGAGTTGCATGCACCCTGTTATCAGTACTTAGGTTTGGGTACTAGACTGAGAGAATTGAGCATGGTGATAAACCCATTAATCCACTAGATGTGGCTGCATAGCAACATGATATAGTTTATCATCATCATAAAGATCTAGCTGAAAGACATGTAGCTGACAAAGAACTAGAAAAGAAAGTGTTTAAAAGATTGTTAAGTTCAGATGCTGATCTCAATGAGAGATTGTGGGCTGGTGTTACTGGATCTGCGATGCATATTAAACGTAAGCTTGGTTGTGGAATTAAAATGAAATGATAAAATATGTGTTATAATAAATGAAAGTAAAAAACATTGTATTTCAAGTTCCTAACGATGAGTTGAGGTGTTTGAATATTGATTCTTTCCTAACGAAAGACCAACTGGATTGTAAAAACAAGAAATTAAAGGAGGACAAAGGGATGACTATCACAATTTCTGTTCCACAGCTTAAGAAAATGTCCAAAAAAATGAAAACTGGAAATGGTTTGACTGTTCACAAGGGTGGATTTTTACCCTTAATTTTCGCATCATTGGGAGCTCTAGGAGCGTTAGCTGGCTGTGCATCATCTATTGCTACATCAGTAATTAATGGTAAGAAGAATAACCAAGAACTGGAAGGACAATGCAGACATAATTTAGCTATGGAGGAATACAGCAAGGGATTGAAGAAAGTTAAGTGGGGTAAGAAAGTTAAAAAAATAGTAACTCCACTCAGTAACTTTGATATTGATCAAATGGTTAAAAAAATTAAACATAAAAAATTTTCGGGATGTATTTATGATCGATGAGCTACTTAACATGCCACTCGATAATGAATGTGGGATTGTTAATCTGGATGTTTCAACAAACTCTGGTACACACTGGGTACACTATTGGAAAAAGCAAACAACAATTATTATTTTGATTTATTTGGCAGAAATCCACCACGACAATTAATAGCATATCTCGGAAGTAATATTTTTTATAACGATTATAGAATTCAAAATTTCAATCAAGTAACTTGTGGTCATTTGTGTGTAATTGTACTAAATCACTTTTGATACGATTTTAAAAGTCCAAAAATTATTTCACTATTAATTAACAACGGATATATGTGGAAATGCATCAATGAGCTCTTAGAATGAAGATAAAATTAAAGAACACATGGACAATGATACAACTACTGGGAAGATCAATCGTAATGATTCTGTTTCCAACACACAGTTCAACGACTTTATAGCCCCACAGAAAAGAAATAAAAGATTATTTGATAAAGCCTATATGGCTTACTTGGAAGTAGATAATAATGAAGATTTTGAACATAAAAGACTAAGACATGTGGGAGATCCCATTGCACCAATGAATGCAATCAATTTAGAGTACTATCAGAAAAACAGAATTAACATTATTTGTTTAGTTGGACAATACAGTTCAAAAGAAAAAGTATTTTACTTGGGTAGTAATCAAATAGAATAAGTTTTTATGAGAGCTGGAACTATAGTTGAAATAATAATAAAAACAGAAGAATATAAAAGTGTTATCAACTTACCATGAACGGAAAAAAATTGACATGTATAAAACTTTTGAAGTATACTCTTATGATATGATATATTTTAAAATATGAAAAGCCCACAGTGTACCCAAAGGTACAATTGTGTTTATTGAAATAGTTATGGTATACCAATACATTTAAATAAATCAGATTATGTTGGTTTTTAATGGAAACACTTCCATTAAAAACTTAATTACAATCTAAGAATTTAAAAAGTCTTTAATTTTATTATGGTTCTTACCATTAATTAACTTAAAAGTCATATCTATGGTAACAAAACCATTTTCATTATTCCAACATTTTGAACAAGTCTCCCTAAATTTCTCAAACGACATATCCTCAACAACAAAATCACTATGAATATGTTTAAGATTTGCATCGTCTTGTCTGAATATGCAAAGAAAATTGGTATTGTCTCTTATAAGTTGCTTAGGTACTTTTGAGAATGTCTGGGCTAAATAGAAACAATCAATATCTTTGTGTCTACCATGAGTAAAGTAATCCCTTACCATATTTTGATTTTCAAGTATTATATCATCGAAAACAACTACAGACTCTTTATGACATTCATTTACATCAACCATTTCTTCATTTGATGGAAAGAAGTATACTATCGGTTCATTAAATAATTTTGATGCTACATCTATATCTTTCTTTAAATTGATATATTTTGGTTGGTCTAGACTTTTTGAACACACATAGAGAGTACCAAAGTCCAACCATCCCTGAGCATATATAAAATTATCTATCATAAGTGTAGCTTTTCCACAGTAACTAGGACCCACTATCAAACATATAATATTATTAGGTAATAATACTCCATGACGTTTTGTCGATACAGTCTTGTCTGGTATTCTTATTTTAATATTCCAGTCTACATGTTTCGTGTTTTTCTTGCTTATTTAATAATAGATTTTTTAAATAATATAATAAATGAGTAAAGTATTCAAACTAACAGATAACAAATCAGTGTTGAAGAAAATACTACATTATCCTTTAAAGATAGAGGTGCACTCATTGGCTTTAGTTCAGTTCTATACTACTTATCTAACTTATAACATTATCTCTGGGAGAAATAAGATATATTTTGTGGGCCAGAATGATATGGAATCAGCAATTGATATTCCAGTTGGTCAATATACTTTAAAAGATCTTGAAAAAACTATAAAAGCAATTTTTTCATTTAGTGTAGATTCAATGGGTGGGAAAGAAAATGATATATCTTTCGAGCTGGATAAAATAACAAACAGAGTGAAAGTAAAATGTACGCTTAAATTACAGCTTGGAAAACGGGGTTCAATAGGAAAACTATTGGGTTTCGTAGAAAATAAAACTCTGAAAGCACATGTGGACCATTATGGCGATACAATTCCAAAATTTTCTCCACTTGAAACAATAAACATACACTGTAATATAGTAAATGGTATGATATTAAAACATGATGAATATAATCATAGAGAAACTAACATAATTACTACTTTTAAACCTAGAACAACATTTGTATTTGGCGACACGATCTATTACTAACCAGCTTATCCATTATTTTTTTCCAGTGCAAACAAATAAAGTTAATGAAATAATAGTTGAAATTAAGGATGAAAAATGTAAGTTAATTGGCTTTGATTTGTCCTAAAGAACAGTGGTATTAGCGATGAGACCATATATATTTTTAAGTTGGAAGTAGTCGTATTATATATATAATAACCTTAACAGTTAAAAAACTATTAAAGTTTTATGTGATAAACATGAATAATATTTCTATAGAAAGTTCAATGAAAGATTTAGAAAAAGAATTCAATGCTTCGGCTACTTTAATATTTCGAATTTGGAGATGTGTATCTAAATTTTTAATTAGACTATGTTGTAGCACATTGCCGAAGCCAGAGCGATAATTGTGTTTTAATGATTGGATAACCATTAAAACTTTATAGAGATATGAGCAGAAATAAAAATCAACTGATGTCTAATTATTCGACGACGATCATTTACTTTTTCAAAAACCGAATAGAACGCATTTGTTTAGCACCACAATCCATCATTCCATCATGTGCAAAACTTATACCTCCACGATTAACATCATCTAAAAATTTTTCACTGAAAATCTGAACATATCTGTCTGGTAAGGTTACTTTAAAATTTCCATAAGTAATTACCACTTTGTATCCATACTGTGTATCATTTTTTTCAGCATGGTTTATGTGATAGGACTGTCCAATTGTAAGTTCGGAAAGTTTCTTAAATTGTTTGGTTCCTTTTAATACATTTAGCAACTGATCCATCTTTATTATATACATCATTTTATTTTTATGTATTCAAATTTTCTGAGCCATTCTATTTTTATGCAACTAAGCCCAAACGCAACTTTTTAGGCGTATTTTTGCATTTGCTCCCAAATGCAACTTTTTGAGCCATTTTTTTGCAGTTGCGCTCGAATCGTCATTTGATGTTTTTAATCAGAAAAACAACGGTAATTTTTTCTGATGGTTTTCTGATGGCTTGAGCATTTAATTTACCGTTAGTTTTCTGATAACTGGGGGCCGCGCTGGAATCGACATTTTTATACTACTTTCAATAATTCTGCATAACATTTCTATAAAGCTTTCTTGTAAAATTTGCTTCACTTCCTTCAGAAGTAGAGATATGTATAATGCTTCTGACTAGATATTTTATAAATCTGAGGTATTTGCTGATCAACGGAGTAGTGTGAAAAGACTATCTACGCTGCTAAATGTCAACTATAATTATAATTATATTCTGAGTTGAGCGTTTCAAAAATGAGCTGCATGTATTCTTATATCTGAACTATGATTGCTTATTTTTCTGCACCAAACTATCAAATGCAATATCTACAAGCCCCTCAATTATTGAACTGACGGCTTTATCGGTTAGTAGTTATAGTAGTGTATATATTTTTTACTATACCAAGTTTTACTATTATTTCCACTACAATATATCTTTATGAAAATTTGGTTCGTTAACAACTACTCCCGAATAAGTAATCACACATACCCCAATACACACGTAAATGTATTTCAGTGGCAACTCACTTGGTGCATTAATAATCATTTTAGTGTCCACCAACGTGTTACAATATACGTACACACGTGCCATTTATTCATATCAGTGGCAATGTACGCGGAGCCTGAAATATCCCATTACATTACACTATATAATCTGTAATAATTGTCTCTGTTACTAATTGACTACCTACCGAATTGAACGATGACTCTGTTCCAACGAAGACGTTGTGCTATAACCAAGAAAGTTTTGATGTGTAGATATCGTTAAAACTTGCGCCACTTTTTGTGGTCTGTTTAAAGTGGCCCAATAAATTTGTCTATGTATAACGTATGCTCTTTGTTTTCTTTTTTAAGGGATTCCAAATCCACAAGTAAATCAGCATCGATCAGTTCGTCAACCATCTTCTAGACTATAGTCTATTCACGGTTTCCTCGCAATTTCGGAATCAAACTTTTGAAGAAAAAATAACACCGTATTTGACGTGTTTAGTTATTTCCTATAAATGCCAAATATAAAACCGGTTTGTACCACTATTAACATGAAAATAGCTAATTTTAATTAAATTGAAGTTTTACCTGTATTTATTTATAAATTTTAACAATTCATTTATAATAAATACGAAGAAAAAAAAACTGCGAGAAAGCATGTGTGTTAGTAGCGCATAGTAATAAATAGTTTACATTAAAAATGTTATTACAATTGAGTGCACACGAATCCGGTGCGTAGTCTTTGGTGTAATTTTCTAAACTTACATAAACTCAGTATGCGCAAGGCGGAGGAATAAACTGGAAGTACAACTTAGTATGCGCAAGGCGGAGGAATATCCTGGAAGTCCAACTTAGATTGCGCGAGGCGGAGGAATATCCTGGAAGTACAACTTTAGCAGGTCTTCAGAAAAGTGTAAAGTATACGTGAATAGATTATATATGTATATACATAATATATAAGTATATGTATGTATATATATGTATATAATTATATGTATATATATGTATATGTGTATATGTATATGTATGTACATATGGATGTATGTATATATATGTATATGTGTATGTGTATATGTGTATGTGTATATGTATGTACATATGGATGTGTGTATATATATGTATGTGTATATGTATGTATTTATATGTATATACATATGTACATATGTATATTTGTGTATATATATATATATATGTATATTTGTGTATGTATATATATATGTATGTGTACATATGTATGTGTATACGTATATATATGTATATATATTTGTATATATATGTATATATATTTGTATATATATGTATATTTGTATATATATATATATGTATATTTGTATATATATGAATATTTGTATATATATGTATATTTGTATATATATGTATATTTGTATATATATGTATATTTGTATATATATGTATATATGTATATTTGTATATGTATGTATATATGTATATTTGTATATATATATGTATATTTGTATATATATGTATATTTGTATATATATATGTATATAAATATGTATATTTGTATATATGTATATATATATGTATATTTGTATATATATATGTATATAAATATGTATATTTGTATATATGTATATATATATATGTATATTTGTATATAAATATGTATATTTGTATATATATGTATATAAATATATAAATGTATATATGTATATATGTATATAAATGTATATATGTATATAAATGTATATAAATGTGTATATGTATATATGTATATAAATGTATATATGCATATATATATGTGTATATATGTATATATATGTGTATATATGTATATATATGTATATTTGTATATAAATATGTATATTTGTATATATATGTATATAAATATATAAATGTATATATGTATATATGTATATAAATGTATATAAATGTGTATATGTATATAAATGTATATATGCATATATATATGTGTATATGTATATATATGTGTATATATGTATATATATATGTGTATATATGTGTATATATGTATATATATGTGTATATATGTATATAAATGTATATGTATATAAATGTATATATGTATATAAATGTATATATGTATATATATGTATATAAATGTATATATGTATATAAATGTATATATGTATATAAATGTATATATGTATATAAATGTATATATGTATATAAATGTATATATGTATATAAATGTATATATGTATATATGTGTATATATGTATATAAATGTATATATGTATATAAATGTATATGTATATAAATGTATATATGTATATAAATGTATATATGTATATAAATGTATATATGTATATATGTGTATATAAATGTGTATATAAATGTATATATGTGTATATAAATGTGTATATATGTATATATATGTGTATATATGTGTATATATGTATATATGCGTGTATATATGTATATATATGCGTGTATATATGTATATATATGCGTGTATATATGTATATATATGCGCGTATATATGTATATATGTGTATACATGTATGTATATATATGTATATATATATATATATATATATATATATATATAGTCACATGACTACTATATTGCGTGATTTTGACTGTGATATTTAGAGATTGTGAATCAGCGTTTGGGAAATGGTCGTAAGACGAGACAGTATAACTATTCGTTGCTCGACGATCACAGCGGTGGGTGCGCCAGGAACGAATGCGCCGAATACTTGACTTCGTTCCAGAAGAGTGAGAATGTTATCGCGATCCAGACACGTCTCGGAGATGAGCACGCGTGCCAAGAAAACGTTTCCGTAGTAAAGTTTGGGGTGTCACGTGAAGATTTGGAATTGGATGAGGGACCGTGTTTTCCCTTCAGGAGTAAATGATGCAATCTTGCTGCAGTTAATTACAACAGAGTACGCTTCTTTTGAGAGAACATAGTGAAGTGTGCATGCAGGTCTCGTGTGGACCTATCTCGTTTCCAGTCATTCTTCAGGAAGTATTGTCATTTGTTCCCTGTGTAAAACATTGTTTTCGAACTTTTAATAATTACTTGTTTCTCAATGCTGCTTAATAAATCTTCGCAAAGAAATTATTTCCCAGAGCATAAAAATGAGTGCATCTCATTTACTACTACCAATACATGTTTGTACATAATTGATGTTCTACTAATTATGCAATATATTCGTTCTAACTAATACGGGAAGATAATAGGTGCCAGAAATGAACAACCCTATAAAATAATTCTTATAATTACATTTAACTATCAGCCTCCACTAACCAATTATTTTCTTGTTAAACTTACCTTTCAGTAAATTAGATACATTCTTTCTGTGACGGTATTAGAAAGGGGAAATTTTATTAGATACATTCTTTCTGTGACGGTATTAGAAAGGGGAAATTTTATTAGATACAT
The DNA here is from genome assembly GCA_029891345.1 of Dryococelus australis. Taxonomy (NCBI): domain Eukaryota; kingdom Metazoa; phylum Arthropoda; class Insecta; order Phasmatodea; family Phasmatidae; genus Dryococelus; species Dryococelus australis. The sequence goes on along the minus strand of CM057007.1, from coordinate 3,241,063 downwards.
TCTTTCTGTGACGGTATTAGAAAGGGGAAATTTTATTAGATACATTCTTTCTGTGACGGTATTAGAAAGGGGAAATTTTATTAGATACATTCTTTCTGTGACGGTATTAGAAAGGGGAAATTTTATTAGATACATTCTTTCTGTGACGGTATTAGAAAGGGGAAATTTTATTAGATACATTCTTTCTGTGACGGTATTAGAAAGGGGAAATTTTATTAGATACATTCTTTCTGTGACGGTATTAGAAAGGGGAAATTTTATTAGATACATTCTTTCTGTGACGGTATTAGAAAGGGGAAATTTTATTAGATACATTCTTTCTGTGACGGTATTAGAAAGGGGAAATTTTATTAGATACATTCTTTCTGTGACGGTATTAGAAAGGGGAAATTTTATTAGATACATTCTTTCTGTGACGGTATTAGAAAGGGGAAATTTTATTAGATACATTCTTTCTGTGACGGTATTAGAAAGGGGAAATTTTATTAGATACATTCTTTCTGTGACGGTATTAGAAAGGGGAAATTTTATTAGATACATTCTTTCTGTGACGGTATTAGAAAGGGGAAATTTTATTAGATACATTCTTTCTGTGACGGTATTAGAAAGGGGAAATTTTATTAGATACATTCTTTCTGTGACGGTATTAGAAAGGGGAAATTTTATTAGATACATTCTTTCTGTGACGGTATTAGAAAGGGGAAATTTTATTAGATACATTCTTTCTGTGACGGTATTAGAAAGGGGAAATTTTATTAGATACATTTTTTCTGTGACGGTATTAGAAAGGGGAAATTTTATTAGATACATTCTTTCTGTGACGGTATTAGAAAGGGGAAATTTTATTAGATACATTCTTTCTGTGACGGTATTAGAAAGGGGAAATTTTATTAGATACATTCTTTCTGTGACGGTATTAGAAAGGGGAAATTTTATTAGATACATTCTTTCTGTGACGGTATTAGAAAGGGGAAATTTTATTAGATACATTCTTTCTGTGACGGTTTTAGAAAGGGGAAATTTTATAAGATTTCAGTTATGAAAGTTAGATTTTCTCTACTAAGAACTGCAAAAAAAAAGCTTGAAAATTAAAATATGATCTGATCATTTAAGGGAGGGAGAAAGATATTTTTAGTCACAAATAAGCTCTGATATTTTCCAACAGCACATCAATTGTTATGAAAAAGCAGCAAATTGAGGACTTTGAGTGAGATTATGGACATAGCCGTCGGGGAAACAACACCAATTCCTGGTTTTTCACAGCAAAGCAGCAGTTGATGCGGCATACGTTCATAATTGTGTTTTTAGGGGAGAGAAAATACTACACACGGTGACATTCCAAAACGTTTCTCCGAGAGTAATTAAGTAAACTGTACTCTTTGGTCTGAGAGCCGTGCTATGATTACCATGTTCCCTGTCCCTCGGTCCTCTCTGACGTAGAGAGCATTGCCCATATGACCATGTGACGTCATGAGCCATGTCTTCGCTTGTCCTCGGCTCCCAGTCCTCAGAAAATTGGTCAGATTTTAAATTTTTGTCCTCGGTTATCTCCTATTCTCGAGTCTTTCTTGGTAGAATATGATAATAACAATTTACCGGCAAAATCCGCGCGAAATTTGTAATAATAAAGAAAAAAATTGAAATATTGACATCGAGGAGAATGTAGAGTTGGCGTTGCCAAGTGAGACAGATTGTAAATATGAGCGGTACATTTACTGCCTGACTTATTCTATAAAATGCAGGAATTGTAGGGAAATTTTATTTCAACGGAGGAATTTAATTTTGGATAAACAACCTAATGTGATTACAAATGAAATATGTTCTTATAACCGATAACCCTAATAGATAAACAGCTATAATAAACAAAATCGCTATTCAATCCACACTTAAAAGAACAAAATGGCGCTAAGCATTTGCTGCTACCTGGTAGCTGTTTTCGAAACCTGCTTGTCGGGACAGATGTGGGCATCTGTTCTGGCAGCAAATTGTGTGCAAGTATCGTGAGGTCAGTGAGGACAGAGGACCGAGGACATCCGAGGACACGGCAATAGTAGCAGGGACCTGAGGCCGTGTTTCAATTCGTTTCGAGTGTCGTTTTTCGTAATATTTATTTACCATTTTGTAAGGAATACGACATTCAACTGTCTAGCATGCAATGCTATTGTTGTTTTACTGTTTTCATGATTCCAAAATTTAAGGGCCACGAATTCTATATATATATATATATATATATATATATATATATATATATATATATATATATATATATATATATATATATATAGTAACTACCCCGAAAGTTGTTAGCAGGTCATTTCAAATTTAAAATTAACAAACCAAAACATATATAACGTGTTATCGTTACATTGCAAAAATTGTCTCATGTAAAAAACTTATTTCAAAACTACTACAGCAACCTGCTTTATGAAATAATTATTGTAATTACAGTAGGCATAAGTTTATTCCAATAATTCTAATTATTTTCAAATCTGGTAATTTTTACACTTCGATGCACTAAAAAATAATAACAGAAATAAATAAATAATTTAAGTTATTGTGAATGGTTACCCAAATCTTTTATTCGATTTCAAGATATGGCACTACTTTCCGCCCATCGTTACCAACTTAACTGGGCCCATGTCCTTCAGTGCGCCTGTTCAAATATATGCAAGCTAGGGCAGTGACATTTTTTCTAAGGTTGATTTCAAAAGTGCGTACTTGATCATAAACAGCCTTGACATGTCATGGTACTCGCCGTTGTATGCACAGCTGGGCTGACTTGCTCTACAGTCCATGACTCCACGCTTCGCTTGATCTAGTAGTACGTTGCCTGCAGACGTGACGCCTCGCCGTTGTCTTCAATTAGGCGCTGCGTGTGATGAAGCCAACTCCAAGGCACGGAGGGGCCGTGGTGGCCGAGCGGTTAGCCTGCTCGCCTCTCACCAAGGCGATCCTGGTTCAATCCCCGGCCGGGTCACACCGCATGCGGGAATCGTATCGGTAGATGCCGTTTGTCGGCGGGTTTTCTCTGGGATCTCCCGTTTTCCCCGCCCTTACATTCCGGCGCTGCTCCATTCTCTCCTCACTTCACCCTCACAGGCTCTCAACTCTCAACTCTGGTCACGTCTGGTCATAAGTAACCATTCCCGGAAAGCTTAATCCCGTGCAAATTAGGTGCGTGACAATAAAATATTACACCTCGCGATGCTAACAAACGGATTAAACTACAGTTTAAACTTCGTACTTTTCTAATTCCTCTAAATGAAACTTCGTAGGAGAGCGCTTACAATGCATTGTGAAGTCATGCTTCAAATCTTACACGCGTGTCAATTAGCAAACTCAATAAATTTCTTGTGACTACTCCTGTCCTGCCAAAAAAACTGTCCTGCCTGAACGATTTATTATTTGTCCCGCCAGCTGGTGAAGTATGCGACGCTTACAACTTTCTGGAGTACGATTCCTTGCTGCTATTTGGGCTTGGTGTGTTTACAAAACTACATGACGTTAATGAACTTAGTTAGGAAGTTTCCTAGGTTATTAGCCACATCTTTATTTGTAGTCCAGCTTAATAAACTGTTATTGTTTCAAGAGGGGTTATTAAATTAAGAGGCAATATTTTAGCGTCAGAAAAGGGTATCATGTTTATCTCGCACCCCCCCCCCCCCCACCCATTTACCACCACTCGGGGTGGCACACGTCTGAACGCTTCCAAGCCCTGAGCTATACTGAAGGGAGGCGCGCGGCGATCCTGGTGTGGCCGAGCGCTGTCTGGTGGCTATTACTGGCAACGAGTTCAGCCTCGCACACTCTGGCACCTTCCATACGCCTCTCCGCTATTCCCGCCGCCTCCTTAACCTTCCCGAGCCGCGTTTTCGCGTATAAATGTTCGTCTCCAGTCCGAGCAAGTGTGCAGTGATCCTCATTGAGTTGCGCGGGCTGGCCGATGATAGATCATGTCTACACCACTTCATACTTCGGGACTTCAGCATGCTAGACGCGTTTTCCCGTAATATGAGCAGTACACAATATAAGTATTGCAATTATTGTAGTTGTTGTTATACCGGGGTAGAATTCTCCTTTTTGGTAGTTTTTTTTGTAGCGAAGTGTTTCTTCACTGTTCTGATTGTGTGAATTTTCAATATGGTATTTTATGGGTATGTTTGTTAGAGGTAGATTCTTCCTTTTTTTTTTTTTGGCGAGCTATTGGGATAGGCTCCTGTTCTACGATATCCCAAAACAATTATAATGCCAAGGAGTTTAGAGGATATTTTATGGCGTGTCTTTCTGCTCATGGTTAAGTGTAATGAGGGTTTCTGCTCCTTCCCAATGGTATTCTTGAAATTAGTATTCCATGTTGTACTTTCTAGTGAATCATCAGGCGTACTGTACTTTTAAAGTTATAATGGTGCTTGCTTTACTCAGGAAGTCATTTTACCTTTTTTAACGGAATTTTACAAATGTTTACTCAGGTTGGGTGATTTCTCAGTATTTATTAATATTGTTTTTCTGCTTGTTCCAGAACATGTGTGTTCTCTCCTTCCCCTAGTTTACCAATTGGTAGCAAGCAACAGAAATTTATAGATGCCATTTATGTTTCAAATCAATTTGCAAAATAGTTGTTGGTGATAATGTATAGATGGTCTCCAATATATTTGTATTGATTTTGGAATTTTTGTGTTAATGCTTTCTTGATTTTTTTTTAATGGTGTGCTTCCTTCTCCTTCCCTTCCTTTAGCACTGTTACGCCCTAGAGGGACGTAACAAACTTTTAACCATTTTCCCAATTATATTTCTTCGAATGTATTTACAAGGTTAAAAGAAAAAGGTGGCTGTAGATAATGGTTTTTTACCTTTCAAGAAAATACTTTCTAACTCCCAAAATACTAATTTGCACACTGTTATTTTCTATGCAGTCCCTTTAATCGTTTCATACCTATTGAAGACAATCGTCAATATGTTCCACAGGAAGCTTATATATGACCGGTACTGTACTCTGCGAAGCTGAATGCCCAGTGACCTTCCCTGTGGGTGGGTAACTGAATCCTAAACCGAGCTACTGCGCTAGGTTGCGACAGGTTCATATTACAGTTCAGCGAGCCCAAGGACAGCAGTTTATTGGCTGTGATTACGAAACAAGTGCTTTACTAGCTTATGTACTGGACGCATCAAAACATTTCTAATTTTCAGCAATAAGAATTGTACATTAATGTAGAAATGAGATTTAATAGTGAATTTCCGTAAAGAAATACATCCGTGAGTGGTAGGGCAATTTGGAACGATGCATGTGGCTGGCTTGTGGAGTGCAGTAGTATGTTGTCATGAGAGTAGGCCGACAAAAACCCCGCCCATCCCACGGGAAGCCAGCGCCTGCCCTGTGTGATCAAGTTAATGGCTTCAGAACAGGCTGTGTTACGTTTCACTCAAGCAGTATGGTCTAGCTACCTCGCACTCCCGCCGGCCTTAAAGAACTTGCCAATCACTACAAACACCGGCTGCAAACAATCCTATTGTATATACCATTCACACTTACTTGCTCTTTTGTTTAATCCCTGCTAAAGTTCTACTTTCAGTGTACTGCTCCGTCTCATGCGAACAGTTCGGCGTTCCAAAATGATACTTCGAGTGAGTGGGCGGGTTTTATCAATGTGATCTTGAGAGCCTATGAGGGTAAGCGCGAGTTGAGTATGGAGCAGTGCCGGAATGCAACGGCGGGGGAAACGGGAGATCTCCGAGGAAACCCGCCGACCAAAGGCATCGTCCAGCAAGATTCCCACTTGCGAAAACCCCGCCAGGGATTGAACCCGGTTCACCTTGGCGGGAAGCGAGCAGGCTAACAGCTCAGTTACCATGGCCCCCGTTACTTCGAGAGTAGAGCAAAGTAACAGAGAGCAACATCTGAGGAAAGCAAGAGTAAACTTTTGTTTCGGAACGACATTGATGTGAGTAGTATGTTATATTTACAAAGATGTACTGATTAAACAACAAATATAAATTCCAACAGATATTTATATCTTTCCCCAAATTCTTTCATTTACAAAAAAATTAGTTTTCTACACAAACAGCTCTACTTGCCATTATTTAATAATAAACATTACGTCTAAAAACACAACATAAGTATAAGTTGACATTTAAGTAAAATATAACTTTTATTACTTTGTGTCTGTAATTTTCTCATGTAAGTCTGTAACCAGAATGTCCACATTTCATTTCAGTTTATTTAATACCACTAAGCTTCCGCCGTTTTCAGTTTACCCTTCGTTACTCGCCAACATAGTGCGTCTATAAGGTTTACCCTTCGTTACTCGCTGACATAGTGCGTGTATAAGGATTACCCTTCGTTACTAGCTGACATAGTGCGTCTATAAGGTTTACCCTTCGTTACTCGCTGACATAGTGCGTCTATAAGGTTTACCCTTCGTTACAAGATGACATAGAGCGTGTTTAAGGTTTACCCTTCGTTACTCCTTGACATAGTGCGGGAAAAAGTAATTACCCTTCGTTACTCGCCGACATAGTGCGTCTATAAGGTTTACCCTTCGTTACTCGCCGACATAGTGCGTCTATATGGTTTACCCTTCGTTACAAGCTGACATAGTGCGTGTTTAAGGTATACCCTTCGTTACTCGCTGACATAGTGCGTGTATAAGATTTACCCTTCGTTACTCGCTGAGATAGTGCGTGTATAAGGTTTACCCTTCGTTACTCGCTGACATAGTGCGTCTATAAGGTTTACCCATCGTTACTTGCTGACATAGTGCGTGTATAAGGTTCATCCTACGTTACACGCTGACATAGTGCGTGTACAAGGTTTATCCTACGTTACTCGCTGACATAGTGCGTGTACAAGGTTTACCCTTCGTTACTCGCTGACATAGTGCGTTTATAAGGTTTATCCTACGGTACTCGCCGACATAGTGCGTCTATAAGGTTTACCCATCGTTACTCGCTGACATAGTGCGTGTACAAGGTTTATCCTACGTTACTCGCTGACATAGTGCGTGTACAAGGTTTATCCTACGTTACTCGCTGACATAGTGCGTGTACAAGGTTTACCCTTCGTTACTCGCTGACGTAGTGCGTCTATAAGGTTTATCCTACGTTACTCGCTGACATAGTGCGTGTATAAGGTTTACCCTTCGTTACTCGCCGACATAGTGCGTGTATAAGGATTACCCTTCGTTACTAGCTGACATAGTGCGTCTATAAGGTTTACCCTTCGTTACTCGCTGACATAGTGCGTCTATAAGGTTTACCCTTCGTTACAAGCTGACATAGAGCGTGTTTAAGGTTTACCCTTCGTTACTCCTTGACATAGTGCGGGAAAAAGTAATTACCCTTCGTTACTCGCCGACATAGTGCGTCTATAAGGTTTACCCTTCGTTACTCGCCGACATAGTGCGTCTATATGGTTTACCCTTCGTTACAAGCTGACATAGTGCGTGTTTAAGGTTTACCCTTCGTTACTCCTTGACATAGTGCGTGTATAAGTAATTACCCTTCGTTACTCGCCGACATAGTGCGTCTATAAGGTTTACCCTTTGTTTCTCGCCGACATAGTGCGTCTATAAGGTTTACCATTCGTTACTCGCCGACATAGAGCGTGTTTAAGGGTTACCCTTCGTTACTATCCGTTATAGTGCGTCTATAAGGTTTACCCTTCGTTACTCGCTGATATAGTGCATGTACTAGGTTTATCCTACGTTACTCGCTGACATAGTGCGTGTACAAATTTACCCTTCGTTACTCGCTGACATAGTGCGTGTACAAGGTTTACCCTTCGTTACTCGCTGACATAGTGCGTGTATAAGGTTTATCCTACGTTACTCGCTGACATAGTGCGTGGATAAGGTTTACCCTTCGTTACTCGTAGACATAGTGCTTTTATAAATGTTTACCCTTCATTACTCGCTGACAGTGCGTCTGTAAGGTTTGCCCTTCGTTACTAGCTGACATACTGCGTGTATAAGATTTACTCTTCGTTACTCGCTGACATAGTGCGTGTATAATGTTAACTCTTGCAAGATGCTATCAGTATGTATTGGTAAAGACAAAGAAAAATATTTACTCGCTGTTTAACGTTGTGCACAAACCAAAATAATAACCAAGTCTAGAAAATTATACCTAAGGTACAACACACCGCATTCGTGTGCACTTTGTTTAATAATATTTTGCATGAGAATTATTTCCTACTAGGCACTACCAACACGCCTACGTTCAGCCTGTTCTTTATTTATATCAACTAGAAATGAAATATTGTAATACATGCATATCATATAAGTAAAATTTCAATTTACAAACAATAAGTACTTTTCATGTTGATGCAGGTATAAAACGCCTGTGATACGTTACATATTTAGGAAACGTTAAACGGGGGGGGGGGGGGGATTTTTCAAAAATTTGATACAAAAAGTGCGAAGTAACCGCGGATATAATTCGTTACACTTAGGCTACATAAATGTTTTTTCCTTAGTAGCAACCACCAATGTCTATATGTTCCTGGACATAACTCAAATTGACCATTGTTTGACTCGATATCTCTTGTCCGTGACATCACGGAATTATCCGGTCACTGGCCGCTACAGTGATGAGAATATATTTCTTTTTCATTCGACTAGTTTGCACGTGTAGTGGTCTTGATGTTTCTTCCTATTTAGTTCTGTTTAAAAGAAGTCGTCTGAGGCGTATCAATCACAAAACTAGCACTTGAGTGTACTTACTCCATGTCCTCTTCACACTAAATTTGAAGCAGTGAAAACCAATGATTTACAGTGAAATTTAACTACTCGAATCAGTGAAAATGGCTTCACTTAGATACGGTGGGAAACCACTGCTTGTTTCACTGAAACAATTTTACTGATAGAGTAAGCGACAACCAACTGCGTGCGGCGAGTAAAATATTGTTTTTTATTGAAGATAGTCGAATAATTGCTATAAATAAACATATTTCCCATAGTCACTATTCATATTGTGCAATTTGACGTAAAAGTAAAAAACATTCCCGGCGTGCAAGATTTGAACCCATCGTGTATTTTGCTGCCAGACCGTTCGTTACCTTTTACTATTTGAGCAACGATGCCAACGTTGACTGCAAGAGGGAAAATGTATGAATTATATTTTCTATCGTAAATATGAAGCTTATAATTGTATGCCCTTTCTTTTCATTATTAGTTGAATTAGTAACTTTATTATTCTCAGAACAAATAGTACGTACTAATGCACTCATTTCGCCACAAAATTGTTTTCAGTTCGAACCTTCAGCCGAGTGTTATGATTACGTGAAAACTAAATTAAATACGTAAAAACGAAACGACAAATTGAATGTTCGCGCTGCCTGATAAAATGGTATTATAAAAAACAGAAATCACACTTTTAAAATATTTTTAACGGTTTCGTTATGTTATGTTTTTTTATTTTATTTGATACACCTTGTTTAACTGACCATCAGCCAAAAACAAATCACTGAAAAACAGCGAATGGTTTGGTTGGTGAGTCATAGGGAAAACTTCATTGAATCAATAAGTGAAGGAAATCTGGTAGTTTTGCTCTAATTCGTCAGCTAAATTGGCTGAAGTAATTACTGGAGAAATCGGGTACTGTTAACTGATATAAGTAGTGAAATTCTCACTGAATCAGATTTAGTGCGTTTGCCACCGAATGAATGTGTGGAATTCATGGACATCTATCACATCATGTAATAACACACAGAATTATTGTAGTATTTATATACTAATAAAGTTTGATTATTTTTCCACGGTTAATGCAAGAAATATTCAATTATTTACAGGATACACAAACAAAATGTTCAAGTTCTGACTTACCCGCACAACGCTCATGAAACCAGAATGCGTGCACTAAACACGGAACCATATCTTCCACAAATGTTTCCTCATATACACAACAATACAATGTGGAATGTGGCTGTGCTCTGCCATCTGATATGCCAGCCTGCGTACACCGTTAATCGTGACTCCAAAAAGTAGTTCCTCCAATTTTAAAATATGTTCTACAAGTTGATTGTCTATTTCAAGTGGCAAGGTAGTAGTACGTCCAAGCGCCTTCGTCCCGTCGTTAGCAATTACGTATTTACAGTCAAAGTGGCACTTTAGCGTTGGTTTTGGAATGCCGTACTGGCGGCAGCACTCGTTGAACCCCATGTCGTCATTTCTGTACTCTGCCAGAGCCCTTTCCATGTCTGATTCACTCCAGGCACCATATTTCCTTTTCGCCATTATATAACACACAATTAACAGGTGTGTTACTTGTGTTTATTTAAAATGTATTTAATTTATGCAAGTAAATTGCAAATATATATTACTTCAAATAATATAATATCCCAATTCGTACCGGTACGAATTAGGAACCCCACCCGTGGTACGATTTAGGCAACTGCGCACATTTTCACTCTTTAAGTCATTTCTAACCTAAAACAGGTGCCTCGCTACAAAGCGACCAGCCGTTACGTTCAATATTACTTGCACCACAATGATAACTGAATGAAACCCAGTAACACTTACCTTGAAGTGCTGTATTATATTACATATGGAGTAGAAAAACTACATCAGCAAACACTCAAACAATATAACCGTAATAAAAACTCAACACGTGCTTACACTGACTAGCTATTTTCACGGACTGCTCAATACTACATCTAGTAGTTCAAGTATTCACCGTGAGAGCACTCCACTAGTCATGATTTATATAAATCCAGTGGTGGTACGATTTAGGTGGTGGTAAGATTTCGGCGACTTTCCCCTATCTACTATGGCAAAATGCCTTTCCAGAGATAAGCTGCAACAAAAGCAACAAGTTAATAATATAACTAATAAGCCTACTTTCCTCAACGTGGGTGTAATTAATTTTTGAATTAGTTCTTAACAGTTGAGTTGGTAGGTAGCACGTGACTTCTCTTTGAAAGCAATAGTATTAGAAATGAAACCAGAAACGTATGCAACATTAATGAGTTAATGGCAAATACACACGTGCCTTACCCGGGACTTGAACCCTGAAAAACTTGTACAATAAGTGATAGCGTGCAATGCACTGCATTACGGAGGTCGGATTCGGAGCATCAACTCCGGATTTAATCAGTCTAATGATTCGAATTATAGGGTTTACTAATCTAATATATTTAGAACGCTGTCGTTTAGAAAATAGATAACTGAGGCTCCTAAAACATATAATTTTACATGGCCTACCGTAGCACTACTTGTATGAATAATTTGGTGAACATCAGTAATCTGGTCCCTGTGATATGCCATAAAAAAACTTTATATACGATGCTTCTAATGTACAATGTCTGCATACAAAATTTGGTTGGATTTCGTTAAATTGTTTAATATATGTGTCATGGGTTGATTGTTTCCCGAGACATGAGACAAAAACTATTTTATATCATATATCATTAAAAAAAAGTCAGATAAATGAGGCTCTGCATAGACATTTGATGTTTGAAATAGTCTCTGCCAGTATACAAACTTAAATTGAAATTTGTTTCGTTGATAAAATATACTGAACTAAAATATCTGTATAGTCACCATTTTGAAAACAAGTGCCTGACCTACTTAGAACATACCAGTTTACACCACCTACTGCAGCACCATTTGCTTGCCAGATTTGGTAGGAATCTGTCATTTGTTTCCAAGATATGACATAAAAACTTTATTTATTATCATGGCTCCATCTAACAAAATGACGTACAAAATTTGCTCGGTGTAGATAAAGTAGGTAGCTGTAATATCTATTGCCAGCATATAATGATAAATTGCAGATCATTACATGGTTTCCACGATCTAGCATTTAAAACTAAAAGAACTAAATATCAGCCATTTGGGAAATAAATGTCTGACGTATGTAAATCATGCAATTTCACATCATATGCCGCAGTACTTGTTTGTCAAATTTGATTAGGAATTAGTCAATTGTTTCCCGAGATGTTACATAACATTTTTATTTATTAGCATGACGCAATTTAACAAAATGGCGAACAAAAGATGCTCCGTGTAGGCACAGTTGATATTTATAATATCTATTGCCAGCATACAGAGTTATGTTGGAATTGAATACCTAGTTTCGACGATAAAGCATTCTACACTAAAATTGCTGTATGGTGGCAATTTTGAAAATAAGTACCTTAAATGCTTAATACATATCACTTAACTCATATATTGCCATACTACGTATTTACCAAATTTGGTAGGAATCGGTTCATTTTTTTTACCAAAATATGACATAACTTTATCTATTCGTATGGTGCTGTCTTACAATATGGCTGGCAAATGTGGTTATATGTTGGTACATATGATGCTTACAACAAAAATCTTTCAGTATCCAATATTTAGTGAAATTGTTTAAATGGTATAGCAGATATACCAAATAAACCTTTAAAAATGTGTATCTCCGTCATTTTGAAAGTAAGTACCTAATCAATTTCAATCATGTTTGTTTACTTGACCTCTCGTAGTATTACTTACCTGCCATATTATACCTTGAATAGACTATAATACATTTTAAATTTTCTTACAAGGGGAACTCGCATATCTATTGTATCGACTAGTTTTATATCTACCAGTACTTTCATGATTTGTCACAATATTAAACGGTTGTATCACAGCAGTTATGTGGCTTCTTGTAATATTGTACAGAGAGTGGACTTTCCTTTCAGTGTTACTATAACTTTACCTTAAAAAATACATATTGACATCATAAAAACATTCTTAACATTTGTAACAACATTCCACATGCGGAAGAGAAATCATAACACAGGCCGGTGTTCCCCTACAATTAAAAAATTCACAAAGAAAACTTTTAGGGATTTTACTGCCATGGCTTTGTTTGGATATTCCCTTTTAACGCAAAGTAGTAGACAAACTCGAACATTTCTTAAAGTCTACACGTTTATTATTCATTCCAGTATTTGCTTCCTTTCTGTTTTAATATTCTACTGGTCCTTCGAGATCTGTCTGTGCAAAGTTAACTTGCACTTCTTTCGCCATTTCTTATCAATGCTACTTTCGTATTTTTAATTATTCAATCTTTTCTGTTAGCGTTATGTATGGTAGACAATTAAAATGGGTATTTTAACGTTGGCTTAGAGTTTTCCTTTTTGACTCTAAAGACACGCCTGTGACTTATTTTTTTGAAGATGAATTTACTCTCGCTTTACCGCGACACGCACCTTATTATAGAATACAATGCAGGCGAGGAGGCGACTTCTCGGTGGGGAGTGGCACAATTCCTACAAATTTGCTTGTGGTTTTTTTTTTTATCTGGATGTATAAAATGAAGTGCTTGTCTGACTACGTGACTTACTCATTAATTCATCAACTCACGTTTCTCATAGCTTTACCTCAAGTAATTTCCTCTCTGTGTAAGTTGCCTCGAGTCATTTGCTCGTTAATCGCGTGCTAAGATGGCAGGCATTCCTCAGTGTTGTCAAAAAGAAGAGAGAAAGCCACTAATTGGTCGCGCAGAGATATACACAGCTGTATTTTGATCTTGTTTCTGTGGGGGCCGCGGTATCACAGCGGATAGAACGCTGGCCTCCCACCAAGACTAACCTGGTTAGATTCCCAAAGGCATCACTCTCTGGTTTCTCGCGCGGGAATCGTGCTGGACAATGCCGCTGGTCGGCAGGTTTACTCGGGGATCTCCAGTTTCGCCCACCATTTCATTCCGTTGCTGCTCCATACCTACCTCACTTCACCCTCATCGACAAGACCTAGATGTTAAGAGCCACCCAATCTCTTCATTCACTCACTCGCTCTATACTTTGTTAAGCTTTGTTAGCATGAGGAGGAGGAATAACTGTTAGTTACGGCCGCGGATGTATAATAAGCTACTTATTGTACACCAACTGTTACTTACTGCCGCGGATGTATAATGGGCCACTTATGGTATACCAACTGTTACTTACTGCCACTGATGTATAATAGGCCACTTATGATACACCAACTGTTACTTACGGCCGCGGATGTATAATGGGTCACTTATGGTACACCAACTGTTACTTACTGCCGCGGATGTATAATGGGCCACTTATGGTACACCAATTGTTTCTTACTGCCGCGGATGTATAATGGGCCACTAATGTTACTCCAACTGTTATTTACTGCCGCGGATGTATAATGGGCCGTTTATGGTACACCAACTGTTACTTACTGCCGCGGATGTATAATGGGCCACTTATGGTACACCAACTGTTTCTTACTGCCGTGGATGTATAATGGGCCACTTATGGTACACCAACTGTTATTTACTGCCGCGGATGTATAATGGGCCACTTATTGTACACCAACTGTTACTTACTGCCACTGATGTATATTAGGCCACTTATGGTACACCAACTGTTACTTACTGCCGCGGATGTATAATGGGCCACTTATGGTACACCAACTGTTACTTATTGCCGCGGATGTATAATGGGCCACTTATGGTACACCAACTGTTACTTACTGCCACTGATGTATAATGGGCCACTTATGGTACACCAACTGTTTCTTACTGCCGCGGATGTATAATGGGCCACTTATGGTACACCAACTGTTACTTACTGCCACTGATGTAAATTAGGCCACTTATGGTACACCAACTGTTACTTACTGCCGCGGATGTATAATGGGCCACTTATGGTACACCAACTGTTACTTATTGCCGCGGATGTATAATGGGCCACTTATGGTACACCAACTGTTACTTACTGCCACTGATGTATAATAGGCCACTTATTGTACACCAACTGTTACTTACTGCCGCGGATGTATAATGGGCCACTTATGGTACACCAACTGTTACTTACTGCCGCGGATGTATAATAAGCTACATATTGTACACTAACTGTTACTTACTGCCACTGATGTATATTGGGCCACTTATGGTACACCAACTGTTACTTACTGCGCGGATGTATAATTAGCTACTTATTGTACACCAACTGTTACTTACTGCCGCGGATGTATAATGGGCCACTTATGATACACCAACTGTTACTTACTGCCGCGGATGTATAATGGGCCACTTATGGTTCACCAACTGTTACTTACTGCCACTGATGTATAATGGGCCACTTATGGTACACCAACTGTTTCTTACTGCCGCGGATGTATAATGGGCCACTTATGGTACAGCAACTGTTACTGCCGTGGATGTATAATGGGCCACTTATTGTACACCAACTGTTACTTACTGCCGCGGATGTATAATGGGCCACTTATGGTTCACCAACTGTTACTTACTGCCGCGGATGTATAATGGGCCACTTATGGTACACCAACTGTTACTTACTGCCAGTGATGTATAATGGGCCACTTATGGTACACCAACTGTTACTTACCGCCGCGGATGTATAATGGGTTACTTATGGTACACCAACTGTTACTTACTTCCACTGATGTATAATGGGCCACTTATTGTACACCAACTGTTACGTACTGCCGCGGATGTATAATGGGCCACTTATGGTACACCAACTGTTACTTACTGCCGCGGATGTATAATGGGCCACTTATAGTACACCAACTGTTATATACTGCCGCGGATGTATAATGGGCCACTTATTGTACTCCAACTTTTACTTACTGCCAGTGATGTATAATGGGCCACTTATGATACACCAACAGTTTCTTACTGGCGCGGGTGTATAATGGGCCACTTGTGACATGTCAACTGGTCTTTACTTCTGCACTGTATATTAAATTGTATTTTTTACTTATAAATTGTTTGAAACTTTACAAATGTCTGTAACAGTACAAAGATTTATCTTGTGAAACTACAATGGCCGTGTTTGTCATAGGCCTTAAGAAATGTTTGTACTATACTGACGTCTATCCACGAGCTTCAGCAAAATGGTAGACACTCAACAACTTAAAACCGTATATAGTTGTTTGTGCAAAAACTATGGGTGTTGACAAGTGTAGTTGCGTGCAAAAAGAAATGTAATACAAGTTTGAATAACGTAAAAAAAAAATCATAATAAAACGACAATTTCAATAAAAGGTGACCATTTTACTCAATAACTGCTCATGTTTCCTAGCTAAACAAAACTCTTAAAATGAGATACATCTATTCGTCTTATTCAAATAACAATTTGTAGCTACTTGCATCTACATTTACTATAAAAATTAGATTATAGTCGTAAGTGCAGTTTGTTTTTTGGTTAAGCATACGGGCTAGAAATGCTAGTGCGTGGTTTTTAGTCCTAATGCTGGCAAAGAGTACATTTTTTTTTTTTTCATAAATTATATTTGAAATATGTTTTTGGTTTTTATGTTATAAATTCATCACATTTGTTTTCTATGAGAAAAGAAATCATTTTATCTCCACTTCTCAATCATGCAAGTTGTAATACAAAGCTATAATTTGAAATATTTCAAATACCTAAATATGTTTTGCATATTTTACAAGAAAACAATTTGTAATTTTACAAAGGATTGTCTTTTTTGGTAGGCCAACTGTTCCTTTATAATGAAGAAACATTATCAGCAAGCTTATGAGCCATTTACGGCATGCCCAACAATATGTTGTGTAGTAGCAAATAGCATATGTGAATTTAATTGATTTTTTATTTCATGAATAAACTTATATCAATTAGAATTATCATGGGAAATTGCTAGTAATAAGAAAATTGTCTTCGGACTGGAAAACTGCAAAACATATCGCGTAAAAAAAATTTTATTTTGCATTTTAAATTCCACCTGAAAGTAGGCCAAAACGAAAATACTAGCCTTTTCAACAAGACACACAAATCCCAGTAGTGACTTGTGATAATAACATTAATTGTGTCTATAGTAAAGCTAATAATGCTTTTAGAATGTTTAGAAATTACTCAGTTTACATAGTTTTTCATGAATACACGGTAGAGTTGCTGCTGGTATTCTAGTTCGTGAACAAGAGTTTTGGGTTCGATTCCAAGTTTTTACAAAGAAATTTACTAACCGTGAAATAATGCTGAAGATAGCATTTATGTATATGGTAAATAGATCGATTTCATTTGGGTGAAACATTATTATTTTTTGGCTTTGAAAATGCATGGCCACACGTGGCCAATAGCAGAGCCACAAGTGGCTTGCCAAGCAACAGTTGGCTACTAACGACATGGGGCAGACCAGAAGCAGAAAGCCAGTGGGCTACTGCTGCCACACATAGCCCACTGATGGTACTGGCATGTTTGCGGTAGGCCTACAGTTCAGTTGGTTGCGCAGGAGCGGGCCGCTTGTGGGCAGATTGTATTTTGTTACATGGGCATTATCTAAACAGTGGCTCAGATGTGGTCAACTGCAAGAGGCATCATGTGGCCAGCAGCATCTATGGGTGCATTAGTGTGGTTGACTGATTGTTAACTGATTATGGAAACCGGATGAGGGCGACTGGTTTACAAGCAGATTTGCACAACTGACTTTTGCTACTTGGGTAGTTTATACCCCACACGCACGTAAGTTAAACCAGATCAGTTAGTGTCAAGGAATCGAACGCGAAAACTCTATACCTGTAGTGAACGCTTTGTCTAACATGGCTTTGAAGATAGCCATTTTCCGGTTTAAAAATTGAAACGACGCGCGACTTATAGATGTAGCGGAACTGAAGAATATAACGGGAGTTAAAACGTTTACCCTGAATAACATTTTTAATGAGAGTAGTAAATGCAAGTGAAAGATTAAAACAGAAAAAATTATTAAAATCCGAGGGAGAAAAACATCTCTTGAAACTAATGGTTTTATGATTACGTGCTCAGAACAATTAGCACTGGAAATTACAACAATATCAACATCATAACTGTTACTGTCTGCCCTGTTACACTTAAACTTATCTGTGACAGTGTCGTTCCAAGACGAGTTTTCATAAGTTAAGCACTTTTATTTGTTTTTTTTTTTTTTTTACCTTTTGTTTCACTGCCTCTAGCAGACAGTATTTCCAGACATTCAAGGATGTGTGGTTTTCTTTGCATTCAGTAATGTCTTGTAACTCAACATGCTGGGAAAACCCTCTGTGCATTTATAGCCATTAACTTGATTCCCTTCATACGTTTATCTCTGGTCTTCATATCTTTGCCCTTGCAGGTCACCTACCTGTTACACGCTTTGTAAAGCAAACGACCGTCGTTATTTTTCCTGCTATGAAAAGTTAACGGTTCCCACTGAAGCCATAGTCTCCAGGTAAAACCCCTTCGTGATCCATTAGCATTAGCACACATTCACATTATTTAATTATGGCGCTTCTGAGTAATGCATACATTTTCCTGCTAGCACATAAGTTTTAATTAGAACTCCCTCGAAACAAATAACAGATATTAGATATGATTATTTTTTTAATTGGTGACAGCTCATTAACCGTAGTGCAAATTAAATAAAAATAATAATATTTTCTATCCTACAAATTAAAATAATTAATCTGAAGTTCTCGGTGATTTAGAGATTCATCACATTATTTATTTCATACCACGCTTGCGAAGTATGTCATAACAGATCCAATAATAAATGGCGTAGAAGCAAAGAAGGAAGTATCAAATCATATAAAATATGTTAAGTACAGTAGGTTACCTGTTAAAGTGACCTTTACTCGTTCACTCGCCGCGTCTGCAATAGTGGACATGTTGCTCATTACTGGTTTTTATGGCCAGTGTTGTACACAGCAAGGCATCAGTGCCCAGTCTGCCTCGTGCCGAATCTTACTTTTGGAATGTCATGCAATTATTCTGCAACATGAATGGTTGATGCCGATATAGTCGAACAAGCAATACCTGGTCCACTGGCTGCAAGACAACTGCTCAACACAAGTACAGAACTCACCAAGAAATAAGCGATCGCAACACTTGAACCACGAAATTAATGTACGACCGAACGTGTCACATGTCTACATCATCAACACTACCCTGGTCGTGTTCAAATATTTCGATACTCTTCAGTTTAAAGTCTGAGATGACCGCATGATTTGTTGAACCTAAAAATCAAAACGGCTTTGTTCAGATCGCGAGATATGTTATAGCGTAGTAACTTCAAGAGCTAATATGTTATAGCGTAGTAACTTCAAGAGCTAATATGTTATAGCGTAGTAACTTCAAGAGCTAATATGTTATAGCGTAGTAACTTCAAGAGCTAATATGTTATAGCGTAGTAACTTCAAGAGCTAATATGTTATAGCGTAGTAACTTCAAGAGCTAATATGTTATAGCGTAGTAACTTCAAGAGCTAATATGTTATAGCGTAGTAACTTCAAGAGCTAATATGAGCGTAAGAGATGCAAGCTCTGCTAGTGCGTCAAAGTGTAATGTGTGAACAAATATCGAATAGAAAATTAATATTCGTCATTTTATCGGCAAATATAAAAATGGCGAACAAACAGGTACATCTAAAATTATTTATAGGAATGAAAGTTTACAATGTTGTGGCTATTCTGAAAATGCAAATAAACTAAAAACAAAAATGTAATTATTAATTTAATAATAATGTTACTTTTCAGAGGATTCTAATGAAACATACAAATTCGCTTTGCTAATTGAAGTACGAACTTGCAATTGATACTGAGTATAGTCCGTCTCACGCTTAGATTGCAGTACAGGGCTTATGTGCGCACTGTTGCCAGATTGCTTCAGTTTTGTGACGTAACTGGCAAGCTGAGAAACAAATGGGCGATGAAAGAAACGGCCTGATTAAGATCATTTTTATCTGTTTACCTCCCTGCCAACACGTAAACGAATCCCATCCTGCGATGCAAATCTAAGCGGCTCCTTTGAAACTGAAGCCAGTGAGAAACCCTATCATTGTGAGTGCATGGCTCGCACACAACTAAAATGTCATTTTTTTAATGCTGGATAAAGATAACGCATCAGGCAACAGTGCGCACAGGAACAAAGACGGAGTTAACTATAGGAACTATGCATTGGAAAGAGAGAGTGAATGTCCATTACACCGCACACTGCAATCTATAGCCAGAAACGACTCTCGTTATAAGTACTTATTCTTCACAAAAACCTACTATCGTGAAAATGGCATTGAGTGAAAATGGTGGTAGAAGTTCTTATGTGTAGGTGATTGGGATAATCGATTTATTGGTGCATTCTGGTTCTCGACCTTACCCTCTCTTAATACTGGTAATGTTATTTGTAGGTTATGTTGGCAACGCAGTTCTATAAGTCCTCCTGAAGAGCGCGTGGAATATACACTCATTGACATAAAAATTGTCGAATTCATAAAGAGGCGATGAAGTGGAATAAATGGACTCAGGTTAACGGCAACGATAACTCAGCAGATCACAACGATCAAAGTGTGCAGTTGAATAGTATCATTAGTTCATCATATTTATCGTGGATACATGCGGTCATATGGTTCGGCATGGATTAAATGAGATGTCTTATTCTATCCTGTCAAACATCGTTCCATAGTTGTTACTAAGGTCGCTCAAAATGCTGCAGACCACTTGATTGCTGTAAGTTGCCATCCCAGCTGACTCTATATTTATTATACAGGTGACAAGTACATATATAGAGAGCTAGCGAAGTGAGGGTGTTAACACCACAAAGATAGCCATCTGAAACTCATGCTGTATGTGGGCGGGCATTTTCATGTTGGAAAATTGCTTGTTATAGCCGGGCCATGTAGGCAACCATAAATGTCGTAGAATCTCCTGAACTTATCGCAATATAACGTAAAGGATTTATTTTTCGTGAGTTGCTGTCTTTCAAAATTGCGGACCAATAACAATATATATATCTCAATTCAATGCGTACATGATGTACTGCAGACATACAAAACTTGGTTTTAATCGGTTGAATGGTTCCCGAGATGCCATATCACCCTAAATTTTAAAGTGAACGCCATTTTGATAGTAAGCGCCCGGCGTGGTCGAAAACTTTTGAAGTTAGATTTCCTTGATATGATCTATATATGTGTACCGAATTTGGCGAAATTCCCTTCAAGCGTTCAAATGTCAATTTTTTTTTGGGAGGTGGGAGTAGCAACATATACAGAGTAGCAGCAAAAGGTAGCCATATTGTGTGTTGTGTAGGTGGCTGAATTAAATGTAAAATGTAATTAGGATTGTACAGTTCGGTTAGTGTTTAACAATGTTTAACATTCTGTAATTGTTATTGAAAATTAGTTTATGTGAATATTTTGAAAATAATGATAATGAAATATAAAAAAGTGATTTTGTGTGCCAATTCATTTGCTAAATATATATAGTGTAAAATGTAAAATAGTGATTGAAGTGACCTAAGCACACCTACACTGATTTAGGTTAACTAACCAAACTGACCTAACCTAACTTAACTCATACACTCATACACACACATACAGGAAAGTAATTTCATAAACCTACCTTTCCTTCGGAAAGTAGGCCAAAAATCCGTGAAAATGGTAAAAAAAAAAAAAAATTATTATATTAACAGCTTGCCTACACTGTTTTCCAGAGAGGTAGGCGAAAGATAAAACCAGGCAGTCAGAATAACACATGTGTGGCATTTCATCGCGTGTAATGAAGTCCTGCTGTTAATAGTTTAATTTGCACAGGAAAGCGTGACGACGCGACTTGCGCGTATGAGCGACGGGGCACTGGGCGCGCGTGTGATTGTCGCCCCTATCGCTGTACCTCGAATGTGAACAAAACCTCGGGACCTTGTACTGGAGGGCGTAGCTGCGCGTTCAGTGCCAAGAAGCGACGAAGCAATACGTGCGACATTAATACGCAACCCTAGCGCCTCATCGTCCTTACGCGCAGCGTTTCCGTCGTGCTGCTGTACTCGGCAAATTATACCAGTAACAGTGGGATTTTATTACACCAGATGAAAGTCCACAGATAAAACTACACCCATATTGTCGTGGTTTTCTCTTACTGCTTAAGGAAACTGCATAGGTAACCTTTATAAATGTGATATTTAACCATTTTCACGATTTTTTTCTCTGCGAAAACTCTCAGTATGACAAAAGTAAAAAATAGCAGCATAGATATTGTTTTTCTCTTTTCTGGCGGAAAGTCGTATATCCATAACGATTATTTACCGTGATTCGCGTATTCGCAAAAAACAGTTTTACAGAAAATGTTTACGTCCTTACTCTTAAAATGACGCGTTGCCATATCTCAGCCATCCAGTTGTAACTAAACTGACGCGTTGCCATATCTCAGCCATCCAGTTGTAACTAAACTGACGCGTTGCCATATCTCAGCCATCCAGTTGTAACTAAACTGACGCTTTGCCATATCTCAGCCATCCAGTTGTAACTAAACTGACGCGTTGCCATATCTCAGCCATCCAGTTGTAACTGACGCGTTGCCATATCTCAGCCATCCAGTTGTAACTAAACTGACGCGTTGCCATATCTCAGCCATCCAGTTGTAACTAAACTGACGCGTTGCCATATCTCAGCCATCCAGTTGTAACTAAACTGACGCGTTGCCATATCTCAGCCATCCAGTTGTAACTGACGCGTTGCCATATCTCAGCCATCCAGTTGTAACTAAACTGACGCGTTGCCATATCTCAGCCATCCAGTTGTAACTAAACTGACGCGTTGCCATATCTCAGCCATCCAGTTGTAACTAAACTGACGCGTTGCCATATCTCAGCCATCCAGTTGTAACTAAACTGACGCGTTGCCATATCTCAGCCATCCAGTTGTAACTAAACTGACGCGTTGCCATATCTCAGCCATCCAGTTGTAACTAAACTGACGCGTTGCCATATCTCAGCCATCCAGTTGTAACTAAACTGACGCGTTGCCACATCTCAGCCATCCAGTTGTAACTAAACTGACGCGTTGCCATATCTCAACCATCCAGTTGTAACTAAACTGCTAATGAAGTTGACTTTTCCAGGGAGAGAATGGAAGCCGTCACTCTAAGGAATTACCCGCAAATTTATTACACCAGTGTTTACATACAGTAAGGCAGATTGAGTGGTAAAGTTTATTGCCATGCATCTGTGGGAGCGATCGTGCATTTTCTCGTTGAAGATTAACATTCTTTCTGAAGTTGCAGCTTTGTATTGCAGCGACGCTTAACATTCCTTTGTTTCCAACCCTGGACATCTGGCACTATCTCCATAAAAATAAAGATTATAGAAACATCCATTAGAATTAAGGAAGTTTACTAGAAAAATAGTTTACAGGGGACTTTGGAGACATCGGGAATGCTAATCTTCTGCAAGTTGACTCGCAATAGTACGTGCGGAAACAGGATATATAATCCATTCACTGTTACTTCATACTTTTCTGAAGCCCTGCTAAAGTTCTACTTCCAGGATATTCCTCCGCCTCATGCAAACTAAGCTTAACTAAGTCTGGAAAATTACAGCAAAGGACAATGCACCGAATTCCTACTCACTCAGTGTAACAGTATTTTGTATAAGAACTATTATTCCTAGACACTACCAACACACACGTTTTCTCACTGTTTTTAATTCTAATTATTTATAAATGAAGCATTATAATTTATAGATAAAATATAAATAATATTTCAATTTAACAGAAAAAAAAGTAACTCTTATGAACACAAGTATAAAACGCGTGTGATATATGGCATATTTTGGAAATAACTAAACATGTCATACATGGAGAGATTTTTCAAAGGTTTTATTCAAAAATGGTGAAGAAACTGCGAATAGACTATACAATAGTCGCGCCGTCTTAATAACGTACTTGGATCCACCCACCCAAGTGAAATAGAGAGACAGAACGACTTTTAAAGCACCAATCACAGGCACTCCCTCCCACCTGTTGTATCACCGTCGTTCAGTTGATACCCTCCCCAGGGGAGAAGTGGCCCGACAATGGCACAGCTCCCATGTACTAAGTTAGAGCTATGGTAATGCCATTGCATGTTTCTGAATGGTGGAAAGAGGCAATATTTGTTGAGTTTGCGCATGTCACTGCTATCGTAAGTTCGATGTTTTTTCCAGGATTCCAGAAAAGTAGAACATCTTCAATACAAACTTGATGAGACCTGAAATTTGCGGTTTGTATGAATGAACTTTGTATTACCGGCGGTTTCTA
Organism: Dryococelus australis; assembly: GCA_029891345.1. Lineage (NCBI taxonomy): Eukaryota > Metazoa > Arthropoda > Insecta > Phasmatodea > Phasmatidae > Dryococelus > Dryococelus australis. The sequence goes on along the minus strand of CM057007.1, from coordinate 3,217,088 downwards.
ATATTTCGATATGGGTTATATTTATTTCTATATGGGTTATATTTATCGCAATTTAACCATTGTGGTTCATCACATAGGGAAATAACGCATTCTTATTACAAGCATGCTTTTTTTTTTTACTAGCGTACTTGGCATTACATTTAAATAGGAATTATAGTATATGCGCGGTTTCTTCGCACCTTTGGAATCAAAACTTTAAAAAATCACCCAGTGTATGACATATTTTTTCCTAAGTATGGCTATGACATGTATCAAAAGCGTTTTACACTTCTGTTAACATAAAAGTGTCTAATTTTTTTGTTAAATTGAGCGTTTACTTTTGTTTGATCTATAATTTATATTATTTCATGAGATGGAGTAATATCCTGAAGTATAAATTCAACAGGTATTCAGTAAAGTTGTGACATGGATTATAGCTATTTGACTCTATAAAAGTACTTTATAAAGAACAATAGAGTAACTGAAACGTACATAACGTACATGCTGCTTGTACAGTTCATTTCAAAAGAGATATTGTGAAATGAGGGTTATAATGACTAATCGTATAGACTTCCCCACGAAATCAGACCTTGGAGTGACGGTGCAATATGCAATTACACCTATGACACAGAACCCAACCTGATAGGCCTCGTGGAAGGTAATCGATGACGACAACAGTAAACACTATCGAAGATAGGAAAATGAACTCCATCTGTTATTGGCTGTTTATGGTAAATTGTAAACTGTTGAAAGCCCTGCTTAAGATCTACTTGTATGCACATTGCGTTTTCTTCCGTCATATGTTCAATTAGCATTTTCATGGACCTGATCACTTTATTTATGCGTCGGTCAAGTGGAATTGTGAAATTACTAGAAAAAGTAAATATTTTACTAATTTGATAATTCTCACACTTATGTGCATTGACAAAAGACAGAATAAGAAGGAAATAATTTTTACTATTCACAAATGTTTTGTTAAACACTTTTAAATCAACGGTAAATCATAGAACTACTTTCTCTCCCTCGTTTCCAACGTTACAGGTGCCCATTGCCTGTCAGTGAGCCCGTTACAATATATTCAGGTAGGAGCAGTGATATTTTCAAAGGTAGATTTCAAAAGTGTTTAATTGACTACGAACAGCCTGCACCTGATTTGAACCCGCGACCGTCCACCAACAGAAATACTGTGCCGCGTGAAGTCATCCCTACCCTTCTGATACTGACGTCACTTGATACTTATTGGCTCTGTTGTACTCTGGAGGCGGGGATTCGAATTCAAAATGCTGATAGTCTTTCAAAACGTAGAAAAATGCGCTGCGCCTACATATTCCTAACAAATATTCAAATAAAAGCTGTTGTTAGGCTCCACTTTTGAACTGTTGTGTTTGGCAAATATTGAACTCTCGCCCGTCCTATTTGCTGGGTTTGTAGCGGTGTCCACGTTGCAGAACTTTATTTATTAATTTTTTCACAACGGAGATGTGTGTAACAAAGTTCTTCTGCAGAATACTTGGTAGTTTTCCAATAACAAGCAGCTTTTTACCATTCTCCATTACTCGTCGTACAATATAGAAGTGAAAATGATCACCGTAAACGGAGCGCTTGAGATCTGCTCGTATACATCATATGCAAAATTAACAATTTATTTATGTGTCGGTCAAGTAAAACTCTCCAATTATTAAAAAATTAAATTTTAAAAAGATTGCTGACTCGTACACTGGGCATTAAAAACAGAGAGCCAAAAAAAAATGGATGTTAGTATTCACAAATGTTTGCCTTAACTCTTTTAATCCAACGTCAAGATATAGTACTATTTCCCCTCCGTTGTTACCAACTTTACTGTGCGCATGCCAGTTGGTTAAAATAGTATATGCAGTTGGAGGGAGTGACATTTTTCAAAAGTTTATTTCAGAAGTACTCAATTAACCGCAAACAGCCTATACTCCCATTTATCACTTCTATTTTGTTCCACCGCGAGTCGACGAGGTTAAAACTTATCTTCAATCTACGAGAAAAATTGCACAGGCTGGTGCCGAAAATAAATCCGTGCCTAACATGTAAAAAAAAATAAAATTCTCTGAGCAACGGAGCTGCAATCTTAAGGCGTGGTCACTAGAAAGCTCGTATAGTAAACGATTTCCAAATAATTGTTCTTGTTTCATACCTGAGCGTGTGTGTTTGTGGTCAGTGCTTTGAACGCGACATTATACATTATAGAGAGTGGTTCCATTGTTGGTTGTCTGATCTTTCCACATCCCTATATCACAGTATATATATATATATATATATATATGTGTGTGTGTGTGTGTGTGTGTGTGTGTGTGTAAGCATTAATACAACTAATATTATTGGGATAAATAAACATAGACGTAAGCACGAAGCATAAAAAATTAGTAGTCATAGAAACCTGACAAACATTCAAAATATTTGACCGTATATGTATAAATAAATTGTCTCTGAAACGTAAAATGTCATAATAAATAAGACGGAGTCAAAATGTCATAAATAAGACGGAGTCAAAATGTCATAAATAAGACGGAGTCAAAAAGTCATAATAAATAAGACGGGGTCAAAATATTTGCGTCTGTAAATCACTACGTAGAGCTAACTAATTTGAAGTAAATATCTACATTTCTCTTCAGAATTATACAAAATGCATTTATACTACATAGGATAAAAATGGGTTAAGTGAAAGGGGTTAAATAATACATTCGTCAAATCAGGAAAATGTTGGTGTTGAATTTCGGTCATACATAGTTTAGGGAATATCATGGTAAATGCAAATACCAGAAATAAAGCCACTTTTTAAATAAAGTTTTTATTTTTATTTTGTTAATATTCTATCATCTTTATGCTGATGAGCACTGTCAGGTACAACAAATAACGTGTGTTTTTTTGAGAAGAGGGAGAAATACTTTATTAATTTCACTTTTACTTATTTTGGAGGTCATAACATTTATTTTTACAATTTTATATGCGAACCAATGGAGCTGTATCCTCGGCTAGCTACGCTTAACAATACATACATACAAGCTTCACTGGTTCCAACAATTGCAGGAAAAGAAAAATAAATACTTCGTCTTATGTCTTACAGAAATAAAATTCGAATTGTAAGTATGATGGTAGAAAATATATTAAATAATGAAAAGAAAACAAAATCAGTATGTATTGTTGCTATATATTTCCCCCCTTCAGAAAATTGTCTTCCTTTAATTTTTACTTTAATTGTTCTTAATGTAAACCTAAATTTATGTGCTGACTGAAAAGAATATGTAAATAGTGGGTGTGAAAAAGAAAATTAATAATTGGCGTTAGCTGGAGTATAATTACTTCGTCACGCCATCCTTACAATAAACTTAATATTAAAAGTTTTAAAATTAAAGATGGTAAATTAATACTGATTTACTTTAATTAGTTCTGAAAACGTATGTCGGAAAACTTAAATAAAATGCTGCCTCACGTAAATGAGTTTACTGTTAGATCAAACGCCCCAAAAAACAAACTGAATTTTAATGTTTCAAAAGTTTAATATTCACAGAATTCTAGGTTTGCTTCTAGTAAAAATCTCTCGCGTTATCGTATGAAGAGTTTTCAACGTATTAAAGTCTTCAGAGCTCATACAATTTACTGGCCCGGCACTAGCCCAATCCATAGAGCGGTGGACCTCTGGTTTGCCATAATTACATATAAAATCAAAATCCAAAATCCAAAACTTCAAAACTCATAATATTTTGAGAGATCGTAGTGTATTTGAACAGAATAATGTTCCAAATGACATGTGTGAGCCCCTCCGGGTCAAACAAGAATTGGCATCACCTGGCTGGAGATGTGTGTTCTCACGCTCATAATGGCGCCTGGCTCCAAGCGGCGTCACGTCACATGCCGACTGGAACAACTCCGAAAATAATCAGTAGGCCTGCGAATCTCGGCCCTCTTCTTCTCGTGGGCGGATTCTCCTGCCTAGACTGTAACTTCTGGTACCTACAGCTGTTAACTAATTTAGAATGGCGCCGGGGATTTGCATATCAAAATCCAGGCGAAAATATTTCGGCCTTTATTTCAAAGGTCCCACCCAAAACCCAGCTACTCCCTTCAACTATCTCTATCCTAGTAGAAACGTAAAAGTCCTACTTCCGGTGAGCGAAAAAGAAAATAACGAGAAAATAAAATATAATTAAAACACATGTGAAAAACTGTTCATTACACTGGAAAAATTATACAATTAATATAGGAAATTAAAAACTCTATACGCATTCACTATTTAAGATTTATAGATCAAAATACATAATTCCATATATTCTTGAGTTAAAATAAAATGAATGGGTGGGTGGGTCGTTCACAAAATAATTATTTAGTGCCTTTAAAAATTACTGAAAATAAGCTGTAGGCGCTGAAATTAATATTACGTAAAAATGTAAATAAACAATATATAAAAGTGTTAAACACAAACATTGCAGGTTAATATAAATCAAAATAAAAATAATAAATTTGGTATAGCGAACCGCTATAACTTCCTAACAGTAAGGTACACATGTACCGAAATAATTAAAAACTGGAAGAAGCCAATGGTTGTAACATCCGTAAACACACGTACACATTTATACACCGATACGTAGACACACAGAACGTTCACAATTAATTAATTTGTTTGACATTAGTTACAGATGTTTAGCATGTTTGTCTTATTTCAAAGTTTTTACAAAAGTGTGGAAAATTACAACAGCAGAGATTTTTCAAAGTAAAGTGGTTGGTTTTGACTAAGAAGGGTGGAACCGACGAAGATAAAACGAGGTCGATATGTAGCAGCGCCGAAATGCAAGGGCGAGGGAAACCGAACAGTGACATCGTCCAGCACGATTCCCACTTGTGAAAACCAGGGAGATTGAACCCGCCTAAATGGGAGGCTAGCAGGCTAACCGCTTACCCACCACGGACCCCACATGCGATCATCATACCTCCCTTAGAATACGTTCAAAACCACGAATGTGTACCCAAAATCCCGGTTTAAAGGTGAAAGCTAGAATTAGTAAGAGCCAGTAAAAAGCTGACGAGTAGAACATTAAGCTTATAATTTTGTTATTTGGGTAAGAGCGCCCAAAAAATTAATTATATTTTCTAATATTTAGAAATACATTAAGAGGAAGCTGGTAGTAGGGTCTGGTAACTGATAGAGAAGAGTTAATATTGCGCCCTTATTTAAACCAGAAATTCGTGAGACATCACTGGGTCTGCCTTAGTGTTTATAGTCACTAAAGACGCCCAAAAGGTAATCACACACTAAACCTGAACCATTGAGAATTTCACTGTTTAAATCAGTTATCAACACCTGACTTATTCATCAGTCACTTCGGTCAATTTAAGGGATGATGAATTAAAGAAATTGTGCCAGTTTTCCTTCATTTAATGATTCAGTGGCATTTTCTAATGATGATTCGTCAATCATTTAATTCGTTGTTTTTCAATGATCTGTTTTTGACTGACGTATCAGTTAAACAACGTGTATCAAATAAAATAACCCGCAAAGAAGTAAACCCACTAACAATATATTTTTTGATGTGAGTTTTGTCTTTATATTACCATTTTGCGAGGCGACATGAACATTCAGTCTTGCATTCCGTTTTGTCTTTCATTTAGTTCTCACGTAATCACCAGAGCACTCGGTATGAAGGTGTGAACTACGCTAAATGTGGTTAAGTGTGTGCATTCATACGTACTATTTATCTTAACAATCCTAATGTTACAAAGACATGGTGGCTGAGTGGTTAGACTGCTCGACTCCCACCAAGGAAAACCGGATTTCCTCTAGTGGGAATCGTGCCAAACGATGCTGATTGTCTGCGGGTTTCCTTGGGGATCTCCCGTTTCCCCCGTCCTTTCATTCCGGCGCTGCTCCCTACTCACCTCACTTTACCCACATAGGTTCTCAAGACCTCGATGTTAAGAGCCACCCTAATCTCTCCACTCTATGTCCACGCCTATTAGAAAGAGGATAAAGCCTTAGTAGCTGGATTTTTATTTCAAATTTTTAAATATTTTTGTTAGGGCAAAGAAAGTAATTCATTAATACCCAAATATTATTAATGTCAGACCGCTGCTACTTATTTCACTTTCAATCAGCCTTAGGAAGTAACTCATACTACAAGATAATCTCTTAAAAACACTCATTACAATTGAGTAAATGTTTAGCAATTTGTTTTCAAAATGCTGAAGTCAAAATAAAAAATGATTATAGTATTTTTTATGGTAACTAACCACCTTAACATAAAAATGTTTTTTTTTTCTAAACCTAAAAATCTTATCAATATTACATCACTCTTGCAAAATTAAGAAATATCACTGTCAATTTAAAAATTAACACTCGGTTTGTCGTGCCGCTACTACATACTCTTGTGATCGTGTAGACAGGCAGCAGAATGTTTAAGCTATCCGTGGCGTATCCGTCACAGCCTGGGCTGTCTTGTAATGCTCGACCCATCCCAAACTGGAATAGAAGAATTGATATAAACGAAAACTCAGCTGCTGTTTTAAGATACTATATGGAAGTTAGAGAGAACAAGTAACTCTAGTATAACTATGATCTCTGGTTCATGGCAGGATCGTAATTCAAGTGGGCGACCGTTATAACCCGAAGAGTGAATTTGTGGTATAGCGATCTCGCTAGCCGTGCATAACCAGTATCCGAGTCCCAACAACGAACTGCTCACATGCAAATACAACTACCATAAACTGCGTGGATTGGGTGTGAGGTTAGAACACTGTTTAGAAAATAACTACTTCAACATATTTTTATACTTCCTCTAACCAATTTTCAATGCAGTTTTATTTAATTCAAAAAGGTAAAAGTATTTTATTCAAATAAAAGTGCTTGCCTTTTGAAAATTAAGATGTAAACAAACACGTTGATCACTGTCGACCACCGGGACATCAACAGTTGTAATGCTGTGTATGCGTGGAAGAGAAATCGGTCTACCTCAACTTTAGTTAGTGGTATAACCTTAGTGGAACAACTTTAGTTAGTGGTATAACCTTAGTGGAACAACTTTAGTTAGTGGTATAACCTTAGTGGAACAACTTTAGTTAGTGGTATAACCTTAGTGGAACAACTTTAGTTAGTGGTATAACCTTAGTGGAACAACTTTAGTTAGTGGTATAACCTTAGTGGAACAACTTTAGTTAGTGGTATAACCTTAGTGGAACAACTTTAGTTAGTGGTATAACCTTAGTGGAACAACTTTAGTTAGTGGTATAACCTTAGTGGAACAACTTTAGTTAGTGGTATAACCTTAGTGGAACAACTTTAGTTAGTGGTATAACCTTAGTGGAACAACTTTAGTTAGTGGTATAACCTTAGTGGAACAACTTTAGTTAGTGGTATAACCTTAGTGGAACAACTTTAGTTAGTGGTATAACCTTAGTGGAACAACTTTAGTTAGTGGTATAACCTTAGTGGAACAACTTTAGTTAGTGGTATAACCTTAGTGGAACAACTTTAGTTAGTGGTATAACCTTAGTGGAACAACTTTAGTTAGTGGTATAACCTTAGTGGAACAACTTTAGTTAGTGGTATAACCTTAGTGGAACAACTTTAGTTAGTGGTATAACCTTAGTGGAACAACTTTAGTTAGTGGTATAACCTTAGTGGAACAACTTTAGTTAGTGGTATAACCTTAGTGGAACAACTTTAGTTAGTGGTATAACCTTAGTGGAACAACTTTAGTTAGTGGTATAACCTTAGTGGAACAACTTTAGTTAGTGGTATAACCTTAGTGGAACAACTTTAGTTAGTGGTATAACCTTAGTGGAACAACTTTAGTTAGTGGTATAACCTTAGTGGAACAACTTTAGTTAGTGGTATAAACTTAGTGGAACAACTTTAGTTAGTGGTATAACCTTAGTGGAACAACTTTAGTTAGTGGTATAACCTTAGTGGAACAACTTTAGTTAGTGGTATAACCTTAGTGGAACAACTTTAGTTAGTGGTATAACCTTAGTGGAACAACTTTAGTTAGTGGTATAACCTTAGTGGAACAACTTTAGTTAGTGGTATAACCTTAGTGGAACAACTTTAGTTAGTGGTATAACCTTAGTGGAACAACTTTAGTTAGTGGTATAACCTTAGTGGAACAACTTTAGTTAGTGGTATAACCTTAGTGGAACAACTTTAGTTAGTGGTATAACCTTAGTGGAACACCTTTAGTTAGTGGTATAACCTTAGTGGAACAACTTTAGTTAGTGGTATAACCTTAGTGGAACAACTTTAGTTAGTGGTATAACCTTAGTGGAACAACTTTAGTTAGTGGTATAACCTTAGTGGAACAACTTTAGTTAGTGGTATAACCTTAGTGGAACAACTTTAGTTAGTGGTATAACCTTAGTGGAACAACTTTAGTTAGTGGTATAACCTTAGTGGAACACCAGAACCTCGCGAACTCCATTGTTTCTAAGGCCATGTTCATCAGTTTATGTTGTTAGCATTGGATGTGAACCAGTGGATTTTCACTTTTTCTTTCGGGTTTCGAGTGTAGAGCCACCAGAGAGCCGGAAAACAAATAGATTGGCGGGAATAATTCTTCGATGACAAAGCAACAGCAGTGCTTCAGATTTTAAAACAGAACGCTGTATAAAAAGCGTGTCATTAAATTTTAATACTACTGAGAAAAAAATAACTAGTGGTATAGACACTAAAATAGCAGCAAATCGTATCAAATAACGTAAGTTTTTCGGAATTTATTTTTAGTAGCATTTGCCAATTCCAGATTTTCGTGTCTAGTTCGGATATAAATTCCGTAACTACCGTTATCATAATCCTGCGCTTTACAAACCTGTATTTTCGCAAGGTAATTCAGCGAGGACTAACTGAAATATAGTAATAAACCAAAATCAAAACTTACGTTACGCCGCTATTTAAAATTTGACATATCAGGTTATATTTTCATGTCTTTATATATTATAAAACTGTTGAATTAATTCTTGTCCACATTTACTCGACGAACACAAAGATAATATATGAGTAATGTTTTAACTTAACACATCTTTCGATTATTGTACTTTCATTAATGCTTCAGGTATATGCCAACTTGTTACAGAAATTTCATCCTAGGAAAGACAGAAAAGATGAACCCTGATTGTGGCTACACAAACGCTTTAAGAATTTTGTTCATGTTGTGAAATTTTTTTTAGTCCATCCACTCAGTTGGTTAAATGGTCTAATGTACAGTTTACATGTTTGGCTATATATCTTGGGAAATATATGTGCCAGTAAAAGAAGCACGTGTGAAATTATCAACTGTATATCACTTTTGACATAATTTGCAAAAATATTTATCCTGATACACGCTAAGTCGAAAATTCGATTCTTTGATATACACTACAATTCTCTGTAGGAAAGTATCAAGTGTTGCTTCATTTATGACAAAAAACCTGGTTGATTAAATTTTATGGTTTTATTTGTTTCCCTCACAGCTATAATTCCCTTTGTGTGCCCTTCTGTTATATCTGCTTAGCTTAGCACATCTGACTTGAGTTTTTGGATCGTTGCCAAATATAAACATATTACATTGTCATTTCATCAAAATCCACTATATCATATTTTAATGTAATTCTAAATGTTTTTATTAGCTGTTAGAGTAAATAAAATTTTTCGTTGAATAATTTTGTTGAAAAAAAAAAAAACTTATCCCGTTTGTCTTTACCTTCCAATATTTTTATTTATCCATCAGTTAGCTAATTTTTCCTTGTGTTTTTCGTAACTTACGCGTAAAATGAAAATTCTTATTGGGAACTATAAATTGTTAAAATCCCTGGAGTGTTTATTTAGTCAGTGATACTAGGTAACTAGGCCAGCACGACAAGGGCGTATCTCAAAGCTCATTATAGAATGAAGGCTCACTGTCGACTCCCTCTTTAATCACCTAAAGTTCTAGGAGATAACGGCCTCTAGTCGGAACTGTAGAACCAGCAATCACGCGAACATGCAAACTACAGAATACATTATTAACTCGCTCCCAAAGAACAAGAGTTAGAACTTGGGCGTGATCAGAGAATAGCACTCGGCCGAATATGAGAATATATATTAATATATTTACTTCTCTCTCTCTCTCTCTCTCTCTCTCTCTCTCTATATATATATATATATATATATATATATATATATATATATATATATATATATATATATATATATAAACATAATGGCTTGTCGGAATCGCAATTTTAGTGTTCTTGGTACGTATAAATAATGAAAACTAACTAATTTACTGAAACGAGATAATTATCATTTAAATAAAATCTCACGATTTACTTTAAATTGTATTTAAAATCGCGCTATGGAATGTTTTCGTGATTTTATTTTTTATTTAAAGCATTTTTTTGTAAATAAGATTTGCTAAACATGCCTTAAAATAAATTAAAACATAGCCTTTCAGTCGCTCTTGTTAAATTATCTGTAAATGACATAGTTTATTTTATTTTAAAGGTCTAAAAAAAAACTGAAATTGTGACTTTACTATGCTGTAATGCAAAAACTATGTGATATGATTTTTTTTTTTGCGAGGAAAGATTATAATCCATTCACGGCTAATAGTGTATTTTAGTATGTTCTGGGACATGGCCTTATCAGCGTTCGAAAAAGGAGTCGGCAATTTTGTCCCCGAAATTTCTCCCCCCCCCCCCCCCCCCCCTTCCTCTTCAACCAAACCAACCTAAATTTCCAAACATTTGTGAAAATAGTACTTGCTCCTCAATGCAGCTGAGGTGTCCCAAAATCAGCCACAATGAGTGATCTGAAGAGTCGATAAATAAAAATTAGAAAATTATTTTTTAAATTTAATTTTAAATACATTTTATAATTAAAAATTTTAAGGCATAAGAAATGAGTTGGTTATCAGTGGGCTCGTATTTCCAAGGAGCATACGTTCGTGATGTAATAACGATTATCTAAGCTAATGTCAGGACCAACGTCTTCCTGTCCCTGTTTATAGTTATGTTTTTATATAGTATGTACCTACTCCCATACAAGGACGCATGTGCAGATAAGTTAGGCAAAATTCCTTTACAGCAAGAAAGTATCCTACGTTGATTGATTATATACATACTAAGCACACTTTGCATTAATTGGCCGCGCATTGTTTCGTATGATTTTTGATTCGTAATGAATTTTGGAGATATTTTTAATATCTTAAATATATGATACTGAAACACCATGTGTTTAAGACGCTTGGCGCACTGTCATATTTTCACGAAATACGACCACCATGTTTTCCCACAAAACGAAGTTAGTCAAATAAATCTTGATGTGTTGAAAATGTGTCGTACACTCAAACTGTCAAATTTTACTAACACATTTCAATGCTAATCTATAAATTCTTACGAATGAGCGCACAGTATCCTACCTAAAATACTGTGTTGGCCAAACTCGACTCCGTCTCCCTGTTGGGACCTAAATACGTAAAATAACGTCGTATATATTTCATTGTTGCCCTCTTATACCCGGACAATGCTTAGTCGTTCTAATAGTATTTAATAAATTTTAGAAGTTGTCCAATATGCAAACTGATTGAAGCTGGAGCAATCCAACTTTTACAATCAATAACGTTTCAGTTATGGGACAACATTCCAGCTTTCTTTGACCAACTCCGAAGCGATTTGACGGAAAAATTTTACAGCATGACAGGGACTTACGTCACTGCATTCCAGAGTACGCAACCATACATCGATATTGACGTCACATGTACGACATCATAACCCAGTACCTGCGTTTATAATAGATTCGCGTATACAGTACAATCCAGCAGTTATGTAGGACCTACATCATATATTATTCTCTGCGATAACGTTATATCACCTTTACTTACTGATTTACGTACACGCCATTGAGGATTTTATTTCAGTGCAGGTCTACGTTGGCAAATTATTCAGTGTTAAATTATAGGCATAAGCCCAGGTTTTTTTAAGAACTTTATTTCTCAATGTCGTGAAAATTACGGACGTGTCTCTAGGACATTATGAAGAAATGATTGCTACTATTTTGAAAGTAAATCACAGACAAAAATTTCCACTGAAAAGAATCTCATATTTTCCCTTTTTAATTTCGCTTTATTTCATTGTCTTGAACATGCATAGAGTTATATATTTGATTTATATCAGTAAAGTAAATATTTGCGTTGCCAAGATTTCTAATTGCTCCTGGGGATTATATTTGACACTCCCAGTGGATTAAACAATGTTTCTGTGTATTAGACAATGCTTTTGTTTACCGCACTCGCTAGAGGCCAGAAAGAGTTTGTTCGACAACTTTAAACTAACTTCCGCCTCGTATAACTCAACGATTCGAGTTTTGAATGAGGACGCTTATCAGTTGAAAAACAAATATGCTGCTAGTGGGGAAACATCGGGTTGCAGAAATTGCAATTACAACCTTCACAGAAACATTTGTTACATCCACAATTCGCTAAGTAATATAGATGCGGCAAATATAAATATAAAGTAATTTTTTTTCTCTCAAATAACGGTGTGAATTACTCAAGAGATTTTAAGACCTTGATAATGAACACACGTTCATGCATGGTTCGCAAAACGAAAAAAAAAATCAAATGATTAATTACATTGTGTAATACTAAAGCAAATAACAATATAGATGTATGTTTGGCGGTTGTTTAAAATACTTCAAGTAGCTGAACATGTTTGTCAAAAAAAATGCATCGCATTCAAAATGTCGCCCACGTACGAATATTACTCACTGAATGATGGAAGCGCTAAGGGCGTCTTTTAAACAGTAGTAAATTGCTCATTACTTCTATGTGCAAGGCACTGAACCATCACGTGGTCACACAACGTTCAACTCTTTACCTTTGTAAATTTATTACTAATTAATTTAAGTTTGGCCCCACGTTCCTGTAATGTTGTTGCTTAGAATTTCTCTAACGAATTTTCGTCCCTTAATGTTGCCTTGAAAACACCCGTGCCAGCGATTTACACTCTCTAGAAGGAGGACATAAGAGCATCTGGCACTTAAATACATACATGCAGTGTTTTCAAAACTCTCCTTGAAGCAGAACTAACGGCATAACAATCAGGAGAGTCACAATAAATCACTTATTGTTAGAGCTCTGCACACCTCTTCGTCCCTTAATGTTGCCTTGAAAACACCCGTGCCAGCGATTTACACTCTCTAGGAGGAGGACATAAGACCATCTAGCACTTAAATACATACATGCAGTGTTTTCAAAACTCTCCTTGAAGCAGAACTAACGGCATAACAATCAGGAGAGTCACAATAAATCACTTATTGTTAGAGCTCTGCACACCTCTTCGTCCCTTAATGTTGCCTTGAAAACACCCGTGCCAGCGATTTACACTTTCTAGAAGGAGGACAGAAGAGCATCTAGCACTTAAATACATACATGCAGTGTTTTCAAAACTCTCCTTGAAGCAGAACTAACGGCATAACAATCAGGAGAGTCACAATAAATCACTTATTTTTAGAGCTCTGCGCACCTCTTCGTCCCTTAATGTTGCCTTGAAAACACCCGTGCCAGCGATTTACACTTTCTAGAAGGAGGACAGAAGAGCATCTAGCACTTAAATACATACATGCAGTGTTTTCAAAACTCTCCTTGAAGCAGAACTAACGGCATAACAATCAGGAGAGTCACAATAAATCACTTATTGTTAGAGCTCTGCACACCTCTTCGTCCCTTAATGTTGCCTTGAAAACACCCGTGCCAGCGATTTACACTCTCTAGGAGGAGGACATAAGAGCATCTAGCACTTAAATACATACATGCAGTGTTTTCAAAACTCTCCTTGAAGCAGAACTAACGGCATAACAATCAGGAGAGTCACAATAAATCACTTATTGTTAGAGCTCTGCACACCTCTTCGTCCCTTAATGTTGCCTTGAAAACACCCGTGCCAGCGATTTACACTTTCTAGAAGGAGGACAGAAGAGCATCTAGCACTTAAATACATACATGCAGTGTTTTCAAAACTCTCCTTGAAGCAGAACTAACGGCATAACAATCAGGAGAGTCACAATAAATCACTTATTGTTAGAGCTCTGCACACCTCTTCGTCCCTTAATGTTGCCTTGAAAACACCCGTGCCAGCGATTTACACTTTCTAGAAGGAGGACAGAAGAGCATCTAGCACTTAAATACATACATGCAGTGTTTTCAAAACTCTCCTTGAAGCAGAACTAACGGCATAACAATCAGGAGAGTCACAATAAATCACTTATTTTTAGAGCTCTGCGCACCTCTTCGTTCCATTAAGTACGTGCATTGCTAGTTTTTTTTTTTTTTTTTTTTTTCGCCCGACGGTTCTCTTTTTATCATGTGTAATTAATAATTACTGATTTAATTTCCCCTTAGGAATCATCTTTACATATTTTCACATACGTTTACAATAGCTACCTGTGACGTATAGAGTTTGCTTAATTTTATTTGTTTTATCTCATATCGTGTTCTAAGTTAGAACAGAGTAGTCATAGTTCTGACAACCTCCTTTGTGTAGTGTATAGCCCAATCATGGTATCTTCAACCGGAGCAAACATGTTTGGATCTTTATTAAATAATTCATACATCAAAACATGTTATACTTCGGTTTAGGTTAATGTGTATTAGATTTGTAAAATAAAACTATTGCTGATGTTTATTTAAATTGTATTATTTATCTTATTTTTGATACTCATTAAAAATAGAGAGAAAACAAGTATGTTGGTAATGGATAGCAAAATATTTTTCATCCGTAACTTATTATTAAATTTATTTTTGTGAGCTAGTTATAAAGAAACGTTTCTTACGAGTAGATTTACAAATGGGAAAGTATTCAGTTTTAGTATATAAGAAATGTTTATGTTTTATTGTCTGCCCAGCGCACAAATACGGTGCTTTGTTTTATTTCCACATTACTGCTATATATATATATATATATATATATATATATATATATATATATATATATATATATATATATATATATATATATATATAAAGTATGTAGTGTTTACACGCGGCGAAGTGATACGTAGTGCGCAGCTCTAAAGTAGTACGTGAGCAGGGCTTCAAAAAAGTCGGTCGTAACAATGAATGAACTAGGGAATTGTTCCTTAACTCCAACACTGGCTTTGTCTGGCTCAACTTAACATTGCAGAAGGCAATAGGAAACCTCTGTAGTATCGTCCTGCTTTGAGAACCTTGGGTGCGCGACGGAGGTTAAGGCCATATTCCACAATGATTTTTTATTTCGTTATCTGAAATAGATTTATATAAGGGATACATAAATGTAAATATTTGTAGTGATTATGGTTTTCAACATATAGCACCGAAAAGTCGAAAATTGTGGAAAATGGAGCTCACTTTTCTATGCTCCTGATTAACTTTGCAAATAAATCACATACTGTGTGATTTATATAATATACACAACATGTAAATTAAGTATCAAGGATATTTAACAATGGGTACTCGGGTACTAGCATTCTGAATTTGTTGTAAAATAGATTTTGATGTTTTTACTTGCACATTTTCATTCGTCCAAGAGAAACTATTAAATATTTAAATTATTTTCTCTCGGGCGAATAAAAATGCGTTGAAAAGCATCAATACCTATTTTAAAATAGATTCAGGATGCCAGTAACTGAGTACCTATTGTTAAATTTCCTTGATAAAACATGTTAAGTATATTATATAGATCACATGATATGTGGTTTAGATGGAAAAGTTAATTAGCAGCATAAAAACATGGCCTCTCATAATCCTAAAATTTCGAATTTTCGGTGCTATAATTTGAAAACTATAACCATTTGACTACACATATTTATGCGCTCCTTGTATAAGCCTCTTTCAAATAATGTAATTAAAATTTTTCGTGAAATAAGACCTTAAAGCAATGAGACGTTGCTTGGGGGCTACGCTACCATGCAATGAACCGTACGACTCATCCATTCATGCGTATTCTCGGGAAGAGAAAAACTAAGTTCTTCTTGGAGCAAGTTCTATTTATCGACAAGCATATGGTATAATTACGTTTAGGTTCTCCTCTTACCTATACATAATCTGATTTCCTATATATATCTATTTTTTATTGTATTTTTCAACACATAATCGCAGTTCTGCCAAACTACGGCAAAAGGTTTATTTATTTGATAATAATCTGGCCAACCTGGAAATGCGTGTATGCCAAACTTAACGTAAACACACGACTGAAAAGAGCACTCCTGTAATGGGAATTTACAGCTGTGATGGTGTCGCTGTTTTTTTTTCCGTGCTTAAATATCCGATGCCGTATTGTCACACATTCCCTTACTGGCCCTCTCCCTCCATATGAGTAACAGCGAACTGGGTTTGAATTTTGTCGGTGCCAAACCCGGATTTTCCCGTTTGGGAAACGGAGCAGACGTTGCCACTCAAAGCTGGATTTTCTTGATTGTGCTTATGTTTTCCTTATCATTGATGTTCTTCGCTTCTCCACAATTACCACTGAAAACCGCTGTCGTTAAGCGCTACGCAAATCTTCTCACTCGCTTATCATACTTTACATATATACTACGTTGTAACAACTCCTATCTAAAGATTTCATCGAAACATAACTTCATTATAATGTTGTCATGTTGGTATGGTTGGAGTGTGTTCGTTGCCGGCCATGATACTAAATAAAAAACACACAGAACTCAGAAAGACAAATCATACCATCATTGCCATTAAAATTCAAAAATGAATTCAGTATTCTGAATGCGTTCATTTTATAAATGTATGTTGTGATGGACGAACCTTCGTCACTTATGTGATAAATTTTACCATCTTTAAATGAGCAGTTTTGTAAAATACGTTTCTTGTTTTCCAGACAATGGCAAACATGCGAGTGGTAATGAATCCCTGCTCCAGCTCCAGCTCCAATGCTGCATTTGAAGGAACTTCGTTTCAAGACGCACAATGCCTACCATCCCTTCTACATGCAATACACTTGGGACCAGCAAAGGCGACAGACTTCTGCGAGTGCAGCGAGACTATGGCAGCTTGGGTGTGGCGACTATTCCGCACTCGTCGCGCTCCTAGGTTGTGGATAGGGGGTCCCCAGGCCCGTGGATCAACTGGCTTGTGCGAAAGCGCCGTCGCCGTGGACGTTGGAAACCTGAGTAGCTCAGTACGAGATGGCGAAGAGCATCTCGCAAGAGACGGTCCAACGATCAAGGAGGAGGATGCAGCGGGGAGGGGGGAATCTCGAGGTGCCACAAGGGAAAGAGTAGCGAACCTCACTGCTGGATTCTGCAGGCTGACGACTGCGGGTGCATGAGAAATGGAACTTTTCGGACCTTGGAAGCATTCCTGACATAAGCATGGGTCAGCGGCTAGCCACCAGCAGACTGTTTTAGAGGATGAGGAGGGGGTGGCTCCCCGCTGTCACCCACCGCCTGGAGATCCTTGTGTCAGCGCGGGATAGCGAAGATTGAGTAGGTGCCATGATTGAGCTTCCCAGTTTTCCGACGCACTCAACGAGAAGCAGGGAGGCCCTGCATTCAATCTGCTGCTGTCAATATTATTGTGCAGGTTCGCCTGAGCAGAAATATTGACAGCAGTTCAACCTTGAAGGCGCCTGCACCCACAAGCCCCGCCCCCTCTCCTAGATATTCTACATCACATCAAAAATCATAGTATCCACACCAGCTATTTGCCGTAGCATTTTCAGTAATGCATGAATAAGTTTTGAACTACTTTCCTGCTGGGAGGGGTTTTTGCGGGGCCTATGTCCCCCCCCCTTACTTAGATATAGCCACACACTCTAGGGAAGCAGTCATGGCCCAAAACGGCGGCCATGTCTGCCCAATCCCTCTCTGCCGCGATGCATGCCTCCTTTGCACGAATTCCCTTTCTTGGACATACACTTGCTACTTAACTGCAAGGTAGGTTAGGGGAAAACTGGGATGGGGAGGTCGTCGTAGAGTTCTCAGGACTCGGTCAGTGGCTTAAGAAGGATCTGCTCGGACGTCGGCTTAGCAAGGATTATGTATATTTAAGTATGATCGGGATTATGTCTGTCTTCATATAGAGATCGCTCTTAGTGTTCCATCATCAAAATTAACTTTAACTTTAGCCGAACGAAGTGCTGGTCTTAGTTTTTGGCAGAAGTGAGTTAAGACTTTGAAATATTCTTGCTGAAGTTGTGGACATAGGTTTTGGCGAAGATTAAACCAGGGACATGTAATATTTTCCTGCTTGAGAGTGGGCTTGGAAGAGAAGTGGGACATGGAGAATTTTCCCATAGAAAGGCTATTGGAAATAATCGATGTTACTCCGAAGTTGCCCTAGTAGGGAAGGGACTGCGAAGTATGGTAATGGATAACCAACTCGGAAGCTCACAACTAAAGGACTAGAAGAAAAAGAAGAAGAGCAGATACGGTAGTCCCAGAGTAGAAAGGAAGAGGTGCCTTGTGTAACAGAGTGGATGAATGATATTATGAATATTGTATGTTGACATTGTATATTGTATATCAGGGCGAGCACTACCAGCATCCGAAGATGTTTAGGTGGGGAGAGTATCTCCGGTTTGGCTCTGACTGATGTGTTGCACCTTCAGGTGTAAGGTGAAGGAATACCCTCGGCTTATTGTGTATGTGGATGTACAGTATGAATGCAAGGGAGCAATACCTACACAGCTGGTTTTAGCGAAGGGCAATACTCTCACATCAGTGTACTTAAGGTTGTTTTGTGTAGATGATAAAAAGGAAAGAGTTGACATATTAGTAAGATTATAGGTCACATTTCGTTTAGTTGGGAAAGAATCATGCCTAAAGTCAAGGGCCTTGGCAGGCGATATAAAGGATGTGCAGTGACATGGTTATCAGGTGATAAGGGAAGTTTTGGTTTCATTTGTATTTTGAATGATCAAATTAGTTTGTCATGTTTGCAGCTTGTAACTATGCTTAAAATATACGTATTGTTGACAAAACATACCGCGGAATCTTAGATATTATATGTTCAGAAATAACCACATTTTCATGTTGTTCATTTATGATTACACCCCCACCACTCCGGAAGGCGAAAGTGAAGTTGTCTTATTTTTCCTGATCCTATGAGGATTGTAATGTGGAATTACTTCTTCCCATTCCTTCCTCTTCCTTGTTATGATGTGCAGGCTGTAATGCAAGGCAATACCGCCAAAACAATTTACGTCATGTTTCTTCAATAAATAATCCCGTAATATTGAGTTACTCATAAATAAGCGTATCATAAAATTATCATACTGACTTTTATTATTTATTTCTTATGTCTACTCGTCTCCACTTGTAGATATGCATCTGTTATATTCAGCATAGCGAGGAACATCTTCCAGCTTGAATTACAGGTCCTTTATCTTAACATAGACGGTACCTTACCAACCCAAATTAAGTAAATATAACTTAGTTTTTCTCCCTGTTTTCCATACAACTGAAAAAAGTTTGCCAGATTCCCCAATTTTCGTAGTACTAAAAAAAAAAAGTTGTTTTGATTTTAAATTAAATGGCCTTGTCAGCGAATACGCCTCTGATTCATCCACGTGGTTCCAGTAACAAAATGTTATTAGGGAACGATTTTTATTCTTACTCTCGTCCAAAGATGAGAGGAATCACTCATCCAGATAAAAAAAAGTATTTATTACTAAGGAACGAAGGTCCATATGCTTCATAGAACCTCTCATAGTGTCTGTAAAACGTTTCCAGATGATGCGAAATTATTGATAAATATTTCAATAGAAGGGCTCTCGAAAATCCTTTCGGTGGAGGGAAAATTGTAATTTTCAGCGGCAAATGGAAGAGAGAAAATTACAAATGCTGTCCTGGTGCAACTCATTTACTTATTTTACCGGTTTTTGATCACATGTTTATTTATTAAGGGCTTCTACCCCATTGCGCTAATGTTTGAAACCTGTTTTGCGCACAACATTAATTTATACGTTGCCTTCAGGAGCAGTTCTCTCCCCTTCGCAGAGGATTTTTTCACTAAGGTTTTGTGCTTTCTTTCGGCAAAGGAGTAACATGCTTTGACTTGCCTGGAGAGTTTTCAAACACTTTTTATATGTTTTTAATCAACATCGTTGGTAATATCGTAAATACGGAGGCAATCGCCTTACTCTTCAAACTTCGTATACTCATTACGCCCTTAGATCTCCTTCCTTTCCCGCAATTACGTTTAACGTGGTTTTTCTTCTAAAGGAAATGTTGGCGTGAGAGAAAAATGTTTGGGTGGGTTGTGAGTTGGTATGTATGTGCCAGCCACAACTCGCCTCACGTCGAACCGATATGATTATTATTCACGCTCAATATTTCAACGAAGCTTCGTCGAGAAATACCGATTTTCCATTACGGTTGGTTAACACACGTGAGCTCTGTGCTTGAACACTAATTACACTATTGCGTGAAATATTAAGTCATGAAAATTCGGTAGACTACTTATATTTAAACGACTGTTAGGAATTGCGTAATTTGAGGATTTTGCGGTACTTCGTCGTTATATTTTCTTAATTTTACCTGGCGATATGATTCTGTTATTTTTTGCCAATTTCTTTCGCGCAGTTACTTTGCAAACCAGCACTGTAAAAAATGAGCGTGGCATTAAATTATTTTAGTGCATTTTCTGAGAACGAAAACAATACGTATATTTTCGAAATAAAAATCATAGTTAACTAAAGAGAATTTCTAGTTTCTGGTAAAAGTAATTATTGTGTATCTTACAGTAAATTTTAACACGTTAACACTCGGTATAAAGAGAAAATATCGTCTGCAGCAAGCTAGACGGGAAACATTTTTATCTGTTTGTGGAGGGCTGAACCGTTCATTGGCTGCTGCTTGTGTCTTCATCAAGTCTTCTGTTCACGTATTTACTGGGTTTTTGTTAAGTGTACCGATGAACGGTTGTAAGTGGTCTGCTGTAATCAGGCGTGTGACCATACTCACGTCGCTGTGGTGGCTGAGCGGTTAGCCTGCTCGCCTCCCACCAAGGCGAACCGGATTTAATCCCCGGCGGGATCACTCTTGGATATTCGCAAGTGCGAAACGTGCTGTATGATGTCGCTGGTCAGCAGGTTTACTCGGGGATCTCCCGTTTCCCCCGCCCCTTGCATTTCAGTGTTGCTCCATGTTCACCTCGATTAACCCTCATCGGCTCTCAAGACCCAGATATTAAGAGTCGCCCAAATATCTTCACTTACAGCGAACCGAGTTAAATATGATTGGCAGTTTATCAAGCACATTGATGGTCTAGCGATGTTGTCCAGCCGTGTGAAATTTGTGAGTGACAAATAATCTCCTTACTTACCAGACTTCAGAAAAATATTGATTAAAGGTTGTTCGCGATAAAGTAAGCATTTTTGAAATCAGCCCTAGAAAAACGCCATGGTCCTGCTTGCACTAACACACGCCCAATATAGTAACGATAGATGGAAAATAGATCCATTTCTGATCGTCGAATAAAAAGTGTTAGCTAACCATTGGTGATAACTCAAATTATTTCTTTCGCTTTATGTTTTTGTAATGCATCGAAGTGTAAAAATGAGCAGATATTTAAGATATTTGCTTTTCTATTAATTTCACTGTTTCGCCTTACTGACGCATGGATAAAGTGATGTGGCCCATGGCAACGTTGATTTTACATAAGGCGGATGAATACACAACGTACATACAAGTAAATATTAAGTAGGACTTTCTAAAGTGCTCACTTTACCGCGAGCAATGTATTTTAAGATTAATTTAGAGGATTTTAATAGGCACGGAATATAAATAAATGATCGATCGTCCGTAACGCATATGGACACTGAGTTCAAAGTATTAAATTAAAAAAATTTAGAAATGTGTTAAAACAAATAATTGCCACCAATAAATGGCTATTATTATTATGTGGTCGTTTTACAAACACGTAAATATAGTTGTGCATATTTCACAACCAGTTATAGGTAAACTGTAATTATTTTTGAAGTAAATAAAACGAGAAAATATGTAAATAGATATTTACTCAAACAAATTTTCGATGGCTGTAGATTTTACGTGAGATGTGTGTGAACAATAATAACAATTAACGTTTGTGGAAAATGCAGCACCAATGATGATAAATGCGATTGAAATGAGCTTTATACCACAAATTAGGTACATGACAATATTAGGATTGCAGAACTGTACATGATCTCTGTCATTGAGAAGTCAGTATGGTGTGAAGCCCCCAAGTGATGCAGTTAGATACCCTAAACGTCGTGGCATGGAATCAAAGAGGACCTGGATATGTTCCTGGAGAATCTCCCTCCACGCGGTTTGTACGAGAGTCCATAGAGCATCAACAGTGGCTGTTGGAGGGCCGTGACGAACAAGTCGCCGACCAACCATATCCCAGAAATGTTCTATGGGTGACATGTCAGGCGAATGTGCAGGCCAGGGAAGAAGTGGCACCCGTCGTTCACTGAAGACGACTTGCACATTCCTCGCCACATGTGGCCGGGCATTGTCCTACTGAAATATGATATGTGGACTGACCTGAAGGAGGGGCAGTAACCCCAGGCTCTAAATCCTCCTCGATGTTGAGGCTGCTTTTCAGATTGCCCTCAATATGTAGGAGTCGAGATCGCATGTTGTATCGAATGGCACCATAAACCATCATACTTGTCGTCTGTCCGCTATGCCGCTCCACAATAGGCTGCCAGATTGCCGTCATCATGGTAGCGTCTAATATGTACGCGGCCATTACTGTAGGACAGGCTGGAGCGGGACTCGTCCGAAAACATTACATTCTGCCACTCAGCACGCCAGCGACAGAGTTCACATGTCCATTGGACTCTGAATAGTTTGTGGTTTATAGACAATGGAAGCCTACGGAATGGCATTCGTGCCACCAGTCCAGTCCGCAGCAGACGGCGTCGAACCGGTGACGTAGACAGTTCTACACCAGTTGCAGTTCTCCAGTGTCGAGCCAACACTGTGGACGAGGCTGTATGGTCCGTTACAGCCATGCGGACAAGATGGCGGTCATCCAGTGCTGTGGTCACATAGCGTGGTCCAGTACCCGCTCGTCGCTGCGTACGACCATCTTCTATCCACTGGTTCCACACACGCATGACTGTCGTAGCAGCATGCCGTACGAGCAGAAATGTCACGGTATAACAAACCCGTTTACCGGAGACCGATCATTTTGCTGATATGGCGCCCTTTGACGTCGACGAGGCATACTGGCGCTTGCTTTCACATAGTTTAACGGCTCTTCACTGACTGAGCTTGACGTAACACTGACCTTTCCGGTCACACAAGAGAGGGCGCTGTTGGGCTAACGAGTACGCCATCTCTCTGCAGTCGTGATTACTTAGCCCTATAGCTGGTACACTGTTCTACGCATCTTCCGAGTTTGAATTCGTTCAGGCCTTTCTTTCTGGGCGTTGAAATTTTCACAAACAGTAGTCTAGTTATAATTTAAACAACGCAATTTAGGAATATAAATACAATTACAATGTTCCGTTTTAAATGTACAATAGTATAGCTTTATTAACACCTGAGTAAATGTTGGATTATGTGCATTGAAACATGTTAAAATATAATTTATATACTACTTAATTGTGCATTTTTCGTACTACATGTTTATCACTGGTTCTACATGTTTCACAATGTAATTTCACAACAACCAAATATAAAATTAGGTATTAAATTTACACAAAGAAATTTTATATAATCATGTGTAACTTGCAAAAACAAATAAAATATATGTGAAAATTCTCACATGGAGACCAATAGGTAATTTTACATAGTCTGTCTTTAGTTTGCGAAAACAAATACTACCATATGAGATCATAAAGCGGTAATAAACAGAAAATATTCAACTTGCTTAGCACCTTCATACAGGAACAAGACTCCCGCTGATGAAATATGTACGTTATTTGCAGAAAAATAAATTTTTCAATAGCTCTAGCCTACTGTCCGTATCTCTTAGGTAACGTTCTATTTGCGCGGCAATTGTAAAATTAGAGATGAAGCAAGGAATGAGAGGGCAAAAGCTGAGTAAAATTTCCCAGAGAGTACTTGTAGTAAAATAAACATAATAGGTGTTATGACATTGCATGTACACAGTGAGTGTTACTTTTTATGCTTACGCTTCAGTGAATGTGTATGGATTTACTTTGTATTACCGAAGAAAGATCCTAACAGTTTCGCAGAAAAATTTCAATTGCTAGGTTTTTGCGAACTTTCTCGTCGTAGAGAGACAATCTAAAATCGGTTATAGCATACTTTCTACGGCATGGTAATTGTGATTTTATGCAACTCTATAATTAATAGCCTAGTTCATCTTTTTATGTGTATTCAAGGTATTTTACTTGTACGTATAGTAAAAAAAAAAAAAAAAAACAATATTTGGAGGTGTAAAAGTACATTGGCGTCGTAAGAGACGTATACCACTTACAATTTTTTGTAAAATTCCACAGATTTTTTGCAGCAAAGTTAATACTTTCGACATTGAATTAAATTATGTACAGAAAGCATTATTTCCAACAAGCCTGGTGCTAATCGTCTATATAAACTTATGTAAACATGGACACTTCACTGTCTATTTCACTTTGCTTACATCAAGTCCCCATTTTTCTCACCCACCCAGAACTCGCCAGCTCTACCGACGCATGTCTGTTATTGGTGCGCTGTTTTGGAGGGCTTGGCTAGCTCCATGTGCATATTGTGGCTATTGGTTGTCTTGTTCAGGGGCGTATTTTATAGTTGGGAGGTTTCATTCTGCTCAGAGGTGTTTTTGAAGGATAACTCGCCAGCTCTACCGACGCATGTCTGTTATTGGTGCGCTGTTTTGGAGGGCTTGGCTAGCTCCATGTGCATATTGTGGCTATTGGTTGTCTTGTTCAGGGGCGTATTTTATAGTTGGGAGGTTTCATTCTGCTCAGAGGTATTTTTGAAGGATAACTCGCCAGCTCTACCGACGCATGTCTGTTATTGGTGCGCTGTTTTGGAGGGCTTGGCTAGCTCCATGTGCATATTGTGGCTATTGGTTGTCTTGTTCAGGGGCGTATTTTATAGTTGGTAGGTTTCATTCTGCTCAGAGGTATTTTTGAAGGATAACTCGCCAGCTCTACCGACGCATGTCTGTTATTGGTGCGCAGTTTTGGAGGGCTTGGCTAGCTCCTCGTGCATATTGTGGCTATTGGTTGTCTTGTTCAGGGGCGTATTTTATAGTTGGGAGGTTTCATTCTGCTCAGAGGTATTTTTGAAGGATAAATATTTTATTTTATATTCCTTATTTACCAAAGTAAACAAGTGAACTGAAGAGGCGGGTACATTACTCTAAAAAAAATTCGAAGTTATTAATAAATCGCCACCCTAATGGCTGTTAGTGTTGAAAGATTTGAGGAGCAAATGTTTGTTGGCATACAAAGTGGGATACGTGTGAGTTGTTCCTATGATATTAAATTATGATAGACACCTCGGTGAGCCTAATGATTTTGCTAAAAAGCGTCTATTACGTCAAACTAATAATATAATCTTTGCTAATGCCGTTGAACGTCCTCGTTATTAACGCCGGTATCAACACGCAGGCTGTTCAGCGAACGTGGCGCCAATTACCTAGTCGTATCCGCTTCAACACAATCCACCCGCCCGACAAATACAACAAACATTTTCATTAACACAGACAACATTATGCGTGTTCGCAAGCAAGAGAAGAGATACTGTTCTCACATGCTATAGTTCTACTTCCAGGATATTCCTCCGCCTCGTGCAAACAAAACTTAACTAAGTCAGCAAAACAGGGAAAACGCGCTGCATTCGTGCGCAGTCAGTTTAATAGTAGTTTGCTTACTGGGCATTACCAACACACCTATTTTCTCTCGGCTTTTTATTTATATTAATTATAAATTTAATATTACAATTTTTAAATTAAATACAAGTAAAGGTGCAATTAAACCAAGAATGAGGTACATTAATGCTAACACGAACGCTTGTATAAAGCCTAGGCTACAATCACCGTAGCGTTCCCGTAACAAAATAACAGTGGCGTTACCAGTGAAGTATGAAAATATACTGGCTACAATAGCAGTAAGAAAACGCTTGTATAAAGCATAGGCTACAATCGCCGTAGCGTTCCAGTAACAAAATAACAGTGGCGTTACCAGTGAAGTATGAAAATATACTGGCTACAATCGCAGTAAGAAAACCCTTGTATAAAGCCTAGGCTACAATCGCCGTAGCGTTCCCGTAACAAAATAACAGTGGCGTTACCAGTGAAGTATGAAAATATACTGGCTACAATCGCAGTAAGAAAACGGTTAACGCGGTTAATGAGAAACGAGGAAAAAAAGACAGGCTGTACGTGTATCGCGGATATTTACAGTGTGTTGGCTAACCTGGTATTTACAGTGTGTTGGCTAACCTGGTATTTACAGTGTGTTGGCTAACCTGGTATTTACAGTATGTTGGCTAACCTGGTATTTACAGTGTGTTGGCTAACTTGGTATTTTACTTTGTTTATCTACTTGTGATGAAACCAGTTCCACAGGAATTGTGCTTCGGGATATTTAAAGTGTAATATGCATGTTAATAATTGTGTTGACAATTTAAATAAACGGAAATCTGAACTTACTGCAAAGTTCATTTCATAACTATGTTCTTGTTATAAGCTTGAACTGCACTGACTCTCGTGGTAGGAAATGTTGTCTCGTGATTGGCTGGCGTAGAACTCGACGTACGAGAACTGAAAATATTGTCCTCTTAACGCCGCTACCGCGAGCAGGCCGCCATCTTACGCCGTTATGTTGTGTTGTAGCTGGTCCCATATGCAAGCGTGGGTTCAATTTTTATTGTTATTTCTTAAGGTGATTCTAACCCGGGCTTGAAGCGCTTGTGATACGAGCGCGTCGTACACGGGGTAACTTTTCAAAGGTTTGATCCAAAAAGTATGAAGAAACCGTGAATGGACTATAACCATTACACCCCCTTCTTTATGCGGCGCGGCGTGGAGATGCGAATAAAGGCGAGCCGAAGAGTTGATAAGTTCACAGAAACAAAATGGCGTGAGTGAGTGAAGAGATTTGGGCGGCTCTTAACAGCGAGGTCTTGAGAGCCGATGAGGGTGAAGCATGCAAGGACGAGGGAAACGGGAGATCCCCGAGAAAACCCGCCGACCAGCGGCATCGTCCTGCACGATTCCAACACGCGAAAATCCGGGAGTATCGAACCCGTTTAGCCTTGGTGGTAGGCTAGTAGTCTGACCTCTAAACCACCGCGGCACCATATGAAATGACGTTGAGATTCCTTTGATTTGGACATACCCCTTCTCTGATTGGCTGCACGAGGCTCTGGCAACGGACCTTGTGTCTGACTGCCTACAGTACGCTGCGGGATGTTTCCTATTGGGTGGGCTGCTTGCTGGCGAGTGTAAGTTACAGGCTGTTCACGGTAGAGGGAGCACTTTTTAAGGCCCATACAATAGACTTTAACCTCTAATAGATATATCTTATTGCAGTCTCAGACGTTAACTTTTGAAACGGGTGGAAAGTATACACTGTGTTCACTAGTGACATGGCAGTGTGTATATTAGAGTGGCGGAAAGATAGAAATCGATTGAAAGGAAATTTTTTGCAAGGCCTTAAAGAGTGCTAACTTTACCGCGAAGAGCCTATACCAGACGGTGATTGGTGAAAGACCGCTCCGACGGAGCCACGGGGGTGGTGTAGTGGTTAGACTACTCACTTCACACAAAGACGTGCCGGGTTGAAAATGGCTCCACTTAGGATCAGTATTTAAAAAAACACTGATTTTTTCAGTGGAAAAATTACGCTGACTGAATTAGTGATGTGAAAAATTATACTAATACTAAGTGGAGCAATTTTCACGGCGAATTGGTGGTTTTCCAGTATTTATTTATCTTTTGTGGTAAGTTTAAAAATTTTAGTAGCCTATATATTCGTATTAAGTAAAATAAATATTTTCCCAAAATATGTTTTCTTTAAAATCTAATTTCCAACAAAATAAACCCCCAACGAAAGAAATATCCCAATGTTAAGTTGTCGGAAATTTTGCTGCACAGAACTATTGAGGAAATCGCACATGGATGACTGACTGGCTGAAGGGCGCGACGAATTGTTGCGAGCCCTTATTTACAAGTATCTCTCACTAAAGATGAGGTAGACGGATCTCGCTGGCTGCAGTTCCCGTCATCCTACATTGCACAGTTTGTCTGCCAATATGGCTGTCAGAACTGGCGTGGATTAGATTTGAGGTTAGAACACTGTTCAGTTAACAAGTGATTTGAGAATTTATATTTTCTCTAAGCAATTTGTAATTCAGTTTGATTGAATTCAAATTTGTAAAAATATTTTATTGATATAATGGTGCTTGTCATTTCGACATTAATATATAAACAAACATACTCATCACTGTTGACCTTGTAACTTTTACAGTTGTGTTCCTTTGGGGTTGGTGAATATTGGGTAGAAGACGAATAAGCGGTCTACCTCATCGTTAGTCTATGACAAGTATTGCTTCCTCGCTCCCTAGTCTAGAATCGCGCAGGTAGGTACATCACGGCTGTTCAAGGTAAAGTGAGCACTTTGAAATCAACCTTTGGAAAATATCACTGCCCTTGTCTACCTGCGTATATTATAACGTGCACACTGACTATCACGCGCCCCGTTAAAGTTGGCAACGACACAAAGAAAGTAGTTCCATGTGCCACCGTTAAGTTAAAAGTGTTTTAAACATTTGTGAACACTTAAAATATTTTATTTTACTTTTTGTATATTTTTAATGCATATAAATTTATGAATAAAAATATCTGTAAAATATTTGCTTTACTTAAAAAAAAATCTACAGTTGCCCTTGTACGACGCAGGGATAATGTGAGCATGCCCAAATTAACGTTAATTGCATATGTGGTGGAAGAATACATACAAGTATGTATAGCTATCTTAAGCAGGGCTTTCAAAAATGCTCATTTTAACGTGAACAGCATATAGAATCATGTACGCTCCTTGATATCGGATCGTAGATGCGTTCGGCGGAAGAGGAGGGCGAACAATCTGGCGCGAACGACTACACGTGGCACGAGGAGGTAACACCTGCAGTCGCCGGAGAGCGCTCTCGAGAAGGCTGCGAGCGTACTCGAGGCGAGCGCCCTCGTGCGCCTTTGTCCCTCATCACAATGCACCACACTGGCACTCCACTCCACCTGTCGACGGCGGAATACGGAGCCGATCCGTCAGTCAAACAGCGTTGAGGGAGAGAAAGAGAGAGAGAAAGAAAGAAAGAAAGAAAGAAAGCGGCATTGATTTGGCTCCTGTGGCTCGAGGCTGTTTTGCCTGTTCCCCCTCCCGTTCACTTCCTGGAGTCCTGTGCACAGAATAGGTAAGTATATAGAAGCGAAATAGCGTGACTGTTCATTGGAGTGAAGTGGAGAGATTCGGGCTGCTCTTAACATATAGGTCTTGAGAGCCGATGAGGGTGAAGCGAGGTGAGTACGGACCAGCGCCAGAATGCAAGGGCAGGGAAAACGGGAGATCCCCGAGAGAACCCGCCGACCAGCGGAATCGTCCGGCACATTTACCACATGACAAAATCCTGGAGTGACATCCGCCGGTATTCGAACCTTGTTCGCCCAGGTGGGAGGCGAGTAGTCTAACCACTACACCACTGCCTCTCCCCCCTCCTAGAGGGGCCTAGGTTCCTTGTATGTAAGCTAACTCGGTCGCTCATTGGCCACGCGAAGCTGTGGAAACTGATATTGAGTCCGATTGGCTATTGCACATCAAATAATCATGGAATTCTCACCATCGGAGAGCAAGTAAATCCTCGATTACTAATTGTTAGAGATAGTGATTTTTTTCGGTAAAATATGAGTACATGGTAGACTTTAATACCACTCACAGTTCGACAACATTGGCACGGTTCCTACGTAATTCGTGTACAGACAATGAACACATGTCAGAAAGTAATTAAGGCAATGAATATAGGTAAACGATTCTACATAGTTTTTAAATATAAATTGTCTTGAGATATTTTTGCGAAATTCTACTCCCACCACCACTACTGATTGGCTGAACGTCTTCCATCACATTGCCAGACGGTGAGGCTACAATGAGAACAATTATGGTTGCAGTAACCATCTTAACTGTTAAAATAAGGACAGCCATCAGATGGGTCACAGGTACCGTCTAAATATTGTTAACATAGTAAGTAATAACTATTTGTTTTACAGTATTCTTGTATTTGTAACTGTTTCCTGTAACTTTTACTGTGCATACGGTTACTGCAGTAGGGCAGTGCGTTCCTACTACAAAATATATACCTAGTACCCCCTAACAGAACAACTTCAACAATATTTGGATTGGACCCACAACAATCAGAATTTTTATGACCGAACTGAATGTTATGTTGGTAGTACTGAACAGTTCTATAATCGAGCCGGATTTGTGGTAGCAGCAACAAAATGTTCCGTTAGGTTATTAGAACTATGATTGTTGTGGGAACGATCCAAATATTATTGCAATTCTGATGGAAGTACTATCTGTTTTGTTGTAGCGACTCTATGTACAGTAGCAAATTTAATCATAGACAAAAATACAACGGTTCATGTCTTCATTACTATGTATGTTAACAATATTTAGATGGCACGTATAACCCATCGGGTGGCTGTCCCTTTAACAGTCTAGATGGTTCCTACAGTCATATTTACATTTTGTTGGCACGTGTGGGTGGAGTTCGCAACATGCGCCACAATTCGCTTCTGTATTTTAAAGTACTCTGTGGCAATGCGCAAATTTATCCCGCCGTATATGTGACGGTTCTCTGTTTAACGTCAGGCATGATACGACTCATAACCACAGATGAGGTAAAACTAGATGGAGCCACGGAGGTTGTAGTGGTCGAAATATTCGCCTCCAACCAACCAGGTAAGAGTTCGATTCCCGGCGGAATCCCTTCCGGATTTTCGCATGTGGGAATCGTGTCGGACAATGCCGCTGGTCGGGGTTTTTTTTCTCAGATCTCCCGTTTCCCCCGCCCTTACATTCCGGCGCTGCCTTATCCTCGCCTCGCTTCACCCTCATCGGCTCTCAAAACCTCGATGTTAAGAACCACTTAAATCTCTCTACTCCAATCCTAATTTGGTTTGTAAAATATTATATTCCTCTTTGCCATAAACTGCCCATGACAACGACATGCAGAACGCTGCCTTCTGGTTGAAAGACAAGTGACAATCATGCTGTAAATAAGGCAATATTCAGGGACTCTTCGGCTGCTAAAGTTTCGTATTATTTCGTCTGGGATAGGAGACGAGGAGTTTGTTGGCAGAACCATGACCAGTCTTCATTCCTCGCCGGGGGGGAGGGGTGTTATTTATTAAGCTCAATAAAACCCCGCGTATACTTTAGATATAATACAAGTATAACAAACTACTAAATATATACGGTATGTAATAACTTGTATAATATGAAATGGAACATATTTAATCTTGGTATATATATTTGCACAAGTTTTCATCGCTATAGGCTGCTCACGGTAAAAAGAGCACTTTTTAAGGCACTGCTAAATTATTTCTTTCACTAAATTTCTAACTTTCTGTCGACTTTTTTCATATAAACAATGCCATGTAACTAATAGACACAGTGAATAAGTATCACAATTTTCAAAGATTACCATCTGAGGTTGCAACAAAATGTAATATTTATTTGTGGTTATAGCCTGTTTGGAGGGCTCACTTTCCCGTGAATGGCTTATAACCGCATTCTGGGAGAAAATTGTGGTTAAGTCCTAGGCAGGTTTTTATTCATTGTGACGAATTTGTGGATCGTTCTTGAAATACTATAAGTACCGCCATTCCCTTTCTATGGCATATGGAAGGGAGGGGGGGGGGGTGTGCTTAGTTTCCGGCAGTCATTGGCTTTGTTTGCGGGGATTAAACTGCGAAGGTAAGTAGTGAGGCCATCGCTGTTTACGAACACACTTGGTCTCTTTTTACAGATTATGACATAATTACTAATATTATTAATCTCTATGAGATTTTGATTTAGTATTTAAAAGGTAGGTAACCCCTACATAAAGTTATGGGCGCCTTAAGATAACGCCTGGCCATAAGGATACATTGAAAAGAGCCTTCCCAAGAATACGATATGCAATCCCGAGAAGCTCAATTCCTAGAAAACCGGTTTTGTAAAAGTAGGAATTCACTGCACGCGATGTAAGCCAGTCGGATTAAACTACAAGTGCGCCCTTTATCCTTCCCGATAAGAAAACTGCAGGAAATCTATAAACACAATTCTTAACTATTTCCACTAT
This sequence comes from Dryococelus australis, assembly GCA_029891345.1. NCBI lineage: Eukaryota > Metazoa > Arthropoda > Insecta > Phasmatodea > Phasmatidae > Dryococelus > Dryococelus australis. The sequence continues at coordinate 3,184,840 of CM057007.1, read as the reverse complement.
TTTATTCCTTTTAAATATATTTCATAGGATGAATGTAAAAACGTAGTTGTCGTAGATCACTGTTGTTTATCTTTCGGGGGGGGGGGGGGGAGAGTCGTACTCTCTGAATATTTATTTGCCGATTAAATGTATACGCGCAAATACTGATTTTACAGATAATATTTTCTATTGAGAGTCCTTTAAGTTCGCCTTAGCCTCTTTTGCAGAAATTTTTCGTTTTCGCGTCATAACTTCGGATTCAGAGTAATTGCTGTCAAAATTTACGCTTATAGAAATATTACATTTTACGAGTTGTTAAATGTTTTGTGCTTAATTTTCGTTACGTGTGGTCTGCACGGTTATCGATTAAGTTCTTGTCTTTATTTTGCAAGCAGGAAATAAAACCCCGTGCAAATTATATCAAAAAGTTTTAAACAACTGGTCAGTTGTATATTATACACAACCAAACATTTACAATAGCACCACAAACTGAAATAATTACAGGAAAACAAAGAATTTGTGCGTGAGAGGTGAGGCTGAGCCTTAATGACGGGAAACCTGGAGGGTGACGAGATTGGGAGGGGGGGGGAAGGGGGGAGCGAGGTGGAAACCTACATGCAAACTGGTCTAGTCCCACATACTGCATCACTGGAGCCTTCAACCAATTATCCTGAGCCACGCTCTCTCTTCCACCGGATGTCGTTCGATAACCTTGCCCCTTCTGTTGTGGCTAGGTCGTGGTAACGGCATTGCGGGTCGAGAATTACTGTTCCCTCGGTCAGGCTCGCTACAAACTGCGTGGGAGTGGAGTGCCATCTGACCCCGACTCTCCTCTCTTCCCCGCTCCTTTCCCCTCTTGATCCGGCCTCCTTTAATATCACAACACTGACAAAAACTTTGTTCCGAAACACCCGCAGCTTCGCACGCGAATGGAGAGCGCCCCAGATGCCGTGCGGGCTAATGTTCTCCTGGGCGACTGTGGTGTTCCCTAGCGGTGATCAGTGTAACTGCCGTACCCTTCTGCACGAAGCTGCACTACTTTAGCAGCAGTTGTGCTTAGTGAAGTAGTGTGCAGCAAGTCCAGCAAGCATAAGTACGAAGAAACCCGTACAGAAATAAGTTTTTTTCGGCAAAATGCCGAGGTGCCACCACGTGTGTATACTATAAACTTTAACACTTTGAGGACTAGACCCGAGTATAGTTGTTTGACTATACTTGTTTGAATGTTTTGTCTACGTAAAATAAAAGAACTGCTCCTAATATACATACATTAATTCCCATTTTTGTAAATTTTTTTAATAGAACCTAACACAACATCAACAGCGATCTTCGTAAATAAACTAAAATGTTTGTATGGTTACTGAAATCAGCATGATGGGATATACATCCTGTTACATAAAAGTGAACATTTTGTTGTAAAACGGTAAACTCCGCACTTCGTTGGTTGACAGCTGACCAATACGGAAAGACTGGTGTTTTTGGTTAATAGAATGGCGTTAAGTGACAATAGGGACCAATAGACCATGGTATCCTTGCAGCGGTGGATATAGATAACTAACGTCTGTCATGTCTTTAAAAACTGGTAAAAGTGTGTCGACCTAAAGAGACAGATCATCAGAGAATACGGAGGCCGGAAATTACACCTGCAGGGTTTTAGGTGCAGTGAAAAACTTGCATAGTCAATTCACAGTTACTACACACTTTTCTGAAGCCCTGCTAAAGTTCTACTTCCAGGATATTCCTCCGCCTCGTGCAAACTAAGCTTAACTAAGTCTAGAAAATTACACCAAATGACATCGCACCGAATTCGTACGCACTCAGTTGTAATAGTATTTTGCATGAAAACTATTTTTTACTAGGCGCTACAAACGCACATGTTTTATCACTATTTTTATTCATATTTATTATAAATTATGAATTATAATTTATAAATAAAATATAGGTGAAACTTCAAATTAACGAAAACTAAGAAGTTTCAAGTAAACAGAGATATAATACGGCTGTGATAAATGGCGTATTTAGGAAATAACTAAACGCGTCATACATGGGGTGGTTTTTCAAAAGTTTGATATAAAAGGTGTGAAAAACCGCGGATACACTATAGGTGGAGGTTTACGGACAGAGAATGTCTTGCTACCGACAAGCCAACCACGTTGTCGGAAACACATCGCATCCACTATTTACGAGCATCGCGGAAATAAAAGTTTTTGAAATCAACCTTTGAAAAAAGTCACTGCACAAACCTGCATATATTTTTACGTTCACCTTGACTGGAAAGCATCCTGTAAAGTTGGTAATGACAAAGGGGTAAGGTAGTTCCATGTCTTAACGTTGAACAATATGTCTTAAGGTAAACATTTGCAAAATTAAATAGGTTATTTTGATTTCTGTATTTTAATATATATAAGTGTAAGAATGACCAAATCTATGAATTGTTTACTTTTTTTAATTATTTGAAAGTTTGTTTGGTCGGCGCGTGAATAAATTGATGAGGTCGATGGCAGTATCAATTTTATATGTGCCGGAAGAATACACAATGTGCTTACAAGTAGGTACTAAGCAGGTCTTTCAAAAGTGCTCACTTTACCATGAACAGCTTGTATCGTATATACACACATCCACGCGATAAAAAAAGAATTGCTTATATTCACTCTAAATCTGAATCAGTGAGTGTTTCACTGTTTCAATCAGTTAACAGTACCTGACTGATTCAACAGTCACTTCAATGAAATTAACTGCAAAATTAGTAAAAAATGCCAGTTTTCCTTCACTTCATGATTCAATGGCATTTTCCGCTGATTAACAAGCCTTTTTCTTCACTATCAGTAATTTTTTGACTGATGGTTCAGTTAAAAAAACGTGCGAAAATGGCCGTCAAACTACGTTTAACAAATTAAATACAAGCGCATAAACTACAAAAACCAACACAAAATACTTTGTAAAATGGAGTTTTGAAACACCAAACTTACATTTTAGAAAGTAACATGTACACTCTGTCTTTCATTTCGTTTTCACGTTACCATCCCAGCACTCTGTTTTCACGTAACCATCCCAGCACTCTGTTTGAAGGTTTGAACCGCATTTAATGTGAAGTGAATGTAATCACACGTACTATTTGTTTTAACAATCCTAACGTTACCAATTAAACAAAAAACCTAATAAACTGTCATACATTTAAAACTATATACTTTCAATGAGTAAATACAACACATATATATTTTCCTCCATATTTTTAGCAGTGGCATCGTATTTCAGATGGTAAAGCAACAGTCTAAAATGTGAATTGGAGGTGGTGAAGACTAATTCCGACCAGCCGCATAATTGTTTTGCTTTTTTAAATTACTGTAAATTGCGCAGTATTAATATAAACTATCGGAAATATGTTTATTTCTCGTAATTATTTGGCTAAATTCAATAAAACCAATATTTACTTCACCGCACGCAATTGGCCGTCACTTATTCAATCAGTGAAATTGTTTCACCGAAAAATCAGTGATTTTCCACTGATTATAAGTGGAGCCATTTTCACTAATTCGAGTAGATGAATTTCATTGTGAATCAGTGATTTTCCACTGATTGTTATCTAGAGTATAGAAGCCATCCACACATAAAATACAATTTAGCAAGACGGTAAGAACTATAATTGATTTTCGCAATTCCCTTTAAGGACTCTATCAATTGTATTTACGTAAATAAATATACACTTGCAGGAATACTTTTTGATATGATACGTCTTTAACGTCAGGCCGTTACATTACGTGAAACAGGACGGATATGGCTATGTAACTCTTGCAGGGTGATCTGTTCCGACACTATAAATTCGTGAATAACATCACTATTAGAATAAACGTGGTCTCGTTCGGTCGGGTACACAAAAACGATTCGAGCATGACCTTGATGTTGCGCCGTGTGGGTGGGGGCCCGTGGCGACTGACGTGGACGTGAAACCGCGGCGGTCTAGCTGCTCGCCTCCCACCAAGGCGAACCACGTTCGATTCCTGATGGGGTCGCTCCCGGATTTTTGGAAGGTGACATCGTACCGGATGATGCCGCTGGTTCTCCTGGGCGTGGGCGAAAATTTCCGGGCAGTATATGTTGCTACTCGGATGTGGTGGCGCGCCAAACGAAAAATCTCGCTTAGATCTGTCGACTTAAACCAGAAAACATGTGTGTCCACTTCTTTACTTTCAAGTTATTTCCATATCCCAAAGGAAATATTACACGCTAACGCAGTCTTGTTCAAGTATAACCCACGTTCGTGACCCCGAGTTGAGAGATTTGGGTGGTCCTTGACAACGAGATCCTGATGTGATAATGGAGCAGGGCCGAAATTCAAGGGCAGGGGAAACAGGAGATCCCCGAGAAAACCCGCCGAACAGCGACATCATCCGGCACGATTCCCACTTTCGAAAATCTGGGAGTAACCCGGCCGGGGATTGAACTCGGTTCGCCTAGGCGAGAGGCGCCCGTAGGAGCGGAGCTCCATTCCCTCGTCCGCCGGGAAACGAAGGCCTGGGTGTCCAGAAAGGGTACTTCGATGTTCTGGAAGATGCTTAGGTTGGAGCAGAACGGTGGGAGAGGAAAAAAAATAAGAATAACTAAATATAATAGTACAGATAGGGAGGGGTCTGGGAGCCTTCGGGTTCGTGGGCGGGGCCATTCGACCATTGGGTGCCATGGCGGACCGGCCGAAAGGCTAGTTAGCTCTGTGGGGGCCCGACGGCGTCTGGTCGCGCGGGCGTATTCGTGGGAATCCCGGTCACCAGTCTGTTCCGGCGGGGGCGGCGAAACGGGGGGCGGCCGAAAGGATACCCGTCAGGGAGCTGTCTCGGTCGGAGTGTGCAGTGTATGTTAAAATGACACAGATTTTCATTTACATAGGATCTGCTTATACTTTCTATTTATCACTTCTGATCTAGGAAACGAACGATTACTTTCATGCACAAAAATACTCATCCTAAAACGATATATTACTTATCTTTTAATTGCTATTTCGTAAAATGTTTAATATAGCAGGTGATTGTTAACAACACCAACACACGCCAGTTGGTTATTTATTCCTTGCAAAAATTAAAACGATGATGTATGTTCATACATACACTTTCCCCTTAACGTGATGGTTTAGGCAGCTGTGTGCCCACATTTGAGTTTCTGTGTTGCGTACCTGTCGGGCGACACTCATTCTGTTTTGAGAGTCACGTATGGATTTATCGAAAACTGTTCACCTGGGAGTGTTCCGACGAGACAACACGTTTTGTTATTTTACACGTGATGATTCGCAATATGTCTTTAAAAAATCGTAGACATCACAGTGTTACAAAACGTTTTCCAGAAATAAATATACCAACCCTCCATTTTCATTATGAAGGGGAGTGATATTGCCAACCGCGTTTTGAGAGGTGTAAGATCCCCATTTTAACAAAACATTGTTCCCTAGTTGTTGTTTAATAGAAAGTACTTTCCGATATTTTGAAAGAAAGTAATTTTACAGTTCGAAATTGGGGTGGGGAGGAGGCACATAAGTCCCTCTTAAGAGCGCGTGTCACACTGCAGTCAAGTGAGTGATGCAGTCTGCCATGACTGGGAGGATTGTGCACGCATTAGTTCCGATTGAAGAGTAAATGAGGTAAAGTAATAATAAAGGGTCCTAGTGTTCAACGTTGATAGAAAGTGAATTGATAATTCTATAAAAAGTGCATAAAAATGCCGTTTTTCGCCAATTTTTAAATGACTTTAAAGATAAGCATTATACACAAATCTCAATTCCGCCTTAATTGGACCAACCTTCCATTATTAATAAGAAACTTGGTCTCTTTGTCCTCCATCGTCATTGCGGAAAATTTCGAGTAATCATTTGAGAACGGGCACACTGCACACACGCATGTAGCATACTAGAGGTGCAGCACAGAAATTATGTCATCTGATAACTCGAAGCAACTTGCCACTTGTTATAGTAAACTGTAGAGATCTGAACTGATATTATTCCCCCTATTTTACTTCCATACATGGAGAGAGCGTGCACACACAAACGCAAATATTATATAAGGCAGCTAAGTTAGGCCTGCTCTGATGAACGCTCTTAATTATTTGAAGGGACAAGAGATACTTACTTTTCGCAAGGAATTGGTCGGTGTTGATCAAAAACATTCTGTATATTGACTGGAGAATTACTTTTGTTTTGAGAACCGTTGATTGCAAGACATATCGATGGAATTTCTACAAATTTTTGTTCACCAGTATCACAAGTTATGCACTCTTAGTCGGCTGCCAGTCGTTGAAACTTGCAGGCATTAAAATGCGCTGGCCCATAAGCCTGTGGAAGCAGATAGCTTATCTACAAAAAGAGTGTGCGAAAATATGTTTCCCGCGGATTGCTTTCATCACAGAAGCCGTTATGAAGCACCGGTCGTGTAAGGACATCTAGGTCAGCTCAGCAGGAAAACCTAGGTAATTTCCCTCGGGAGGAAAAACAAACCGTATCCAGAACCATGCCATATGTTTCCATTTGAATTTGATTCCACTCGCTGGGGGTATGATTTATATTTACGTGGATGATATGCTTCATTTCACCGAGGCTTGAGGAAGGTTATACCAGCCTCGGAAACCACGACTACGCCACAGAGAGATCAAGAACACATGGCGTTGCAGTTCCTTTGATGTGCACGTATAGTCCGTCCACCATTACTTCACTACTTTCTGAAGCCCTGCTACAGTTCTACTTCCAGGGTATTCCTCCGCATCGGGCAAACAAAGCTTAACCCTTTGAGGACGGCACGTATTTACTGGCTATGTATACAAGGTTGACGTGAGCTGCCTATATTCTCCACTACAGCCATGCCAGTTGTGCTGGTCACTGTGTTTCCACTTACCATCTTCCTATTGGTCCTGGCTACACGGGACATGCTTTCTGTACTCTGCAACGTTTGTTATTGGCTTGCCGTCGGCCAATTAAGTCGCTCCTTGTCTGTGTGCCAGTCAAAGAGTAACGATAGATCTAAATCGTATTGAAATTAATCGTGTCCATTGGAGAAATTATACAAAAATAATAGTTTTTTCTTAATAAATGAAATGTTTACAACTTGTAATGTATTACTTATATTCCGGTAAGTCCAACGAAACAGTAAAACTATAAAAATTTGTGTTTTGCCATCAGGAGCAAAGAAATTTCTATATAAACGTGGACCCGTATATAACGTCATACTCCACAAAGGGGTAACCGAGTGTAAACAATCACAGCAGAGCGACAGCGCATTGCAATCGTGCGCACACAGTTTAATAATATTTATCATAAAAAATATTTCTTACTAGGCATTACCAACATACATATTTTCTTGTATTGTATTGGGCTTATTAACGTACCCCTCTGTCATGCATAGAGGCTTATCAGGGGACGGCTTACAAACGAACTTATGGCCTAACTTAAACTAACAATGCCTTAACCAGGATTCGAACCCAGAACCTGCCGCACTACAGACCAGCGACGTACTAACTGACCGCGCCACGGAATGTCAACTACATATATTTTACTGTTTTATTTATATTAATTATATTTGAAATATTATAATTTATTGACATAATTTTAATAAGACTTTCATTTAACCAAAAAAAGATGTAATTTTATATTAACTGAAGTTTACAACGCTTGTGATACATGACATATTTAGGAAAACCCAAACACGTCATTCGTGAGGTGTTTCATCAAAGGTTTGATTCAAAGAGTGTGAAGAAATCGCAAGTAGACTATACCACTTCACTGATTGCTGATTGGCAGCGAGAGTTTCTGGGAACTGTGACCTTGTGAATGATTGGCTACCGCATGATGCAGTTACCTCCTGGCAAGTATGTGACCAGGCGCTGATCGGCGTCCGGCGCTCCAACATGCTGCTCGCCAGTGACGCCATATTGCCGGCCAGTGTGTGCGGCTGCAGTTCGGCATGTGTAAGTGGCTGCTTCATCTCTGTATTATTGATTACTCTGTGCCCACGTCAAACGACTCTGTAACAATTTCGTAGAAAATACACACAGTTTTTCATTTATACTACCTTTGGTGTATATATATATATATATATATATATAAAGTGCGTGACTGAAGATATTTGGGTGGCTCGTAACGTCGAGGTCTTGAGAGCCGATGAGGGTGGAGCGAGGTGAGTACGGAGCAGTGCCGGGATGCAAGAGCGGGGGAAACGGGACATCCCTGAATAAACCCGCCGACCAGCGTCCTCGTCCGGCGCGATTCCCACGCGCGAAAACACGGGCGTAACCCCGTCGGGACTCGAACCCGTTTACCACATTAGGAGAGAAATTAGTCGCGGCTGCTAAGGTTGTGTACGGCTCATATCGTCGCCTCACGCCAATGTAATTTGATTGTAATTACTATACTTTTAACCTGATCGGAAAACTGATATTGTGAAAGTTGTTTCTGTGTTCAAGTTATTTCACAGCACACAGAAGTAGGCCATATTATATAATAAATGTAATATATTGCCAAGATTCATCCATGTCGTATGGGTTTGATTTCGCAGTAAATAATTTAAAAACCTGGTATAATAGCTACTTGCGACATCCGCTCTATAAGCGGAAAGACATTTGTTTGTGCAGTGGTGTGTTTGAAATATACGTTTTAGAAGGCAAACTACTGCTCTATACGTATTTCCAGATTTTTCAACGTGAAATAAATCTAATTTCGGACTAAAAATACATAAAACTTTATGTACATCATGCTAACTGCGAGCATTATTTTGAAACCCACACTTCAGTATTACGGAATTAGGCATTTACTTTTTGTTAGGTCGTAAGTTGGACTTGTCTACAGCCCCCATTGAACTTTGTTTCAAACTTCCTACCAATAAAATTATACAGTTGCCGCATAAAGCTGCTTCGCATACTTACTTCTGAAATTTCGTTACACTTTAAATGGCGATTTCGTTTCCGCCAGCCACACAACACACGTCTATTTTCCAACACTGACGTATAATTTTACTGACTTAGCAGTGACCGCACTCCTAATGAAGGAATTGTAACCTCAAACACTATCGTGACAAACAAAACAAACTGCCAGCAATAACATTTAAATTCTGAACTGAATCTGCTCTCTGTAGAGATAGGTATTCATTACAAAAGGTTTTTTCATTATTATTTTAGGGCATTCTGTAACAAGTTTGTCCTGCAGTAAATTTCCCAACTTCCCTCGTATCTGATTATCACGATACTTGTTTCGATATAAAGAGGCTACAGCGAAAGTCGCACGTTTCCTCGTCGAACTCCCATTTACTACTACACTTGTTTATTCCGTCCTTGCACCAAACATACTTCACGTACCTATGAAATAAACCTTCACTATTTTTAATTTGAATTAAAAGCCGTACGCCTGCACTACCGCTGTTAAAACTTTATCAGTTTTTATAAACGCTTCCTGCGATCTTTTATTTTACCTTTTCAAAGGTCCGTTACATTCTCGGTATTGCAATTGGAAAGGTTGTAGTGTTTTTTTTCTTCTCTGTGGAAGGTATACATGTACAGTGTACGCGTTTACTTTTAATCACATTCGCCATCGCTATCATTTATTACCCTCTGACATCCTGCAGCGTGCAAGGATCAATATCCAACTTCCATGTTTGTATTTCCCCTACCCTTCGTAGGACACGGTTTTTTTTTTTTTTTTTTAAGCGACGCACAATTGACATATGGACTGTAGCCGTTCCATATTTTCCTCGCAATACTGAGTGTCATTTAGAACGAAAGAGGAATTATTTAACCCTTTAACACACAGTGCGCAAAAAAGGTTTTGCATGACCAGTAATTTTGCTGCACGTTGCCACAGATCGTTTTGTTTCTCGTAGTCTTCGGTTTGTATCGTCAAGTCTGTACAGATGGTGTGTATTTCCATCCCATCCTTTCTCTGTGGTCGTGACCAACACAGTATTTCTCAAATCCCCATTACGAAAAACGGTATTATCCCGAGTATACTAGTTCAAGTATAACGTGTTGCAGAAGAGGTAAACTCATGATCGGTGCTGTACAAGGCCAGAAACTAGTACCAATAAAAACAGAGTATTTTTCGTGAATAATACTATTGGCTACCGCTAGCACAGGAAAATGTTATTATTGGTTGCTGCCTGTGCCATAGACCAATAGAAATACTTTTCTTAGTATCCAGCGTCTACGTTATTACCAGGAATCCTGAAGTACAAAACTTATCAGACCAAAAAAAAATATCCTCTTTTGAAACACCTGTAACGAATAATTAATGTGAATGTTAATGGAGTTAATAATATTTATTTGGGCTGTTGGATAGTTGGCGCTTGTCAAGCGGATTTTGGGGACGGTGGTCTAGATTTATCAAACATTAAATTAATCTGTTACTAAATGGATTATTGCCTGTAGAGTGCCAAATTGAAAACAAACTTCTTACTGCAGCTTCTGTCCTTTATTTCATTCGTATCTACTGCAAAGATTTCTTTTAGTCGTAGAAAATGTTATTTACAAAATTATAAATTCAACAGTGTCTGTGAAACGTGCATTATAAAATATATAGGTAATGAGTAGTTTCTTCGTCGATTTCGAGGCAAAATGTACATTGAAAAGTAACTTAGCCATCAAATGTTTTTATCCGAGTTGGAAAAGAACTGCCCTTAATGTATATATCTATATATATAAACATTAAGGGCAGTTCTTTTTTTTATATATATATATATATATATATATAGGCAACAATTTTTGCTTTTTATGTGGATACATGCCGGTAACTAATATATATATATAAATATATATATATATATATATATATATATATATATATATATATATATATATATATATATATATATATAATATACATATATATATATATATGTATATATATATAATATATAATATATAATAAATATATATATATTAGTTACCGGCATGTATCCACATAAAAAGCAAAAATTGTTGCCTGAGTGTGAATATAAGTAATTATGACATGAAGTTTGTTTCTCACGGAAAATTAATATCGTTTGTTGATTAGTTATGGATAAAGATACGTGACTTATACATTAGTTACAATAGACTGCTTTTTCAAAAAAGAGATTTGGGCTGCCCTTAACATCAGAGACTTGAGAGCCGATGAGGGTGAAGCGAGGTAAGTAAGGAGCACTGCAGGAATGCAAGGGTGGGGAAACGGAGACCCTCAAGAAAACCCGCCGACCAGTGGCATAGTCCAGCACGATTCTGACATACGAAAATCCGGGAGCAGAACCCGATTCGCCTAGATGGGAGGCGAGCAGTCTGACCACCGCCCCACCGCGGCCCCATTCTGCAAACTCCTTGTAGAAGTCATTCCAAGAGATCATTGTGTAATATTACTGCGACGTCTTATCATTTTATGTAATTTGTACGTCCGAAATATTTGGTTGGCGTCATCTACTTCCGTAGGTGTGTTAAACTATATGGCATTATATTATTGGTTTTAACCTTTCTGGCAAAAAGTCTCGCTCCGAGAACATCTATTTACCGAGATAGGCGTACAGGCGCGAAAAACTATTTAACAAAAAATATTTCAGTGCATAATCCACTTGACAATAAACTGTAAGTTAGTGTAGTGCAGATACTGAAAATGTAAAACGAACTGTTCAGTATGCCACCATATTGTAGCCAGTACGTCGCCATATTGGACCGCCATTTTTGATAACCAGTACGTAATTTTTTGGTATATCATTCTTATTGTTTTCTCAGAGTGCTCCCACTTTTATCTCTTGCATTCTTTCTTATATTTGTCTTTATTTTCTTATATCTCCTTTCCATTTTTCTTTCCTTTCTTTTTCTTTCCTTGTCATCCATTCTTTCATTTCTTTCTCTTCCATTCATTCGTCATTTGTTTATATGTTACTGGAGGATGCCATCGTGGTTTTTTTTGTCATTTGTATATATCGGTTGTCAGTTTACTCTCACATCTGTCTCATGTGCTCCACTCTACCATTTTTTTTTTAGTTTGTCATTTGTTACTAGGCCACCATCTTTATTTACATTTATATGGAGGCCTCCATCTTGGTTTTCATTTGTCTAACACAACAGACGATGATTATGAGAATGCAAAATGTGTATGGGAACAATTTAATATTAAGAATCTTGGTGAATGTCATTATTTATACTTAAAAAGTGATTTGGCTTTAAGCTGATCCTGCGTGCAAAATAGGATAATGCAGTCTTACACTAATAATGTGTTTCAATGTTCAGTTGCAAGCTAATCAGATATCCAGAGGCTCGTGATTCTAAAAATAACTGATTTAGGGCCTTGTGTTATGTTTTCACCCTATCATCATCTTACATCACAATAATTTTTTATTTCATCATCCCTTACGCTAATTTCTGATGAAACAAATAAGATAAAATGAATAATCAGTGAGATAAGAGAGGAACAATTGTAAGGGAACTCCTTAAATAATTTAATAAGAAGTGAAAAGCATGAAATATATACAGTCGAAGTCAATAAAATAGCACTAAGCTACCATGATGGCAAAAGGATTATATAAGAAAATAAGATAGACACATTACCATATGGATATAAAAACATTTAATTTTAATTCATTTTCTAATATATTATTATATTCTATATTTATAATATTATATTCTATATTTATATATTATTATATTGTATATTTACACATCTTATGGATTCAAAAAATCTGTAATATTTCTTGCATCTTTAGTTTCAAAAACAATATCTATATCAGAACCATTAAAATCAATTAGAGATCTATTTTCAAAACAATATGATTAAACTCCTCATTATTAATTTTATAAAAAATTGGATATACTGGCTCATAAATAATATAATCTCTAAAACCAAACATTGTTTTTGGTGGAAAACTAACAATTATGTCTGTTTCTAAATGGCTACTCATCATATTTTATAAAAATTCCATATGCTATATTACAATCAACATTTTTTGTTTTTAATGGATCAAAATTCGGCAATATAGTGCCAATGGCATTTTTTATTTTTCAATAGTTATATCTCTTTCAAAACCAAGAATATTGGATAGTCGATCGTCAAATTTAATATCAAATTTAGATTTAAACACAACTCTATTTTTTCGCACTGTCTGTTATTAGTTCTACGTTATTAGTTGGAAGTGGTTCAATAGAATTTATAGTTTCCTTTAACACATCAATACTGCATTATCCTGTAGGTATATTTATAGCTTCATTGTTATCAATCAATGTTATACTATTGTTATTTATTTTAGGCACTACGAATTTTGTATGAAAACTAATCAAAGCAATCGATTTATATTTATCAGTGATACCATAGTAAAGTTTTCCTTTATTACAGAACTATTATTCGTTATCTTAAATACTTTATTATCGATTTATTACTCAAAAATTATCTTATTAAATGAAAAATTTTGATTGGGGTGTCGGTGTTTTAAATAAAAATTAAAAGAATGGCGAACTACTGCCTGATAACTTAAGTCATAATAGTTTGTCATAGTAATTGTGGCAAAACTAATTTGATGATAAATTTTGTTTATAAGAAAGGTTGGTTAAATTTTAATAAATTGTATGTTTGCGGAAAAAGTTTAAATCAACCCAAATATATTCAGTTACAAAATTATTATGATGTGTTATCCAAAAAAGTTTTCAAAAAAGCAGGCATACTTTTTTAATAACAATGATGAAATTATCTCCTTAGATCAATGTGAAAATGATTCTTTTATTATATTTGACAATGTTATTTTAGACGGTCAAGATATAATTTGTGAGTACTTTACTCGAGAAAGGCATAAAAATGTAGATATATTTTATTTATCACGGACTTTTTCGAAAGAGCCTAAACATCTTGTAAGAGATAATACGAATTTTCTATGTATATTGAAACAAGATGGTATTAATTTACAGCATACGTATAATGATTTGGTTGGTGGAGACGTGACTTAAAGATGTTTGTGGGAAATATTGGGATAAAGAATATGGTTTTATAACATTAGATTTGAGTAGAAAAATGAAAGATGGAACGTATAGAAATAAATTAAAGACTTTATTATTTTTAAAAATAGTTTGCAAATATCTACACTAAATTATCATCCTATTTCAATAATGTTTTATGAACAGAAAAACATGTTTTATGAATGTTAAATGTGTTTTTTTAATGTTGAATGTGTTTTATGAATGTTAAAATGAACATCGAATCTGTGTTATGAATGTTAAAATAAACAGTGAACATGTTTTATTGACATTAAAATAGATTACAGAAAATTATATTTAAAATTTACAAAATATCTGTTTTATTAATTTAAGCATTAGCAGAACCCAACCATTTAACATAAATTTTATCGCATTTAGTTTTTAAGACTTTTTCAACCAATTATTCATTAGTATAGCCAGTTTTCATAATTTTTTATTCATAAAAACGGCCTCTTATTTCTTCTCCTTTGTCGTATTTCAGTTTGTAAGTTGGCACATCATAATTTAAAACCTCAAAAATAGTAAATAATTATGTTGTCCAATTAGGAGTAAACCCTTTTTTAAAAAATCACTTAAGTTTACTAACATGGACAACAACTTCGACTTTGTATTTTAGTTCAGTATACCTATTCACAGAATCGTGTTTTTATTTTATTATTATATTCAACTGGTTCATTTCGATAGTGCTGTGTTTTGTATAGTTGTATAATTTTACTAAATCATCTAATATATTTATCTGTTTATAATTCAAAGCAAATTTCTTCCACATTTTATTTTTCACTGTGAGATTATATATTTCTACAACACTGGCTTTCAGTCCACTGAATGTAGAATAATGGTTGATATTATATTTTTGCATAAGTTCTTTAAATGTTCTCCTATAAAATTCTAAGCCAGCATCACTTTGAGTTTTATGTGGCTTTCTTTTTATCAATATACATTCTAAAGCATTTGCTACATATCTAGATGTTTGATCTTTTATAGGTATAGCAAATGCAAATATTGAAAAAACATCACTAATGAACATAATATATTTATATTCATTATTTATATGTGATATGCCTTTTAAATTACCAGTGTCAATTTCAACAAGATAACATAAATCATTAATTCCATATGTCATTACTTCCCGTCTGGGAAAATTTCTTCTTGCTGGTTTATAAAATTAATTGATTATTCCTTCTCTTTCATTGGGCAAAAATTGTTTTTAATGTTGATTTATTAGAATTACATATTGAACATTTACTTTTCTGAACTAATCGTCCATTTTTAGTATTTTCAATTTTTACATAATCATTTTTAGTAGCTTTCTTACACTTTAAGCACCAAGTGTTCTTCATTTAATAGTAAAAAATTATACATATTTATTCTTTCTATTTCATGAATATTGCTATTTATAATCTATCAAAAAAGAAAAGAAAATAAAATTATTATCTAAGTGAAAAATATTATTTTTTATTCCACTTTGCAGGTAAATAAAATATGAGATTTTCCTTCCTTACATTTTTCAACTTTCGAGTTAACAAATGTAGCACAATGACTCAAAACTGATTGGATTAAATGTTGTAATTTATCAGCTATTTCTATATCAAAAATCTTATATTTAATGCATCTTTACCATCGATAGGATAAGCCATATTATTAATTCTACAATTTTGAGGAGAATCATAATTTTTGTATTAACAAAAACTTTACTTATTTGATCTTGTAAAGCAGAAGCAATATTATTTTGAATCTACATATTTTTAATGCATAATCAAGAGCAATAGTATTGTATTTTGAATCTACATTTTTTTAATACATAATCAGCTATTTCTTTATCAAAAACTCCTTTATTAACTGCATCTTTTTCGTTTATAGGGTCACCTAAACTAGCAATTCTAAAATTTTGAAGAAAAACAAAATTTTTTGTATCGGTAAAACTTTACTTATTTGATCTTGTAAAGCAGAAGAAATTGTATTGTATTTTCAATCTACATATTTAAAAAAAATCAGAAACAATAATATTGTAATTTGGATTTAAATCTTTTTTTAAAATCAACAGCAATAGTTTTGTATCTTGAATTAGCATATAAAAAAATAGGTTTATATATTTTTATTTACAACTTTTTTAAAATCAGAAGCAATAGTTTTGTATTTTGAATCTGAATCTTTCTTTAAAGCATAAACATTAGTATCAAAATTGTTATTGAAATATTTCATTAATGGTTTTCCAAAGATATGTGTAATTTAATAACAAAGAATTTATGTAATTAAACTTAAAACCATTCTAAAAAAGGTATAATACAATTAAACACAGATGTCCACATATAACTTAATTAGAATTCTGAATTCGATTGTCATTGTAATAAACATTTCTATTTTTTAAGTAATATATTAAATTATTAGGAATATTTCCTCCAAATGAATCAAAACAGTAAACATAATTATTTTCTTGAAAATAAACCCAACGAGTACCAGGGTTTAATTAAATGTAAAAATTAACCATAGCACATTCATTTTTGCGCATTCTTTTTGGTAATTCATCAATCATATAACCATTTCTGAAATATTTAATATTTAGTATTTTTACATATTTTTCAATATCAATATTAGATAATGGGAATATATTCAAATTTTTTTGGTCGTCCTATTTTTGCAACTAAGCCACTTCCTGATTTATTTTCCATTGCTAAATTATGTCTCCATTGTTCTTCTAATTATTTTTTATTTTTTTCTAGTTTGTTCAACAGAATTATAAATTGCAGTAGCTCCTCCAGCTATAGATCAAAGTGCGCGTAAGTTGAAAATAAAATTAGTAAAAATCCACCATGATATAAACCACTTCCTGATTTTCCTTTAATATTTTTTGAGTATTAGTATGTATACCCAAATCTCTTATGTGATCAATGGGTATAGCAAAAGTTATATTAGTTATCTTCATTTACAAGTAAAAAATATAATTCATTAATAAATTTTAATACCCCATACTAATTTTCTTTTTGTAAACATAGTTGAAGCAACAGCTGGAGAAGCAATTTTTTTCACCCAATGGAGTATCTTTATCTAACATAATCTTTTTTTTGTAAAAATTTTGTCAGCCACATGTCTAGATTCTAAATCTTTATGTTCTCTATAAGCAATATCATTATATTTACATGCTTCATCTAATTTATTTATTTCTTTGTCTCCTCTTTCTAATCTTTCATTTAATTTTGTAAAGAGGTCACAATAATTTCAACCTGGCAAGTGCATTCCAGGTAAATTTAAATTGTTTAGTGCCCAATTTGTTATTCCTTTACTGTGATGTTCAGACTCCCAAAAAGAATGTTGAATTACATTTAAAACTCTTATTAGATAAAGTATTTCTTTTGGATTATTGATAACAAATTCAGAAAATGTATTGTTTATAATATTCATTATACTTACTTTTTAATTGTAATAATTGCAATTACCGACATTTTTTTCACCATGAATAACTAATAATCTATCAATTAATTTTCGAACATCACTAATCCAAATGTATTCTTTTAGTAAACTGTTGTATTTTTTAATGCTTTCTCCAGATCTAGGAGTTCTTGGGTAAATCGTTCTTTCAAGTGTGTTAGGCTCTGATCTTGATTATCTTATATAATGATCATAAATCAGTTTGATTATATTTTTGTACTTCCTACTTTTATTCGAGTTTACATTCATTTTCGGATCATATTCTTGGATTGCAGCATTCATTGACAAAATAATATCTCTGTAAATTTTTTGTAATCTGTGTATTCATCTTCAAGATCTGATTGTTTATTTTTTGTTAACAAATTAGAAAGCCCTTCTGCTAATTTATATTCCTTACCTTTAATAGATACTTTATCATTATTTATCGTTAATTTTGTATCGCTAATGTAATAATTATGCTCATCTCATAAATCATATTGTGTTTTAATAACATTTATTCTTTTTGAAATTTCTTTTCCGAGATTTATAGTAAAAGCAGGATACGTCAAATTTTTTATGGGTACAATTCCCATTTGCTCCTCCAAATTAGGAGATTTATGTTCTGAGATTAATTCTCTTACAAATGATGTTTCTTCTGGTGTTGGTGAATAATATAAAAGGTTTGCTGCTACTGGAACCAGTGCAGTTATTAAATTTTTATATTATTCACTTACTTGTTCTACTTTTTTTTTTTTTTTACCAATATCTTGTAATTCGTCAATTAATGGAAGTTCTTTTTTATTTTTTTTTTCATATTTTGCTTCATGTTTCTTTTTATAATTTCTGTATTTTTCAATGAGTAATTTAACTCGAGAAACATCATTTGAAAAATCTTATATATATATATGTATATATATATATATATATATATATATATATATATATATAAAATTCTTTTCTTATAAATGAGTTATAAAAGAATTGAGGTTTTTGATAGACAAACCTTTCCTCCCAACTGATCAAACTAGGGGAAATTTAAATGTTTACACTAATAGAATCGAATTAGATATTCCTATAGGTGATGGCTTTTCTTTTCCAAATGATGCTTATGTTTATGAACAATTTAGGTTAATAAAGAGAGATAAAGAAGGAGATGAGGCTAAATATGCAAAATTAGATAATATTGACTTTTGTGCTAACCTTTTTCCTTTCCAGTTTTCTAGAGTAGAAATATCAAAACATGGGCATATTATTGAGGCTGTTGATAATCCAGGTATAACTTCAACAATTATGAATAATTTAAGATGCCCAAGTGAACAAAATTATTTAGAATTTTCTGTGTTGATAATAAATATCGAGTAAAATCTGTTCATGGTTATAAAACAAATGAAATAATCTATCCACTGAGATAATATCTGTTTGGCTTTATTCGTGATAACAATGAAACTTTTATTCTAAATTCGTCTGATAACAATTGTTTATATGTTTATGAAACTAAGACCACAGATGGTGCAATTCAGAAATTTATACTGATCCAGGTAAAATTGTTATTCCAAAATTAGAAATTATATGGCCTATTGTTGAATATGAATCAAACACATCAATTGCAATTAAAGAAATACATACAAACATCCTAAAATGCCTCTTAGTTTTACTTATTGGCAATTTTTTTGAAATAGAAGTTCCTGGTGAAACAACTGTTTTTAACTTTGATATAAAGGTCAGTTTAATAATTTACAATTTAATATACCTGATATTGTAACTGTAGGATTTCTAACTAATAGAAAAAAAACGTACTAAATAGTTACATGCTTCTATGTTTGATCATCGTAATGTAAGAAATATTTATGTTAAAAACGGAAGAAATGAAATTTTTCCGAAAGAAAATTGAAATCTAGATATTGAACACGGCCTCTGTGATAAAATGTTTCTTGCTTATAATGATTTTAGAAATTCAAAATTAAAATGAGATATTCTATATATAAATAATGGACTTTATTATAAATCAACTGTTAACCATCAAAGTGATATCAATTATTATTCATTTTGGGGACAAAGACCGTTATTTGTTATTGATTTTTTATGTAGAAAGACAACTGCAGTGATAAAACAAACATAAAAATCTGTGTTGATTTGAATAAAGCTGTTGAAGCAGAAACAATTTGCAGTGTTGTTCTAATTACCCAAAGGAATCTAACTTTTGATTATTTTAAAGAAATGATTACTGAATATATATAAATTTTATAAATTAATAAATGGAGAGTGTAAACGATTTTATGGAAACAACAAAATGTTTCGACAGATTAATACAAATTTTTAGATGTATAGTTAAGTTGTTTAATCGAATAAAAAATAATTTTGTTAAACCCATATCAGTTTTTTCTCCTAGTGTCAATTTTTTATTTGTAACATTTTTATTTGTATGGGATTTGTGTGACATTTTTATTTGTGCAGGATTTGTGTGTCATTTTTATTTATACAATCTACTTTTTTTCTCTTAATATATTTCTTTATAAATAAAAATAAAAATGTCTGTGTTACCATGCAGTATGACAAACTTTTTAAAAGGTTGTCATATTTCAAAGAAACCTTACTATAGATTAGATAATGTGTTTGAAGATCTCAGAGAATTGGTGAATTTCATCCAAATCTACAAAACTTACAATTTTTTATCTTAAAAAACACTGATGATAATTATAAACTTCGAGAAATAGGTAATGAATTAGAGCGTACAGATGAAGTTTTTAAAAAATTAGTAGCGCTTCGAATATAAACTATAATGGATAATATCATATTTAATTTGATGATGTCTTAAATTTGCTTGATTTTTGCTTAAAATTGTTTTTTTTTTTTTTTAATTAACACAAATCCAGCACATCAATTTGTGAAAAAGTTGAAAATTTTATTTTTTATTTTATTTTTTTTTTGCTTCGATTTTCATGATTTTTGCTTAAAATTGCTTGTTTTTGTAAATCTAAAATTGATGTGTTAGAAACATAAAGTTTCTTGGAAACGAAAAAAATTACTTGATTTTAGCTTTAATTTGCTTGATTTTGAACGTTTTTTTAAAATCGAATTTCAGATTTTGACTTTTTATTTATCCCTGTACTTTCGTTAAAAATAGCAGGAAATAGTTATTTTAGTTTTTTCCTGTACTTTTAACGGAAATTCTCTATTTAAAGTGTGCTGTGCTAGGATCGGGGTTTACTATATGCTATGAAGTTATCGTCCTCACTTGTAATCTGGCCAAATGTAGTGCAGGTTTCATTCTGTTTACTTTCCTTCGGTGGTGGCCTGGGGTGAGCAGCATCAGGTTGCCCTACCCCCACAGTGTGTTTCCCGGTGGCGACTTGTGTTGTTCCTGTTACTCCCGCGGAAAGTCCGCCCACATCGGACAGTCATTGTTCCAGTGTGGCCCGCCACACCACCGGAATGGATGAGGGGCCTGCCTGGGTCCATTCGAAAACCTGTAAGCGTGGGGGCTGGTCCTGTGGGAATCAGTCATTCCCAGTTTGCAGGTTACGGTCTTGAGGGGAGCTGTCACTGTTTCCGAAGGCTTATTTACCACTCCTCCCACAGTTGTACTCTTGGTTTTGTTAACGTTCTGTTCCCAGTGCGGCTGCGCGATGTCGCAGTCACGGTACGGTTGCGTAGCTGTGTTAGCATCCAGAAATAACACTGTTTGCAGGAACTCTTACTATGTAGTGAGTATGGCCAGTGCTACAGCAGGGCAATGTTCAGGGTGGACCGAGCTGGTAACCACTTCTAATACGTCTCGCTACGATAGCTCCGGATCGTAGGTGTAAATGCGATTTATTTTGCTGGTGGCAAAGTCGTACAGGGACTCGTCCGTCTGTTCCCTCGATATTGTCTAGCTACAGGCATGTAGAGATGTGAATGTTGTGGCAAATCGGCATTTGAAGTTTTGCCAAAATTCCTCCCACATCTATCCATAGCAGGCGATGCCACGCCACCAGGTCTTAGCGTCCCTGAAAAATCGCTCACCTATGGAGTGAGGCCAATATTCCTGGTCGACTCGGTACCTGCTCAATCTTCCTTTGCAATCTTGTAAAAATGCTCCGGAATCCTTGCTGGGTCTACCTGCGTACGCTTGCAGTGATTGGAACCGGGAGGGGCGTTGCGAGGTGCGGTTGGCAGCACTGATGTTTACTCGCGTGATCCATTATATTTGTTGTAGGTGCATAGTGTATTGCTGTCGGTATTTCTTGCAGGAGTGGAGTAGACTACAAGGGTAAATGTGGTAACATCAGCTGTGGTGTTTGAAACGGATATTCTTCCATTGTAGGGTGTGGGGTTTTGATGCTATTCTCCTCTCAATACCAGGTCGGTGTGATCCTTACTGTGTCTACATTTCCCTAAGCTTATACATGTGGTGATTGCACTTGTTCCAGACTAATCAGTTCCAATAGGCATCGAGCGCAGCTGATGCCATACAAATTTCTCCTTGTGGTGTGATCCCAGGGCGTGATGCATCCCTCAAGGCACACGCGCTTGCATCGAACCAGCTATAATGTGAGCACTTCCGAAAAATTTTCCTCAGCTGTGATTTCGACGATTCTGTGTCGGATGCTGCTCTTGGAGTACACAGTGTGGGTGGACATACTGGGTTGATAAAGCCCATGACCAGTTGCAGCTTTAAACAGTGTGTACATTCATCCTGGGTCCTTCCCATGCTGATGCAGACCAATTCACTGTTGCAAATATCCTGATTGTCTTGTTCGATGTCCTGCTGCATTTGATGCATAGCTGCTGGTTCATGGCAGACAACACATTCTCAGTATTTAGTCCAAATGAGTATGCATGGATCTGGCAGTAAATTTCATCATAGGCACTTGACACAGAGTGAAGCAGGCTTCCCATTCGCACTGCGTAAGTAGAAATTTCCCATGTCGGGTATGCGGCGCGGCTGGTGCAGTGAAGATGTCTTGTTTACCTTTGGCCGGAATCAATCATCCATGGCTCGCGGCTGTCATCCCCATGCGCGGTGCAGGAGCAGTGGTCCTGCTGGCATGATGTGGCATGAATGGAGAGGGATGTCAGGTGCTATTTTCCCCTTAGGACTGACTGCTCAAGATGGCTGCCCCATGTCACATAGCCTGGCGTGCGATGACAGAGTGAGCTGATTCAAAATGGCTGATGATAATGACATTTTTGGCGCGACTTTCCATTTTGCGTTTTCTTCGATTTTTATGTTGCTGTTCCTTGATGTGTTGATCAGCGATGCTTGCTGGATTATAGGAAATTCCGACAGTAGGGTAAATAAAGAGCCAAGGTCAACAGAAATGGGTTATGTATGTGAATGTGGTCCCACGTGGCATACAAGATAATCGTACGAAACATATGTTACAAGGAGCGATACACATTGTTGATGATTGAGGATAATATTGCAGTAGGCAGGTTCTGGAATAGTTGGCGAGAAATGGTAGCCACTAATTGCAGTGCCACTTGACATTAGGTGTTAGCTGTAACATGAGGAATTATGGTGGATGTGGATAGGAAAGGTTCTGTTCGGGGACTTGCCAGGGTTAAGTCGCCAGCTCGAGGTGCGAGGATGTGATTGCTGTAAATATTCTCAGGGCCATATCACCGACGGCCATTGGCTATCCCTCATGCCCTCTGTCTCTGATAATATTACCAGTCTTGATTAAATCACCACCAATCACATACTACATTCAGATTGCCTAGTCTAGTAAGGGCTGTTGGCCTCCCTTATAAGCCAGCTCACAACCGATGGGTTGTTGGTGCCACCCTATGCAATGATACAATACATGTGAAAAATAGAAGTCAGCATGAAAACAGGTTATGTAGCTGAGAAGCGACTAATACAATAATATAGCATGTCTTACCATCTCGTAGAATTATTCCATATAATTCCCAATTGGACGCTCACATGTTACAAAACCGCAATTTAGCCAGACAGGCTCTTAGCTGACAAAATGGCCAGAGGGCTTACATGGTTATAAGTGCATTACGTCTCGGCCATATACAAGACAGACCGAGAAATGAGCTGACACGTTCTCTGGGCGAGCAAACACAAATGGTTCTGGTAACTAAATGAAAACGAAATAATTACATTATGATTGGTTAAAAACTATGAAGTGCCTGGAGCACTGCGACGCAGTGGTCACCTCACAAGTCCTAGGACATTACTGATGCTACCTTTGCACGGAGCTTGCTCGTTGGATGAAACTCCCGCCGGTGAAATCACGTAATGTGGTTAACATGTAATGATGATGATTAAATTATATGAAATTAACACTGCAATGCTGGTGGGATGAGAACATTTAAAAACCCTTATTAGAAAAGCATATATGAATACACTGAAATATAACAATTATTATTTCAAGTCAACCCCTTCTAATTGCAATTTTAACATAATCTCACTTTTCATGTGTGTTAAAACAGTGCAATGATTCTTTATAGTCTTTCCCTATCGAAGTATATTATACCCTCTTAAGTATTTAACTTGTGGCAAATTCTGAGAGTTCATGCTTCTGTTCATAAAAAACACTGACGAAATACATTTATAATTATATGTGGCTATTCGGCCACGTGTTTTTGTACATCGGTTCACCTTAATGCCCAGTTGTGGAATGCTAACAAAAAAGTTAGTATCGCAATAATGGTTATTATATAATCTCAGAAAAGTACTCAAAATATGTAAAAACCTACATAATAAATTATAAGGGATATTTACATTCAAAACATATGACACTGATACCTTGCATGTAGCAGTCGCGATGCCAGGCACCGAGACGCCACTTCCAGGCACAGGGGGGGACATAAGTGTGGAGAGGATACCACGAGATGTCACGCCCGCATCAGGAAATGAAACATGTGCGGGAATTCCGGAAGTACCTGAAACTGCGATGCCTGATGCCGAGACTCCCACACAGGATACAGCGAGGGAAACAAGGAAACTACATGGGAGATGATGAACTGTCAATGGATGTTCCCCCTCCGGTCCTGCGAGATGCACCGCAATGGCCGCCTGGGAGCGATAACCTTCGGCAGGTGAGGGACCCGACCGGTGGTGTAGTGATGCCGAGGAGATGCCAGAAATTATCAATACCAAGACAGGCAATGTTCGTATTTGGGGATGCCCTCACACGCAACCTATGCCGTCCATGGCCAACTGACACGATGGCAGTGAAAGCAGCGTGTGCAGCAGCAACGAGTCGAACAAGGAGACAATGTCTTCTCCTCCCCACCGATCAAAGAGGCCACATTTCAACCGGCGTGTCGAGTGCACAACCTGTGAGAGTCAGGATACACCCACCTGAGCTCCTTCCCTCGTCCTACACTGTAGGGCGACACAAGTCATATTTTCCGAAGTAACTACGACCAAACTGTCTTGTGTCAAACTTGGTTACAAAACTACAAAATTGGTTACAAAACTACAAAACACACACATTCTTCGAAAATGTTAACTATATTTGATGATTAAAACTACAATCATTAGGACTCAAATCCAATATACAACATCAATACTGAGCAAAACTGCAGATGCTACATTCATTCCATTTACATTTACCAGGTACATTTTTTATATCCATCTCAAAATGTACTCACAATTTCATTTAAATATCATATATATATATATATATATATATATATATATATATATATATATATATATATATATATATATATATATATATATATATATATATATATATTATATATATATGGACAATTCTTGCATTCTCTGGCAGTTCTTTTAAAATACTGATAGTTTTTTAATACAGTTCTGAGCTGAAAGCACCTTAAAAATGGGGCTTTTTCAAAACTCTATCATGTTACTACCCAATCTTGGAATTAAATTCCTTAAAGCATTTTTAAAGAGAATTTGCCTTGACTATACATTGAAATTATATTTACTTGATTTTTACAAACTATTTTTTCTGAATGACTTTTATGAATTTACATTTTCCAAACTTCTTCAAAATTACAGGCTCTAAAACCATGGAAACTCCCAAACAGCTTTAATTATACCATTTCGGATTTAAGTGTATTTTATTTAGCTTCTTACACAATATTCAACGTAATTTATGAATGATCTTGTCATTACTGAAATAATTTTTGGCACGGGAAGTTAAGTGGTGTTAATTGCTTCAACTAAAAAGATTCAACATTTTTAACCTTTTTTTAAAATTGGTTTAGCTTCAATATGCAAGCAAAAAAAAATACTTCTACACGTAATTTTGGACAGGAATTGTTTAATCCTACATTACTGGCTTTATGAGCCCTACATTTTTAATATACGATTACTTATCTCACGATTGATCTCGTCCCCAGCAGCCATCAGTCTCTGCCGACACAAGCTGCTACGGGGACTTAAATACTAAATTAAAACTTTGGCGAACCAGGAGGAGGGGGGGGGGTGGTTATAATATTACCCTATTCCATAGGAACGAGTTGCAGCTCGAGTAATTCTCAGAAAATGTGCATGGAAAGCCATATATTATATTTAGAACTACGGGCTGTGCTCCCTTTAGGCTCGACAATGCTAGCGCTCTAGGTGCGAGCATGAAGAACTATGGCTGGCTGCCATATGTCCTACTCTGTTCCCAGCAGTTAAGCTAGTCGGATGTCCATGTCGGGATCTGCAAGCAAACTTCGTGTATTCATTACTGTTCGTCGGTTTCACGCTGCTAGATCGTGTTCACAATAAGTAACAGTTAACTTATAAGAATAAAAAAGTCTTTCATAATAATTTTTCCGTGAAACAATGTTTTTGCAACGTACAATTTAGCAAACCGGTGGGCTGGCGGTTGACACACCAGGGCGATGTCGAGGCAAAAGCAGTCGATTAGGAACGTGTATGCGGGCTGGTATTTTTTTTCCGGGCATAATGAGACGTCCCCACCTCATTCGGCGCCCCTGAAGAATACCATCTCCGAAGAAAACCTGGCTGAGTAGTCAGGAGTTCATCTAAAATGGCCAGTCTTGGGTCAACCACCAACACACCATCACTCCAACGACTTCAGTCACAGGATGCTCTCCTCCAGCCTCCAATGCTCGAACAAAAGAAATCATATGTCACTATCCCGCTATTCCAAAAGCTATGAGCTACTAGTAGTAATGAAATCCACTCTTGTCCATCTCATGAGAACCAAAATTTGATACTAACCACCAGACACTCGACCCCTAAACTTGTGTACCTATCCTTAATTCCTGTACTCTGATGTTTAGGCTAGACCATCACAGCCATTTTTTGTATACAAGAGCAAAACAACATCTTACAATCTAAATGAAGATGAACAATGATGATAGTGAGCATGAACTGAGAGTATTGTGGTGCTGGGAGCCAGCACAAACAAAATGTTTGTTAACACAATTCACATAAAAATCCTTACAGTTCTTCCCGGCATGAGAGTTAATGGTGGCAGGCCCACATATCACGGAGGGATCTACTTGCACACACGAATAAACAAATTTACTGTTACATGCTATAGTACTCTCAAACACTGTAAAAAACAAATCAATAATTATTTCTGAAGCTTACATTGCGACTGGGATGAAATGGGATCGACATAACACTGGTGGCGGTAAAAATAAACATTTGTGAAAAAAAAAATTAACGTTTTAAAACATCGCTGTGGCATAAGGGTTTCTAGACATATTACACTTTATTTGCGGGTCACGCACCCTTATCACATGGTGAGAAATGTGTTTGTAAATATGTTATAACCCTTTTATAATGTAATATATGAACTCATGTATTACTCTGCCTATGCTCCCGAGCTGTTAGGCGCACATGGTGCTACACTCTCTGCACCGCAGTGCATTTGTTCGATCTTGCCCACTCCTGCACTCACACAACACTAACACTACTTGCTAGTGATCAATCGTCGAGAGCACCTAGTGTGAGGAGTGGCACACGCCAAATGCCCCACCCTTTCTGAGGCAGTTTGTGGGCCGACGCAGTTACCTGCAGCACTCGGGTCTTACTGTGGTCATCCGAGGGCATAGGTTGTAGGCCCTCCCTTGCTTGGCCATACTTCCTCCCTGTGCTCCTGCATGTCTGCTGCGAACTGTGCTATGGTTGGCTGAAGCACAATCACACTGGCGGTACTGCTGGGGTGGTTGAACCCGCCGTGACGTCCTGCGTAGTCAGAATGAGGTAACGGAAGTGCTCTTTCATTCCCGCAGTCACTGCTGCTGCTTGCTTCCCATCGTCTGCTCCTGCCATTCCTCCTTTTCTTGCTGTCCTCTTCTCCACTTGTGTCATGCTGCCGTTCTCGGGCGCGACCAGGACGGTCTCCTTCCTCCTGTTCAATTGCGGTGTTTTATCTTGCTTCTTTGTCTTTTCTTTCGGCTTCGTCCAACAAACTTGCTGGTGCACCTACTGCAGGAGCCCCATCTGGAAGTACTGCCACCGGAATGGGTCCTGTATCTTTAATGACAGCCCTTGTAGGCGCTTCGCCATCGAAGAGACCTGGGCAAGTGCTCAGTCACTCCCTGTCAAGTGTGGTGATGCTGAGAAACAGTGCATCTTCTTCCCCCTCTCACCACTTTCTGCTGAAGGTTTTGATGTATTTTCCTCCCTTCCTGCTTGCTTAGGGATCTCGTCTCCCATGAGGCCACCATGAGGCTCACCAGGTGGTTCCCCAGGTTGTTTGTTTCTTGTGGAGTCGGAACTACCCTTCATCCAGAGGTGCCGTCACACTTCCAGCTTCTCTCCACGTTGCGAGCTCGGCAGCGCCGTCCTAGTCATGGGTCGGAGGGGCACTGGGACCCACCCCTTCATGGACGACAGCCGGGGTGAGCGTAATGTCGTCCTGATGCACCCTCACACATCTCCTGCCGATGCGGCACAAGCATGTAGTAGGTCCCAACTGCTGAAAAACTCGGTGCGGCCCGCTCCATTTAGTCGCGAAGCCTGCGCAAAAATCCTTGTGTGTGGCAGACTGCAGGGTGCGTCTTCACTTACACTTGTTGTCCTACTTGCAGCATCGGTGGTGGTCTTGTTGTCAGAACTCATCTTCTTGCGTATCGCACATGCTGCTCACATACCTGTAGCTCTCATTCCCTACGGGCTTGCCAGATGGTAGTAATGCTTGATGCTTCACTACTATCCGGTCTCCCGCATTTTCCCTCGCCTGGTAGACATAGGTTTCTTTCAAGCAATACTTCGGCAGGTGTTTTGCCGGTTGCGGTGTTGACTCATCGGTGGTGTGTGTACAATGTGGCTGCTAGATGTTCCGGCCATTGTGTGTGCTGGTCACCCACATGGAGGCGAAGCTGAACTTTTAACTCCTGGTTCTGCCTTACTGTTGGGTTGGTCCTGGGGTGGTAAATTGCTGTTGTCATGTGCCTCACTCCCCACTTCGTGCATAATTCATGCCACTTTTTCCCAGTAAACGGCATCCCGTTAGCTATCAATAGGTTTTTAGAAAAACCTCAATGCATGAAAAAGTCATCACTGAGCACTCCTGCAATGATATTTGTATGGGCATTACTGGCAACGTATGACTCAACTCACTCATAAAAATTGTCAGTGACTACTACTAGAAATCGTTTCCCATTGGCTGACCTAGTGTATGATCCCATTAAATCAAGGCACACTGTCTCGAAAGTCTTTTAAGGCAGGTACGGCTGCTGTTGTTGCCGGCCATCTGTTCTGCGACTTTTAAACAAATTGCACTTCTGACACTTTTAACTAAATTGCAGGCATGTTTCGTGAATCCTGACCAAAATAAATGCTCCATTATGTTTTGAACTATCTGGGACATTCTGGGGTGACTGGCTACACTGTAACTGTGCGAATGGGCGAACACCTGATCCCGCACATGCGTAGGGACATAAACTCTGTACTTCCCTGGGTTACCCAGTGAGCACATTTCTAACCTGTCATTCACGACATGCCGGTTCTCTGCTATTCCTTGCTCGCACTGCCGTGTCTTGTCTTGCGAAAATTGGCAACTCTGCTGTATTTGCTTTACTTGCTCAAACAACTCCGAGGTCAAAATGTCATTTTCCACAGCACTCACTTGCTGTATATTAAGTTCGGAAATAATTCCGTCACCTGGCGGAAGGATCTCCTCCCATTCCTCTTTGTTTTGCAAAATTACTTGTGGGTTCGATGGATGTGACAATGTGTCCGCTAACTGGTTCTCCGTTCCTGCTATGAGTTCCATAGAGAAATCGATAAGATTGTAGGTGCAATGCCCATCTGGTTAATTTACTGTGGGCCTCACACATGTTATGAAGCCAGAGCAGGCATATGTTGTCAGTGTATAACGTAAAGCACTGGTATTTTAAGTACGCCCAGTATTTTTTTATCGCCTAGATTACTCCGAGACATTCAAGTTCGTAGACATTGTAGCGGCGCTCGGTAGGGCCTAGATTGGTGCTAGCAAAGTCAATTATGTTTCTTTCGCCATTATCAGCTAGTTGGTAAAGGTGCTACTACTTCTTCCTGGCTTGCATCGGTTTGTAAATACAAGAGTTTACCCGTGTTGTATCTTGCCAGTATTGGACATGTCTGAAATTTCTCCTTAATTTCCCGAAAAGACCATTCCGCTGCTTCTGACCATTGCACTCTGTTTTGTGATGAAAATTAATTTATCAGTGCTGCTGTTATGACTGAAAAATTTTCAATATGCTCTCATGACCAATTTATTAAACCAAAGAATTTCCGCAACTGCTTCCTTGTTGTTAGCTGTGGGTACTCTGCTAATAGTTTCAACGGTTCTGGATTTGGTTTGTTTCTCTCTGCGTCTATGACATTCCCTAAAAGGTCAATACTGGATTTTCCTATGTGATTTTTTTTCCAGTGCACATGCCAGCCTATTAATAGCTAACCTCTCTAAAACTATGGACAGATGTTGCAAGTGATTGTCCTAAACGTTGAACCAAACGATCAAGTTATCAAGGTAGGCCATTGTGAAGTAGCCTATTAAACTTTCCAACACATGCAGCATAGTGGATTAAAAGGTGGCTGGGGTGCACTTAAGTCCAAAGGGCATAGCACAAAATTTTGAGCAGTGCCCATCTAGCACAGTGAATGCTGTTTTCTTACAGTCTTCCATCTTAACTGGTACTTGCCAATAACCACTTTTTAATTCAATGGATGACATAATTTTTGTCTGTCCTAATGAGCTGAGAACATTTTTTTCACATATGTACGGTGGTAATGAATTTTTGGTAAGTTTATTTAATGGCCTAAAGCCGGCACAAAAACACCACGTGCCGTCTTTTTTAGGAGCGAGTGTTATTGCGGAGTTGTACTGTCTGT
This sequence comes from Dryococelus australis, assembly GCA_029891345.1. Taxonomy (NCBI): domain Eukaryota; kingdom Metazoa; phylum Arthropoda; class Insecta; order Phasmatodea; family Phasmatidae; genus Dryococelus; species Dryococelus australis. The sequence goes on along the minus strand of CM057007.1, from coordinate 3,154,242 downwards.
TGTCTCAATAATACTGTCATTTAACATTTCTTGGATCTGCTGTTTAATGATTTTTGCCTGGTGTGGTAAGTAACTGTATGGCGGTGTCCATACAGGTTCTACTTCTAACGGTATTTCATGTTCTGCAATTGTGGTTCGGCGTAAAGCATCTCGTGATCCGAATAGATATTTAAGTTCGTTTAACAAACATTGAAAAGTGGCCTTGTGTTCGGGCAGTATATTGTAGTTAAGATCACTCAGTATTACTTACGGTAAATTAACTGTCATTTTCCTGTCCAGATTATAAACTGTACGCCTTTCTTTTCCCCCAAAATGTATCCTGCAAGCAGCCTGTTCCACGATTGTGTTTTGCTCGGATAACCACGGGATTCCTAAGATGACATCCTCCTGGATTTTTGGCATAACAATACCTACTGTTATCGTGCTAATGTCCCATATGTTAACTGTAATTTTTGCTTAGCCTATTACTGTACTGTTCTCATTTTTGGTGGCTAACCGAATAACAAAATTAATGGGTTCTAAGTCTTGTGATTTTACAAATTCTGGACTAATTAAGTTGTGTGATGCTCTGGTATCAACTAGTGTTTGACATTGACACCCATTCACATTTACAAAGATCCTAATAAATTGTTGTTCGCCGTTACTAACCTGTTGTAACAATGTTTGTTGCGATGTCTGGTCTAGTGGTTTCTGACGCGGATCAGGGGTGGAAGAGATGTCCGACCTCCTCTCCCCTGCACCCCATTTCCCTGCTCGTTACTTGCTGCTTCATGAATAAGGGATAGGTGAGGATTGTTGGGGCATTTACTATGCCAGTGGTATGCATGTGTAGGGCAATACCGACACAGATGTTGTGGAAGCTGATTTTGATCCCATGCATGTGGCTGCACTCCCACACTGTGCATTGTAATTTGCTCCTCGTGTCTCCTCCCATTCGGATACGCCAGTCTGCTCACTGGTGGTGGTCGAAAGATATTTTGTTTAGGTCGGCAGAAATGTTGGTTTTCCTTTAGTTGTACCGTTGGTGGGGTGGCATGTCCCCGCGTGTCTCTCTGCTCGTTAGGCCATCGAACAACACCTGTATCACGGTGTAGGTGTACACTGTCGTGTTCCAGTAAGGTTGCTGCATGCATGACATCTTCAACTGTCCCGTTCAGTAGCTGTATCAGTGCTGCCCTGAATTCTGGCCTGGCCGTTTCCGCAGTATTTTCTAAGACTACCCATTCCGGCAACTGCTGGCGAATTTGGTGGATTAGGTGTGTCTTGTGTGTGACGAATGTAGTTAAAAGTTCATTTGGCTGCTGTTCTTCCAGTGTCGACTTTGTGCCTGAATAGAGCTGAAAACACCCCTGAAATTACTCTTGAAGGCACAGCAAAAATCTTGCCACTGTAGCCCGTAATGGTTTAATGATTTACACCAATACTGTGCATCTTTTTGGAGCTGCATACCAATATAGCTAGCCTATTCCTCCTGACTGGCACCATACCTAGTGTGCCTGCGGGCATAGTCCTCTAGGAAGGCCAAGGGGTCATCCAACAATGTTCCCACAAATGTGGGCAAAATCTGAAATCTGCTAGGAGTACTCGAGTCTGTTTGTACTGGCAGAGTTGCGTTGAAGTTTGGCACAGCGGTCCCTGTCTCTAGCCGGTTCCATTGCAGTTCTTGGTGTTGACTGTACTACGTCTTCTTGTGGTGTAATATAAGGCATGTTTGGGTGAGGCGTGGTTAGTGGTGGTAGGATTGTTGGGTACAGTTTGCTGTGTACATATAGGCCTTGGCGGTAGATAGATAATGATAGGTAAATATGGTAATGGAGTTGCATTCGAATGGTGGCCATACTCCTCACTCCTCTGCAAACCACATGTGTGCTGTTAACGTGTGTATGTTGCTCCCGTGCTTGCGTTCCCACCATGTATGGAAGGCATTCCTCCCCTCCTGCGACTTGTGCAACACTTTCCCATTTCTCCTCACTCTTTCTTGTTGCGTCCGTTTGCCAATTAAAATTCTGAATATTCCTCATGCTAGTGCTGACTTGAATGTGACATGTTGACATGAGGACCTGAACTTGTTGGATGTTGAAATGTCGGGCATTAATGTGGCACTTACCACACCTAAACACTAACCCGCTTACAGTTGTTTGTTCTCTGTTCCTGAGACATTCCCGGTGGAATTTGATTAGACAGTTCTGGCACTGTAAGATAATTGCCCCTTGCCCTTCGCATATGAGATTGTCACAATAACGTGGTGTGTGAAAATATAGTTCTGTCCTGATTACTTGCAATTACACTGTTTCTGTTTGCGAATTTTTCCGTGAAACCACTGTTTCCACTGTGTGCAGTTGTTCGTGGATAGTCGCGATGCGGCTGTTTGTTGTCGAGTTCGGTTGGCAATCGCAACGACAACACTGCGTGCCTCCCCCGAAATAGTCGACAAAGTCCACTGGGAGTGCTTTGAGGCACTGCAAGCACAATGGTGTTGATGTCGCAGTGGAAGTGGTGTAGCTGGTTATGTTGACCATTCACAGTCCGTACGCGGTGTGGTGGTCACGACACAACTGACCGCCAATGTGTGGAGTGAGCAGTGAGTGCGGGGAAGGAGGGGAACATCTCCATTCGTTCCTCTCTACTGTCCTGCTGGGTGCTACTGCTAGCAGCAGAGGATGTGACGCGGGTGTGCAGTCCCTCCCCTACCTTTGTACTGCATACTGCTTGGTGGCCTGAGCCTTGATGTCATGTGCTACAGAAATATGGCTGCCTTTCTCGTCCTTCTTCACTGCTTTCCCCACAATGACGATGAACCAGCGTTTGTCTGCCCTTTTTCCTGCAGAGGACGTGGACCCTATTCTGGTATCTCCCAGACATCTGGAACGCGTCAGCATGCTGTTAATGTTTTCCTCTGCTTCTCCTCCTTGTGGGTAGGCAGTTATAATGGGTAATAATGGCGTAGATGGAAAACTTGGCGTTGGAAGATTTCTAAAAGCTTGGTCGAAAATTCAAACATGGATATTGGTGGGAAATTTTGGCCACACGGAAGGGCTACACTTGATGGTGGTTGACTGGACGAGATGGGGTTGTATGGATACTATAAAGGTGGTGAATACAATTTGGAAAAAGGTGTTTGGAATTGTAAACCCGGTAGGCACAAGACGTCGCTATGGTGGCATCACTGATGTTGTTGCGGTAGAGCTGAGTCCTTGTAACCTCATGGTGCTGCGGGCCGAACACCTGGACCACATTCCCATATAGAGCTTGCAGTTGTTCACCTGATGTAAAAACCTTATTTTATGAATGAGGGGCTCTTTGGGTGGCCCAATCACTGCTTGGTATTTCTAATTAAATATGACGTCGATGTAATCAAAATCCCTATGCGTGGATTGTTAGGGCTAATCCACACACCCATTAATGCTACTCGCAGTACTTTCATTAGGTTTCAGCACACATACAAATTAATATTTACTCTTAAAATCACATCAACACTTGCATCAGAAAATGGCTGGTTGTAAGGGGCCTGTGGCCTGAAACACCTTTCAGTAACCAAATAAAACTCACTCGTCAGTTCATGCTATTAAATAACCTGCAGCGAAGGTAGTGTTGTAAATAAAGAATTAAGCTTGCATTAATGTTAGGTGTGCTGATAAACTTATAAACTCCCCAGACTATGCAATTCCTGGGGAGGCGAGGGGGACTTGCTGACATTCTTCCCGTGGACCGCAAAAACACAACTCAATAATTATTTCTAAAGCTTTCCTTGAGACTGGGATGAAATGGGGTGGGCATAACACTGGGGCATAAGGGTTTCTAGTCATATTGCACTTTATTTGGGGGTCACGTGTCCTTATCAAGTGGCGAGAAATGTGTTTGTAAATGTTATAACCATTTTCTAATGTAATACACGTATTCGTGTATTACTCCGCCTGCTCTCCTGGGCTGGTAGGCACACGTGGCGTTATACTCTCTGCACTGCACTGCACTTGCCAGATCTTGCCCATTTCTGCGCTCACACGACACTCTCACTACTCGCCAGTGATCAATCGTCGAGAGCGCATATCTGCTGCTCTTGGGATCGTCTGGCATCACAAATGGCCTATGGTTACGAGCGACACACATCACAACGATTACCAGTTTACGCCATTTATTAATGTAACTTCGTGGCACTTAGGCTGAACCATCGAGGAGTAATGTTATGACATGAGCCGAACACCCGGCACTTAGACTGTTTGCCCGTCGTCACCAACAACTGCAATGTTGAGGTGCACTCTACCATCTGCAGTAACGCATCGGTAAGCTATATAACCTGAGTGCAAGACATTGCAAGCAGTGCAGTGTAAGTGGATGTTTGAGATACACCACAACTAAGGGGAGGACAGTGGCCATGTGGCAACGTGCGTGGTGTGCAAGGATACCAGGAAATATTACTACATATTTTATTGTTTCTAGGATATTGCATAAAAAGTACCAGAGTAGTGAAAAAACAGTCACATTTGCACATGCGGATAAACAAATTTACTGTTACATGCTATAGTACTCCCAAACACTGCAAAAACACAAATCAATAATTATTTCTGAAGCTTATCATGCCAGTGGGATGAAATGGGGTGTACATAACTATGATGGTGCTGAAAGAAAACATTGGGGCATAAGGATTTCTAGTCTTATTACACTTTATTTGCAGGTCACACGCCCTTATCACGTGGTAAGTAATGTGTTATAACCCTTTCTAATCTAATACACGTGTTCGTGAAATATTCTGCCCGCTCTCCCAATCTGGTAGGCGCACATAGCGTTATACTCTCTGCACTGCACTTGCCAAATCTTGCACACTTCTGCACTCACACGACACTGACACTTTTCGCCGGTGATAACCAGTTTACGTCATTTATACATGTATCTTCGTGGTACTAAGGCTGGACCATCGAGGAGTAAGGTTATGACATGAGCCGAGCTCCCAGCCTTTGAAAGTTTGCCTGCATTCTCCAACAGCTGCAAAGTTGAGGTGCACTATACCATTCGAAATAGCGCATCAGTTACTACATGACACGAGTGCAAGACATTGCAGGTAGTGCAGTGAAAGTGCACATTACAGATACACGACAACGAAGGGAAAGATAGTGGCCTTGCGGCCACGTGCGCGGAGCGCAAGTATACCAGGAAATAATACCACATGTTTTATTATTTTTAGGATATTGCATATAAAGTACCAGAGTAGTGAAAAATTGTCACATTTGCAAGTAAGGACACCTGTGCTAATCGTTTTAAAGCCCTATATTCATTTTTAAATATTTTTGCATTCTGTATGTAAGTATACTCATTCACGTGGCATCACCTACACTTCATCTCACATATTTTTACAGAGTATTATGTTTGTCATGTTATTGAATTTTAAGAAGTTTATTGCGAGTGTGTCAGTGATTAGCATAGTTTTGAACGTGTATGGTGCCAGAAAGTAGTTCCACATAATGCATTCTGGCGGCAACCATAGCGATTACGCCATGTTAGAAAGACAGTAGACGCCAAGAGCTTTGAGAGGTCAGTTGCGTACCGTTAGGTTCCATGTCCGGGCAGTATGCATCTTTAGTACCAACCATTTTCACCACAATAGTTTAATAATCTTCAAGAATATCACCTGTTCCGTTATTTCTGCCATTACTACTGCTGTGGTGATAGTCTCTAAATCACGTATCCTAACGGCGACTGTTGCTTGATTTTGCAAACTGTTACTTTCCTGTCCAGTTGCCAATTCAATAACACACTTTGTAAGGGTGATATATGCTTTGTTTACGAACTGCGGTTGCAAGAAATAATGCGAAGCAGCTGTATCTATTAGTGTGTGGCATGGTTTGTTATTGACAAATACCAAAATGTGGATGAATTTGGTAGTTGCTCCACTCACCTGATTAATCAGTGCTTCCTGTTGTGTCATGTCCAGTTGTTGTTGTTGTGGGACTGTGGTGTCAGAAGTGTCTGGTATCCTTATCCCCACATCCCGTTTCCCTGCTGTGAATTGACAGGTACTTATAGCCATCAAGGTGCGGATTGTTGTGGCATTGGCTGTGCCAATAATATTCTTCTGCGGGTCAGCAGTTGTGGCAAGGGTACTGTGGTCTTCTGTCACTTCCCGTCGAATATCTTGATTCGCGGAAGCATGTGCGACACTGTTCTGCTTCTTAATATACCCAGTATTTTGTGCACTGTTAGACTGTTTTTAACACTTGAAAATTTTCTTTGCAGTTGCTTGTCCAGAATGTGATTTGTTAAATGTTTTCTGTTGTACAATATTCCATGCATTGCTGTCCTCGTGCGGCCCGTGCTTCCATCGTGCGGCGTTATTCTCGCAGCATGGCTGGCATGAGTTCTATTTCTGTATGATTGCAGCACTAATTAACTCTTCCACGGTGCCATCTAGCGTGGTACTACTAGTGCGCGATATTCTGGCAGCACTGTCTCTGCCAATACCTCAATCACTTCCCTTTGGTAGATGCGGGTGAAAGCACCTTACCAAGTGTACCTTGCATGTGATGAACATGATGAGAGTCTTGCCAGGTTGTTGGGCTTGTAGTGTTAATTTACTCTGCTCTTGCAATGATTAAAATGCACCTCCAAATCGGCACTGAAAGCCTTGGACGAATTCTTTCCATGATAGTTCATAATGACTTGGCGAATTCCACCAAACTTTCGCTTCATTTTGCAGTTGGGCTCCCGCACATCTATGTCCATTCTTCTTCGCATACGCCGAATCTCTGTAGACATTCTATGCAGTCCCGGAGAAATGCCTCAGGGTCTTCTGTTGGTGCTCCTGCAAAAGTGAGCAACATTTGAAATCAACATGCATGTCATGGAGATAGTTGTTGGATATGGGATAAACATAGGTTTGATATGCTGTGTGATTGTTGTGTTGGATTAAAATGCTGGTAACATCTATGGATAAGGCGTGACAGGTATCAATGGTCGAGGTGCTAGGGTTAGGGTGGGTTGTTGTGGAACATACTGTACCTCCTCGTTTCTCCCGCTGTCAACTGCCATGTGTGTCTTATTTACATGTGCCTGCTTCTACGTGTCTGCCTGTGCTGCACAGTCTTCGCACAAAAATCCTGTACCGTGAACTGTTGCTTTCTCTTGCTCTCTATAGCAATTCTTGTGCACTGGTTCTTAACAATTTTAGTATTTGCAACATCCTCCCCTTGCTTTTCCTTTGCCTGTTTTCCATGAACATGCCATGACATGCCTGCAGAACCCGGTGAAAAACTCTTTCCAGTTGAATGGTGCTGTTGGTTTCTGTTACAAGTTTTCACTACAGTTTTTGCAGATGTAGATCTCCATGGTTGCACTTTCTGCTTCTCTTTCATTGATACATTCACAGTGCCATTGTATTTCACACTGCATACGGGCGAGTGTCTGTATTCTGTCCCGTGCACAAAGGACTGCTGCACCTGTTTTCTTCTGTCTGTGCGACAAAACTTTCCTGATTTTGGTTGTCCGAAATGTTTGTTTAACACTTCACTGTTTTCTCGCGGATGTCCACGATGCAGTTGCTCGCTGGGTTGGTCTTATGGCAGCAGCTAAATTTTCGTTGCTGTACTCAAACTTTGACCAAAATCCTTGTGGTCTGAGTTTTAAACAATGTGGTCAGAGGAGTGCCAGTGCACCCTCCTCTGTCCAGCTAGCCATGGTTTATAGTTGTTGTAAACCTCGCGGAAACGCATACGCCAAAGCATGGGTGTGGAAGTGCAGAAGAGTGACATGGTTGGCATGCAACTATCCCGCCCCAGACGATGAGGCATCAGTGTATGGCGGGCGTTCAGCCGACTGCCAGCCATGCGGCGAGCGGATGACGTGAGGGGGAGGAGAATTGTTGTTTCTCCTTTCCACCTTCTTTCCCTCCTCCCTGGAAGGTGTGATGCTGGCAGAGTGGTGGTTGGTGATGCACGTGCAGCTCCCTTTGTTTTGCTGGTGTGCCAGGGTGGCTTGGCTAATGTGACTGTACTGCTCCACTGGCCACGTGCTGGCCTTCCCGCAGCAATGGCGGTCACTTACTGCTCTTGCCTATGCTTTTCCTCTGACCACATGCTGACCTTCCCCGAAGTCTTGCTGCCATATGGAGGGCGTCCCGATGTTGCGTGCGTGCTTTTGCTGTACTCATTACATTCTCAGTTGTGGGTAATGGGAAAAACAGTGGTAAAATGTTCAGGAGAAAAATTTTAAATTGGCAAAGTTTTGCCAGGAAATTTTGCAGAGTGATTTTGCTGGTTTCTGGTGTTCAGGAGGTTGACAATGAAACATAGGCCACAAAGTTGGGCGACATTTTGATGGCGTCCAAGTGCTCGAAGTGCCGTGAGGTGTGGTTTATGGATGGTGATCCAGGAGCCAGAATTAAAATTTGGAAAAATTAGAAGGTGGAAGAGTGGATGAGTCTGGATGAGGTAAATTGGATGAGGTATTTTACCCAGGGCGCCAGGCACTACCAGACTTATTGCCATGAAGTGGTAGAGCAGAGTCTTCTCATTGGGTTGTGTCGTTGATGGCAAAAGGCAGCTATCCTTCCATGCTGCTGCACTTCTCTAATGGATATTGATTAACTGTACATGTACTATGCCATGGATTATTGAGGGCATACACACCCCTATGCTATGTTACACTGAAATAGTTTCAGACAAAAATACGAGAGTTCCAACACACTTACAAATATGCAGGAAATTTTAAGGACCCGTACCATGTAATGCCTTGTGGCTTATCTCAATGAAAACACCCGATTTGTGTAGTAATATTTATTAGGCACTTGCTGAACGTGCCAGCCCTCGTGCCATGATGGGATGTCAGTCATCAAGTCACACTCAGAGAGGTAGGCACGTGTGAAATCACGCTCGTGCTCTTTCTGCCCGGATGGTATCGATCTTCATCACTGGTCATTTTTCAGCAATAGTTGTGTTTATCAGGAACCTTTTTCGTTTTCGCCATCTGGGATATTACCCCTCACCTCTCCAGGAATTGCCTAGCCTGGGGAGTTTATAAGTTTATCAGCACACATAACATTAATGCAAGCCTAGTGCCTTATTTATCGCATTGCCTTCGCCACAGGTATAAAGCGAGCAATTGTATTAATTATTCTTCTGGAAGGAATGTTCGATTCTGCAATAAATAGCATGAACAGACGAGTGCTTTTCATTCGGTTGCCGAAAGGCATTTCAGGACATGGGCCCCTTAAAACCAGCCATTTTCTGATGCAAGTGTTTATGTGAATTTAAGGGTAAATATTAATTTGTATGTGTGCTGCAACCTAATCAAAGTACCGCGAGTAGCAATTATAAGCGTGTGGTTTTGTCCTAACAATCCACACGTAAGGAGCTTGATTACGTCGATGTCGTATTTAATTTGCAATACCAAGTGGTGATTGGGCCGTCCGAAGATCTCCTTATTTAGAAAACTATGCTACCACATCAGGTGAACAACTGCAAGCTCTAAGCGGGAATGTGGTCCAGGTGATCGGCCCACAGCACCCTGAGGTTACGAGGAATCAGCTCTACCACAACCACATCAGTGACGCTGCCACAGCGACATCTGGCGCATATGGGGTATACGATTCCATACACCTTTCTACATATTCTTTTCACCACCTTTATATATCCCAATCAACCCCATCTCGTCCAGTCAACCACCATCAATGGTGACACTGTTAAAACTGACTTACACCATGCAGAAAGATTTACTAAAAATGGAAGCTTCCCTGGGCAATAAAAATCACAGAGAAATTATGGCGCTGTACCAGGCGGTGGAGAATAAAATGGTTCTAAAGAATTAAACTATGCCGGTGATGTGATAGGTTCCAAAACGATGCATGCCGCCCGGTGCGAAGGAAACAACAGCTCGTGGATGTCATGTGCTTACTTACTCCCCACCTAGCTGCGATGGCGGGCCAGGCTGGCTTGCACGCCAAGGTGGGGTCAAGGTGGGGTCCACTTCCTGTTCGACATTCTAACTACTGCTTTTTTTTTCTTTTTTTTTTGGTGTTTCTGTGTGTGCAGTGCGGTGTATAGGACAGTGTCATGCAAGGTGGGGGAAAGACCATCTCTACTAGAAAGCGCTACTGGTCAACCTAATCTAATTTTATTACTAATATCTAGTTATTACTGGGCGACTCTTAGTCCCAGTTTATTATTCCAATAAATGTATTCGAAGGTCCCTTTAGTTATGCTATTGGGTACCTTCGGGGGGATCTGCATGCATTAAGGTGGGAAAAGGGGGAAAACGGGAGAACCCCGAGAAAAACCCACATATTTATGGGAGTACTGCAAAGGAAGCCAAGAGGGTGATTTTAAATACTTACTATTAATTTTAGTGGGGTCGCAGTGAGGCTGCAGGGTGGATATTTGAGCTTCCATTCGGTGTATGCCCAGTGGTTCTCCGGGGACAGGAGCAGTAGGCCTCTGGAAGATCTAGGATGTCTAGGAGTACCAGAAGTGGGACCAGGTCGCCATCCAGGTGCAAGTTGAGATTCTCGCTGTAGGCATCCAGTAGGCACCTCAGTGTGGAGGTAGATGTTATCTCCGATGGCGAGTATGTCTGTCCTTGAGGTTCGTCATGTCGAACGGCTGAGTCCTTGCGTTCAGAATGGGGTCACCGAGTGCGCCCACTAGTGGATTCCCATGCGACGGCAGGGTCTTGGTGAAGCTGGACACTTGTTTTTTGTTTATGTAGCTTAGATTCTTCACCCCCTCGCCCCGAGTGAACACATGACGGGGCATTGTTCGATGTTTCCCTAGAGCTAGTCTTAGAGCTCTGTGATATAGCGAGTACAGCGGTCGGAGGTACATCGGCTTTGTGTGGCACCAAATGGGGGCGGCATACAGGATGATCGAGAATATGTATGTGAAGAGTAGTCGCACTCGGTTTTTCTCAGCGAGGGGACAGCTTGGGCATAGTACACACGCAATAGCGAATAGTACCGACTTCGCTTTCCCGCACACGCTTTCTATGTGTTCGCCGAATCTCATCTGCCTGTCTAGGATTACCCCGAGGTATTTGGCGGATGTTAGCCATGGAGTGTCCTTACCATCCAGACGGATGCTAGGGGGGTAGTCTTCCCTGTGTCGGGAGAAGAGAATTTCTGTTGTTTTGTCGGTGTTGACCTTGATTCCTCTCGCTTCGAAGAACCGCTTAATCGTGCAAAAAGCATTGTTGAGGTGGTAGCACAGCTCGGTTTCTGTTGTTGCAGTGCCTACTATCGTTGTGTCATCTGCGTAGAGAGAGAGAGTTTCACATTAGCTGGGGTCGGCAAGAGTCTGATGAAAAGCGTGAATAATAGAGGGCTGAGTATCGATCCTAGCGGTACCCCGGCCTGAATGGGGTGTGAAGAGGAAAGTGCGTTCTCCACTCGCAGGCAAAATGTCCGGTCAGCAAGGAAGGAGCGAATCACGTGTAGGATCGTTAGCGGGAGACTCATAGATCTGAGTTCGGCTGTGAGAAGGTCGTGCCGGACTGAGTCGAATGCTTTTTCCAGGTCCAGGAGGAGAAGCCCTCCAATCTTGCCCTTTGCAAGTCCCTGCTTCTAGGACTCTAGTGGAGCGTGCGATGGCGTGGACTGTGGAATGTTTCGGGCAGAATCCAAATTGATAGCGAGGGAGGAGGTCCCGTCTGATGACCACGCGTAGCAGCCGGCTGAATGTGATCCTTTCTCATACGTTGGAGACACAGCTCAACAGCGATATCGGCCTGTATGACGATGAAAGCTGGGGGGGTGGGGGGTTCCAGGCTTCGGGATGGGGACTACCATCACCTCCTTCCAGGAGCCTGGGAAGTGACCGATGAGGAGCGTCGTGTTGATGAGTTTTGTGAGGAGGACGAGTGCCTTACGCGGAAGTTCTCTTAGGAGAGCGTTGGGAATTTCGTCAGCCCCTGGGGCAGTTTTTGTTTTTAATTTGCTAATTATTTGCGTGAGTTCTTTTGGCTTCACAAGCGGGGTGTCAGGTGGTAGTGGCGGCCCGTGTGACGTGGAGTGCTGAATGTGAGGCTTCGCCGCGATCGCTGTCGCTGTCGAAGTCTTCAGAGAGGTCGGTGGTAGCCTGCCTGGGAGTGAATGTCGAGCATAGGTGTTGTGCTAAGACCTCAACTTTTTCTAAGTTCGTGAATTTAAGTTGACCACCAGCTTGCAGGGAAGGGTTGACAGTTGGCTTGCTCTTTTTAGTCGCCTGACACATGGCCAAACCTTCTAGTTATTCTGTGTGGCATATCGTAGTTCGTCCAGCTTGGAGCTAGTCTGCCATTCAGCAAATTTTCGCCTACAGAATTTGTGGAGGGCACTATATAGGGCTTTGTACACTGGGTTCCTGGAGTTCTGCCATTTTCTGCGGGTTCTGTTACGGATGGTGAATAGAGTCTTTAGCGGGTTTGGGAGTGGCTTGAGGTTCCCTGTGGGGTGTTTGGTTGGATGCATTTGTTTCCGGGGTTCTTGATGATATTTGTGAGGTGGTGGATTCCTTCTTCTAGTTCTTGAGGGTGTGTGAGTTGGGGTGTGAGGTTGATCTCTTCATTGAGGATAGTCCTATATAGTCGCCAATCTGCTCGAGAGAAATCAAACTTTGGCTTGTTGTCTGCTGCTAGCGGTAGGCAGTCTAGTATGCAGGATACCGGAAAGTGGTCAGAGATGTCGGTGTAGTGCGTCTTTATCTCCCGGACACTCAGGCCTGGGGGGGCGAGGAAGAAATCGAGCACTTGAGGGTGGCGATTGGCAGCATCGGGGATGTACGTCCGCTCGCCAGGGTGGTAGATGGTTAGTTGGTGAGTCATTGTATATCTGCGGAGCTGTGGCCCTCGTCTGTTGACTGTTGGACATCCCCATCTGTGATGTGTGGCGTTGAAGTCACCACCCCATAAAAGCTGGGGTCCAGTGCTCGAATAGTCTCCAGGTCCTGAGTGGGGAGTCGTCTATCTGGTGGGATGTATATGCAGGCTAGCATGATGGGGTTGTTTTCGCCAGCAATGGTGATGGCCACCGCTTCGGCTAATTCCATCTCTGCAATTCCAGCGAGTTGGTGTAGGATGTTTCTCGGATTAATATAGCTATGCCGCCGCCATCCCTGTCAGGGCAGTATCTTCTGTGGATTCTAAATCCCGGTACCGATAGGTGAATGGTGTTGCTGTGCCATGTCTCGGTGATGAGGAGGACATCCAGTTTTTTGTTGATGAGGAGATGGAGGAGTTCGTCGACTTTGTGGTGCAGGGAGCGCACATTCCAGGTGGCTATATGGAGGGACGACCTAACCATCAAATGCTGTGCAGATTGCCTGGAAAATAATTTCCATCTTCTGCATTGAGTTTGTTGCAGTTTTAAGTTGCGCACAAGTTCGCCGGATGATGGGGATGTACCCTTTCATGAGGGTGAATATCTCCTTTAAATCAGAGAAGGTGGAGTCGAATTCGTTTCCGGTCCTCCCCTCTTGTGGCGTGCGGTGTTGGGCTGGTTGTCCTGGTGTTGGCCTGTGACTGTCTTGTTTTTTCGCCATCTGCACTGGCATTCGTGGTCGTACGCTGTTGCCAATCATTTTTTCGTGGTCGTTGCAGAGGCATGAATTCGGATGGGTTTAGTTTGAATTCTGGTGATCGTTTTGTTTGGGTGAGTGTTGTTTTGCTCTGGGTTCGGGTGTGGCGCTGCTCAAATTTCTGGCGCACGCAGCAGTCTTTGCTGCCGCCTAAGTAGTTTTCTCCACAGTTTGGACATGTGGGCGGAGTTGTCTTGGGGACTGGACATTCGTGCGACCAGTGGTTTCCTGAACATTTGAAACAGGCCATTTCGCGGCCGCAGTCTGTGGCATTGTGGCCATATTCCTGACAGTGTCTGCACCGTTGAGGGCCAAGTGGGCGGTATTTCTCAACTGTGACTCGGTATATGTCAAGGCGGGTTAGCTGCATAATAGAATTAACCTCCAGAGTCACCTGGAATTTTCTGAACTTTACTGGGTTTTCCCCTTTTCTTCCAAACTGTCGGACTCTGCGGATGTGGATTCCTAGGTTTTGTAATTCCATTTGGAGTTCCTCTGGTGGCATATCGGCTGGTATGTTGCTAATTACAAAATTTGTGTTTCTGTCTTCCTTAAAAGGGCGGGTGAATGGGAGCGCTTTCTTCTGCTTTACTTGCTGAAACTTAATGCTACATGGTACATTAACTTACATATAAACCCTAGACGATACACATACTCATAATGGTGAAATTAGCATGAACGTAGCGTAACAGTGAAAGTGAAAAATTTAATTTTACAGAGGAACACAATACAACACTGCAAGAACAAAAAGGACAAGTAAATTGACTCTTTATTGACATAACGGGTAACTACTGTAATGGTGTAAGTTATAAGTCCTTGACTAAGTGTGGTGTTTGATTCTCTTTTCCATATCACTCTAGCTTGCGGTGTCCTAACTACTTTGTTTGGGCAGGTGCCGCTTATGTTGCCCTGGCGTGCCCTAGGTTAACCTTGCACTCGTCATGCACTGCGAGCACTTGGTGCACTCTGCAAGACTAAAGAGGGCGCATCCTGGCTGCGGAAACGACCTTAGAGAAGGGTAACGTTGCACATGTCAAGGGGTTTGGATGTTGTAATCATCCCTTTCCCAATTCGTTTTCAATAAGTAGTATAAAAGTTATTAATAAGCCTTTTATTTGGTACAAATAGGCAACTGCACTTCAGTATGATACATTTTTCTATACTGTGAAGTAATTTCCCCTATAATTTGTTCTAATTATCACATGCCTCAACAACATTGATGCTGTTATAAGCACTCTCCCTCTAAATCAGTTAATTTAAAACATGTGCTCCCCTATCCTCTGTAGAGTTACACTCTTGAGAAATTTTCGGCTACACTACTGGCTGCCGCCACTATGCAATTGAGAGATTATGGAGTTTCACACAAATACGACCAGGAATACACAGTCATAAGTACTTTTTAATTTGTTTTGTTATATTGGTTTTTGAGATATATAGCACGTATAACTGCACTCATTAATATTCAGTGTAATATTTTGTCTCATTAAAACCAAAATTAAAACAAATTGCGATATTGTAACAGAAGAATACTCTTAAATATTGTTGGTAGTGGTATTATCACTAAGTGCTGTTGGAGTTGGTGAATTCACTGTTAGTTGTTTGGATGGATAACCTGTTGATAATTGTGGTCATTATGCATCTTGTTTTTCTATGGTCGTAATCAAAAGCATAAGTAAACGAACTTGTATGCGATGTATGTAAGCAGTACCACGCCTAGAGAAACAATTTCAATGTGACAATTTCAAGATAGTTATTATTTTGTGTTTTATGTTTTAGCAATGAATAACCACACGTGCGCGTGTATTTATTTTGTTCCAATTCTTGTTATATGTTTTTTTTTAATACGTAAGTATGATTTTGTGTTATTCACTAGGGCGTGCCTTGGGAATGTTTTCTTGTATATTAAGCTTCTAATTATTCAGTTTAATGACTACTGGTAATTATGGCAAAAAATATTTAAACCAAGTTTCTGATTCTTTCCTGCATAAGTACGTTTGTATAGGTAGGAATATCGTCAACATTGTAAATAACCGTCTTATTTTTTTGAAAAAATTTAAAATTTTTCCAGATTACGTAATTATCTGGTATCTATAAATAATTGTCATATTCTCAGTATTCAGGATAGGTTATCCATGAAAGTGCGCTCAAAAAAAAATGAAAATAATAAGTGACATGTTCATCGTATTTTTTGTAATATTTCGAAAGTTTTTGATTGTTTTAATCACGATATGCGAATTAGAAAGCTAAACTTGTATGGTGTAAATATTATTTCACTGCTAACAAATCATAAAGATAAGTAGTTTGTTCCAGTTAACTACAGTATTCTTATGCAAAGGTTCTGGACTATAGCCCCAGCTATCGTTAGTTATTTACTATCGTATCTCCAATATGATCCCAAGTGAGTTTAATTTGCGGTAAAATTCCAGAATAGTTGCTTTATAAAATTAATATCTCGGAAATTGGAATAGGCCCACTACTATTACACAGAACACAAATTTATTAGGGGCATTAATATTTGTCCAGTAGAAACCCAATAAACGATAGTGGGGAGGGAGTTGAAGATCAGGAAAATTGTGGGGTAAAAAAAAATGAAAGATATGTACATTTTCAAGGTAAAATTTAACGTTGCAATTACCCTTCAGCTCATAGCCCTTCCCACTATCGTATTTCTAAATTGTATTGGTAAAATTGTCGATTTAGCTAATCCTAAGTTCAATCTTTTTTGCAATTAAATATATTTTTATCATACAATATAACAAAATATTACAAATAGCACAAAAATACGTTAAATTGCAGAATGCGCACACATTATTTCTCATTGCGAATAGGCTACACGTGAAAATCATTTATGGCGACACTCCAAGCTTTGCTGATAGGTAACACTATGAGTCATCACCAATAAATATTTGCCAGCTTACCTTGAATCATTTGTTTGGGGATTTGCTCCCCTGCTGGACTGGGACTCTGGCTCGGTTCATAATGTTTGCTACGCTTGTACAGTATCTGCCAGTGGTCTACGCTTGAATATAATATATTATCACACTAACAGTTAGATGTGTGTGACAGTGTATTGTTAATATTGTGCATTTAGTAGATAGGGTTCTGTTAGATTGTTTTGCAATTCACTGTATTTCTTTTTTATTTCTGAAATTGGCCTAATCGTATTGTTTTATCATGCATAAATGTTTAATTGCACGAAGATGTAACCTAAAACTACCTAAATTGGTAATATTACCAATACAAGTTAGAAATTCGATAGTGGAGAGAATTATGAACAGCAGGTCATTTGTGGTGTACAATTTTATCCTGAAAAGTACATATTTTCACTCGTTGTACCTCGCAGTTTGCCTGATGTACATAGCCCTCGCCAATATCGTATTCATAACTTGTATTGGTGAAATTCTCAATTTAGGTATTGTTCGGTTATATCTTTGTGCAATTTGACACATTTACATGATTAACTATTACGGTTACGTACATATTTTTCACTCGTACCACATAATTAACACAACCTCGCACAATACTACACACTTTTTTTCACAATACAATGCAATTTAAATCTACAATTTGAAATGTATTATATTACTCACCCAATTCAAAAGGTCGAAAATGATTTAACCATGCCACAAGGTGTATTGAGTTTGACCACCCTCCCTGAATACACTCACAATACCGCAAAAATATTATATTTTAACATTTCCAATAAATTGGATTTAAATCTAATATCACAACACTTGTATTTCAGCAAAATTATTTTATTTCACATGCCAACCAGACTGAAATGCAATACAACACGCCTAACAGCACCTCCAGCACAGTCCACCATCGCAACTTACAATCATGGCAGACAGAACCACAATGCACCTGACCTCAACCACTGTGTCGTTTGTCACTGTGTAATAAACACTAAGATGGCGATGCACATCTACTGTATATCAAACACACCATCTCAATGTTTTTGTAAGATATGTATATTAATTTTACTAGTAATAAATAACGTAGTAGGCCTACACTCCTCTCGTAAATATAGACAAGGTAAGCCTCGAGTGCTTCACCAGAATTACACGATCTTTCGACACTGTTTGTTATCTGTGGTGTATACCTGTAGTATAACCTGAGCGTTGCTGCATAATTATAACCTATAAATGTAGTTTTATGCATTACAAATTCGTTTCAAACTGTATTCTTATTTGTAGGCCCTAATCCAATTATTAGACCCGTTATAAATATATTCTACGTAAATAATACATGTGATATTATAAACACTGTTTTTGATAACCCTCCACTCTTTTCACTTTTTTTTTTTTTTAAACCTGCTTGATGCCCCTTGAAAATTCCTAGTAATTATAATCATCATATTTAACATATTCCTGCATTATTTTTCCTATTTTCGAAAAATCCCCTATTGTGGAATTTTATCTAATGTGCTGATGATAGAAGTTTTTTAAAGATCTTCATATTTTAAATGACTAGTTTGCGGCATATATGTTTTTTCACAATAGTGATGAGAGTACTTTGATGTCGTTCTACACTACTGCGTTAGTACTATCAATACATAACTTAATTTTTGTTTGACAACTTTAATTGAACAATAGTCTTAATGTGTATTTCCATTAGTGGATGACACTAACAATTTAATTAAACGGGGCATCCTCGGCAATGTGCGGATTTCAGGCTGGGACTCTTTCAGCATTTATATATGTTGGTATCAGGAAGTACACTTGAGCCCATCTGCCCAAGTGTACTACATGATACCATATGTGGTATCGGGACGTACTAACGGCACGGTAGTGGAGCAAAGTGGTGTTCATTAAGGTTGGGAGCGCGACAGGTAAATGTTCCGTAGATTCTCACCAACTCTTCTACTTGTAGATGATGGGTGCCGGGTATTTTAAGTGAAATACCAACTAGCTAGTGTAGAGCAGACTTTTCTCCTCTCCGGGTCATGTGCCGACGACCTACAGGTGGTGTCCTCCTGGTGCTCTGACCGTCGTGATTTATACAAAAACAGTTATGTTACTGAAACTCTGTGCAGTGAGGTCTTGGGGTGGCTAACACACCCATAATTAGTAGTACATAGATAGAACACTGTATGATAATACAAAACACTGATACATAACCCTTGATGATTGGCAGGAAAGGTGGGGGCCCACGCCCCTATGGCCCATATACAATCCGAATGAGAATGCACACCATTTTACATTGGATCATGGGGTTTTATTAATAGCTCCTCCAGGAAGCAAACTTATACACGGTGCCGGGCTTAGCCTGCCAGCAGGGTGACATTGTACAAACTGCCCAAAGGCAACAAACAACTTACGTGAAAAGTTAAGCCTTCCTGGGCAATGCTATTCCACAGGAAGGGAGGTGTGGAGAATTTTGGTGTCTGCGAAGTAACAAAGGTTCCAGTAAATTAAGGTCTATTGCTGTGAAGTGATTAGTGAACAAAGATGAAGCCCCGCCCAAGTGTGCGAAATGCGACCCCGTCTGTCAGCACGTCCAACTCCTCGAGACACCACAGTATGACTAACTGTCCCCCACAGTGTGCCGGCCGAGGTTTGACTGGCAGGCCAGCCGCGCTGACTATTTTCTTACACCCTCAAACTCCATAAAACACATCCACGTTACTTTAAATGCTACAAAACTTACAGAAACAATTACCCTTGGCACAGGGACCCTTTAATTGACATATTACACTGTATGAAACTAAATGTGGATGAGACATGTGAAAATGATAGAAAATTAAAAATACAAAACACTGTCATTAAGGCCCACCGGGGCAACAGAATATTTTAGGGCTCCTTGATTGGTTTTTTGTGGACGGGCATCCTTGAGCGCTTCTTAATTAAGTTTGATTACACTTAGGCACAAATTTGCAGTGTCTACTTTTGAGACACATGCACGCAGGCACACGTGGCATGCTCAACACTTGCACTTTCCTGCTCACATCAAGAGCGCTCTCTTCTGCCTCTGCAGCCGCACTCGTAACTGAGGTTTTGCATTTCGACCGCTGCGGTGCACTCTCCAACCTGTGTCCACAGGCGCCCGGTAAAGTGCTGATAGCTGCAGCGGCTGCTGACGACGGCGGGCAGACGGGTTAGGGGGAAACTGATGGCGTCAGTACATTTGTACCTACCTGCCCAAATATACTCCTAGGTACCACGACTGCAAACAATTGTTTACTCTACAGATTGCCAACCTAACATAACCTACGTACAAGACCGTCTATTACAACCTTCAAAGTATTTTATGATACCATCCTCTGCAATTAGCCCAATAAAAATAGCAAACATTCTTTGCCACTATATGTACCTAACAATACATACCTTCATCATCTTTTATTACATCCTTTCGAAATGTTATACACAATCATCCACTGCAAACTGGATGTTATTTACAACCGACAAACACTCGTCACTACAGATACCTAACCTAACAGTACGTATATACAACACAATTTATTACACTCTACAAAATATTAAACAATATCATCCATTGCAATCCAACTAAATAAAAACTGCCACAACTCATTGCAACTACAGGAAACTAATCTAACATTACCAACCAGCAACAATGTTTATTACACCCTTCAGAATATTATATACCATCCACTGCTATCCAATTATTAATTAAAAATGGTAAAGACTCGTTACCTGCTACAGAATCTTGACCTACCATTACCTACCTACAACTCTGTTTATTGTACCAGATACACACATTTGTGTTTAAATATCTCCACACTTACCTCCCATTTTCTGCCAAAATGTAATGGCACACTAATGTTCATTATTCAACGTCGTACAAATCATATGAATTATGGTACATTTTTTTATACATTGAACATGTCACCATAATGCACCACATATTTTTATATTAACTCCATACACTATAGATCATATTTCATTCAACAGTTCGCTCACTATCTCCACCCAAGGTATTTATTCTGTACCACTTAATTTTATATAATGCTTACTATTTTATCACTCTATACATATCCATTTTATGATACACTGATGTGTAAAAAAAAAAAACGGACTCTGAACACGTAAACTGGTACTTAATTATTTACTCTAATATCGGAACTAGCAGACAACTCTGGATTAATTTTTAATTATTCTATAATACAAAGTAAAAATACAGTTCTACACTTATGAAATCAAACTACTCATCTGTTGCATATTACTGATATGGGTTTGGAAATGTACACACCTCATTTTGTATGTTTTATAGTGTTTAACAGTGCGTGAATACTACTGCCAAACAATGTGCATTTGTTTATTAAAACATGCGTTATAATAGCCACTGTAAATCTATGCCTCTGTGTCAGTGTAGTGGCCACAAAAAATAATTGCAGTCAACGGCTAGCGTAACAAAATAGCTTAAACGCCATCTCCTTTTTTTCTTCTATTGTTTATTTCTGACACACTTTTTATACTGATTCAGATGCCTATCACTTGTTCTCTGTCCCCCCCCCCCCCCCAACAACATCTTTTTTTCTTCTTTTTTTTTTTCCTCCCACCACTTCTTCCATCTTATTCAACTATACGGCCAATGTCCTGATGTCATTAACTGTGTCACACTTATAAACATACATGTTTGTCACACTTATATATAAACCTGTGGTATCGTGTAGTACATTTTACCCTACTTATATTGATAAAAAAAACTAAACAGCTAATGTTATGTATTGAAAGCGCTTCAGTCTGTAACAACAATTATGTGCTTAAAATCTTTGCACACACACATCCACTTATAACTTATGGTATTGCTTTTTGGGAAATCTCTAAAGTTAACATACAAGCAGTTTTCACAATACAGAATAGAGTAATTCTCAGTCCCAGTTGTGTTAATTCTGACTATTGAATGCCCAGTTAAAACCAACTGTTTTCATGACTTTATAACACTTTCTCAACATGTGCCAGACTAATTATCAACGTGATACTGTATTGGCATGAAAAATGTGTGTTGCATTGCAGTATTTTGTTATAAATGTAATTGTGTCACATTTTGTTGAAAATATTGTCTAAAATTATTGGTTGCAATGTTTTTTATGTTTTACCACTTCAATTTCAATGAGGAATGTCATTAGTATGTCAATATTTAAAAGATTTGCTTACAGCATGCTCACAGAAAATATAACAAGCAAATTTTCTAACAGTTCACTTCTCAGCTCTGCCAAATGAATTCTTTTGTCAATGTGTCACACACATTGCTGTGGCATGAAACTGGTTTGTGCTGAATGTACTATATTATAAATAATGCTTTTTAGTAGGATAATGCAAACATTAATATGAAACACTATTAGGTACACTGGATTTGCATTGACTAGTGATTGTGCCCACTTGTGTTAGGTATGTTTCATCTTGTATTTATTTATATTTCTTTTTAACTTACGTTTAAGATTTAATATTAAAATTCAAACCCATTGTCCATACATAACTACAGCACACAATTGCTGAAATCAGAATGGACTGATTTAAGTCTTTCTCCCCATATGAGACTGAAAAAGAGTATATTAAATAATGAGGCAATCTTTATTATGCTTACAGATAAAACAAAAACATGAGCAGCAAAATATGGTGGCCTTACATATGTTAAGATACGCCAAATGCCCTGACAGCTCTTATTTTGAAATATTTGATCGGAAGAGTAAGCTACAGGGAAATTAAAATACAATTTCGAAATATTACACCATTTCTTGGGTTGTGCTTTGTAGCAATGCAGATCTTAGTTAAACAATATAGAACAATTCCTTTCATTGATAAAATTCCCACATGATACTAGCTTTGCCCAAGTCTGCGTACGGTATGTGAATTTATTTAATTAATTAAATTTTCTTTTGATTCCGCTACGCTATTAGCTAGACTCCCCACACAATGTTTTCCAGTTTTAGTATTATCGCGGTATGGGCAGCTTTGAGGCTATAGTTCGGTAAAGTTAAATAATCATAAATTTTATTTTGTGCACATGCACAAATAGGAGATCTATGTTAATGTAGCAGTCTTGAATGAGTGAGTGAGTGAAGAGGTGTGGGTGGCTCTTTAACAGAGAGGTCTTGAGAGCTGATGAGGGTTACTGAGGGGAGAATGTAGCAGTACCGGAATGAAGGGGCTGGAAAAACTAGATCCCTGAGAAAACCCACTGACCAGTGGCAGTAGTTTTGAAGGGGAATGTACATGTTATTGGAATTTGTCAACATTATTGCATGTCGTTAACAGTGTTGATGTAATTGTGTATTCCAGTTGGCCGGACAGAGGCATGCACCATACCTGTGATAATACAAGGTTCGTGGTTCTCGTGGGAGAACGGCAAAAACACGCTCACCGACATAAACGCCAATGAATTCAAAGGGAAAGGGTACTGTGTTGACTTGCAAGAGGAATATTATGTGAACTACACGTTTGTGTTCAGAGGCAATGAGTGTTATCACTGCGTCAAGCTGATTGTCAGAACTGTGAATGTTCTGGAAAAAATTGAAAGTAAGTGATTCTTTTACTTTAGATTCAACTTTTTATTTTCTCACTGATATGATTGGTTAAAACTCGTATATATCTTGTAACTTTTCTTGGGAAACAAAGAAAGTGAATCTTTACTGTAAGTAGTCTATTTGTGGTTTTTTCACACTTTTTGAATTACACCTTTGAAAAATTGGAAAATCACCGTAAATATGAGGTGCTTGAAGGTTATTTCCTAAATGTATAATTTATCACAAGCATTTCATACTTCTGTTAACATAAAGTATTTTATTTTTGTTTGAACTATAGTTAACTTATATTTTGTCTAAAAATTACATTTCAGTTATAATAAATATAAATTAAACTAAAGAGAAAATAGTGGTGTTGGTTTATGCCGTATAGAAGTTAGTTCATATGCAGAATATTATTTAACTGAGCATGCAATAATGTGGTGCACTGACCATTTGGTGTAATTTTCTAAATTTGGTTGAGCTTAGTTTGCATTAGGCAGAGGAATATCCTGGAAGTAGAACTTTAGCAGGCTTTCAAAAAAGTTGAAGTTCCAGTGAATGGGCTAAATGGAGATATCCTGAACTCCAAATACCTACTTTGTGAGATGATTTGTAATGGAGTGGAGATATTTGGGTGACTCTTAACATCAAGTGTCGATGAGGGTGAAGCGAGGTGAGGATGGAGCAGTGCCAGAATGCAAGGGTGGGGAACCAGCAAATCCCTGAGAAACCTGCGGACCCCCGCCACAATTTCAGTGTGTGAAAATCCACGAATGACTCCACTGGGAATCTAACTTGATTCACCTTGATAGGAGGCTAGTATTCTAACCACTACACCACAGTGAACCCAATTCATAATGAAAAACGGGGTAGAAATTATAGTTCAACCTAAGACCTAATGTGATTATTAAGGAAAATACACACCCTTGAAAATTGTGAATTAAAATCAGTTATTTGCAAAATATCAGAAACTGTGTCTGACGAAACAACAAATTCGTAAATTTTGTGAGCCTGATTAGTTTCTATGATGTAAACATGGCAAATATTACATCATAAGAGTTGGGGAAACACCTATAGGCAACCCACTGTTGTTCATTAATTACATGGCACCTTCTAATTTTCTAATTATGGCCAATGTTACTACTCCCCAAATGTTCACATGTGGCAAACGGCTGTGTATCTTTGTACGTTTCTTCTGTCGATGTTCAGTTATTTAAGAATCTGTTGTATTTTACAACACATACAAACTGAATCAGCATTCTATTGTGAAAATTAAAGGACTTCTCTTTGTATGCTTTTTATTTTATTAGTGTTATCAACAAATTAGTTAGGCCTATATGTTTGGGTGCCATATTATGTAGGTATTATTGCATTTAAGAGCTTACTCAGTTTATGCAAATAAAATAAAAGGTTTGCCTTTTGTACAAGAGAAGATTATTAATGTGTAATTATTTTGAGAATTGTCGGGCGGGCGTACGAGTGATGTATAACAAATTTCCTATTGCGCCACTTTCTTCCTGTATGCACGTGGCAGCCAGTTGGAATGAAATGGTGCCACATAGGTCGTTTCCCTTTGACGAACACAGAGCGTTGGAAAAATTCTTAATACTTGCAAATATGATGAAAATATTACTGATTCTTAGTTTAAATACCAGATAGGTAATAAAATGACTCGTCTGTCGCACTAAAAGAAATCCTCAATGAGCTCTGGCTTACTTAAAACATATTACCCTTTTCTGAAAGAAACACTAACAAAACACAAGTTTTCATACTAGTTTCATGAAAAAACTAGACAATCAAACACGAAATTACCCTTGAGAATAGAATATTAACTACTTCAAATGCTACACAAAACATAATACTTATATCTGGTGTGTAGAAAAACTGTAGTTTTATTGCAGAAAATGTAGGTGACAAAGTGTGAATTCATTGGTGTAATAAAATTTAATCAGTACAGAAAAATCCATAAATATGATTAGGATAAATAAAATTTTGCTTTAATTAGAAAATTTCAGTTGTGAAGTCTGAATTCTAAATCACCTCCTTGAAGTAACAAACAAAATTGGCAATTTACATGAGAAATTAATGCTCAACTGGCTTGTTTGTGATTTCAGCAATTACTCTTATTGGAATTTTCATAAATTATGCATGGCTTTGGAGCAAGAAATATTTATCCCCTGGCTTCTGGTTACTGTCCGATCAAACATTACGCCTCTTTTAAATTTCAGATAAATCATTTAAAATCCAAATGTTTCTCATGAAATTCCAAGTAATTTAATTATCCAAACAGTTCAAACATATTGCAGCACACATACGTAGAAGTAATTTAAGTTTGTAGTACCACATCCGACATACCTAGGTCATACATATTCAGCATGTGTGGAGACTGCAGCAAATGTAATTGAAGCACCAAATTCCACGTGCAGTAAATTTTGGGTCTCTTCATATCATGCCCCGCATATTTAATAAAATCAGGTGCCTCTCTTAACACCTTTTCTACCATTATGATGTTTGGTAAGAACAAAATTAACAGAATCCTTGTAGACAAAACTTTATGTTGTATGTACCGCTTGTCATGGTGTCTAAGGCGAGAGTAACTAGCAACTGGGTTCACACTAAGACACTAATGAAAATAGGAAATGCCAAAAGAAGTCACTTCCTGATACAGTGCAGTCTTATCAGTTTGGTAAATTGGCCAGAACTGTGTGATTAAACCAGGTGAATTGCAAAGAGAGAACAATGACAAGGATAATTGAGCTCAGTTCACATGACAGAATGAAAGAAGTAGAACTGTCAAATTACGTCAATATGTAAACTAACCAAAATTACTAAATAAAATTTAGCTGTGATGTCATGAATTACAATTCTAGCTATGCATGATGGTAGGGACTTTAAAAATTTCATTTCAAAATAAATAAACATTTAACTCAAAAGAAATGGAACAAACAAAAAGCTTTAAATGCTGAAATTGTTACACTATTACCAGTCAGCAATTACTTCCATTCAGAAAGATTTTGTTTCTAAGAAATTTCTATGTCATTATGCATTGCAGCTCACTGAATTTAAATTAGAGGAAACTAAAGTTATCCACTTCTGCGAACTAATTTGTATATTAATTTTTTACATTGTGTATCTTGATTTACTTGAAATTTAGTTGTAGCCCACATATTTTCAATATACTGTTGCAAAAATAAGACAATACACACCCATATTATTTGTAAAAGTAAAGAAATTAAACATGCCTGTAGTAGTTGGGTTGAGGTTAAAATCACATGAAAATTGTAATTTACATGGGACATTTTGTAAATCATAAGATCCTTTGTAAATCTTAAGAAGATCTGTACATTCTGTGCATGCTTTGGATTTATTTTTAAAAACCAAAAATATGGATAGTAAACAGTGGCGTCTCGTTAGGGCAAGCAGGGCTTGCCCAGACAGTTTCCAGACAATACTATATCTAATATAAATATTCAATTATAACTTATATTTACTTTAAGGGAACTTTTCATTCATGCGGTATATATTCTACTCAGGAAACAATACTGTACATTATAAGAAAACAACTCTTTGGCTAGCCAAACCAAGATGTTTGGAAGCACGGTAAGTAATGCTTTCAGCAGGTAGTCGGTCACAATGGTTTCCCGGCCGACGGAGGGTTGGTGGGGGGGAGGGAGGCTTATGGCTGCATCAACCTGTGTTAGGAGCTACAATAATAGTGCTTTCTTCACCAAACTGAAGTGGACATAGCCGAAGCTGGCCTAGCCGCAGGCAATTGGGGTGGTGTAGTTTACAGTAACTAGATTGATGCGTGGGCAAGTTCATGCGCACAACAGAATTCGTATTGTTTTTATTTAATTTAGTTTTGGGGCTGATAATGTTATAAATATTTGTGTGTGATGTCTACCCTACATAAAAATTATAAAATGACCATGTGTGACTGAGAACAGGGTAGATATTGTGAGTGCAACAGAAACATGTGGATCCAAGTGTGGTGTGTGTGGATTACGAGTGAAGCATTTGTCCAGCAGTGCTTTTATTTTTCAGGAAAGATGTGACATAAAAAAAGAGGGTAGGCTGACACCTGAACTTACAATCACGACAACACGCAAGAAAGGAAATTTTGTACGTCATTTCCAAAAAAAAAATGTTTATCACAAACACTCATGGTTAGCTGGATGTAACAGCCCAAACAAACTGTTTTGCTGGCCATGTTTACTGGCCATGTTTATTGGCCATGTTTATTGTTTTCAAAGGATATTAACACGTGGACTGCAACTGGGTATTGTGAGCTTAACAATCTGTGCAATGCTGTTCAAAAACACGAGCGTTCTGAAGTTCACATAAATTTGTTTTTGTCTCAAAGAATTTGGTAAAAATTTGAGTTTATTGCTTTCCATCTTTACACAAATGAATAATCATTTTTCCTGTCTACACTTCTGTGGAAACAGAATTGCTCCATATGTAAATACCTCACTGTCGATGGGTATTAAAATTATTTTGATTTTAGTGGACAAGGTTCCGGTTTTGAGGAAGGTATCTTTGTAATATTTTTCACTCAGGCAAATTTTATGTTAAAAAATATTAATGTTTCTACAAGCAGTGTATTTTATATTTAGGAACGAAAAAATGTTTAAATGGCATCATTTTGCACCTTGAAATCCAAATTTTCCCGGGGTAGGGCCCCTGGGTCTCCTGCTTTATTGGGCTGATCAATGCCATTACTGCCCCCTGCACACAGTAGCTTCTTGCCCATGAAATTATAGTACACATCACCATTGGTAGTAAAATTTGTTAATGTTTCGGAAATACAAGCATTTTAACAGTACATTTTTTGCTTCTGTTTTTGCTATCACTGCCAAACTGCCTTTCCCCAATTATCGTCACACACAAGCACAGTTAGTCATGATGTACCCCCTCCACCCCTTTTTTTTTTTTTTCAAACTATAAATATAATTGTTAACAAGTATTCGCAGTCATTTTACATTATGGTATGATAATTTGTGACTTAAAGTATCCTGAACGTGCTGACAATTGGTCAGAATTAACTTTGAAGGAATAATTCAGCACTTGTTTCACTAATATGAATAACCATGCTTGTATCAGTGATATAGTTGCCAACCTTATAGGTAGTACAACATTTAGACGACCCTCTAGTGTACTACACAGTTTCCAAAACTGTGTTAGGCCGGTTGAATTGAATTGAGAGATTTGGGCGGCTCTTAACGAGGTCTTCAGAGCAGATGAGGGCGAAGTGAGGTGAGAATGGAGGAGCGCCAATATGCAAGGGCGGGAGAAGTGGGAGATCCCTGAGAAAACCCATCGACCAGCTGCATCGTCCAAAGCAATTCCCATTTGCGAAAATCCAGGAGTTGCCTGGCTGGTGGGCAAGTAGTCTAACTGCTCATCTACCACAGCCCGTTGCCTTGTTTAAAGTTTATAAAACTTTCTCTAATTTGTTTGGTATGTAATTGTTAATATTATTAGTTATTCAAACATACGAGAACTGTAGATTAGGTCAAGTTTATATAAGCTGCCCTACAATTAAATACTTATGGAGTGTCTGTATTTTTCTTCCAGTGTGAATGTGAACACTTGTATAGGCTGTTGATGGTAAAATTAGCGCTTTTGACAACCATCTTATTTGGAATAATAGTCAGTAAATATATTCTATTTTTTCCTTAGATGTTAACTTTAAAATGTGGTGATATACAGATACTGTCTTTATTGCTTACATGGTATTATTTTTTTAAAAAGGTAATTAAATGATAAAAACTGGTTTATAGGAAAAAGTAACGAGTGCATCTAAAGTGCTCACTTTACCGTGAACAGCCTATAGCTGTGCTTGTCGTTAATCAAGAGGAGGATAATAGTCCAGCTACTCCCCTCCGATCGAGACAAACTGGGTTGGATTCCCGGCAGAGTAATCCAAATTTTCGCTTGTGGACTTGTCACAGGTGTTCCATTACCTACCAGTTTTTCTTACGTCACTCCCAATTACCTGGCACTTGCATTCCCCACTGCTCCATTCTAATCTTATTTCACACTCAACACAGACGAAACCTCACCTTAAACAAGATAAGTCGATGTGTTATAAATTTATAATTTTCAAGTCCACTTCATTTTTACAAGAGAAATTGTTTTACTGTCTTGCAGCTGGTTGTGTGAACTTGCATCCTGGAGTAGAGCCAACAGTAGATAATGTTTGTCGGGATTTGGACCCGAACCAGCAACTGATAACTCTGTTCTCTGAGAACTACTATCCTGTCAACTGTCGATCCAGTCTGGAGGGAGTGTGGCAGTTCACGTATCAGGTATGTTGTCACGATAACAAGAAAGATTACACAAACAAACAATTTTGCACTGAAGGTTTTTAAACTGTGATGATAGTATTTATTGATTCTTAGCATATCCAAGTTATTTTTCAACCAGTTCCCACATTTTAATAATATGTCCAGACAACATTTTTTAATGTAACGTGTTTCGGTAATCGGTTAAGAGTTTAACACTGGCAAATAATAATGGAATCGACAATGGAATTTTTATTGTGTGTGGCTGTATTAGCTTCTGTCAGGGACTCCAATCCAAACTATTTGTGGAGTGACAACTTTGTTTTTTTTTTTTTTTATGAGAGTAGCTCATAAGGAAGTATGTGAATTTGGCTGACGTTCCGTCAACTCGTTTGGTTGTTTGCTTGTGAAGTATTGGGTGGTTGGGGCACTTTCTCCATGTGAAATGACACCACCAGTTTAACATTAAACTGGTAAGTTTATATTTTGCAAGAAAAAGTAGGAGAGAATACACTGAATATTTCAGCGGTCTACTGGGCTTTGTAGTCTTGTCGGTAGGATGACTCACCTCTCTTCCATTACACTGTGTAGCCCCAGGGGATATAAAATGAAACACATCACTCCTTTACCATGTTGTGTATCACTATCATCAGTACATATGTTTTTACCACCACCTGAACATCAATTTTGCACACCTAACATTCCAAAGTAATCTTTTAATAAAGTGTGTATACCTTCACACAGATCTCAGTTTCGGAAGCTTGTTTTTCTTGTTTTTTTTTTTTTTTTTTTTTTTATGCAAGAAATCACTTGTATCAAAATAATAATGATCAAAATTTTATTCCTTTCTGTTATGCTGTTAGGAAAATACAGAAAAATCATAAATATGGCCAAAAAAAGTTATTTAAATTTGCCTACATTGCCTTATAAAGCCTAATCAGAATGTGGTATTTTGTTAAGTTTTTAAGATGCCACATATTGTGTATTAGTAATTTTCGTACTTACCCCAAAAATATGTGTGTTTCGAAGGTAAAGGGCATTACTAAATTTTTCATGTCCTTTTTCTGAGGTGCGAAGCACTATCTCCCACACTGAAATAATATGCAATATATGTAGTTTGTAGGAAAGGGCAGTATGTGCCATCATGGTATTGTAGCAAAGAACACTCCTGTAAAGTTCCATATTTTTTATGTAAAGCCCTTTTATTACTGTTACACAGATATAAACACACTGCATTTACATGCATTATTTTTAATCAATTAAATGTCTGGTTTTACCCTTCAACACATCCCAGTAGCACATTTTGTACCATATTTATATAACAGTACCAAAGTTTCATTCTTTATACTGCACACTAAACTTAACATTCAATGGGAAATTTGAATTACCAACCTGAGTCTTAAGATACAGTGAAACCTCACTTTCATTGCTTTTACATTGCACACAAACTCTACTTTCTGAAAACCCAGGTTACTGAAAGTCGGATGTCGGGATAGCTAGAATAGTCCTATTGGTGATTGTCTGTTAGTCTCGGAGGATGGTGCTCAAATCCTTTGCCATTATTTACTATGGCTGGTGCTTATACCAGTTCCTCAACTGATAGGCATCATCCAAAACAATCCATTATCATTGTCATTATTATCTAATCATTATTCATCGTTCCTCAGCCATTAGTCATCGTCAAAAGTGACTTGTGTGTGAAATTAGTAAATTAACAGATACCTTTGTATATTAATTGCTGGTCTGTTGTTTCTTTATACAGAATCGTTTTAGGTTCACCGGTGAGTGCAATCACCCAGATGCTACTATCAGATCGTGTCAGACTGCAGGCACACAGTTTCTCATCACCAACCAGAAGTTCAACATCACATACAAGAAATGCCAAGGGATGGCTGGAACATTTGATGGCTGTAAGTTCAGCTTAAATGAAAGTCATGTTTCTGCACTATTTTTCCTCCAAGCTGATGTGCAGTAAAATGGTAATTAATGGTTATAAATTCCAGCTGTGTGCCGTTGTCATTGTTCTTACTAAAATAGAACTGAAAACCAATTTTCCAAACAAACTTTACCAAGAACCAGAAAAAAGTGTAACCAACCTATGCCTACTATAAATAAAGATTATTTTGTTTTTTTAGTGTCATGTGTATGAATTAAGCTTCATTTTTTTTTTGTGGCATTGCTAACGAAGCATAATTTTTTCCTGTTGTCAGAACTGAATGCTTGAAAATATGTAATGATGGCAACAGAATTTTTGATTGCTGTTGTGTGTTTGTTGTAAGTGGTGGAATACAGCTGCCTGGGAGACTGGTTTGTGGATAAGAACCACTTCTTTGCGGTAGCAAATACCAAGGAGTCGAGGAAAGATGAGAAGTACCGGTGTTTCCTGAAGAACAGGGATGACGATCTGTACCTAGGAGTGTCCATCACTGCTGAGTGCAACACGCTCAAGACTGTCGAGAAGAGTCCGGAAAGGCTGCGTGTTACTCCAGGTCATTTTTCTTGACTTATTTACCTATATTATACAAGCAGTATAGTTATTTTTAAGATTCAGGGTGGCTGCCAACAGGGAAAATCAGCAAATGACAGAGAATTTTTGTATGTGTTTAAATGTTTTAATTAACGGTTTACAATTCTTGGGTTACAAACTGTCGTTGGTGTCTTTGTGAAAGGAACATTTGCTACTTAAATTCTAAGGAAATAAATAAAAATATGAACAAATGAGTAGCTTTTCACTCTTGCAATAATTTGTTCAGTCACGTTCATAAACAAAATAACCTTCATCCCGCACACGTAAAATATAAACATTTTGGAGCTCAGCCATAGATGCCATACATGAGAAAATAATTTTGCTGCTGTACAAGAGAAAGATATCTTACTTAGTTCGCATGCCCACTGCTGCACTACAACTGCACATTGGTAGATGCCATTTTGTGTAAGAAGTTGCTGTGGTATTGCTTTCTCAAGTCACATTAGCATCTTTGGAATAGTAATTGCTCACACCTACTGTGGCATGTGAGACGTGTCCTGGAGCTCCACCCAGGAAATAATGGCAAGACGAGAGTGGCAACTATGTTCACCTCCACTGGACAACTCGAGCGTCCTGTGGCCAAACTTTGCCCATTGCCATTCAATTGTTGAAATGGAACAGTTCAAGGTGGGCAAAATGTTTAGACCTGTAAATATGTGAATACTTAATATTTTGTGTGTGTGTACTGGACAAATTTGATGTGTATACTGATTTCTCCCACGTCCTAGACACATTCAAGTTTTGAATTTCCTGCTCTGCCACCTTGCGTGATTTTCGAAGTTGGCAGAATGGCATTCAGCGCTGGACCACATAGTTGGCAACCCTGGGCCGCTGAGAGGAGACGGTCAGTCGTTTGTGAAACATCACGGTGGTGAGAAGTGTCAGTCGGGCAGCCTCACTTTGTCAATGTTTTAATTTTGCATCCTGTGTAATTTGAGTACAGTTCATTTTATCTTTATGGCAATAACAGGCAGTGTTCACTATTGCAGTCACCATCCGGTGAGGCAGGGTCTTCAAGGGACTGTCACAAATGTTACAAGCTGGGTTCAATACTGCCCTACTAAGGAAGAAAGCCTTAACTCCAAATTTACAAAAAAAAATTTCTTCCTATATTTTAATAGCTGATACCAACACACATATCTCTACAAAGGATAAATGCCTTATAACCAGTCGTTGCCTGTGTAAATCATTAGTAAAATATTCCTCAAGTCCAAAATGTAGCATAATACTAAGAATAAAAGCCTTAAGTTGTTGTTTTGAAGAAAGAAAGCCTTAAGTACGCCGCCTTCTGTACATAAGGCTTTTTTTCTTATAGTATCAATAGTTTTACAACAATGTTGGCCACCTTAAGTATAACACAATTAAATGTACCCTCTAATCCAAACAGAACATTGTCTATTTGCGACCTTTATTCACATAACAATGTATCAACATGCAATGTGCAGTGACATACAGTTCTATCCAACATGAAGTAGCCATTTCACGACCTCTGTGCCTTCCCTATCATAATGGCATAATGGCAGCACCGTGCAAGGAATAATAAATGCCTTGGGTACGAGTGGCATCCCAACTTTGAAAACAGTCGTCTGTTTGTTTACTTTCAAGTTAGCTACTGGTTGTTTAGTATCAAGTGAGATTTTTCCTTCTAAAACCCAAGTTTGGAAGTTAAGTGTGAACAATGTAAGTACAGTAATGTTAGATTGTGTTTTTGAAGCTGTTAATTTATATGATTGTGAAAAATTAAACACTTTGTGAGAAATGCTGTCCAGAGGGAAGTATATTGTTAGTTTGCTACAGCAAAACAACACGAATGACACAAGTGATTATGTGTGTGGGCTTAATGCCTCAGTTGTCTGTGTAGTTAGAGTTCCTAGTGAAGTAGGTACAGACTATAATTAATATATCCCAACTGGATTGTCACCTATGAAAGTTAATAACAGGCCTGCATTGCCTATTTAAGAAAATCATGATGAAACATTCAAGAAACAGAAAGTCACCTGCCTAGCGAAGAAAATATGGAAAGGTAACGAGAGTGTAGGAAATTAGTTCAACAGAAAAATAACTGTTAACATTGTAGATAGCAGTAAAGGAAACTCTCAGGATGTTGTAGTAAATAAGGAAGAACATGGGAAAGAGGAAACTGACAATGGCAAAGAAAGATTGGCACACTTTGACAATGAAATAATTCTGACAAATCAACGTAACGGAGAAATTCAGCTACCTAAGAAAGGAAATCCCCGTGGACATAAACAAAAACTTATGTCAAAAGAAGAAAAAACTGCAGTGAGTGTTGAAAAGTTCATTAATAATCACCCTTTATGCCCTCTGTATGATAAATGCCGCCTACAGTGTACAAGTCATATTTCTGAAGCAAGGCGAAAATTGATTAATGAGATGTCTGACAAGAAGAACTGTGTTGATCAGAGACATTTTCTCGTAATATCAACAACCAGGCAACGTGTTAAAAGAAGATTGGGAAGTGAGGATTCAAAGCGTATGTTTTCATTCAAATATTACTTAACAGACGAAAATGAAGAACAAGTACATGTGTGCAAGGCATTCTTTTTAACAACATTGGGATACACGAAAAATAATGACACAGTTTTACACAATGTTTTGTGCATGGAGAATCCCACTGACATTTAAAAAGATGGGAGGGGCAAAAGTACGTGTGTCCAATTAGACTGACTGGACACTGTAGTTACAGATTTTACTCGCTAGACCAAAAGCGACTTAGGTAGCGGGGATGAGGCGAGGAGTGTCTTCTAGTTCTGATACACTCTCACCTCTAGTTAAGTTTAGTCTTAAGCGGGGTGAATGCCTGCACGAATGTTCCAAAATTGTGCTTCTTTCGTCCAGAGATCACATCTCAACCTGGGCGAACTTCCGCTCCGGTTAAGAAGCTGTAGGCAACAGGATGATACTTGTAGCTGGTCCGAACACACGGGGAAAACTCAATATTACCTGTGCAGGTGTGACTGCTTGATGTCAGAATGGACCCGTTCCGCCTGTCTATCCTGCGTAGGATAGAAGTCACCACTGATCCCCCGCCGTAGGCGGACTGATCAGGGACGTTGAGCCGGAGTCACGTCAAGCCTCTACTGGTTGTGCATCCATCCAGAATACCCAGCAGCACTGCAGGTCACCGTCACCATGCACTAGTAGTGCGAGTGGTGCAAAGCAACCAGAGTGTGTCGTGTCTCGTGGTGTGAAGGTGTTACTGTTTCTTCCCCACGAGCACTAATAGTGCTGTGTGTTTGATGGGAAGAAACATGTAGCCATCTAATGTGTATTGTCTTAGTTTGGTTTAATAACTTCCCCGGATTCCGTTGGCAGTGCACAGTGTAATCTACCTCCAACTGTGAATACGGATATATACCTTGAAAATAAAAGCAGCGTGTGTTTATTGAAAGTTCAATAGACACGTGGCCTGTGCTACCTCCTACCAAGTCGAGGATAGGTGTAGGTGACCTGGTTCTGAATAAATGGGATAAGCTGATTTTAGATGAAAATAATAGTTACAGTTAAACTACTAATTAAATGTGTCTAGAGGAGACAAAGGACGTTAAAAGAAGAAAGTTCGTGTTGGTATGTCGTCGGGTTGACTGGTCGTCGGCGTACGTAGTTGGTTGCCACGAAGGTGTACGTGTAGGCTTCGAACTTCTCTAGAGCTCCCGAGCACTAAGAATGCTGTAAGCGGTGCAAGAGATGTGAAAGAATGACTCCAGAGCTCGGCTGCGGCCGGACTTATATAGTGATAGCGTATAGGCTCCCGGAGCGGGGGAGGCGTGACGTCCTCCGGCCCTGGGGGGCGTAAGAATTATCTCGTCAGTGGTTCTGGCTTCGTGCCTCGTCAGGTCTGCTCGGCCGTGCCCGAGGTCCAAGTAGTTTGTTGGCGTCGAGCGCGTTGTGGAAAAGTGTGGGGGGGGGGGGGGGGCTTGCCTGCCGAGATGCGTGCATTCCAGGTGAGAAGAAAAAACACGTAAGTTCCGATTGCCTGTAGGGGTAGGCATCATAGTGCTCACGCCTGTAGAGATGGAAGCAGTACTCCTAGGCGAATGAGTAGGAGTCATATTATAATAGGTGTAGAAGCGGTATGCGTCAACTTTGAAACCTATTACTTTAATATGGCATGAAGCAACAGCCAGTAGAAAAAGGACATAGTTAGTGCTTTTAATGCCTTTTCTATTCTTTCCACCACCAAGTGGGGTAGTCTCTCAACTGCCATGGCAAGGTGTATGATTTCTCTGATTTTGAAGAATCTGTGGCAAATGCAAACTCTGGAAAAACAGTTGTGAAATCTATGAGGTATGACAATTTTGCACAATGGCCTTTTTGCATGTCATTCCACAATCTAAAAAAGTTTGTAAGCTGTCCACTTTTAAGTGACATTGTGTACTTCAAGCCATGTTATGAAGAGTTGTACCGTACACAAGAACTCGACTTTATGACCAAAAAAGATAATGTGATTGCTTGGAAACCCACTGCATTCAAAACATGTCCAAGAGGGGTCTGTCTGGAGAGAAGAAAGACGATATTCTTCAAAAACTTGTACCGCTCATGTCAGAGAGTCGTCGGTAATTTTGGAGAGACTTGCCTGTGAACAATGTTCCAGATCTGTGTGTATTTGACGATAACTAATTATGAAGTAGAAACTGTGAATGTCAAGTTTAACAGTGCTACGTTTCTATGAACGTTTACAGACATTAACAAACATTTTGTGGTTTAATAGTTTATACAAATGTTGTTTTTTTTCTTAATAGGAGATTACTGTTTTTTTTGTTCTTATAATGAACAAACAAATGTACATACTCTATTGTTTCTCGAATAATCTGTTGTCTTATAACATTAGCACTTTTAACATATTAAAGCTTAAGAAAATATGTTATGTCGTTAATGTGTATGTGTAAATGTAATATGTATGCAAAATTGACTTAAACAATAGGGTTTTCTTGGTGTCATTTTGCACTGGAAGTTTGTTTTTGACCTCTTTATGTTAATTTAAAAAGAAAATATACAAATCAAATAAACTAGCAATCCTTATAAATAAGTTTTGGTGGAGAAAATAATGTTATCTTTCTTGACAAACTTTGTTCCAGGGGAGATAAGGTTTTCTTTCTTAAAAGGGCAAATAAACACGATTAACCTTAATATGTATAAAGACCTGAACTCCTCTTTTATATTGTTACACATGTAAAACGTGTTTAAAAGCCATACCAAATAAATTTCAAATATTTAAATGTCATGATTAAAGTAAAACATTGAAATTTTCTACAAAAGTGCGAGTGGGCAAAGGAAAAACAAACTTTTTGCTCTTCTGTAATGTTTGATTAGGTGGAGTTAAGGCTTTTCCTTTTAGTAGGGCAGGATACCAGTGGGTGGTAAGGAAGGAGCAGATATCTTCAGGAGCTCTTGAAGGTCCAGTCTTCCAGAAGCAGAGGATTCTAGAACGCATGCAGCAGAGGCTTCTGAAGCAGCTGGTAGTCAGATGTCCGGGCCAAGAGGAGCAGTGGAGGAGCAGAGGCTGTCTTTTGCTGGATGCGCCAGTCTTTTTATCTTTTATACTAGTCCGATGTTGGACCTCCGGAGGTAAGGGTTTGCGGGGGTGATAAGCTTGGCGGCTGGAGTCCAGAGTTGAAGAGTGTTGATGCAATGCTATTATCTCCTAGTACCAGTGGTGCACTCTTTCAGAGCTCAGTGGAATCATCTGTGGCCTTGGTGGCGGGAGCAGTGTCTCAGTCTGGCAGTACAATCTCACTTCAGGGGGTGTTGATGTGATGTTTCTAGGAGAATCTGGGCTAACAGTACAAGCTGGACTGATGTCTTCCAACATTGCGTCGGCGTATCTTGTAGCCATGTGTCCAGCATCTTCAGTACCATTTGAGATGACTCTCAAAAGGGTTGAAAATTGCATCAGAGATGGGTAAAGTCGAGTGTGCATTCTAGATGAATAAAAGCATCACATATCACTTCAAAGGAATATTTTTAGAGAAGTTCAGTTGAATTTCATTGGTATAGATAAGGGAAAAAATGATTGAGATAGGGAAAACGTGGAAAATTCAGGGGATTTAGTTATATATTGTGTGTGGCCACCATGATATGACATTTCTTTTAGACAGCAAAATTTCACGTTGGAAACAACACTTGTTGCTAAAACAGTATAGTTTGGTTCTTTGACTTGTTTACCATACCAGTTTCAATTGTTGCTGATGCAGGGGAAGTGAATTGTGTTTTCAATTTTTCATTGTAGTGAAATCAGAAGTTGTAGAGCCGAAATGCCACCTGCCTCAGAACTTCACGGGGATATGGATTAACACAGCCAACATTGACGCTGACGTGCAGATCAACGAGACGCACATAATTGAGACATGGTACCCCGATGAGGGCCGGTACCGCAGGACGATCTATGTGTGTCAGGAGAAAAGGGACTCCCGCTACATGATGGCTCGGCTGACTGTCGATGGATGGTGAGTTTCACTGTGTTGTTTCTCCACATATGTATGATAAAAATTTCCTATAATGGTACTTTTTAGGGTTTGTTTAAGTTTCTTAATCTTTCTCCAAAAGGAAGTTTCCAGATTCAGTCAGCACCCAAAAATGTCTTTTAATGAGGAGGCCTCTATTATGTTAATGATTTGTTAAACACTTACAGAAAACATAAGCAGCATATATTTTCAGTGTAACATTAAATATATTTGAAAAATGGCATAAGCAGTAAAACATAAAAGGATACACATAAGCGAAATTTGTTTAACCACAAACCACATTAAAATTCTTTATACACAAAAGAATACACATAACAGAAACACTTATTTGTAAAAGTAATCCTTTAAAGCAGTTTATCTCTGTTGCATTTTCTCATGTCATTAAATAATTATAAAAATTAAAAGGGTTAAACTGGTTCATTTACAAAAACAATTATATAAATATTGTTAAGTAATCCTTGATAGTTAGGTAGTTGTTTATTTCCTTGTTGCACTTCCTTGTAATTAATTATCTAAACGAAAACAGTTTTATATTGACGCGTGACGTACCGGGAATAAATACTCACTAGTTTGTCTTAGCAGAAGACGTCCCAGACTTTTTGGCTAGAATTTAAGCCAGGCACTTCTATATGTGCGGGCGTTCAGTTCTTCCTAGCTGCTGGTGCCTTCCTGTTGTACAAAACTGGCAGTGTGGCTATGTGGCAGGACACAAAATCAGGTGTGGGCATCACAACATGGCATCTGGTTACCACTACTGCCTTGGTAATACTTGAGCGAACAGTGTACAGGAGCAGGGCTTGAGCGAAGTAGAACTTGTGCTGGTGCAGAGTGGTGATTGGTTGGGACCTGAGGCTGAGATGGAGGAGTAGGGTGCAGTATAGCTGGTACTAATTAAGCGACAGGTTAACTTAGATGCTCGGCAACACATCAAGGGTACTGTCGGGCCGGTCTTCTCTGGTGTATAGAAGAGATCTCTTAGGACATCTATCTCCACTGGGTCTTGAAGATTGCAAAGTTCTTGTGCCTGAGCTTGACATGCTAAGCTAGTTATCTGTTTGACCAGGGAATGATGATAATTGTGCATTCGACCAGATGCTTAGAGGATCTGGGGCAACTTTTCCTTGAGACCCTTCCTCTGGGAGCAGGTCATTGGGAAGTGGGTTTACTCTGCTGCTACTGTACCATGTCTGCAGGTCCCTTGTACAGTATTGCGTGTGGCACTTTGTATTCCCAAGTCTGGCAGAGACTGCAGTCCACGAGGGAAGTCAGGCCTTACCTTGTTCAGAGTTTCGCCCGGGTGTGTGGCCCTGTCCTAGTCTTTTTCAACGTAGGGGACGTCAGACTCTCCTGGTGAAGATCGCGGAGGAGAGGCCAGCGAACACCAAGCCGGCAAGCTGTTTCCAGGACAGTGTAGCTGGTTGGCTCCCCCTTCCCTTTGATCCCAAGGAAGGGCGGCCAAAACTAGTGCGTGTGCATGCGTGCATGCGCTCGCGTAAACTAGTGTTTGGCTAAATTGAGTTCAAATTCCCCGGGATCACCTGCATACCTGAGGTCTGTGGGTACGTAGCTGGGAGAGCTCATAACTAACATAACCTAATTCCAATCGCAAGCGTATCTTAAGCGATGTGAATGGGGCGTAGTGTTTGAGCAACGAGTGCTGGAGACTAACGTGGATGGGTCCAGTCCTGAGCAGCGAGCACTATGAGGAACTGAGTTCAATCTGATCACTTCCCGAGCAGAGGACGCTGGGAATGAAGACTGCTAAAGAGACACAGGCTGTCTCGCCTTTTATACAGAATGTCTCACCGTTCACATACCATTGTGAAACACGGGACAAATCGAGACAATATTTAGCGACGTTACAGAAAACTGAAAGATACATGTCTGCCATTTGTGAAAACACAGCTGCCCTTACACTGTCAATGTTCTCTTGTGTCCGTACAGATTTCACACTACCGCCCGGTTTCTTGTCTGCAGCAGATGCTGTACCGCGAAACCTACTCACCCAGTTCTTGATGGTGTGACAGTCGGGTACCCTCCCGTGTCTTCCAATATTGAAATGGTGCCTAAACAATCGCTGTGTGATGACAACAGAATCTATATGTTTGAAATATGGCGAACACGCGGTGTGCGGGTGACCACCGCTCCATGCGTACTTACAATGGCATTGCTCACCGGACAGGTCTGGACATATCTTGCCATCCCCACCCTAGGGAGACATGAGTACTAGGCACATCAAATTGTTAGGTGAACGCTGGGACATCCTGTACTAATTTCAGGTTGCTGCCCAAGGCTTATTGGCTTGTTCCACGATGGCAAGGGGTGGTCGCAGAGCGGGAGGTGCAAATGCATGGCGTGCCTCTTAACGTCGCTGGCCGGCTGAAAGGGGATGCGAAACAAAAGATATGATAAATACTACTATACTACTAAATCTATCTAGCGGGGAGTTAAAGAACTCGTTGCCTTTACGCATTGTTACAGTGGGCTGGTGACTATAAAAATCTGCTAAACAGACAGTACAATCTCACATTTTAACAGGACAGAAATTAGCTTCCAACTCCGCAACAAATTGACCTAGGAATGGAGCGGAAATGGTTAAATCTCCATTATTGAAACAGAAGTAATGTGTCAATATACTGATGTGTGACCTCGGTGGGACTGACAGCAACATCACGGTCAAACAAGAGTGCTATAGTTCTGGTCAGAGGCACGGGCTAACTGGCTGTAGTGCAGTTAAGCTGCAAGGTTATTGATTGTTCCCTGGTTGGGGTTAGGCCACCAAGAGTGCTATAGTTCTGGTCAGAGGCACGGGCTAACTGGCTGTAGTGCAGTTAAGCTGCAAGGTTATTGATTGTTCCCCGGTTGGGGTTAGCCACCAACAGTGCTATAGTTCTGGTCAGAGGCACGGGCTAACTGGCTGTAGTGCAGTTAAGCTGCAAGGTTATTGATTGTTCCCTGGTTGGGGTTAGGCCACCAAGAGTGCTATAGTTCTGGTCAGAGACACGGGCTAACTGGCTGTAGTGCAGTTAAGCTGCAAGGTTATTGATTGTTCCCCGGTTGGGGTTAGGCCACCAAGAGTGCTATAGTTCTGGGCAGAGACACGGGCTAACTGGCTGTAGTGCAGTTAAGCTGCAAGGTTATTGATTGTTCCCCGGTTGGGGTTAGGCCACCAAGAGTGCTATAGTTCTGGGTAGAGGCACGGGCTAACTGGCTGTAGTGCAGTTAAGCTGCAAGGTTATTGATTGTTCCCTGGTTGGGGTTAGGCCACCAAGAGTGCTATAGTTCTGGTCAGAGACACGGGCTAACTGGCTGTAGTGCAGTTAAGCTGCAAGGTTATTGATTGTTCCCCGGTTGGGGTTAGGCCACCAAGAGTGCTATAGTTCTGGTCAGAGGCACGGGCTAACTGGCTGTAGTGCAGTTAAGCTGCAAGGTTATTGATTGTTCCCCGGTTGGGGTTAGGCCACCAAGAGTGCTATAGTTCTGGTCAGAGACACGGGCTAACTGTCTGTAGTGCAGTTAAGCTGCAAGGTTATTGATTGTTCCCCGGTTGGGGTTAGGCCACCAAGAGTGCTATAGTTCTGGTCAGAGGCACGGGCTAAACTGGCTGTAGTGCAGTTAAGCTGCAAGGTTATTGCTTGTTCCCTGGTTGGGGTTAGGCCACCAAGAGTGCTATAGTTCTGGTCAGAGACACGGGCTAACTGGCTGTAGTGCAGTTAAGCTGCAAGGTTATTGCTTGTTCCCTGGTTGGGGTTAGCCACCAACAGTGCTATAGTTCTGGTCAGAGGCACGGGCTAACTGGCTGTAGTGCAGTTAAGCTGCAAGGTTATTGATTGTTCCCCGGTTGGGGTTAGCCACCAACAGTGCTATAGTTCTGGTCAGAGGCACGGGCTAACTGGCTGTAGTGCAGTTAAGCTGCAAGGTTATTGATTGTTCCCCGGTTGGGGTTAGGCCACCTAGATGCAGTCCTCACATTCCAACTGGTGAAAATAATGTGGTGGATGGAGCGGTGGGCCGATCGGGATGTCTGAACCACGTCATGGGTGTGGTCCAGAACCAGTATTCTCACTCCAGCCGGCAAAAATTACAATGTGGTGGTCTGGATGACTAGCCGCTTTGTGGATTAAGTTTCTAATGGTTGGGGACCTACCGTACGTGTGCACAAATGCCTTTGCGACCCTGGTCCACAGTATGGGTGACCATCTAATTGGTATGTTTTGAGACGGACGTGTGCCTGGTTAAGGGAACCCACTGTCTTACTCTAACGTTGTTAAAGGATTTCCAAGACGAGGCCTCCTACTTTTTCTTAGTAGGTCTGTTGTCTACTCGTAAGAAATCACATTCACCCTAGAAATGAGTACTGGGGGTTAGGTAATATTGTGGATTTATTCCTAAAGGAATAGACCTGGTGGCCCGTACTAACTCATATCAAGTGATCTGTAATGAAAGTAAGCTACGGTAAATCCAGATGAAGATGACCTGGGTGTAATTTGAACAGGGCATATGCGGCTAGGTTAACTAACTCTCTACTGTTGTCCAGAAAGGACTCTGGGTTCACCACCAGATTGATGGTGAGTGTAAGAGGGATTGTAGACTGCTTCGTCGTGAGGAAGGCGGTAAGCAGAGAGCGCCAGAACACCAGGTGGTGTGAGCTCCTGAGCATCAAGCTGTGTGCATCTGCAGCATTCTCTTAAGAGAGACTCAAAGTGCCTTATTCCTTATATTCGGGTTGCAGTGCTCCTGCGAGCTTAGTCCCAGTGCTTGGTTGCATGGCTGGTTTCTATTACTTGCGAGGGGGTGATTTCTTTACACTCTATGTCCGACATTAAAGTGTTAACTGTCTTATGGTGCCCCTATCCTAGAGGTAAGCTGACTGACTCCGGCAGCAAGTCGTTGTGGGTTCAAACCCTGCTCGGGGTGACGTGAAGTGGAGGCGGAGTCATATTTCGTAATTATGTCAGTACGCGTCACGTGTAGATACAGAAGAATACATGAAATAGAAACAATTATTTTTTTAAGTAATCTTTTATTGTTGTTGGGTTTTCTGGTTTCATTTCCTTACCTGAATTGAAATTCGATTGCATGACGTGTTCGGGAGCATCAGAGTGAAAGGCAACATAGTTTCTCATATTACTCAAACACTCATTAACTTGCTAGTGCATCACTTTCACTGCAGTGTCTTCTTTCTGTATGTCGCCACTTCCTTGCTCTGATGATTCATATCTTT
Organism: Dryococelus australis; assembly: GCA_029891345.1. Lineage (NCBI taxonomy): Eukaryota > Metazoa > Arthropoda > Insecta > Phasmatodea > Phasmatidae > Dryococelus > Dryococelus australis. The sequence continues at coordinate 3,110,724 of CM057007.1, read as the reverse complement.
TGCACATTTATTCTACAGTGAGTGAGTGGCAAGGTAATGCCTCATCATCCACAGCAACATACTCTTCAAAAGAGAATGCGAATTTGAGTTTCTCGTGAAGTGTTTTAAACTCATCTAATGGTAACAGTGTCTTATTTTAGCTTTGTCACTTGTTGAGTGAGTGAAGACGTTTGGGCAGCTCCTAACAATAAGCTCTCGAAAGACGACGAGGGTGATATATGTGAGTATGGAGCAGCGCTGGAATGGTGGGTTGGAGGCAACTGGAGATCCCCTAGAAAACCTGCCAATCAGCGGCTTCATCCGGCACAATTCCCACATGCAAAAAATTCTGGAGTGCCTCTGCCAGGGATAGAACCCAGTTTGATTTGGTGGGAAATGAGCAGGCTAACCACTCAACCACCACAGTCCCTCATCACTTTTTACTGTAGATGATGCTGGAGCATGTGTGAAGCCTGCTTTCCTGAAACAGTTGGCAATTACATAGACCATTGTGTACATGTCCAGGATGCAACAATTATGTGCATTGCTGGAAGCTAGCTGACCTACTTAATTGCTTCTTAGCCTCCAGATCACGTAGCAGTGTTTTGCAGAACTGTGACCTGAAATGAAGCTTCAAATTTTTAATCATTCTTTGGTCCATCAGCTGCAGACACTAGGCACCGAGACCCATGGCAAAGGTCGGACGCTCACTGTTCACCCGGCCTAGCCACCGAGACTATGTATAGAGATATTCCAATGACTTCTATGCACTGCCAGATGATACCACTGGTATGATCAGTACTTGCATCTTGGATCCAATGACGGCTGGCAACATCACAAGCCCGAGGATCAAGCGCCTTTTCGCACAGCTGCTACACCCTCCACAACCTACCAAGGGAGGGCCTGAGAAGAGAATAAATACTGCGCGTGGACCCTTGAATGACAGTCTGTTCTGTTGCTTCACCTCATGCTTGTGCCGAAGGAACCATCGGCTCCCTGGTATTCACCGGACTCCTCGTGCCGAAGATCTATCTCCTAACTACCTTGTCTTCACAGCTCTTGTTGCCAAAGACTCTGCCATCATCGAACGTCATAACACACGTAAACACTTTCGGCTCCTTCAGGGCAACACGTAGTGTAGTCAGTTCAATTAATTTTAATAGCGCTCGTCTACCTACCCCATAACCTAGAACCAGGTCGCCTTCACCTGTCAATGTGTATCAACTTCCATTAAGCTCCCGTTCATGTTAGGAGGTCGTGGGACACCACCTTGTTTATTTACCTTAGCTGAATAAACACGATTTAATCAAATCAAGGGTATCCTTCCCGTATACTTACAACCTCTCCCTGTATACATCAGGTCCATCGGAGGTATAGCAAGTAGTCTGGGGAGTTTTACTCGAATCGCCTCCTACACTAGTAGAGTACACACGCACATTCTGGATGGCCACCATGGAGTACAGAACGGTACAGACCACACTAGGTACTCTGCCCTTGGGGTCTGCTTGGTGCTTGCTCTCTCCACCACGCACCTTACGCTAGAAAGAGTATTCCCCGAATTGGGAAGACTGATCCTCAGGAGGAAATCAGCCCTGTATCGGGACTGCCCGCCAGTGAGACCTCACTCTCAGTATTCACCACGCTTCTTGCGCTGAGTGCTGTGATAGGGATACCGCACTCTGTTTGCAGACGCAGTACATGGTTTGACACCTGTAGAGGACTACACAGACTACCTGCTCCACTTCCGCAAGTTGTGATTGTAGTGTTTTTCTGTCCTCGTGCCCTTCTCCCTTCAGAGTGGTATCCGAGAGCGGGTTAAATGGGCAAACGCTTCCTCCAAGCCTCAGCAGGAACATAACACCTTCCTCGCTGCACTCCTGCACATCCTGCTGAGAGAGTGAGCTCAAGCAATCCGCAGCTTCAAGAGACCTACGACTCTGGGAATACCCACAGACCTATCAAGCTCAGCGAGGAGACACACCCCATGTTCGCTGCATATATGAGCGCACGGAATAAATTGCACGGCATCTCCAATCCGTGTTTCTGGAGATACCAGAACCAACCCCAGCGACTGTCCGCACGAACGAGCACCTGCCCACCAGCCCACCGAGTTTTAGTACACGTATCTCAGAACCACCACAGGTCAGGAAGCCTCAACCAGTTATGCTTCGCCCAGGTATACCTATCAGAGCAAATCCTCCAAAGCACAAGGTGGTACTTGCAGTACCAGTCTTCGTGCTTTGCTTTAAAGCTACTTGGCAAGTTGTATATACTGGATATGCCTCAGTGTCAGGTAAGGACTAGAATCCAAGTCATCCCCCAGTACGCCTAGCCTAGCACCCACCAAAAGCACTCAACGTCGTGACTAGAGTTGTTCCGATACTAAGTATCGGCATCGGCCGATACTTTGCCTTTTTCCGATGTATCTGTATCGGTTATGGTATTGGGCCGATACTTTAGTATCACTTGTTGACAATGAAGTCAGGTTGTTACTTCTTTCGACACAATAATGACCGTATTTCAGTGTTTATATGCCGCAGCACATTAAAAAAAACAAAGGCAAGAACAACTACCTTATTTACTCGTATATAGCATGCCCTTTTTTCCCAAAACAAATGAAAAATTTTGGGGGTGTACGCTATACACAGGATGGGGGGGGTGATAGCCATAAATTGTCCGGGGATGTTGAGGGAAGTGGCGTAACTGTCTGTTGTCACATCTCTCACTCTTACATCGCTCCTCTCCCTTCTCTCTCTTAACTCTTAGCAACCCTTCAGTTATGTGTAGGTCGCAATTCCTCTCCCCCCCTCCCCAGTCTTGTAATGGCTTCCTGTCATGCCACAAAACAGAGCTGTCACATGTTTACTTCCTCTCCCCCTTGGAATACTTAACACCAAGATGTTGCTGGTCGATAATTCCTCCAAGCCCTCTTTGTTTCTGTGGCAGAGGCTAGCGAACTATGATCAGGGGGTGAAGAAAGGATGAGGCGACATTTTTTTTTTTTTTTTGAGAAGGGTAGTGTAAGACATTCTTGCATGGCAAAAAAAAGAGAGCCTGTCACTGCTAAAAGGAGGATTAAAAAAAAAAAAGAAAGACTAAGCCAGAAATGTTGAGTAGTAGGAGACCGAGGTTTCTATAATTCTTATTATTTTGGCATTTTGTACAAAAACCTGCATTAATATAAAAAATAATAATTTGTTCCATACTTACTAACAAGGCGCCACTAGAACTTGTTGCAAAAATCATGGTGTGCGCTATACACGAGTAAATATGGTAAATCACATCCACCAACATTTTTTTGTTGTCTCGGTGAAATTCCTATTTAAATAATGTTAACATATCCTTTTATCGCATGTTGCCATGATCTAAATATATTTCAGGTCCCATCACCTAAGATTTCCCACAACTATCATTTTTACGCTGGTTGTTTATGCAAGCAGCTAGTAACACAATGTGAAATACGTCGCACGCGCCACCATTTATAACTGCTCTGCAGTGCGTTGTCTAATGTCTTTGTCTTCTCAATACGTCTCTTGACACTGTGGCCATGTGGCGTGGTGCGAGACTGGCTTTCTACTTCCTCTCTCTCTAACCTGTCTTTGTCTCTTAGCCATGCCCCTTCCTTCCCTCAAATGTCAATACAATGCCGATAGGGGAAGCATGTTCTCTCTCTCTCTGCTTGTCTTCCACAGCTGCCTGCCGGCAGCAGAGCAAATAAAGTGCGCCTGGCAATTTTATGAACATTATGCATCACTCAAAATAGTTGCATCTAACATTACTTGTATTTCAAAGCAAATGGTTTCGTCTCAAAAAGTTACGCAAAACATTTTAACGAGGAATTATTATTTGGAAAGATGTTTTCTTTTGTGTTTAAAAGTTGTTTTATCCCATAAGGTTGGTGTTTCACTGTATCTGGCGTAAAATTAACATGACTTAAAAACTTAATATTTGTCACTCAACAAGAATATCCCTGATTATGTTTGTGTCTGTTGGGTATGCATAACATTTCAGTTGTTTGATGAGGGGGCTTCTCGCTGTCATCCATGTTTGCATTCAGCAATATGGTTGCCCTTTTCTTCAATTGTTTTCCACTAACTCACTTTTCTCCTTTGATCGAGAGTTTTGTCTGTTAGCAAAGTAAAAGAAAAAGCACGGTCATCAACTTTGAAAACATCTTTTGCGGCATACTATTGTGAAGAAAATGTAAGTACAGTGGTCTTTCATTGATTCATCAACACTAGCACCCTCACCACAAATAGTCTTGTACACATTATGAGTGTGTTTTTAACCTGTTTATCTACCCACTTAATGGAGTATAATTGTCAATATGTACCTAACAGCAGTGTCATTTCTGTCACCTTCTCTCGGAAAATTGCTCTGTTTACCAGTACATTTTATGCACGCACTTGCCTGAACCACTAAAGCAGCTTATCAGCTTCATCTTCCCGCCATGTATCTTCTTTACACTGCTCGATCTTGTTGAATATGCTTTAATGATTGTCTTCCTGTTGGATACAATACAGTTCAGAGTCATTACTGGGATTTCCAATTTGCTAGCTATTGCCACACGCCTTCTACCGTGATTATTTTCAACATGCTTGATGAGGTTCAGCTATTCAGTCAACGAAAATGTCCATCTTTTTTAATTCGCATCACTCATTGAAATTTTTGACTGACTGTTTAGAGAATGTACTTATTTTCAATTTGGAACTAGGTAGATTATTTTCCTATGAACCTTGTGTGAGACTTTGAATTATGGTAAATAAATCGGTCGGAAATGCTCCTTAGATGAACACAAACGTATGCAAATGACCGATCACGGCACTACTTTGTCCGGAAAAGTTCATTAGCGCACTCTGTACTGAAGTGTTGGGCCAACTGAGAACACTGAAACTGTAATCACTTCACCATAGTTAAACTATGACATTTTTATTATTGTTTATACTTAAACTGAAATGGAATAGCTGTCAGTATCACAAATATGAAAGTGCTGTGTAACGCACGTGTTTTGATCACTTATCCTCATTAGATAAATTATTTTTCTCGTACTGTATGTTAAGTTTTGTATCCAAATACTTCCTCTGCACTGTTTAGGAGAGATTATCTTGCTTAGTTGTCTTAGAAATCTTTAAATTTCTCAAAGTTACCTTAATATGTATCTCTCAAAACTTTCTCCTCATCTACTTCATATTTTCCTTTATCTTCTAGGAGCTAGGGAAAACTATTGCAAATTGCAGTAAAATGAAATAGAGGGAAATTTATTTCATATAAGCCATAAATGGATTTTTTTTTAAATTGTAGAAATGAAGAAAAGTGTAAAAAAAAAGGGGGGGGGTGAGGTGTAAAACTGGGATTCTACTATTTTATTTTAACAACTCTAATGTTTTATTTGGTTTACTCAGAATTTCTAATACAGGTACATATTTGCTTTTAAGGTTTGGGGTTATCATGCAGATTTTATAAATTTATTTTTGATTTTTGTTATGTAGTCAGAAGGATTACGTTTGCTTCGACTTTGTGCCCCGACATCACAACATCATACGCTTCAGGAGAGGTATTGCAGTCATCAAGGACAACTTCCACACTGTGTGCTCTTGGGTGCAGTTCAATAGCAAAGAAGACTGGAAGTATGATCTTTTCTTGGGTAAGTTGGGTGTCGAATTTATTTCAAGCAGACATGAGTTGATATTACATTATTATTAACAGCATCCCTCTCCAGCCGGCCAATGAAGCCACAGAGGCAAGTCTGGAAGTCAGGAGCTCTTTGAACGCAGACACTGCTGCAGTTGCCCCGGCATCTTTCGATGGCGACTTTTCTGCCTGGGAGAGAAAAGGGGGGGCCCTAGTGCCTTGCTCTCGGTAGGTTGGCAGTTGCCCCGACACCTTTCGGTGGCAGTTTCTCTTTCTGAGGAGGGAGGTGCAGCACTCCTGGTGCCCTTCTGTCCTCGCCTTGGTGAGTTTCCACGACCTCTAGGGATGGCATCGATGGAACCGAGCCGGGTGGCAGCGGATACTGCTACACGTCAAGTTCTGGTTCTTCGGGGTGTTCCTCCTGTACAGGAGAATAAACAGATGGGGCGACTGTACTATCTGGCATCACCATCAGTTTAGTAGCCTGTCCCATCTGGACTTGAGATGTAGGTTCCTGGGGGTGGGGGGCAGGTTGGGGTACAGAGGAGCCCTCTACCTCGGCTGTAAGTTGAGTTTTATCGACCTCACTGATGGTAGGTCATGGGAGCCTCTGGCTGGACTTCTTGTCCTGAGGGCTTCGCCATTACACAATGAGGGAGTCAGTCTCCCTGGGGGACATCCGGCCACGTTGTGCTGATGTTCACCGGATGTCTTGGTTGGGTGTTGAGGGCAGTGTCCAGGTGGACATGTTTCTGCCATGCTATGGTGTCCCTGTGAAGGGGAGAGGAGGGTAATGCCCATCAGAGGTTCCGGCTCCCTGAGCCTGGGAGGCCTGATGCTCAGGGCAGTTTTTGGAGGAGGGTTATTCTCCTTTTTAAGTTGTGTCCAACGGCGTCGAGCATGTTGGGTCTAACTACTGTTTTGTTTGGGTTGTGGTATGTGTGGGCGGGAGTTTGGGATAATGACTTGTTTTCTTTTGGTTATTTTGGGGCTTAGGGGGTGGTTCAACCCAATGTTGTAGTAGGCAGACGGTGACAAGGGGAGGGGTAGCCTTGACTAGGTTACCTTCCCAATCGATCACCAAACTCCTGTCCTCCCCCACAGGAGGGTGTGACGTTGCCTGCAGTCTTATCAGGCAGTGCTGTAAATGCAGCCAGGGTTGCCCCAAAATCATCTGTTCCCCTGGTTTGGGGGCACCTAGATAGTTGACCTTGGAAAATTTATGGTGTACTCTCTCCTATGGTAAGGGTTATCTCCCCTTGTAGTCATAAGGCGGAAATTGGGTTGTGTCATAATGAGTGACTGTCCTGTGGGGATCGGACTGGCCCGTTGTCGCAGCGTAAACAGGTTGCTCCCAATAAAATTGTGTGCGACTGCTTTATCCAGCATGGCCACTGCAATCTTATTGTTTAGGTGAACCTGCAAACGAAGCTCATCTGGGGAAGAGGGTTCGTTATCGAGGACCTAGAGCGTGACCTTGGCCTTGTTCACCTGGGCCGATCCCTTAATGTTTAGTCTGTGCTGCGGTGCGGTGCGTTTGGCACAGTGCGGATGACGCTTCTCCTTCCTTCCCATTCTCCGGCAGGTTGCTCGGAGCAATCTTTGGTAAAGTGCCACTCTGGACAAAAACAACACTAGGAAAGCGTAGGGGTAGGAGATGGGAGTGAACTGCAAGTGACCTCCCGCTCAGGAGGGGGTGGGCTGTTGACCTTGGCGGCATGTGGCCTGTCTAGTGCCACCTGTGCTTTGTGGTTTTCTTCTATTTCTTTTGCGCGCTCCATTAGTTCATCTACAGTTCTGGGTTTAGGAATTAATGGTAAATTCCAAAATGAAGTCAGTAGCGTGCACATGATATTGCGCACACTACTTCCTTTGGTTTCTAGGAGATATACGTGCCAAAATTGCTTCTTTTTTTTTCAGTGTGCGTGTGTGTGTGTGTGTAATAATAATAATAATTCTGCCCCCATATCTGGTTTGTGGGTCTGAAATTCCATAATGAGCCCAGCGATCACTTCACACTCCCTTTCACACTTGCGTACGACAGTGATTGGGTCTTCGTTTGGGCTCCACCAAATTCAGGTAACTGAATTTCTGTGGGGGCGTGGGTTGTGACAGGGTTGCATTTGGTTCTGGGGTTCGATGCTCTGTGGTCCCGGCCAGCGTATACACAAGTGATTGAATTCAGATGCACACACAATACATCTGACAGTGTATTTGCCTCTTCTGGTGCACTCAAGCCAGCTACAGTGAGCAGCTGACGTTCCCGGCAGGATACACAGCAGTATTCTAGGCCGTCTGTGTATCTCGATTCATCAAACCATCCTAAGCACTGATAGTGATATGACTATGGGCAATGCGCACAATTAATTACATGCTTGGTATGCCCCTGCCAGTGCATGTATTCATTGGGTGCCGTGTTTGTATTGTGAGTCAGACATGACTAATGGAGTAGTGGTTGAGCTCCATAGGGTGTTTTTATCGGTGGACTACCTGAAGTTCGGTAGGGGGTTCGACTCTCGATTAGTAGGCTACTAATTTTTTGGGGTCTACTGGATACTAGTCTCTTAAGCCGAACTGGTCTCTTAGGAAGCAACAGGCTCTAAGGAGACTGGGTTTATCACTCACTAGACGTTATCTTAGGGATGTTTAGTGGATTAGCCATCCGGCTTAGGCACTAGTTAAGGTCGTGGCTGGCTTTCATAACTACCTAGTCGACACTTTTAGTTAAAGCCCCAGGTTGGGCGCCATTAAAACCTCCCTCCCTACGTGGGTATTTTGATGCATGACCAGGTGGGGCCTGGTTCTGCACGTTTGGCTTTTTACCGTTTGGTTTGAACTGATTGGGGAGGTTTAATATTATTCCTAATTTGGAAAAATAGGTTTTAACACTAATTGTCTTAGAAGTACCAGTAGTATAGGTTTTATATCGCGATGGCAGTATCGCAAGGAACATGGGTAAGGCAAGGGCCTGTGTATAAGACTGGCCATGTAGGCTGTCTAGTTTGGACTAACTCCACAACCTTACTCTTTACCTTGAGACAACTGGGGGGAAGTGGATTCTTCCTCTGGGGCTGGCTCAGCGGCTCGGTAGGCCGAAGAGTTGCGGTGGGTTCTGCTGTGAAGTACTCTAATTCAGTGAGAAACTGTCTGTGTTGTTTAAGGGGAGGTCTGGATTACACAGCCAATGATTTTCTAGGCCAAGTGGTGAAAGAACAAAACACGATAAATGTGATGCTATTCGTATGAATGTTAGGATTACACAATAAGCACATTTTTGGTTAAGTTAAACACACAAACTCATTGGATTTTTTTTAAGAACAACACTAAGATCTGTGAAATCAGTATGGATTTTAGTCAGTAATGTATAACAGTGAAAGGAGTTCCTCATTATCTGGGAATATGACTTACAAAGAAATCAACATTAAGTCAAGTAAAATGGTAATAAATAATGACAGTACTTGCATTTTCCTATTATGTTTATGCTATAGTACTTTATTTTTGTGCCATCATAAAAGTAGCCAAAGTTTGTTGCAATATGAGATATACGTGAGTGCTTGTATTCGTTCTCCAAATATATACAATTTTATTTTTGTGCTGTTACAAAACCATTTTTTCTCAACCAAATTTCACCAAAAAAATTTGATGAAAAGAATTAAAAATTGGTAAATATTTATTAAAATGAGCCAAAAAAAAATTTGACAAAATCTGTCAGAATTTTTCACCACGAACATGTGTGTCTAATAATACTTCCTTGGCTGGTCTAGTACTTCTACATGTGATTAAACTTTACTGGTTAACGTCTGGCTCATGGCCTCAACTCTCAAATGGCAGTTAAGCTGCATCACATATTCAAAAAGCAAAATATGTGAACAGAAAACAGTGCACGTCTTGGAAGCATATCTAGTACCATGGTCTACGGCATCAATACAGAAATTGACTGAACAGACAAGCAGTGCGTTCCTGTTGACGAAGCACAATACATGACGAGGTGTTTCCTTAGAGTACTGGTTTGTTGACGCTTGATGTGGCACTTCACGTGGTGACAGGGGTACGTACACTGCTTTAAATTATGCGCAAAGGGGGTTTTACTTATGTACACATTTCCTACTCTAGGCTAAACTGGCTATCATGTACACTTAACTAGGGTTAACTAAACATACTTTCACATGCTCACGTGTAGTCAGGACACTTTACACAATGAGGTGGAGGCTGTTAGCCGTTGTGGTGCTGTCTGAACTGCGTCACACACAGAGTCTGTGACTGGCTGTAAGTGGGAACACTCCACTCTTACAGGAGTCTTTCTTCTGTATTGGCCAGCTGAAGGTGGGAGGGTGACACCACAGCATCTCCTTATAATGCCTGGGCCTCCTCTCCATGCTTGTGCAGCAGGCCTGGCCTGCACTCTATACTGTGGCTGCACGTAGTGTGTCTCAGCTGGTGATGCGGGTGGCTCTGGGTCAGCTGGCCGGGGGTCGGTGACCAGTGGCAGCCGGTGAAGGCGTTGGAGGGGTGACGACCACTTTCCCTCTCGGCAGGCGGTTGGCTACCTCCCCGCCTTTGCTGAGGCTAGCTTGTTGGGTGGAGTAAGCTATGGAGAGGGCAACGCTGGCTGGTCTCTGCATCTAGATTGGCCTGCCAGGGTGGGCGGTGGGCGCTCTCTCCTCCCTCTGGTTGGCGCTGATCCTTGCGAAGGCGGGTGTGGTGGCTCTGGAAACAGCGGTGGCGTGGTAGGAGCACTAGTTTACTTGAAGGATGTGATTGGGCTTGCTGGCGCCGTGAAGTCTGCAGCTGTTGTATTGTCTTGTCGGGCAGCACGCTTGGCATGTGTGTAGCATTTCATTACCCTCGCTTGTTGCTTGTTTCCTACGTCTCAACTTGGTTTGTCGTGCAGTAACTGCATGTATTCTGTGTTGACTTATGGGTGCAGTTGGGGCTTAGCAAATCGCTGTCATACTACGGGCCTTCTCTTGGTAGCGCCCAAATATAATCTACCTTGGTGGCAGTGTATGGTTACTTGTTCTATCAGCCAGGCCATTCCTCGGATTAGTTTATTGCTCAGGTCTTTCACTACATGGAAGCGCATCAGTATTTCTTTATCTGTGAAATGCAGGATTAACGTCAATCTTCTCTCCGTTGGTAGTCAAGCTCCTTTCAGAGTTGTATATATTTCGTAGTAGATAACTTGGGTTTGGGGAAAATTTCGAATGGGAAAAATAATTTCCTGCAGGAAACAGGACGGAATCTGTAATTTGTCGGTACACTAGAAAATTAATAAAATGTATCAATAAAAACTTAACATTAATGTGTTTTCAGTACTTTAGAGCGCAAGCCTTGCATCTTGCAAACACATTGTGTGGCATTTATCGTAAATTTGTCAAATAGGCGCTTTGAATTTCCCACCACTATTTTTATATCCATGTTGGTTCTAATGAACTACGTAAACAAACTGTAGAGGGAGTAAATAATACATTTTAAAATCATATAAATAATGTTTTGTACCAAATTAACATGTCGTAGGTATATGTCACCACACTACAAATCACACAATATTAAAACTTTCATTTAAAACTACAAGTTTATTAATTTAAAAATTTCTGAATAAAAATTGAATTGTGTTACATCATGCAGTCAACTGGGTAATTAACAAAATAAAAACACAATCAGTACTGTTCCTAACAACGACTATCATTGAACAACAGTCTATGTCGCGTGATGTTCTGGCCAATAACATACCACCTTAGGTGAAGATGTGTCTGACGTTCTGCAACTGTTCTGCCGTATAACCTAACAAGAAGCACGTGGTCAAAAAAATGCCCAATCTTTCCAATTTCTGTTTTGCACGTATGCATTTTATATGCCTATAGGCCCGCGGCTGAATTATTTGTAAGTGTTTTTTTAAGAAGTTGGTGAAATTAAACAAAATTATGCGTGCATGAAAAGTAAACAACGGATTTCATAATCATCTCGATTCTTAAACAATACAGGCTTAAAATTCCAAATGTTACTTTCTTAATGCTTGTGAGCAGTGTGCATTAATTTAGCTGCTAAAATACGTGTATAGGAAAGTGATTATTCACACACAACTGAACGCCATATATCGATAAAAACTACTTTTGTTTAAAAATGTACAGGGCCTACTTCATATTTCTATAACATGTGTTTTACTTATAGAGCAATGGACGGCAGAAAAAATACAATTCGTGAAACAGAAATGCCATATGTTAAGTGGAATGAGCAGTTATTTATATTAGGAACACACACCAAAGTTTGTTTATATACGATGGCCTGTGGCAAACTTCATATGCATTATATTATTTATATGAAACCATTAATGCCCATAGGTACGTGGGCTTGCATTTATTTATTATTTACTAATGCTGACAAGATTAGTGCCATGAAGACCCACTCTTACATGTGTGTTGTAGAACACACAAATAGTAGCAAAATACCATAAATAATTTTTATCCCGAAAAATTTACAGGAAAATATTTTTCACCCGAACTTTTCAGAAAGTATATTTCCCAATTTTTCCCAAAGTCTGTCCTGCCCAACCAATATCTGGGATGCCGCCAGGCTTTGTCTGAATATTCTGGCAGATACGTGTGCTGGCAGCTTGTTGTCAAGTGTGTACTTCTTGCATACTGTCTTCTCAATGAGTATACTGCTAGCAACTGTGTCAAGTGTTGCTAGTCTTTCTGTCTCCATGATATCCTCTAGCAACTGTGTAGTTTGCTAGTCTTCTTCTCCCATGATACTGCTAGCAACTGTGTCAAGTGTTGCTAGTCTTTCTGTCTTCCCAATGAGTACTGCTAGCAACTGTGTCAAGTGTTGCTAGTCTTTCTGTCTTCCCAATGAGTATACTGCTAGCAACTGTGTCAAGTGTTGCTAGTCTTTCTGTCTTCCCAATGAGTATACTGCTAGCAACTGTGTCAAGTGTTGCTAGTCTTTCTGTCTTCCCAATGAGTATACTGCTAGCAACTGTGTCAAGTGTTGCTAGTCTTTCTGTCTTCCCAATGAGTACTGCTATACGTAGAAGATCTTGGAAGATAAGTTTACCCTGCATGACAGTGACTTGTAGGTACTCCCCCTTCTTTCTAAGGTTCTTTTCAGCACTTGGATGCTCCTCCTTCCTCTTGGCTTTGTGTGAGCGGCTGTACCTGCCTGTCTGCTTTGGAGTTTCTGCTGTAGAACTGGGCAGTCTTGGTGGTGGAAGTGTCTGGCGGGACATTTCCAGCACTTCGGGAGTATTGTAAGAGGTGATCTCCTTAGGAGGGTGCCGCCGCTGTGGCGAGGCTAGATGAGTGAATGACGTCGCTTGTGGCATGTGTGTATAATGTGTATACCTGCTGTATAATGTGACCTAAAACTTGTGAGGGCGGAGGTGTGAGAAGCACAAGGCTTGAAGCAGTGTATGGGTCTGATGGTTGCAGCACAGAACCCAGTCCCAGTACGCTGCCCAGTAGCTGGGAAGTACAACTTCACTCAGCGAGGAGAAGTGATGTTTGAGACTCGCATCCTGGGTGGTGTGACAGAGTCTCCTCGTCCTGTCACTTACTGCCAGCAGAACATCTCTGACTTCTCCGTCTGCGACACCGACCAGAAGGAGGTCAGCATCGACGAAACCTACTGCCTCAGTGTTGACTACAAAGGACGGCCTCTCGACATTTACAGTACGTTATTAATTTACTTTAAGTTGAATGTAAGATAATGTTAATTCCATATTAGAGAGAGAGAGAGATGAAAGGTCATCTTGTGGTTGGAACCAGAAGGTCCTATGTTTATTAAGTTTACCCTGAACCCTAATTAAATTACACATCCTAAGGTAACGTTGAAAAATTGATTGCGTTAACTAGGAATTGGTAATGGGAAAATACTTGTAGATTCAAATCCTTTTAAGGGTTTTTTTCTGAAATACTGTTCTTAATATTTGGCCGTAAGATTTTTTTGACTCACTAATAATGTTGAGACTTTTTGGCGGCTCCCAAGATATTTGGATCAGTGCTGGAATACAGGGGCCGGAGGAATGGGAAATCTCCGAGAAAACCCACGAACCAGCGGCACCATACAGCATGATTCCCATGTTTGAATATCTGGTAACGACCGAACCAAAAAAAAAGTTTCTATGCCCGTCTTGCATGTTCCGCCTTCCAGGAAATGCGTGAAAGGGACCCATTATTGTTATGGGCTAGTTCAATAGCAAAATTATACCTGTTTTTCTCACATGGATAACATGATAAGAGTTGGCAGTGACCTGGATGCTCTCTCATTATAAGTGAGGAATATATTCGGGAGGCCTGTAAAGTCTAGGTCTTGAGAACCAGTGAAGGTGGAGCGAGGTGAGAATGGAGCTGCACCGGAATGAAAGGGCAGGGGAAACAGGAGATCCCAGAGTAAATCCGCTGACCAGTGACATCGTCCGGCATGATTCCCACATACAAAAGTATGGGAGCAACCCCGCCATGAATCAAATGCCAGTTTGCCGAGGTGAGGGGCAAGTATTCTAATCACTACACCATTGCAGCTCATTGTAATGTTACCAACTTTTCCGGATTTGCCGTGTGACATTTTCTCATATACAACCCACATCTGACCCATTGAAATGATCAAAGAAAATTATTATAAAAAAATTAGTTTTAAATGTAACCTGTAATCTGCAAAAGTTGCTATTATTCTTGAGTCAACATTTTCTCTGAACAAACTACAGTATTAGTGGCAACTATAGTTATAATTCAGTGTGATTTGGTTTTATAATAAACCAAACCAACACACACTGGAATAAAAGATAATGTATACATTTCAGCCAACGCTACTACCACACACACACTTGTAAGAATGCCACCTGTCTGCATCAGTTGTAACCATCCATGGCTGCTGGTTTAGAACATCAAGGTAAACGTACCTGCCTGTAATTGCAGAAGGGAATAAATTACAAAAACTGTTTATTACTACCGTATTTATTGGCATAATTCTCCCACCTTTATTACAGGCTGTTAGTGCAAAAATTACGGTACATGAATTATGCAAGTAATTGCCAAGACACGTGCATGTAAACATTAAAATGTGGTCGACTGTACTTATATGTTGTGTCCGATTGCTGGTTGCTTCCTCTACGTCCTCGGTTGAAATAATTACATGAAGATAATGAAGCAATAAAAGGTAATCATTAGTATTACTGCAAAATATTTTTTCCCATACAGCTAAACGTACAAAAAGGAGTGTTTAACACCTGTAATGGCAATGCAACTGTTTTCAACATGACGGCATAGTAGGGAAAACAAAAATATTTATACTTTGTACATTTTAAAACATTCCCGCAAGACCAAAGGTGGCTAAATATGTCGCTGTTCATACTGATGTGTTAAATGCCCAATGTAAGCATTATTAGCAAATTAAACTTCACACGTACAAATAGTTAGATTTTCAATCAAGTGAACTAGGGTTTAAAAAAGGTATTTTTTCAAGGCTACATACATTTAAAATCATCTAGCAACAGTTTCGAAAAACGTGATTTACTACCAAACACAATTTTTTGGTCCCTGAAACGCTTTCTTAGACTTGTTTGTGTTTTGTAACTCTGCCTTTTGCTTGCCCTGCTTCTGTATTACCATTTTTCTCTGTATATGCAATAGCCTTCAGTTTAAATGCAGCAGTATGGCTGGTATATTTACCCATTATGCATTCGTACTAAAAAAATCAATATAAATGTAAAATATTCTCTTCACATTATAACAACCACCCGCGTACAAATCCAATCCGTGACTGAATATGTTTACATGTTTGCAGCACGGCAGCCATATATTGATAACAGGACCAGTGACAAAATGTCAATGACCTGGTGCAGCTGAACAAAGCGCAGTTGCGCGCTGGCACGTGTTCACTAGATACCTCGTCGAAAGAAACGTGTTGCGTGAAATATGAAAGGAAAAGTTTTTCTCCATAATTCGGCACCACAAAATTTGGGTGCGTGAATTGTGCCAAAGCGAGAAATATGCCAGTAAATACAGTGTTAAGTTTATTTTGGAGGTCTGAGGTACAGGATACTATAGGATGTCCCATCCTGTGTTTTCACACATGATAATACTTTCAGCCTCAGGATACGGGAATCCTGTGCAATACGGGACAGTTGGCAACTCTACGTGATTCCGCCTCTTTAGCATTCCATCACAGCTTCTGTTTTGGCAAATTAACACTACTAAAATTAAATTGCCATTAGAGGACTGTACAACGAATTTTAGTGATAAAATAACCAACTAGCGGCAGCTACACGCGACTCAATTACCATGATGTTCAACACGAAACTGATCTCGTCTTTCTGTAGCTCAGGGTTGCCAACCCTTGAGACAGCGTTTCACTCAATGAATGCACATGAAGTTAGGTGCACTGGAAATTTAAGATGGGTCCCGCACAAGTATTAAAAGGTACTGCCATGAAAATACAACTGATCTAAAGTTCTAACCAAGCCATATTTACAAGGTCACAAATCCAAACAGCTCCAGCTCCATCCCACTTCACCCGTAAGGGTAGCAAAGACCTCGTTCAAGCACTTTCTAGATCTCTCTGCTGAGTTTGTGGAAGTTGTGGTACGAGTTCAGGTTCCAAGAGGAGTTGAATGTGAACTGTTTGTCACACAGGTGAACCGGACTACAAGATGAAGTGTATTGGTTTCTGGAAGGAAAACCTCAAGTCTTACTTGATCACGTATGATGAGCTGGATCCTTTCAGCAAGTACAGATGTTGGGTGAGTTTCTAAGTGTTAGTAATGTGGAGTGCTGTATTAGGATTCTCATTGTTTTATAATGGTTAGTCATCAAACAATTTAAAGTGGAAACTCAATCCATTGAGCATGGATGGATCACAAGTCCGTGTCCACAGATATATTTCTGTGTCCCGACAAAATTCCTATGTAAATAATGCTAAATAATAGTCTGTTTTTGAAAAAAATCAAATTTTAAATTTTTACTTCATTGATCGAACAAAAATTTATTTAGCATTGCCAAAAATTAAATGCTCTGATCATTAAACAACAAAATATTAACGAAAAGAATAAGTATCAACTGTAGTCACCAAAGTCTGTATACAGTACATTATGTGCACATGCACAAGTAATACTAACTGATAACACAAATAAAATAAATTTTCAACACACTTTATTTTCGCTTGTCTCACTGCCCTGCGTTTAGTCCTATTTATGAATGTACCACTTCCGAAATAACCTGTTGTTGATTTTGTCACAATGTTGCACTTAACTCTTATTTTCTAACTAAAAAGTTGACTCGTGGTGCTATCTGGCTCAGGGCAATGTCACGTTACATCAGAAATACAGTGAAACCCTGTTATAACATTTTCCTTCTCTTGGTGCTCAAACATGTTTTTCAATAGAAAATTACCCTATTATAAAATTTTCTCTCTTATAAGTGTGATATTTCTTGGTACCCTTGAGAATGGTTATAACAGGGTTATACTGTAGTGACTTTACTAGTGTAGGTCAGTAGCATTTGTTTTGGGTGGCTGGGTGCAGAAATTACTTTTGTACAGTGATCTGCCCTGAATACAGTGTTGGCAATGTCTGCTGTTTGCTAGGCACAAAGTCAATAATGGGTTAGGCGATTGGCCAGGCAGTCGGCGTAGAGCCAGTAGCTTACTTACGCCGGTGCTTGGTTGACTGGGGGGTTCTGTGGTCTTACTAGCTATGGTGCGACTGTTAGTGGAGCTCAGCTGTCCCCACAGGCTGCTGCTGTTGGCGGGCTTGTCTGACATTAAACCAGGTACTGACCAACTCCAACGACACCTTGTCTCCTTTGTGGACAGCTGCTACAGCAGGATGTCGAGTCCCTGTAACCTTAGAGAATAGGAGGTAACTGGGATGGTGAAGCCCCACCAACTTACAGGCGGCCTGAGCTGTTTCCCCGGGAGTTTCTTGGCTAAGTGCTTTATTGGACTGGATACAGCTGCAGGTAGCTTGGTAAGCAGAGGCGGCCTTCCTCTCCATCAGGTCTTTCCCACCTTGTTTGATAAAGGGCGTCAGGATCAAAACAGTGTCTCAGCAGATAGGTCAGGCGATGTGCAGTTCCCTATCTGGTAGTGTTCTGCCGTCTCTGCAACTGGGCCGATGCTGAGCATAACCTTTACTCCAGCTGGCAACACAAATGGTGAGGTGGTTGGAGAGCGGATTTTTTCAGACGCGTCAGAGTAGGTTTGGCAGGTGTGGACAGACCCAACCCAGAGCTTCTAAGTACTTCTTCCGGCATCTCGCATGGTGCGGTGGATGGAGTACAAGCTGATCTAGTGGTCTCTCTGTCTCTCCTCTCTAGGGGTGTATGACTAGTGGTTGGGGCTCTACCATAACGTATACGGAGTGCACCGAACGGATGTCTGTTGAATGGTGTGTGTTTACTGACATACGAGTCCCTGAGGGGGAGCTTGCAGTCCTACACTTGGCAGTATAATATTAAGTTCAGTCCCCGGTCTCCTGCTCCACTGTGACAGGACATGGTGTCTACTATGGATTCTAGGTGTTCCAAAGGAAATGAGGAAATGATTTAGGTTAGGAATGTGTTTATTCCTAGAGGAATAAATCACGGCCCGTTCTCTCTCCTGGCTACCTCAAGCTATGCTATCCAGGTAAAGGTGACGTGGTTATAGACTAAAGGATAGCAATTCCGACTAAGGTAACTACATCAACTTTCCCTGTCTATACTGTGTCCATGTCCTAAGGCAGGGCTGCCACCAGCCCAGAAGCTGAAATCCTGGTTCCTGTATATAAAAATCTTGTAAAATCCTGGAATAATTGGGTCAAATCGTGTAAAATCCGTGGAATTTAAAAAATGGCAAATTACAGTAAAAAATTAGTGGCTATGTAACATGTTTACATATTTAATGTAGTTGCTTTGGTTTGGAATGTACAAACCATGTTAATTCTTTTCACCACTCACATTTATACTTTTGTTTATACACTGTATCTGCAATAATTTTTGTTTCCTCACCATTGTGATATCAATGCCAAATGCAAAACACAGTCACCAAATTCAGATTGCATACAGAAATATGTACATGTAGATAATTGTATACCTACGCCAGTGAATAAATAGGCAAAATATTTTGGACATACACTATTGAACCAATGGCATATGTCCAAAATATTTCACTTAATTATCCACCTCCACTATAAGAATCGTACAAACAAATGCATCAGTGAAACTGACACACATCGTTGCTGTGGGCATTAGTGTCGCCACTTTGAGCAAAGTGCTTTAAGAAAAAATGTCTGCCTTTGGATTTTTCTAGAGTGTTAAAAATCCGTAAAAACGGATAAAAGCAGGTCTGACCTAAGGTACTTATGGGGCCTACTTCCTGAAGGGAACGTGGTTTAGCCGTTGCCGTGGGCAAGCGACTAAAGGGGTGTAGACGTCTAATGGAAGGCTTTCAGGGGGAAGGTTCTAGAAGGTCTGGGTGTAAGTGGTGATGAGCCTCTAGGTGGTGTTGGTCAGAGGCTCTAGCGCACGAGGCAGTAGAGCGAGCTGCCAAGGCTGAAGTGGCTCTCGCAACTGGGTTTTCAACCGGTTCACTGCAGTATATTCTCATGGCTGAGTGCTCGTCTGGCCTTGGAGTGGGGGTGCGATGCTCACTTGTCTGTGGGCAGAGCTAAGCTATCTGCAGGCGGCCATTCAACACACCCTTCAACTAACTGCTGGCATGGTGTTGCAGCGATGGCGTATCGATTCTTGGCGTGTTCTCAAAAGGGGGCTAGGCTACACTTTGCTTACTGACTGATGATGGTGATGAAATGTACAACTCTTGTCACGTTTGTAATAATCCCCGCAGCCGGTAAATATCCTCTAGCCGCTCTGGTAGAAATTGTACTTTTCCAAACCGCATTCAGTGTTATTTTGAGAGAAGCACGTAGATCAAGCGAAGGTGATTATCTTCTTAGTAAGCGTGACACGTGCCGCTTCTACATCTATTCAAATACGATTACTGCAAAGGCGTTCTTCTTGAAATTAGCAACATCCTCCCCACCCTGGTCAACCTCTAAAGGGATGACCAGCTACGTCATAGTTTAAAGAGCAGTTTTGCAAACACCTTCACGTCGTTAAGGGCGAGGAGCAAAGTTGTGTTAGAACAAGGGGAGGAATCCCTAATAATTTTGCTATGGAAAAGATTAGCCTTGTCAGAACTCGCCATCCAGAGCTGGAATTGAGACATTCTCGAAGTTGTAGCTGGTTCTGCATGGGCAGAATACCATACCGCGCTTGACCCTGCGATACTCGCAACCGAAAGCGACTTCATACAGACAGTGATGTTGTTAGACGCCAATGTATCCGGTAAGCCGTGCCACGATCATGGAAATGTGCAATCGCGCAGCGAGCAGACGACTACTACACCAAAAACCAGTTGGACAGAGTGAAACAGTGACAGCCAAGACGCAGCCACGAATGTCAACAAACAACATAACCTCGAAAACAGACACTGCGACATCAACAACTAGTACAGTGCCACCATGTTTCTTGGGATGATCTCGACAGCCATCACGTCCTTGCAGATGGTGCGGAGGCACACACTGGGGCAATGATTGTCCAACCTGGGCTGACTACAAACACCTGCGACATGATAAATGTCAACAGACGGGAAACTGCAAGTAGGGGTACAGCGACCTGACGTCACTCGTCCCACACAAAAAGTATACAAACCTGATCTGACACCACAGCAAATCCTTTTATTGCAGATTATCAGACACTACAACCATTTTATTCGCATTCCAGTGTTTGTAAACAAAATACAGTGTGGAGCTTTAATAGATACCGCAGCTTCCCACAACTTTGTGAGGACAAATTTCATCAATATCGATACCCTAAAACTGACAAAACAAGTAATTCAACTGGCTACACAACAGCATTCTGGAGAAGTTGCTATCACAGTAAAAATCAGAGACGTGAAAACAGTCACCACTGCTTTTGTGTCAGACGACATCCACAGGACGTCATTCTTGGCATCATGTGGTTGTCTGAATAGAATACTGTCATCAAACCATCTGCGAGATGTATACATTTCTGCAAGAAAGAATGTTGGACCGTTTATAATCTGGAACTCCGATCAACCAGAACACTGCCTGCTGTATTGTTGACTGACCTTGACCATGCTGTGCCACCGCAGTATCAAGACACTATACAACGCATCTTAAATGAGCGGCGAGACATTTTCACTGTCGCCGACCCCTTGCATCGCACGTCTGTCGCTGAACACATTGTTGAACTGTCAACCGAAAAAACCCCTATATGACTGCCCACGCAGATACTTTGCCCACCAGTGCTAGAAAATTAAGAAGCCAATTACAGAAATCCTAGAAGGGGGCTTAATTGAACCTTTGGAAAGTGCGTATCACTCCGCACATTGGCACAGAAGGACGGGGCATGGAGGTTCTTCGTCAACTTCTGGAATCTGAATCAGATCACCAACAGCGCACCACCTCCATACATTCTTGTCAAGGATGCATTCAACACCCTGGGGCCTGCAAAGATTCTCACCACCATTGACCTTCGCAGTGGATATTGGCCGATTCCTGTTCGGCCAAACGATCACCACAAAACAGCATTTATGGTCCCCGAAGGACGCCGCTTGCAATTCTTCGCAATGCCGTTTGGGTTGAAGTGTGCGCCGTCGACTTTCGAATCAATGATGGTGTAAGTGTTGGCATCAACTGCCTAACCTGTGCTAACAAGACGTGTCACATTGGGAAAGAGAAAATCCAGTTCCTGTGCCACATTGTAGATGAGAGCGGCAGCAGACCAACAACTGAGCAGTTATAGCTAAATTGAGGAGTATCCAACACCAACCGTGCATAAACAGGTGAGAAAATTCTTCGGATTGATTAACTGGTTGCGGGAATACATCCCGGATTTTACCACCGTGACAGCTCCACTTACCGCCCTCATGTCAACGAGTGTCCGCTTCGAATGACAAGCCGACCAGCAGGCAAGTTTCACCAAGATAAAAACCTGTTTCCAGCAATGCATGTTACTCGCAAGGTACGACCCTGCAAAACACCTGTATGTTCAGACCGATGTCAGCGAGAGGGGTCTGGGAGCTGTGTTATTCCAACTCGTGGAAGATGGGGTACGCCAAATTCTAGATTTTAGAATTGCCAAGTTCAGGCCTGTCGAGCAAAACTATGAAGTAAACGAGAAGGAATGCCTCGTAGTCATCTGGAGTCTAAAGAAATACAGACAACTACTGGAGTACGTGTGTTTAATGTTACGCACTGACAACCGCTGTTTGTTGTGAATTCACAACATGAAGGAAAGCCACAGAACGTTGACATGTGGACCTTACTTCTTCAAGCTTGTGATTTCGAGGTCCAGCACATTGCGGGAGAAGAAAACAATTTGGCATACTACCTCTCCTGTTCACTGGTAAAAACAGTTGCGTGCGACGAGGAAGAATGGGAAGAAGTACTGCCCCCTCCCCTGCAACATGGGAGTACGGCAACGCCAACAACAGTCCAATGTCTGAACGTCACCACATTACTAGCCCCTTGATTGCTAGACGAAATGTGCACGTTTGTGATTGGCCAACAGGCCGAGTGTCGTATTGCTACGAAATGGTGCGATGAATGTGGTCAGCGAGCAGTTAAAAGTTGGAGGGTGACAGACAACAGCGTCGAGTTGCACGCCTCGAGTGAGAGTGATAATTGGAGAATATTTGTACCAGCTACTACACGCAATAAAGTTACATAGCACACTCACAGTGACTCCAGGTGCCACACAAACTAAAACGTAACATACTGCGTTACTTTTATTGCCCCAGCATGTCGATGTACGTGCGACAGTTTGTGTGCGGGTGCTTAATATGTAATAGGTACAAAAGCAGACAGACAGAAACCAAAAACAACAACCTCATTTGCCAAGGGAACCCCTCGAAACTGTGGCATTGGACTTGATGGGTCCATACCCACGGACATTCACGGGTAAATGCTTTATTGCTGTGATCACCTATCTCTTTTCCCACTGGACTGAAGCCATGCAGTTTCAAGTGCACAAGCCCGGACTGTGGGAGAGGTCATCGAGAATGAGTTCTTCTCTCGTTGGGGCAACTCCAGAGTGATATTGACCGACAATGGAACTCAGTTTACGGGCAGTGTGTGGCGTGAGTTTTGCACCAAATGGATTGTGCGCCATCATACGACGGCAAACTACCACCAACGCGCCAACCTGGCTGAGAGAAGAAATCAGGATTTGAAAACCCAGTAATGTTTACGTGTGGGATATCAACATACTTTCTGGGCAGCACAATTTCCAGCTGTATTGTTTACGTTACGAACGTGTATCAATCAAGCTACGAGAAAAACTCCAGCTCAAATACTACAATGTGTTGATCTTCCCCTTCCAGGAGAATTCACAAGCGGAGTTCGTGAGTAAAACAACATGAAGAGGTGAGCAGAGAGCAGCATAGGGAACAGGCAATAAGAGAGACCAGGGAAAACCAATGCCGTTACACAGCCTGTTGGCTTCCAGGAACTGTGTGTCTGCCGCCACCCCTACATGTAGGCCAACAGATCTACGTCCGCTCGCACCCGCAGTTAGCTGGCCAGAAAAATTTTTGTGCGGGACTCGCAGAAAAATGGAGTCTACTGCATACCGCTATACAAGTCATGGGGGAATCGTGCTATAAGATGTGTCAAAGCCAGTGCAGAGCTGCAACATTCCACAGAGATGCCTTACGTAAAGCAATGCCCAGCGACTCAGCGCCAGCATCTGGAGGCGATGCGGAAGAAAGCACACACACCTTACCGACCCACCACAGAGTTACAGTTAGTTAGCAGCAAAATGACATCACTTTATCTGCCATGCCCACCACTGGGATACCCTATGCCATTGCGTCTGCAGGGACACCAGTAGGTGACAGCATTCCAGACAGCGTTGTTCAGTGAGGTAACGGCCCGTTACCAGCAAACTATGGCATCAAAAGCTACGGACGGGGAGGGCCACCTGCAGATGGCGAAGATTTCCCGGTGCGGACCCCGACCGATGGCATCACGATGCCCCTAAGGAATGTAAACACTGAGGTGTTATATCAGTCAGCAGCAGCCTCATGAGGGACTCAAATGCCAAGGAGAGGAGACATGCTAGCAGAGCATGTAAGGGACACCTGTACTCTGACCCGGCGACGCCCACACATCACTGCAAGCAACAGCAGCGATGGGGATGGACTCAGAGGGGAACTCTTCCCCATGCCCGCTGCTCGAAGCGAGCACATCCAGCCCAGCACGCTGCGTGCACAGTTTGCGGACTCTCGCCTTTGTCCACCGCACCTGTCACAGCGCCACCGAGAAAACACCAGCAGCAGTCATCACGTACACAGCAGTCTACCAGGAGGTACAGCTTGCGACCACGCAACAGGCTACAACCGCCGGCAAGATGTTGCTCGACGGGAGGGATAGGAGCTTCAACGAGCGAACGGCCTCAAGAGGAAGGGGGCATTTGACTTGCACCAGGCATCACGCCTAGGCCGTTCTCCACATCTCAGCGCCCAATACATGCCGACCACTGAGATGTCATCGCGAGGTACAACCAGTGCAATGAGAAATGTGCCACGTCTAATAAGAGGGTTGTGTTTATGTTTGACGTGTGTTCACTGCCAATGTAAACAAAAGGGTTTGTTGTATCTGAGTGTCTTAAAACAGCACATAATATAATTATTGAACAGTGTCACGTGTGTATTGATTATTATTAAGTGTTTTAAATTTATTAAAATATGATGTTTCCCGTGTTCCAACCACGACGCACCATTGCGTCCCCGTGCACTTAATGCCAACCGAATCACGGTAAGTCACCTGCCAACCATAAAGTATATGGCGCACCCTTTCATTTATCATCAGTGTATTGTGTTAATATTTATGAGGGTTATGTAATTTATTACTTGATATGTGTTCACGTGCGCAGAACAGTAAAAACTACTAAGTTTTTACATTTTAAATTCCGAGCGCAAGCTGCTCGTTTATAAATATTAAAGTTATATATGAAAGTCCAGTAGTAGACGGTGACATAGCCAGTGTTCTGACAGTTTAGTGAGGTTAGGTTGCTAGAAAGACTTAACACGTGGGTAAGCGCCGACCACATTGTCGACTAACCCAATTTTTGCAATGAACTTTGAGAGACTGAACGTGAGAGGATTTTCATACTGAATGTAAGAAAGCCGAAATGAAAATTACCCTAACGCAATAATAGGTTTCACAAGGGACAGTTAATTTTGCCTTTAATCATGTGTAATAAAGGGTGTATTGTAGATTCCATAAGAGCTTAAGTACTAAGGTAAAGTAGCCGCATACCAGCGTAAGAAAAATAATTTAATTTTGATAATAGGATTTTCTGAGTTATGTAGAAGTGCTTTTGCCTTGTTTCATGCCATTTGAAATCATCAGAAATTATCTTTCATATTCAGACTTAGAATAAATTGCATTTAAGTGTTTTTAATGAGTTACACGGGACGAGCGGGCTAGTGGGAAGGCTGGCCGCCAACCACAGTAGAGTAGTGTGATCAACTCGGAGCTGTGTGGACGTACATGTGCGCGTCCTCCCTGGACCTTCCCAACTTTTTGAATAATCATTTAGATTATTAATAGTTAAAGTAATATATTTGGAACCACTTTTCTGTTTGCCATCCCGGGGAGCATGCCACACAGCAACCCAGTACATATTTTACATGTCTGGGACTTAGTTTTTACCTTGTAATCCATTGTTGGCTCTGCGCCATTTTTCGCCGCTATAGTATGATCCTACTTGATCGAAGGAAATGTTCTAAAAGTGCCTCTTAAGAGGGAGT
Source organism: Dryococelus australis (assembly GCA_029891345.1). Classification (NCBI taxonomy): domain Eukaryota; kingdom Metazoa; phylum Arthropoda; class Insecta; order Phasmatodea; family Phasmatidae; genus Dryococelus; species Dryococelus australis. Next base: position 3,085,299 of record CM057007.1, on the reverse strand, counting down.
AATTTTAATAAATCATGATCGTGTTAAAATCTGCGTCAGGTTGATTTCATATGGTTGCGTCTCGACCACTTAACCTGTACGGTAAAAAGCACGTAACCAGTGAAGGTGTGGGATGGCCTAAACAATGCTCACCGGCATTTAGTAAAGCGTATAGAGGGAGCTTTTAATATCTTCTACTAGACAAGGCATGATGGATATAGTTTTAATATCTTCTACTAGACAAGGCATGATGGATATAGTTTTAATATCTTCTACTAGACAAGGCATGATGGATATAGTTTTAATATCTTCAACTAGACAAGGCATGATGGATATAGTTTTAATATCTTCTACTAGACAAGGCATGATGGATATAGTTTTAATATCTTCTACTAGACAAGGCATGATGGATATAGTTTTAATCACCTCCAGAAACATCTGCAGTATGACAATTGTGCCTCAGGGGGCCACATTTAGGGCGAATGGCCCACGACCACATTAATATAGTGCTCTCCGCTGAGAAGAGCGCTGGCGCCCGCCTGGTAACTAACCTAACCTAAAACCATCCATCACCTAAATAATTCCCTGATACCTGAACCACAGCCACGTCACTATCCAGGTTCCTCGGTATATTTAATCACTTCCTGGGTAAATTGTATTTACACTTTGCATTGAGAGTGCCCAGAACTACAGCAGGGTCCCACCCTGCTTACCAATTGATTGTCGTCTGATGAAAAGGACTCTTCGTATAGACCGCCCTCTCTAGCTGGCGAGCATTTAGAACATAGGCGATAACCCAGTTGCGGAATATACTGGCGGCAGTCAGTTAGCGATGATGCAGATTGCTGCTCCATGATCGTCTAGGTCAAAATTCAGGTCTTCGTATTCACCATTCCTCTTCGTGGTATGGGAGTACTCTGAAAAAACCCATGCGGAGTACGAGGGGTTGCAGTCCGTCTTCCATGACTACCTCAACAGAGGATGTGTCGGAAACCTTGATGTTATACCATGGCCAGTCTAACACTAGTAATTTATCCCCATATTTTATGATTGCAAGAAACTGAGGGTCCTCACTTGGTGCGAGCCTAATGTGGGGACCAAATAATGGAACAGGTTCTATTTCAATTAAGGGGGGTTCACTATTGGTTATAGTATTCTCAACTAAGCATAATATTAATATCTCTCTGACTGAGGCCTGTAGGGCTTTCCTCTTTAATTTACTCAATCTGCCTTCAGTGGCGTAAGGCATTTAGCTGAAAGTAAATAAGAAATAAAAATGCTGTGAGGTACCTCTGAACTCAGGGCCGTACCTGGGTCCCCTAGTCCAGACTTTGCAAGCTGGGACTTAGGACGGTAGGTATCATTATAAATCAGGCGATCCAGAGGCGAAACTCGCCGGAGGTCAACCAACTCGAAATGTGCAAATTCTGCCGCGGTCTTATGCAATCTGGGGGCAGGTTTGAGCACTCGACCTACTTGCATCTCGTGACAACTTTAGTGAAAGGAAAACGTGTATTGAAATCTCGACCCTATAGAGTATACATCAAGGGAGCTCTGTGCTCCACCCCTAGTTTCCACCGTCCGGTATTAAATGTCCGAATCCATAGGGGAGTGACCCTCAATAGTTCGTTCAGGCCAAAGTTTTTTAGATTCTGGTCTGGCCTTAAAGCTGGTAGTCAAACCAATGATCTGGGCTTTTTGCAGCTCTTAGGGGGTTTAAGAGTTCCTAATGGGTGTTTTTGGGGTCCTCCGACAATCTACCTCTGGGCAGACCTCGATTTAGCCTCTTAGCATGTGTGTGCTTGTCGTTGCGGCATTTCATGCCGATACCAGTTTGACTTTTGCAGCTAGGATAGAGAATTGAAATGGGAATGCCACTTTAGTTAATTCGAAAGATGTTGACACAAAAAGGGTGAGACTAAAAGGTTGTACTTAGACGAAATATGTAGAACTCGCAAAGTCAGATTACAGTATGTAATTTTAATATTACGTAAAAAGAAAACAGTGATGCATACTTATCTGCTGTTTGAATATTATAAATGGAAACATTCTGAATTTAAAGTAGACAAAGGCGACCTACTAGAAATTGAGTTCAAAATACGTAAATATTACTCTGCAAAACACTGTTAGAAGAGGGGTGTGTGTTCATAATGAACCACAATTATCAGCAGATAATTATTTAAATATGAGAGGTCCAGAAGGGACATCTACGTGACCTGCTACCATGGAAGGTGTTGGAGACAGGGGGATGTTCTTAAATACCTCTCTGGAACAGGTTGACAGTCATAGTGGCTCTGCGGTAGAAGACTTGCCGGGATGCTTTCTTCGGTAGCTAAACTCGGACCGTGCAGAATAATGAGCCTATTGGTTAAACCTCTCTGTTGGCATGGCCCCTGGTCTTTGGAGAGTGAGAGGAAGAGAGTGTTACCAATTATCCTCTGGGCCAGTGTGGCCCTTTTCTTATCGCCTATAGACAAGGCGTTGACAGTTCTATCGCCTCGGTACGAGGCTCTATAGGCTGTGACGTTCCACTGGCAGGGGTGCTGCTCCCTTGTAGCAACTCATGGAACTTGTTGATTTTCGGGCAGGATGTCGACGGCTTGTCGAACAGTATAGTTCCTGCATTGGGGTTGGGCTTTGAACGAACAATACAATTTATTTGCTAACCACTTGCTTGTTGTCGTGTTGCTGGACCCTGTAGGAACATGATTATTGCACTATTTGAGAATGATGTGCCCAAATAAACGCTGCTGCTTACAAATGGGGCAAAGTCGTAAAATAGAGTGTGCATGCCCAATCTATCAACTCATGTTCAGAATATTTTTGTAAGATAATTTACCAAAGGGATTACACATTGTCAAGAAACAATTTTGGTATCAAGAAGCAGTTGACTACCTTAAATTGTGTTTGTATGTCCATGTTGTTTTATTTTAAATAAAGTACTTTGATTGTACTTCTTTAAATGCTACGTAGTACATATCCTGCATGAATGTGCGTTCAAATATACATTTTTGTTGTCTGCATAGTATGTTTAGAAAAATAAAAAAACATTGAAGTTTTGAATCTTTAAAAGGAATTTGAGCCGAAAATAAAACCATGAAATTTTTTACCTACTGATAACTTTGATTGTTTTCTGGAACAGGTCTACCAGAGAGCAGGCTTGAACAGAGTGCTGATGTCTCAAGCTATTGGTCCATACTGCGATCTGAAGCAGAATGTAACGAGCTGGAACTACACGGAAGGAGCTGTCGTTGCCATAGACATGACAGAGTACGAACGAGAACGTAAGTGTTCCAAGCTTTGTGCTTGTTGGGGGGTTTTTTTTATTCCAAACACAGTTTGTGACGGATTTTCCATTTTTATTTTATGAATGTGTAATAAAGTTATCACAACAGAACTATATTACAGCTGGTACAATAAAAATAACTTTACAGTTAACTATCAAGTTTTTTTTACAGCTTATCCATTTTTCACCAACATTTTATATTGAGCGATTTCTAATTTTGTTTGAATACATTATATGTAATAATGCTTAGTGTCTTTCTGTTGTCATTTTAAGGCTCATTTCATTATTAAAAATTCCAATTTTTTATTATTGAAGACTTGTAAACTGAAACTTCATTACTAAAACAATAATTTATTTGAACTGTAATTCTGTTTGACTTAGTATACATACTATATACTCATACATACTCATTCATGTAAAAAAATATAACAACATTTTTGGACAACATATTTAAGAAAAAGCATTTTATTTGAACTGACGCATGACGTCTTCCTACATATAATTAAATCCACTTCTACTCATCACTGGAAACGAACTTGAAGCACCTTCAACACAGTTTGAGTTGCTGTCACCAACAACGAGACATCAGGAATTGTTTTATCTTCCTAAGGCAATGGACAGACGCATGCGAGATATAATATTATTCGCAGCCGAGCCACCGAAGCCAGTCATAGAGATAAACCTAGTGCAGCAGTGCATCGCTAGATGCCACTACTAGTACGATCACCGAAGTATGAGCCTGCATCCTGCGCCCGCCACTGACGTCACTCGCAGAGGATCTATGTCACGCCCTTCGCAGCTGCGACCCCTCTCCAGTACAACCCCCAATGCCAGGTGAACAAGGGGTACTCCACCGAGCAGTATAAATAGAGGGCCGCACCCAGGCTCTGGACCAGTCTTCAAGCAATTGACGTCTGTCCTGTTTCTTCACCACACTTCTGGTGCTGCGGGAACCTTCAGTTCTCCTACCTTGGTCTTCATCGCACACTAGTGGTGCCGAAGACATAACCGCTCCTCAAGATTTCACCGCACCTTCTGGGGCCGAGGATCCTCCTCTTCACCAGACTTTTGCATCGCAGCTTACATCGAGACACGTTTGCTTTTCTTTTGACACACACCAAAAATAATCAATTATATATTTATATGTATATTAATCTAAAAGAGGTTATTTGAACTCAATAACTTGATTGTGTAGAAGGGGTAATATTGTCTCTTGGATTGGTTAGCAGTAGGGATGTCAAAGCCGATACCTTGATACCCTCGATTATTACAGGTATTGAAGAATTGACAGTCAAATGGTTAATTGTTATAAATCCTTGTCCACCTTCACATGATTTTTGAGGTTATGTTGCACAGCAACATGTCTTTGGTTTTCCACATATGCTGAACCTGTACCGAACTTGCATGCATTGACCGGAATTAACCATTCAATGATGGTTCGACTATAAAAGAATTAAGATAATACAGTTGAACCTCAATTATCCATGATAATACAGGCGAAGAGATAGTTGTATAATTGAAACTCTCAGTTAAACGAGTCGTTTTTATCTTTATGGCTGCCATGTGGCAGACGACATTATCACTATTTGACTGCCTCATTTCACACCAACTGCACTCGTTTTTTTGGTGCACTTTTTGACATAATTCAGTACTACGTGTATACTGTTGCAAGAATGCTACAAATGCATGTGGAAATCTACAGCACAATATCTAAACCTGCAAATGTCCGTGTAGACGAAACACTAAAACAAACTGGCAGTCATGGATATAAGACCACAGCCGCACACGTAGATATTGTTGGAGATAACACTTTGTTGCTCGCAAGTGTTGCGATCAGCGTTAGTTGATAAGCTGCTCCCTGGAAGTCTGCGATGGTCTGCAACCAGATGTGGTTTGTAGATAAGACCTCTTGTTAGCGACAAGCTCCTAGAGTTCCATGTAACTGACGCAGAACATGCATTGGCTTTGTTTGTTGCGCGATGGTTATTAGTAGCGGGAGCATAACGATCCTGGACCAGGATCCTTAATAATACCAGGATTCCTGGTATTATTTTTCGGATTTTTTATTTTGTTTACCTATTTCTTAACGGTATATTACATAGAGAATAGGTACATTTTTCATACCATACACATTTCCTGTTTGTGGCATTTTCGTTTTTGAGGTAGTCGAGATTGAGAGCAATTTTTTATTTTTTTTTTTCCCCCTGTTTACCTTTACCAAAAATAACCATCTTTTTTTTTACATGTGGGTAGTATTAAAGTTTTCAATATACTGAGGAATTTTTTTTACTTAGATGTGAAGAAAATGTCTAGCGATGTGTGGAATTGCAGTTGGAATAAAAGAATCGAAATCGAGAAAAATTGATATTATGACATCCCTTGTTAGCAGAAATAAAAGCATGAAGTTAGCTAATAGGTTGATTAGCCATTTATATATATATATATATATAATTTTCGAATGTACAAGTGCCAAGTCCTGTAGTACTGTCCAAAGTACTGTAGAGTTTCTCACATGATTTGTTTTTCTATTACTTGTAGAAAGGGGCTTTGCAAAAAAAATTAATTAATTGCTAGAAAAGCAATTAAAGAAAAATTAAGAAAGTGAATGCCACAGTATGGCACAGTGTTAAATTAAGGTTCTGGTTGCTGACTTCTTGGAATGATATCACCCATTATGGAAACAGTGGCCAGTTGTGAGCGGACCTGTGGCTGAACCTCCAGGCTCCAGCCCTGCTTACAAGTACTGTATATAGAACAATCACTGTTGTTACTTCATACTTTTCTGAAGACTTGCTAAAGGATATTCCTCTGCCTCATGCTAACAAAGTTTAGAAAACTACACCAGAGGGCCAATGCACCGTATTCTTGTGTGCTCAGTGTAATAACATTTAGCATAAGAGACACTACCAACTAACACACCTATTTTCACATTGTGTTGTTTCATACTGATTATATTTGATACATTATAATTTATAAATAAAATAAATACGGTATATTAAGTTCAATAAAAAAAAACTAAATAACATACTTTTGTGTTAACAGAAGTATTAAAGCTTATAATATGACATGTTTAGGAAACAACCAAACACGTCATACATGGGGTGATTTTTCAAAGATTTGATTCAAAACTGGTGAAGAAACGAAAAATAGACTATAGAACAAAATTGTGCAGGTTTAATACTAGTTTGTGTGTTCTTACTAATTATTGTCTGTCCACAGGGGACCAGTGCCCAATGTACTTTGATGACGGCACGAATCCCTGGCTGCAGATAGAGAACTACATCAAGGTGTTCCACTTTGGAGGAGCGGCAGGTCCAATGAGCAGCGCAACGAGCAGCGCTGGTATGCTGTGCCTGATTCTCCTGGTTCATGCATGGCTGAGGACGGGGGTCTGATGAAAGTTTGCTATGCTTTTGGGAGGTAATTTCTGGTCTCCTAGTTCGTTAATTTACAGAAGTCTGGTGGTGTTGTCTATTTTTTTTTTTTTTTTACGAAGTATGTTAAGGGAGTAGTCCCCGCTGTCTTGGATTTTTTCTAATTTGGCAATAAGTTCCATTTAAGAATGTTTTAATGACATTTTTTGCATGACATTGCATAGATAGTACCTTCTAAAGCTTTATCAATCTATTTCACATCCACTGACTATTAATTTTTGAATATTGACTGCAGGTAACAAATAGCCTATTTTTCTTGCGGGTGTTTATAGAAATCATACTAGCAAGAGTAGCCAAGTAATATATATTTTACAATATGTGCAGAACAGTACCCTAAGCCTTGTCAATGCCCAAAATAAAATATAAAATCTGTGATGAAAGTTACTGCAAAAATTCCGTAAATCCAAGATGGCAGAGACCGATCCTCAGCATAAATTTACATCTAAACATAGTGCTTTCATTCATACATCAGGCCGATCTTGGGATTTACAGAGTTCTTCTCTTTCCTAGTTTGTGTCGAGCTATCGACATCTTGCTGGCTATTCTGCCTTCTCTTTTCCTTTACTTGTTGGTGTATGGTTAAGTTTAGATTAAAATCAAAATATGGCATTTATGCTGAAGAGCTGTTGCCCCAATAATTTAGCTGCTGTTTGGACTGTATATACGTACATAGTGTACGGTGGACCTGAAGTAGGCCAATTTTTGATGGATTGTTGGCAACCCTGCACACAGCAGGGAACTTCTGGCTGCCTAGGTTGGCCAGCCTACTCAACCAGGAAACACCAGCCAAAATGGCATTGTAGCTTTGTTTGGTAAGCATATCTCTCATGTTGCAAGGTTTTTTGTGTTTATTGTTGCTAAATAGTGCAAGATGGCAATCTCCATCTTGTGTTATTTTCGTTGTTTTGTTCATTATTTGCATTTCTGATGCAACATCTTTGGTCCTCCGGGCCGGATTCGTGCAGGTATTTTTGTTTGTAATTGATTTTTTGACTCGTTCGTGCGCACGGTAATCATGCTGATCAAGTGTTTGGACTCATGTTCTCTGTGAAAACCATGTTGTGAATTAGATTTAGTGCATTCAAGACTCAAGACCTGACCTACTTCTGCGATCAGCGGACTGTGAAGAAATTAATTTTTGGTCATCTTTGTTCCCCACGGTTTACTAGTTCGGAGTACATGGCCTTTTATAATCCTGTGCAGTGTTTGCTATAATCACTGAAGTGCACGTGGCTAGCATTTTAATCACATGAATTTTTGTTTGGAATTGTCTGTTATGGTGTGCTGTGTACAGGTTAGTATTTTTTCACATGTTTATCTTGTGTTTTTCTCGTGTTTCGCCGATTGCCTTTGTTAGTGAGATGGGAAGATAGTGTTTCTGTTCTCGCTAGCGGCTGTTTTCACCCGCCCTTCGTCTATTTTTCTTTGTTTTAATTTGCATTCAGTCATTGTTTTCTTGAAAATGGCAGAATTACAATAAGCGATTTTGAGTCTTCGTTTGGCCGAGGGTCGTCTTAAGCAAGCCTACGATCTTGCGTAAGTAGTCACAAACGATCCGTTGAAGCATAATTTGTTTGTTGCAACCAGTCGTGACCTGCCAAAGGTTTGCAAAAATTTTAATGCAGATTATGTTACTGTAGAATTAGCTGCTGCGGAGACCGCTAATGAGAGTGTAGCAGTCGACCTAGAGGCACATGCTGCTCGCTTAGCAGATTTTGAGGAGAAATACTTCCTAGTAATGGCTACTGTAGCTGCAATGACTGATGGAACAAAGGCAAGTGTACAGGCTTGTGCACCTCCAAAATTAGCGAGTTCGCGGGTAGCCTTACCTAAAATAACTCTACCTACCTTTGAGGGTGACCCCAAGCAATGGCCCAATTTCTCAAACATCTTTGCCACACTGGTTAAAAATAATAGCGTCTTGTCACCAGTAGAAAAATTGGCTTAATTGAAGACTACACTGCATGGCGAACCCCATGGTATGATTCAGTTGCCAATTTCGAGGTTGCACGGAAATAACTTGTTGATCGTTATGAAAACAAATGGCTTCTTGTCAGTGTGCATGTTGAGGCCTCGTTTCAAGCGCCTTCAGCAACAGTTGACTCGCCCACCTCGTTGTGTCATCTATTGTGCATTTTGAATAGGGTGAGACTCCACAACTCCGACCTACCATTTGAGCAGAAGCACCCTGCATTGCTGCCCAAATCGCACCCATTGACAAATTTGATCATTCGCCATTATCACGAGTGTTGCGTTGAACATCTTGATGGACTGTATTACACAAAAAGTTGTTGATATCAGCACTGGCGGGCACTACCAAACACCATTTCTCCCAAACGAATTGCGAACAGCTTACTGTCTAAATATACTAGTTCCTAGAAGCACTACGACCACGCCACTGATGGCCTTGGCGGGAAGTTCAAATCTGTACATAGTAATAATTACGAAGACATCTATACACACAGTACCAAACATCACCGCCCACCTTCAAATATTAATTTCAACCCTTAAAGGGCAGTGGGCACAGTTTAACGGTTCCATCCACTGTGTGGACAGTGGCTACTCTAGGCACTTTATCACTACCAGGGTGTAGCTCAATGATGCGTCCTAAGCGCCACTGCAGTGGAGGAAGCCTGTCCTCTTTCATTAATTTAAGCTGCTAAGGGTGAAGAGGTTGATTTTCTTCCTGCCACTTCGGACGCTGCTATAAGGTGTGAAGATAGTCCTGATGCCAGCGTTTCCAGAAATCTTGCTGAAGCTTCTCCACGAGCTGCCAGCGCTGTAAACGATTCAGCTGGACGTCTTCCAGGTTTGCCTCTGGAACTCTGACAAGTGGCTCAAGAGTCAAAAAATGACCAGAAGTAAGCACGGACAAGTAATTCGGGACCGAGCTCAGTGGACAAAGAGACATGGAGTTGAGGATGGCTTCAATCTGCACTAGAAGAGTATTCAGTTCCTCGTAAGTGAGCATTTGCTCTCCAATAACACGCCTCATATGGGACTTGACCGACTTAACTAACTCACTCCGGCTTCCCATAATCCACCGAAGTGAGATGCTGCAGGGGATTAAAATGCCAAGTTACCCCAAGGGTGGCCAAGGAGCTTGCCATGGTCTGTTGGTGGTTGGGAGAAGCAAGCCGTTGTTGCAGTTCATGCAGATGGTTATTTGCACCCACAAAGTTGGTTCCACAGTCACTATATAGGACAGATGACCAGCCACGACGGGCAAGAAAGCATTTGTATGCACCTAGAAATACATAGGTAGAAAGGTCAGATGCCAACTCAAGGTGCACTGCTTTTGTTACACAACAAACAAATACGCAAAGATAAGCTTTTAACAACACTTGTCGACGAACTCGGGCGAGCTTAATAGTAAACGGGCCAGCAAAGTTCACCCCGGCCTTTGCAAAGAGTTTCACCTGCTGAATTCTCATGGCAGGAAGGTCTCCCATTAATGGTACTGAAGAGGCAGGTCTCGTCTTAAAGCACTTCAGGCAGTAACGAAGACAGCGACGAATGGCACACCTGTCTGCAAGTATCCAAAATTGTGTCCTGGGGATACTCTGAAGAGTTTGAACACCTGGATGCTGATTGACTTCATGATAATGACTGATTACTAAGTCTGTAAAACAGTGCAATTTGGGAAGTAAAGCCAGGTGCTTTTGCTCAAATTGTAAGTTTGACTGAGGCAGCCTACCGCACACCCTGACCACGCCACAGGGATCAATTAATGGAACCAATTTGCGGATCTGAGGTGATGCACACTGCTACTTCTTTAGCACATTAATATCAGCTTCAAAGCAAGAAGCTTGGACATACCTCAGCCAAATGTTCAAGCCTTTGTCTAGTTCATGGGGAAGTAAGGCATCAGTAGCCTTGTTTTGTGGCATGACAATTGTGAATAAAACGTACAACATATGCTGTTATGCGGATAAGCTCATTAAACTTGCTGCACCTTTCAAGCAATAACTTCAAGGGGCTGGTGTCTACAAAGTTGCCGAATGAGAGAGTTTTCTGTTCAGGAATGATGGAGGCTGATGCCAAGGTCTCTTCTGTAGACATATAGCAGGGCCAATGATCACTGGTTTCCTTCAACCACCATGGTCCAGCCCACCACAAGTGATGTTGCTGAAGCTGTGTGGGCGTCAAACCCCGTGAGATGCAGTCAGCAGAATTTTCCTCCTATTGAACATGATGCCACCATTCAGTTGATGTGTAATATTGAATTTCACTGACTCGGTTGGCTACAAAGGTCTTCCAGGTGTTGATGTGATGATGTAATCCAAGATAAAACTACCATAGAATCTGTCCCGGCGTAAGTGACCTCAATGTGCAGCCTCGAATCATACTTGATGATGAGACGGAGAAGCCGAGCTAGCAAAAGAGCCGCACAGAGTTCTAGGTGAGGTAGCGACACCTTCTTCACAGGCGCAACCTTAGATTTGGCAACCAACAGGTGAACTATTGCTGGACCCTGCCAAGGTTTCACACGAAGGTATACAACAGCAGCATAACCAGTTTCGAAACTGTCAGAAAAGCAGTGAACTTGATATGTGCACCCTTGCAGATTCACTAGTGGACGGGCCACAGTGATGGATGACAATGACAGTTCAGATCTAACACAGTCCCACTTTTCACGCACTTCCAGGGGTGTTTCAGTATCCCAGTCCACACCTTTCTGCCACAGCATCTGAGTCAAGTGTTTGCCAAACAAAGTTAAGGGAGCTAGTCAACCAAGCGGGTCAAACACTCTAGCCAAGTCTGACAGGATGATGTGTTTTGTAGGCGGATTGGAGTTGGGATGGATTACATACGAGAATGTGTCAGTGGAAGGGTTCCATTGTTGTCCTAAGACCTTAATAACAAAGTCATGGTCAAGATCGAACAAGTGAGATGATGGTGGATGAATGTCCTCCGGTGGGAGCCAATCCAACAAGGCTGCATGGTTGCTCATAAACTTTCTCAATTGAAATAAACTCACCTTCAGTAATGCTATGAGCTTCTGCTGTAGATTGAGTGCAGCCTCAACACTGCAAGCTCCAGTGGCTACATCATCTACATACATGTCTGACAATAAAATCTTTGCTGCAACAGGAACTCTGCTCTTCTCATCCTCTGCAAGTTAATGGAGAGTGCATATGGCGAGATATGGTGTAGATGACACCCCATAAGTAACGGTGTTCAGTCTGTATTCTGCAATGGGTTCATCATCTGAGGACCTCCACACAATCCTCTGATAATCTCTGTCGCTGGGATGAATGGATATCTGCCGATACATTTGTTTGATAGCTGCAGTGAACACAATAGGGTACATATGAAACTTAAGCAACACATCAACAATGCTGCTTTGGAGTTTTGGCCCTATAAGAAGTATGTCATTGAGCGTTTGGCCATTTGTGGGTCTTGCCAGTGCATCTAACACCACTCGCAACTTAGTGGTGGTATTATCAGGCTTTACTACAAAGTGGTGAGGAATGTAGTAGGCCTCACAGAGATTTCTCTCTCTGGAATTCTCTCCATGTGTCCAGATGACCGATAGTCTTCCATAAAATCTGCATACTGGGCTCTTACTGAAGGTTTCAGTTGCCTCTCGAGATGATGAAGCTAATGTCTTGCTTGGTTCTTAGATTCCCCTAACTGTGGTCTTGGTTAACATAAGGGCAAAGCAACACTGTAGCATCCTGTTTTGTCTCTTGTATGAGCTGTTACGAACATCTCTTCACAGAGTGCTTCCTGAGGAGAGTGATGTGTTTTCTGAGGAACTTCTTCTAATTCCTAGAACCTTTTGACAACATATTCAAGTGATGGGGATGATGTAAACAATGAAATACAACATGATGTTATTGGTTGCGATGGAACAGCAGTTTTAACCCTTCCCATGAGGATCCATCCAAATACAGTCTCCAATGCGGTGGGCATTTCCTTTCTTCCATCCCTTTTGCGGCCAGTCGTCAAGTGCGGAAACAACTCTGCACCTATCAGCAAGTTGATTGGGCCTGGACAGGCAAAGGTAGGATCTGTGAGTTTCAGGTGCGTTACAGCATCATAAATGCTAGAGGGTAGCTGAGCATTAGGAGATCACTTGAAATGTGTGATAGAACAAAGGCATCCACACTGAGTGATGGTGAGGTTGGTCCTAAAGGACTGATTAGGCAAGTCGTGGTTTACTTGGAAACACTGACTGGCACATTGGATAATCCATGAATCAGGAGCTGAATCTTCTGGTGGGGCAGTCCCAATCGCTGTAGGCAGGCCTCAGTTATGAAACTAACCTGGCTAGCCAAGTTAGAAGGGCACGTACTAATTGGGGAGCTCCAAATGCATTCTGGATTTCTACTAGAGCAGTAGACTGCAAAGCAGTGGTGGTATCTGCCATGGTGGTATGAGCTGCAAGTGTGGATACAATTTTAGTTTGGCCATCTCCTGTACATTCTTCTATTTTGATATCCGAGGGGTTATCTATTTCAGGGGCCGATGCATCCTGTGATTCAGCAAAGTGTAGCAATGTGTGATGCCTAGCACCACAGTGTTGACACGTGAATTTGGATTTACAGTTTCTAGCTCGATGTGAGGATCTGAAGCAGTTCAAACACAAATTCAACCTTTTGGTAAGAGCGTAACATTCCTTTGGGCCTATACTCAGCAACTGGGAGCACTGGGAAGGAATGTGGTCTGCCTTACATAGGGTACAATTAGCAGTAGATGTTTGTGTCATGTTCGCCATGGAAGTAGTTGGACTGTACGAATTATGTTTGCTGGATTTGGACACAATTGAAGTCTTTGACATAGAGGTCTTGACATGGTACAAACCGACTGCTATGTCTGATTGACACTGCTTTTCTAAGAACTCTGTGAATTCTGTCAGCTTTGGCAGTGATGAATCACTTACTGACAGCTCCCACTGTCGGCGCAGGTAAGGGTCCAGTTTCTTCTCCAAGTGAAGCAACAAGTCCCAGTGCTCCACAGGAATTTTCAATGCTCGCAGAGCACCCATATTTTCGGCTAGCAGTTAGCAGTGTACGCATAGAACTTGAAGAGCCAGATGATACCACTGGCACTTGAAGTAAAGCTTCAATGTGGTTTGAGGTCACGAGTCTTTTATTGTCATATCTCCTCACTAAAATCTCCCATGCAATAGTGTAATTTTCTTCCAAGAGTGATAGGGACTGGATTAACGACAATGGCTCTGCAGTTAAAACACAACTTCAGGTATGTGAAACGATCCACCTAAGATAAGTTATCTTTGATGGCTACCATGGACTGAAACAGGTTTGCAAAGTTTGATCATGACATCGGGTCACCATTGAAACTGGGAAGCTGAATAGTGGGTAACTTGACATGTGATGTGTTTGAATGTGACTGGGTGGCTCCTTTGTCATTCTTACCATTGCTCGCTATGACACTGCCATGTATGTCCATTACAGCGTAATACTCATCATCAAACTTGATAAGTCGTTGGGCATGGGACTGGGTGTCAAACTCACTACTGCCTTTGAACGGAATTTGAGCGAAGTCCCGGCAAGTAGAAAGGAAGAGGCGTGCATCAGTACTCTCACCTTGCACAGAAGTTGATAATGAAAATGCACAGTGTAGTCGATTTTCCGCTCTTACGAGACATCTCGGAAGTGCCAGGTGTTTATCAGCCATGTTCAACACTATTCTGCACTAAAGGCCAAAAGTAACAGGCGCGTGGAGCTTGCGTACGCTGATAATCCTGTTCGTAACAGTGATTTTTGCATAATATAAGTTAACAGTGATTTATAACTGTTATAACTGATTTTATCACAGTTTATGGAACTAAGTAGGTGTGATTTCTTAACTGTTCCAATGCACATTAACCTTATCCTTAGTGCATGTAGATCACTTGAATATGAACAAGATACACACATCAGTACAACTAAATGCAAATATGCCCATTTTGGCAAAGTAGTGATATATAAATGCTCTGTCAACGTGCTGGAATAAAATTCCACCACAACTTCTGAAAACTCTTGACAGAATACAAGTCACGACCGAGGCAACAAGTCACGAACAAGGTAGCACGAGTCACGACCGAAATAGCACCGCGCGAACAACAGCACAAAACAGCGATGCAGTAGATAATCAACTATGTCGGAACAATATCCGGCCCGGAGGACCAATAAATGTTGCATCAAACATCTTGATGGACTGTATTACACAAAAGTTTGTTGATATGAGAACTGGCGGGCACTATCAAACACCATTTCTCCCAAACAAATTGCGAACAACTGACTGTCTAAATATACTAGTTCCTAGAAGCACTATGAGCGCACCACTGATGGCAATGGCGGGAAGTTCAAATATGTACACAAGGACATCTATACACACAGTACCAAACAACGAGACTAATCACCACGCTGGCCTCCGTATTCTGCAAGGTATACTCCGGGAACAATTTTGTATCCTGTCAGGGAGACATGCTATTAGCTGTCTCTTACGTCATTGCGTGCAATGTTGGAAGGCGAAACCATGCCAGTTATGGGGAACCTGCCTGCCATGAGAATGCAGAAGGTGAAACCGTTCTCAAGGACTGGGTTCGATTATGCAGGGCCCTTTTCTATCAAACCAAGTAGAACCCGTAAGGCTCCGTCTTTTTGTTTGTTGTGCCACAAAGGCAGTGTATGTGGAGCTAACATCTGATGTATCCACTGATGCTTCCCTGGCAGCATACAAACGTTTCGTCGCACACAGAGGCTGGTTGTCTAATGTGTATAGTGACTGCGGGACAAACTTTGTTGGTATCCACAACTGCCTGGTTGACGTACAGAACTTCATTATGTCACGTGCTCACCAGAAATCAGTTGTTGATTGGTCAACTCATCTTGGCATCACCTGGCATTTCAATCCTCCAGCTACGCCGCACTTTGGAAGACTTTAGGAAGCTGGTGTGAAATTAGTTAAAGGTAATCTGAGTAGAGTTATTGGTGAGCAAATTCTTACATTCGAGGAGCTGACACAGTGGTGGTCCAGATAGAAGCTGTTTGAACTCTAGGCCTCTGTGCCCTCTCAGTTCCGATGCTAACAATTTCTGTGCTCTAACTCCAGGTCATTTCCTCTCGTCACCGTGCCAGAGCCTGATTTTGGTGAAGTTAAAGTGAACCGGCTCCAGCACTGGCAACTGGTAGAGCGCTTGCCTCAAGATTTTTGGCACCAGTGACATCGCGACTACCTTCACCCACTCCAGCAGCAATCCAAGTGGCAGCACCAAGGATCCTAGCCCTAGCTTAGCCCCAACCAACTTGTTTTGATTAAGGAGGACCCCTCCCTCTTCATTGTGGTGCCTTGGACAGGTGGCTGAGCTCCACGCAGGAAGTGATGGGGTTGCACGAGTGGCTACCGCACGTACTTCCAATGGACTCTTGAAGTGTCCAGCTGTGAAGTTGTGCCCCCTACCTCAAGGTGGGCGGGATGTTTGGAGTGTATATAGTGTACATAGTGTACTGTAGACATGAAGCAGGACTATTTTTTCATGGGTTGTTGGCAACCTTGCATGCAGCAGAGAACTTCTGGCCACCCAGGTTGGCCAGCCTGCTTAACCAGGACACATCAATCAAAATGGTGTCTTATTAGCTTTGTTTGGTAAGCATATCTCTTGTGTCGCAAGTTTTTCGTGTTTATCGTTGCTAAATAGTGCAATATGGCAATCTCAGTCTTGTGTTATTTTCGTTGGTTTGTTCATTATTTTTGCAATTTTTATGCAACAGAGTATGTATTTGTTCTGTGTGTGTTTTATATATATATATATATATATATAAGTTTAATGTTGATTTCAACTCGCCCTAAGAAATCAATTTCTCGCTAAATGAAACCATTGCATATAGCTCGTTTTTGCTCTTAATTGCAAAACGCTGCAATGGTTCAGAATATTTTCTTTGTTGTTTACCTCAGAAAATAATCATCTCTTGTCTACATAAAATAACCACATTTTTGGTAAAAACACTATGTGCAAATTAATGGTAATAAATACTTTATAACCTCAAAACACTCGAGAGTTTCTTTATGCCTAATATGGTTTGTAAAAATGTATAGGCTGTTCACAGTAAAGTGAGCACTTCTGAGGTCATAGTTACTTTTTCCTTTCAAGCATTTTTTGTCCTTTAACCACCTTTTAAAATAAATATATCCATGTGAGTAATAAACACAGTGTGTATATTCCACTGTACTTGAAAGTTAATGTCTAAGGCTAAAATAAAATACGTATATTTATGTGTTATTCCAAATAAGAGGGCTTTTAAAAGTGCTCATTTTCCCTTGAATTGCCTATTATTACTACAATTTTCACTGATGGGGTATCAACAGTTAACATGGACAATATTTTCCTGTCATTAACTTCTCGATAACTGTAGTTAATTGGAATAACTGTAGTGTCAGTTGAGCTGAAAATCACATTCACAGCATGCACACCAGGTTTCAGCAACACCTACAGCAGTTTGTTAGTTCATGGCTGATGGTCTTGTTCGTTTACAGTAGTAAAATTGGGTTTTTTGCGTTACGTGTCTTGTTTTTCATGTGATTAAATTGTACGTATAAATTGCTATTATAAATAAAGTGAGCACGTTTTAAGGCCCTTATGGATTTTTCCTTTCATCCAATTTCCATCTTCCTGCTGCTTTTTAATGTAAACATTTCATTGTGACCAATAAACACAGTGTATACTTTTCACCACCATCAAAATTTAATGCCTTTGGCTGCAATAATATATATTTAATAGCAGTTAATGCCTATTGCGAGGGCCTTAAAAAGTGCTCACTTTATCGTGTACAGCCTATACACATAATACAAATTTGGTGAGAACAATGATGTTTGCTGTTATAAATAAAGCCAAGAAACGAAGAATATAATTCAGTTTCTCTACAATGATCCGTGCGATTTTCATTCAAACTATTTATGTATGTGAGTGTTTTTTTTTCTTTCTCTCTCGCTTTCTCTCTTTCTTTCTTTCTTCAGTTACTGGAGAAATTATTGTATATAGAAGTTCCATTGTTTTAAAGTTGCAGCAAGGCATGTGTGTATGTCATACTGTATCTTCAGATGTACCTTACATACATGTGTTCTAGTGACAGTTTCCCATTTGTGGTGCCATTAACAATGCCATACTGTGCTGAATGTAAATTTCCCTCAGAAGTTTGTAGTTCAATATAAACTCTTTAATATTTTGTGTCTGTTGTTTCAGGAATCGACTCCTATTAGCTGCGTTAGAAGTGCCTTCGCAATAAGAGAAGCTGGAACTATATACAGTCATTCCATTTGCATTTTATAATGGACATTCAGAGTAGAGTTTTAAGTTGTCGTTTGTGTACATTCCAAGGAGAAGGATGATAAGTTGGGTTTTTTAAGCAATGTTGGCGTGGTACTGCAAACTTTATAGTTGTGATTTTTTATATTGTGATCTATGAAATTTTTATATTAATCTTAATATAGAAAGCATTATATTTTATCAAAGGCAGCTGTTTGAAGAGTGAGATGAAAACCAGCAAAGGTATTTGTACTGTAAAGTGAAATTGGTAGCTAAATGTGCAGCTTAATTTAAATGTGAAATAAAATTAATAATGATCGCGTAATGTTGGCAGACAATGAAAGCATGTTTTGTGTGTAAAGTATGATGTTACAACATTTCACTGCTTCTCTAGTCATAAAGAATTACATATGGTAATTTTGTAGGATAATGAAGGAAAATTTCTTTTGGGATTATGTTTTACAATTTATGATTTACAATTACATAATATTTTGTCACACTATAACCTCTCCATTTTGCTGTGAATGTGTAATTACCTTTATACTTCTAATTTAATTTGAAGTTATAAATAGTAACCAGTGGAAAAATTTTTCACAATAGTAATTTGTATGTATTTTGATTCTGACAGCACATTAATAGAGTAATTATTTTTGCTACACTATGTATCAGAATAACGTTTAACTTTTTATTTTGTTTGTCAAGTACGTAATAGTTTCAGGAACATTTTACGTAAATGGAAAAAAAAATGCTGGGAATTTGAGAGCTAAAACATATTAAATAGTAGAATATCTGATATAGGAGAACCATTGTCTTTTATAGCCAGTATTCATTTGAAAGACAGTAGATGGATAAATAGAATCTCGATGCAAAGTACGTATAGACTTGAAATTTTATACGGAAAAATTCTTTATATTGATGTCACATCTGCCAGGGATTTGAAAAATTTTCTTTAAAATTTAAAATATTCTAAAGTGAGGTACTCTATACTTAGATTTTACTGTGGTTTGGTCTTACATTGTATGTAATTAGGTGTATGGAAGAAATGTGTGCAAGGGCCATTATCTGTTTTTGTCAAATACTTTTCCACACACATCTGCTAAACACATTCTTGTGACTACCATCTGTGCCTTTCGTTTATCACTCACATGACTTTAACTTAATATGCAACTGATACTCATTTTTAAAACATGTAACGAAGCCGTCCAGAATTTGTCTTAGAGATTACTGTACAATCATTATGTGAATTTATTATTTTTAAATATTTGATATACTGTTTTATACTCTATGCTTTGTATGGTGTCATTGTATTTTAAAGTATTTTTATAGTACCTTTATACTTACTGAAGTATGAATTTGTCAATATTATAATCAGTATAGGCAAAAATCATTCACAAAAGTGTTGAACATGTATGTACTTTATAATGTTTTATTGTAGTTGTTATGTTGCTAAAGGCAGCTGTAATATGCGCTTAGGTCTGAATGCTCAATTGTTATAACATTATTTAGATTTTTTTTTTTTTTTCCCCCCTCAAATTTTAAAACAATTTGTGTATCTCCTTAAGTTCATAATGATGTTTGAGCTTGACGCGTGACTGACTTTGACAGGTGTCACATCACGTTGCCAAAGTGACTTGTGGGCGCTAGGCTAGATGCACCCTGGTGGCAGGTGTGTGTGTATTCTCTGCGCGGAATGGGAACTCGGCCAGTGTACAGTACTGTTAGTTGCTTTTCGGCAGGGAACAGTCAGTCTCTGCGAGCACTACTTTTCTCTTTGGCGGGGCCACTCAATCTGGTAATCCTGGGCGAAATATGGCTGGTGGGTGCGGCTGTGCCAGCTGAGGGCTAACTTCTTGCACACTAGGGGCTGTCCCTGAGGTGCGTGAGCTGGTCGGCCTAGTTGTGGGAGATTCTGCTGTCAAGACGGTATGTGGTATTTGTTGTGTCCCCAAAAACCAAAGGTTGGCGTATCCCAGGGATGTGTCCCGTCCACTGAGGTAGGCCTGAATTACTGGGTGTAATCCCTCTGTTGTTTTAGTTGGTGGTTCAAATATAGCGGGCTCATAGGTTGCCGAAACTGGTATAGTGAGTCTGCGAAGTTCTGCTGCCTACTCTCGTGGACTGAGCTACTTGAACCTGGCAGGAAGGCGGTTTAGCTCCAGTGGATATTTAGAGGCATCCTTTGCCCGTTTCATCCTCTTGTGAACAACACCACTATGGGTAAAGGCCATGAGGAAGATAATTCTATAATCGGACCTCGCAGAAGTGGAGCAGTTGACGTGTAGGTTGTGTAATTAGTGTGCGTAATGTGGCTGCCAGCCAATGCCGTATATCGCTCTCAAGCTCTGATACCAGGGGTATTTTAACGGAAATAAAAGTGATGGGGAATTTACTTTCTCCTATCCATGTGAACTTACGAAAGTTAACACCCTACGTGAACACAGGTGAAGGCAACCTGCTTCTAGACTAACAGGTTAGGCAGTAAAAGTGGCTATGAAAACTACTCTGAATTTAACTACCCCACTACTGTTGTCGTGAAATAACAGGTACGTGTCTCGATGTTGCAATGATGTAAGACATGAGGTGAAGGATCATCGGCACCTCGAGGGTGCGGTGAAGGAACAGGACAGACGTCAATCGTTTGAAGACTGGTCAAGAGCCTTGGTGCGGCCCTCTATTTATACTGCTCAACGGCGTGCCCCTTGTTCGGCTTGCATAGGGAATTGTCCTGGAGAGGGGTAGCAGCTGCGAACAACATGACCTAGATCCTCTGCGAGTGACGTCAGTGGCGCGTGCGGGATCCAGGTTCATGCCTCGGCGATCGTACTAGGAGTGACATCTAGCGACACGCTGCTGTACTAGGTCAATCTTAAAGCATTGCTTCAGTGGCTCTGCCGGTGAATAATTATATCTGGCGTGGAGCGTCCGTCCTTTGCCTTGGGTAGATAAAATTATTCTGGAGTCTCGTTGGCGGCGGCAGCAAATCAAACTCTGTTGAATGTTCGCCAAGTTCATTTGCACTAATGAGTAGAAGTTGATTAAATAATATGCAGAAAGACGTCACGCGTCAAACTTGTTAAAAAAAGTTATGATTACTAACATGAATGACTTAATCTATGTATTTAAGAAATTATGAAAAGTATTAATATTAAATTTTCTTGCTAATGTATTTATTTAAAACAACTTGAATTTTTGTTATTTCTCCATCATAGTAGTGCACAGTTATTGAAATAAAACATATATATTCTATTTTGGAAGATTTGAAAACCTAAAGATTCAAATCAAATTGTGCTATGGGAAAATAGGTGATGTGCAATGTTGGTTTCTGTTGACTTGCTTTTTGCAGTGACGCAATCGGGTGGTATAACTAGACCACCACGTTTGGGATAAAATCTATTCTACATTATTAAAGTGACCATGCAGTATGTTGCATAATTGAAAGGAATTTAGATGAACATGGTATACAAAATGAGGAGTAATGGTAGAAGTGACAGTCAGTTCTGTGATCGAAGTGTGCAAAATAAGGCTTATATTAGTGTGTGAACTGGATGAACAACTCTCATTACTGGTTGTGTGATTGTGTACATTTACAAAACTCTGTTTACTTGATTATAATGCTGTATGCTATTCTAATTTTTATTTTCAATTAAATGTAGGGGGTTTTTATTGTCACAATAAAAATTAATTTTAAATAAAAAAAATATTTGTAACATCCTTAGAAATTGAGCTGTGGTACCTAGGACTTAATTAATACTCTGGGTTTGATTTATGTTAATTCATCAGGTGAGCTTGCTCAGTATTGCACTATGTGCATATGCCCGTGTGTGGGCATATGTGTGTGGCTTGTGTGCGAGTGCATATTATTTCTTTGTTGTTTCTTGCATAGAGGTAGACCAATCTCGCTGGCTGCCACAATCAGTTTCATGTTCTAACATTGAACTGCTTTTCTGCTAGTCAGATAGCAAAAACGACATGGATTGGATTTGAGGTTGAAACTCTGTTTAGTAAAAAAGTCTGTACATATGTACAAAAACTCAGTTGTAGAGAGTTGTTTGCTCGGTTTATACATGTGAAAACATACATATCTGTTTTTTTTTGTGTGTTAATTCCCTAAATAACAACTGTACTGTGGTCATTTTATTAAATCCATAGCAGAATACCAAAATATTGAGAAAACTTGAATTTTTGTATCAAATGTGCGATTTTTATGGTTTTATTAAGACCCATGATATTGTCTTAAGTTTTAAAACAAAAGTGTCATTTTACACTGAACGTTTTATTCATCGACAAATAAATATGACAGTACGTGTAAAAAGCATTTTTATAATTTTTGTTAGGCATGGGCATGTAAAGTAATCAAATGTGTTATAATCATGTAACTGTTATTGTGTACAAATCTATGTAGTTGTTGAGAAAACGTTTGCATTTTTGTATGTATTTACATTACATAAATGTTAATTTTAATGATTTAAAAATTGCATTTTTTCATTAATAATAGTGTTTGTATTCTTCTGGTGTTTCATTGAAATAGATAGTAAATTTTTTTACAAAACTACCAATGCAGTTTTTACGAAATAAGTGGTTTTTTCAACAAATATTTATTCATCTGTGAATTGCAACACTTTCTGTCTACAATACACCTACAAAGAAGTGTGTGTGTGTTTCAGATTTACTTCATTTAGTAAAACATTCTTGTGTTCAAACACATATTTATCTGCAAAATTTTGAGGAATGGTAAAAATACTGATACTGGTGATTTTTGTATAGAGGTAACAATTTATATTGAGTATTGACGCACGCCACTACAAACGAGCTAGGAATATCTCGGCGCAAGTCATAACAGTAGCAGACTACCATTCACGTGCCGACAGTCGACTACACGCGTTGGACAATCTTGGACAGAATTATAATTAACGTGTTTGATTATAAAATTGTACTGGCCGCCCAGATTTCGACATGTGGTCGCCACCTGCTTGAACCAAGATTGTTTTACTCAACGAGCCACTGCCGAGAGATAACTGAGAAGGAAGTTACAAGACTCGCCACAGGATTGCAGCACCGCTGCTGCCCTGTGACGTGTCACCCACTGAGCCTCGAGCAGAGGTTGTAAATGTGCGGCTCTGCCGCAACCCTACGATAACTGATCTTGGACTATATAAGAAGGCACAGGAACGCATCTAGCTAGAGTTTAGCCACGTGGAAGGGTGCTAATTGACGCCTAGCGAGGCATCTGCGCTGTTAAACCCAAGCGCAGGTATGCCGATTTGCTGCTAGTGGGGTGGTCACAGGGTCTCGAACATATGTTGTTATATCCGGTGGGCGCCAGCTAACCAATTGAGAGGGAATCCGTTCAGGTTAACACAAGACACTTGAGATGGGCCGTGATTGAAAAGCCCGGGCTAAAATGACTGCTGTTTTCCCCTGGCATCTGGTTACGTGATTTGTTGCAGATCGTTATTATATTACAAAAAGATGCTCAAGCTGGGATATTGTGGCGTCCCAACACGCAATTCACATACTGCAATAAACTTTCATCAATTATAAAAATATGTAGAGCTGGGCTCTTGTGGCTTTCCAACATGCCTTTGACACACTGCAATAACTTGCAACAGAATTATACATTAATTATTCCTAAAACTTACGTGATTGCACACATGTGCTGGTATCTGAAGAAAGAAATTGTATGCAACAAAATACTCTGAATAAACATCTGATTATTCAATATTGACAATGAGATGGTACACAATTTAAATTGACGGGCAAGCGACTTGAAGCCCCGCACTTGTTGAAGTTGAAAAATGTTAAAAGTATCATTACACTGGAGGAGCAGCGAGTCTGCTCTGGATGTGAGGCATACTCGGAGGTGCACAAAGTTAAGAAAAGAGTTCCAAATAAAATTAAAGTCTATTGTATGTTACTGACCATCGCAAAGAGATGCTTCACCTCTAAGCTCTAAGGTATGTGACCTGCCCTTACGCCCGTCAAACCGAGATAAAGATGTGACATGGCATCGGTGACACCTTGGTACATACACTGCGCCATAACTGAAAATCCCTTGCAAAAATAATTACGTGAATGATATGTAATATAATACAGGACGAAACATACATTAAATTGCACTGCGAATTTTTCCCGGTTAAATACAAAACATAGAACATATAAAATTTACGTGCTGCTAAATTTTATAGGGAATATTATTTTTATTAAAAATGTCACTTTGTTTCCGGGAAAGGTAAAAGATACATAACACACTGATAAAATGAAAATAAACTCATTGCGTTAATTTGTACCACTACAAATTAATATTCATGTTCTGAAAATTTTTTCAAGTAAATTTTGTGTTGAGCGGTTCGAAGAGAGTGCGTCGTATTGCACACATCAATTCAGAAATGTTAGCAATTAATTATTTCACTTGATAGAAAGAGCTCACTACGTGCCTGGTAATTCTTTTATTTATGTTTCTAAGATACTGTAAACACTGTTGTGAAATATAACGGATGGCTAAGATCTGTGTGTCCCCGTATTTGCTACTTTGCAGTAGGATAGTTACATGATTACACCGGGGATGTTGCTACATCCATTTACAGGATGGTTACTTTTTGACCAGTAAGAAGTATATGTTATGCATGGCGAATTCTGGAATACAGTTGGTGAGCCATTAATAGGTCACCTACTCTCAACCATTAGTTACATTTCCATCAACATTCCATCAGTGGGCCATAAATTGTATGCCAAGTTTCTTGGTGCCAGCAGTCAGACATAGCAGGGCCAATTGTGTAGATCCACAAGTATTCAGTGCCAGCAGTCATCTAGCAGTATCAGCAGTAAAACCACAGTCGGTCGACTGTGGCTTGCCGCTAGTGGTTGAATTTTACAGCATATAAATTTTATTTTAATGAGTTTATTATTATCAGTCTTTTTACTTTGGTTGTGACATGAAAGATAATATACAGTGCAAATAAAAAAATGGTAAATATGGGAGTTTTTTAAATTTTTGTTTAAAACGTGAGACAGTCAGGTGAGATACAAGAGGAACAAAGACACTAATTACTTACTGGTTGGCGGTGCCAGCGGTGTTTCCCATACACTGCACGTTGAGATTATGGGTTCTCAGGGATGCTGTGTGTCCGTCTCGCCCGAGTGTCTTTACAAAACACTGTATGAAGTAGGAGTTTGCAGGGTTTCGACGCTTCAGAGAAACATATTTTGTACACTGAGATAATTACTTTAATTTTACCACTTATTACACATAGTGCTAATACCGAGTTATGGGTAATCTCGGGCGTGACCAGCTAACTTCAGTGGGTGATTCCCCCAGCTCCTAATTTAACTAGCACACTCCGTGAGTGATGATTTCTCCGTGGTGCATGAGAGCGCAGTATCCACAGGGTAAAGGGTCTACAGCCACTGTGATGGACTGCAGATTTCACTCAGAGATGGGACACTGAGTATGAACGTGAACACTAACACGTGCGATTACCTACGTCACTTACGTATACTTGTCAGGACAAGTCTCCTAACCACGTGTTATGTAGCGACTGTCTATACACTTAACAGGCTAGGACGAAAATAATACTGCCATACAAATTACATAAATATAAATTACAAAACATGGGGCACAATATGAATAGGCACAATAAACATGCAGATGCATGAAAGCCGCCTGATATAGTTCGTAGCAGATCATGTAGTGCAGATGGAGTCACAATAGTTCTCCGTGAAAAACTGCAAATTCTTACCGAACAGAATGGTAGCGGGGTTGGGAAAATTATTCCCCTTGTGATTCAAGTATACAAAAGCTTGTAGTGTGCTCATTGGCGAAAATCAAACATGTGCAAAGACTGCGTGGTAGTTTACAAAAAGCATCAATCATGGAAACATTACAAGAACCCTTAAATGAAACAATACATATTACCCTGAGAAAATTATGGGGCACTTGAAATTACAAGAATGAACACTTTAAGAGCAAGGATGGCGCAGATACAGACGTGGCGGCTGTTAGCCACGTGGTCGCAAATGATGTGACCGTAATACAATTCAACATGACAAAACACTAAAAATACATACATAGAACGATTACACCTTAATGTTGCATGCAACAATTATGTAGAAATTACAATAATATGCAGTTGGCGTCTTATTCGGAAGTTGCGCCTCGGAGATCTTTCCTCCTTCCTTCGATTTAAATTGACAAAGCCACAAGGGCTGCAAAATATTTATTTAAGCGGAAGCATTATGCTGGGGATGTCCGGCAAACACACGCAAAGCAAATTTTTACCAGTAAACTAACTCAGTGCAAAAATATGATGTGCGTACGTTACAGCGTCTTACTTCACCGGCTCTCCTAGAACGACTGCTCAGAGGCTAGCGTCTCACGAACCTACCATGGCTGCCTATGGGGTTCACACAAGCGGAAGTGCTATGCACGCCGAGTAAAACTTCTATTATGGAAAATAAATGGCACACAAGAGATTTTAGTGCATATTCTCAACAGCAATTTAAATTGTGAAATACTGGTGTTCGATGACGCCTTTTCACAGGCATTTATGCTGAATATTAATGTCTTTATTCATGCAGTGCACATTTTGAATTTAAAAGTAACAATGTGCAACATTTTAAGCTAGACATATTTACACTTTTATAATACTTTGAATCCTGAAAATATGGATACATGGCATTTGCACTTATTTATCCTGTTTTGGGAAAGTTTGTGGTCGTGGCGTCTTTGCGTACGTGCTTATCCACGTGTCACGTGAGCTGCGAGTGCAGTCAGTCGGACTGCCGCTGGTTCTTAGCCGGTGTCAAACAAAAGTTTGTTATAGGGACAATTTTTTTGTACCGATATAAACTATCGTTACAGTGGACTGCCACAATATCATAACTTGGTACTACTGATCTCAAATTATGCAAATGAGTTGGTACATACATATATTGATATAATAGCATTTCTATGTGATGGTAACTAAGTAAATAAAATTTACAAATAGAAATGAATCATGTTTTGATATGTTTGGCTAATACTGTACATTATTTCATAATGAGTCAGTAGCTTTAAAAAAATAATATTTTGAGTTGGTATCTTTGGAGAACAGCAGCTTCATTATGAATTGGTATGTTTATAGGAACTAAAATGCAAATTAGTAAGATAACAACATAGGCTTTTAATTCATAAAAATCTCATAAATGATGAGAAACATACATTTTATTACATTGTAAAAATATTTTCATTTCATTTAAATATGCTTAGAACATAAAAATATCAATCCTTGGAACATTACTTGTGTCATTACATAATTCTGCACACTGTTATTAAACTATACAATACTGGAAGGATCTATTCCACATTTTAGTCTATATCAGTCCGTACTTAATGTATTAAGAATATCTCTGTTACATGTTCAACAAACAGGAATTATTATAATTAATACCCACATTACACATATGTATGTAATAGTCTTGACAAGTTTGGCATTAGCTGGGGGAGGTAGTTAAAAAGCCATGGTTGTCTCTATAAATAAATGTATGTCTATTCTATTTAATTGTGTAACTTTTACCAGAGCTGGATGTCGGGAGGAGGAAGGAATATTAATTACAAGAGTATCCTTAGTAATTCAGCATCAAGGAGAAGTTTATACATATATAGGTATGAGCAGTGTGGCTGTTTTCAATGAGTGTGTAATTCATGGACTGTTGAATCTTTTGCTGTGATAAATCTTTAGCACAGCACTGATTCTGAAAATGGTTTAGAAATGGCGTGATGGATAATACTTGTATGTGGATCTTTTTTGTGCACTTTGTATGGTATGTTTTGTAGAAGTTTAATGGTATTCTAATATCCAAATGATGAATGATCTTATTTACTCTGCATGTTTAGACAAGTGGCACAGATTGACTCTGAAACCCATTTCTGCAACATTGGAACAAACATTTGAGCGTGTGCTTTACTCTCATAGTTTGTTCTTTGTTTCCCATTTGTCTGACATTCTGCAAAATGTTTTGAAATTCTCTTGTAAACCTTTTCTTCAAGTTTAAGCAACAAAGAGCTTGTTAAAAAAAAATTGGTTGTTCATGATACGGAAATTCAACCTCTTTACATTCAGGTCATATTGTTACAATTTTACATCTTCCCTCTCATGTTACAGGTAAATATGATATTGTAACAGCTACATTCATGAAAGCATAGTTTATGGCGTACATTTTTAAAGCACATGTCCCTCCCACTCTGTTTTAATTTTTAGAACTGTTCAAAATTAATAAAGTTGTTACTGTGTTTGCTTGTTTCTGTTTGGTCTTGGATCTTCTGATTGCTTCTTCCACACCACAAAATATTCTGAATCCAACAGTGTTTATTTTTACCAATAATGTGTACATTGACAAAAATAATTTTTTGTCTCCCAACTTATTAAAAGTACATGATTATGTATACATTTTCCGTGTTATATACTTATATAATTGTAATGGAAAGAGAAAAAATAAATTGAGCAGACTATGTCAGCCCGTAAATATATACTGTATTTTGGTGTGTATAGGCCGCACCGAAAGTTTTTGTTGAAAATAGTGAATAATTATATTTCTTGTATAGGCCGCACTGAATTTTTGTATTTATGTAAATATTGTTAAGTCACTATTCTATACAAACATAAATTCCGACTTAATTTTCCCCTACAAAACATTTGTGATAGAAAATTTGTATTAATAATTGCACCTTTTTCTTTGTTTCCCCTCCATTCCTTTCTTCCTTCCATTTTCCTTCGAAACTATGTTAAAACATTAAAATTTAGTATGTTGACACATTTCCAAACATATTTTGGGGGTAATGACATTTTTTGCCAATATCTCGTATATAAGCCGCACCCCACTTTTTGTAGTCATTTTTTTTTTTGGTAAAAATGTGCATCCTATACATGTCAAAGTACGGTATTAAAAACACATTCAGCATTTAATTTCACTGTGATTTAGTTGCACATGCAGTGGTTAAAGGAATTTGTACTTGATGATTATAGATAACTTGTAACCTCATGGAATACAATTTTTAAATACAAAGATATACTGATGGGATGGATACTAAATTATTGACAGATTTGGCACCTCATCAGTAAGAATGATGTTCCTATAATCACAGTACTTTAGTTTTACGATATGTGTGTATAAGATAGTTGGTAAAATGTGTATAAAAGTGTGAAGTTTTTTGAGAGTTTCATTAAACTCCTAATACATATTTACATGTTGTACATCTATAATATCCATGAAGTCAAACTCCCACACTATGCATTTATTAAACAACCTCGTGTATATTAAAATAACTTATTTATATACATCACTACTAAGTCTTACTTGTGGAACAGATCCCTTGCTATCACAGCACAAAAACGCACACAAACAACAGCATCACTGTCTATAGCAATGAACAAGTAATTTAAAACTAGCACTACGTTTCGTAATGCCTATCTGCATGAACACATTTCTGTCTGGAACAATTTGGAAATGAAGACGTGCGTGGTAACTAGTTGGGAACTCGGGTGTGTGAAGGAACTGAGATCGTGTGCTGGCTACACCCCACAGGCAGTTTCTTCCACCGGCTAAAGCACGAGCACTCCAAGAACATCTCGTTGTGAAGTAACGCATCACTGTTTACTGTGCTTCCCTTCATCCATGTTGAATGTTTCACCACGTGGTGAAGGAAGCTCCTTTTGTGGAAGGGAATCACAGTTTGTCACCTCAGCAGTGTTCGTAACATCCCCTCTGACACACGCACACGTTTCCTGCTTGTCGACTGAAGTTTCCAGGTTCTTCAGAGACATGGGAGGTGAAATGTCCAGTTGTTTCTTTGCGTTGTCAGACTTCATGTTGCAGTTTTCATTCTTACGTTCAGATTTGTTTTTCTTGAAGCCCTAAAAAAAATAAATATCAAAATTTATACACCCACATAAAAGTCCAAATTCAAAAAAAATTATGTCCTGTAAAAATTTCTGTTTACAAAGTTTGTTAAGATAAAGGTATGAATGATGTAGTTACACAGTCAGCATGCAACTTTCTACTAACGTGGAAGTAACGGAGCAGAAACAGAAAAGAAAATTACGGTTGATAAGGACAGATTTAATGATAGCATACATCTAGATGTCAGAAAAGAAATTTTGAAATTGGAGACGTAAAAGTTGAAGTAGGCGAGACAGGGCCTGCTTGTGAAAGGAGCATGTGTTGTCAGACTACTTTTAAAACTATGTGATTATAAATGTGGGTATCTATCGAGAACGAAACAAAGTAAAAATCTAGCTGTCAGAAGTGGCTGCGGTGGCTGAGCGGTTAGAATGCTTACCTACCACCAATGCGAACCGAGTTCAGTCCCTGACCAGACCACACCCTGATTTTCGCAAGTGGGAATAAAGTCAGACGATGCCGCTGGTCATCAGGTTTACTCTAGGATCACCCGTTTTCCCCACCCTGACATTCCGGCATTGCTCTATTTTCGTCTCATTTCACCCTCATCAGCTCTTAAGACCTCGATGTTAATTTGCCCAAATCTCGGCTCTTGCTGTCATATTATGACGTAAAGTGAGGTCGATCCGTAGTTCTGACATAGCTCTCATGTTTAAGAGCAGTGTAAGTGAAAATTTAGTTTGTGTTAATGCATGTGTAACAAAGACTGATTATCCACAGGCGAATTATTGCATAACATGTTATTTTGTGTACATTTGTTGTCAAAAATATGGAGTTCATTCTTATGAAGACGTTTGATAAAAAAAACTATCGCACGATAAGGAGACACAGGTGTTTTTCGCGAAAATATTAAAATGCCAGTATTACTCCAAAACACTTTAGTTCATGTGCATTTTTATGGTTGGATGATTTCAAATGTTGCATGACTCGTGTTTGTCTGCAATTCGTAGATGTTCTGTATCGGAGTACTTTATTCTGACTGGCCTAGTCAAATAAGAACATATCTTCTCACACAGTCACGCTGCCAATAACCAAAGGAAGTTGTGGGTGTGTACGTAGGATATCGAAGTCTAGCATAGCCCTAAAGATTTCTGTGAAAAATACGTGTCTGTAACAATGACTATAAAAAATGTACATCTGAGGCTTGTCACTGTGACAACATACTCTGTGTGTGTGCGTGCATGTGTGTGTGCACGTGCATGTGTGTGTGCATGCGTGCGCACGTGCGTGTGTGTAAAGGAAGATTCAAGTGTTCTGAATAAATGTCTGTCACACAAGCACCAACAGTTAATAATGAATATTCATTTACAGTCTTTACTGAATAGGCTGTACTGAAAAGTTTAGTAGGCCCGTATTAACCTTGCGAGTTTCTGGCTTGTTCAAGTATTTGTATTTTATTTTTATTGAAGCTGAACTTTAATAAAATTTATGCTATGTAAACTTAGGTAGTTCTTTTTAAAACAATCATCACATATCAATACAGTGGATTCTCTATCCATTTTTTCTCAGCAGACTGACAATGTGTTTCAGTATATTGGACTTTCAATGATTGTAGTCTTGAAATGCTGATAAATCAAAAATGGGACCACAGAATATGTTCAATGGATACAGGATTCCAATCCAACAGACTTCAATACATTGAGGTTCAACTATATTGAGTACCTGAAACACATCGTAGAAAACCAATAATGATGCAGAATGTAGGCCATTTAAAAATACAGTGTAGATATGTCCACAATTTGTATTATTGATGAAACTTCTCTCTCACTTTCTGCTACATTTATTAAATAATGTTGAGGGACCCATCTACCTGGCACTCGAGCTGCGTTGCATTGTGTTTGAAAACACGCTTTCCCTCTTAAACTATTTCATGTGTTGTGAATATTCTGGTGTACAAAAAGAAAGCACTACAGACAATCTGGATGAGTAAGCCTACCTTAAATACAACACATGCATTAGAAACATGTAGGAACACTGGAACATGTAAAAATTGGTTAAACTTTGCAATAGATTTTCCTACAATAATCACTGCTTAGAGTTCCATAGGTTCTCAATGCACAACGATAACACTGCTTGCCAGCTGAGAGCTTCGCGCATAGTGGCGATGTGGCACTTGAACCGTCTTGTTAGGTTCTCCCTGACACTCTCCGTGCTTCTGAGCTCTGTCTGTCAGGTACACATAGACAGTCTCCTTGCTTCTGAGCTCCACCTGTCAGTTTCACCTTGACAGCCTCCTGGCCTCTGAGCTCCGACTGTCAAGTACACCTTGACAGCCTCCTTGCTTCTGAGCTCCGTCTGTCAGGTACACCTGGTATAAATTATAACAATAAAACATATTATAAAAATTACTATTCTACGTGTTATATCTAACTTTTTGGGGTCAGTTTTCAAGTCTCTATGTACATGTAACAGACAAATATCATTCAACCACTCCTTGGTCATTCTTGATCCAACCCAAGTTTTGACTCACTGGAGATCAGAAAAAGTGTGTTTGGCTGTAGCAACACTGTCAGGAATAGTACACACACTTTACAGTAGCACACAAATTGTAGGGAATGTGTCAGCGTCACAGTCATCTATTCTTCAAGCACTGTCTTGGTCTTTCGGTCTCTTCTCCATTTGGCTTCACATAGTTGAAATTCTCTGAGAAGATAAATCTCAGATACTATTGCTGCACAATCTTTTTGCAAAAAGAAATTGTATTTTTTTGCAAGCGACTTAATCTCTTGCTCCATGCGTTCATTTGATGTATTTTGTTTTAAAATACTACTTCGCATCAGAAGTTTCAAATTTAAAGAGTGTAGAAATGCTTCTGAAAATCTAGGTAAAAGATTGGAGAATGGAAAAACAAACACTTTTAGCTACAGAAACTTTCAAAACGACTAATTGCTGTTACTCTTGAAGGATTGTTGTAAACAATATTGATGAAGGTCATGAGGAGAAGGGTGTTGAACTGGTGCTAAGTGTAACTAAATACAGTAGAGTTCTCAGCTGTATTTGGCGTAACTATGTGATGCCGGAATGAGAAAGGGAAAGGAGACAAAGGAGTAGGGATTAAGGTCGAAGCAGGAGAGTGAACAGGTACACAAGCCCAACTGTGTGACACTGGAAATGGAAAGAACAAGGAGGCGAGAGGTTAACCTTCTGTGCCGTGCGAACTTGACCATCAGAGTTAAATATATTGTTGCAACACAAAACAGATTTGTGCATGTGCGTTACCTTTTCTAAAGCACTGGGTAAAGTGTGAATTTAAAGTAGGTACTATTTTTACGTGCATTATTTTTTTTAGCAGTCTCGGGAGGGGCCATGGCCCCTATGCCACATCTGTATCTGCCCCTGGGCCATAATGGCTTCTTTCTAGGAAGGGTGTGAAGCAAGTTTCATTTGTGACAACAGCAGAGTGAGTGAGTGAAAAGATTTGGGCGGCTCGTAACATAGTGGTCTTGAGAGCTGATGAGGATGAAGCGACATGAGTATGAAGAGGCGGTGGAAACGGGAGATCCCCAAGAAAATCCACCAACCAGTGACATCATCCAGTACGACTCCCACATGCGAAAATCCGGAGTGACCCGGCCGGTGATTGAACCCGGTGGCGAGCATGATATCCACTCAGTCACTGCGACTCAGACAACAGCAGAGGGAGTTTCATTAGTCACAATGGCATTAGAAATTTCAGCCACTGGAAACACTATCTCATTTCTTTATCCCCCTTCTAACAGCCCCCCCCCCCCCCCCCCATCCACTTTTTAGAAGAAAATTTACCAAAGGGTGGTCTATCGCCATGGGACAGCAGATCCATCAGTTTAGGCACATGAAAGATAAAAAATTCCCTGTAATTTACTTCTTGATAACCATAGCTTGCATCTGTCAAATCCTGCTCTTGATTATGCTGAAGAGCATGGTGTCATCATGTTATCGTTTCCACCACACAGGTC
This sequence comes from Dryococelus australis, assembly GCA_029891345.1. Lineage (NCBI taxonomy): Eukaryota > Metazoa > Arthropoda > Insecta > Phasmatodea > Phasmatidae > Dryococelus > Dryococelus australis. The sequence continues at coordinate 3,051,474 of CM057007.1, read as the reverse complement.
ACACAAAACTCCAGTCCCTAAACACAAGCTTCTTGGAAACACTCAACAAGGTAGTTAATTCTGCTTGTGATTCTTGGATAACAATTCACCCAGGATCAACATTCACCAAACACAATATTCCATCAATCATTTGTACAATGCTTCAATTAGCCATCGCACCAGACAATGTAAGAGCTGGATTTAAAACCACTGGAACATATCCATTTTATCCATATATTTTTCCAGATGGAGATTTCTTGCAAAGCTATAGGACAGATACGCCCAAACCAAATTCATCTGTTCCAACACCAAGCACAGAAAGTTTGGAACCAAGCCCTTCAACAAATTGGACTATTACTACCAATTCTGCAGAGGGTAGTCGTATAATATCATCTGAATCTAGGCCTAGTTCCTAAACTCACTTCCCCCCCCCCCCCCCCCCCCCGTCTGGGGTCCTCTTTTCCTCATGTCCACCAAGAGATCTGGCCATTCTCCAAAACTGGACAAAGTCACTTTGTGAACACATAACAGCAAGCGGTATCTCGGCACTAGGAACATTCAAGTTGTCAGATTGGCTGGGGCGGTTTTCGTGACAGTGAGTGTGCGTTTTGGAAAATCCATCGACGGATCCACAAATGGTTAATACATCGGTGTACACATTTTTGAACAGGTTGAGTTTTACCGGTGTTTTCGGTTACTTCCAGACACATTTTAGTGCCATTACACACAAAGTCTAAATTTGTTCGTTATTTATCTGTAAAACTTGACGTACAAACTACATTAGTGTATATTTGAATACTTGAAAATTACAAGTTGAGGGAGTATTAATTTTAATTTTTCAGAGAAAGAATTCGAAAATCCATCGCTTGATTTTTGTGCTTATCCACTAGATCCACCAAATTTTAAGGCCGGTTGAACTGGTGGATCAATCGGTTTAACCGGACTCAACTGAAACAGTAATTTTCGAACGTCTGGTGTACAACTGTTGATGCATCGAAGAATGCTCAATAAACATGGAGTGTGCTTGTTGCCGGGGACTTGAATCGAGCATTCTTATGGACTTAGCAGACTTTCCACTAAATTCGGCGTAATTTAGAAACACTTAGTGGATAAATGTATATTTTAGCGAACAGCGTAATGTTTAGCTGAGTAAAATACAGTTTCATAAATCAGATTTTAACATGTCATAGTTCAAAAATGGAGTTAAAAAAAAAATAGAAAATGCAGTATCACTATGGTGAAACTATTTTATTGGGTAAATTTTAACTATTTTTAACAAATTTCTATTTTTCACCATTACTTTTAAAAAAATATCATTAATTTTTTGGCACATTTTTACATTTGGCGGGAATTTGCTGATTTGATGTGGACGTTGAGCGGATTTTCGAAGTTGCGAGTTGGCAGCACTGCAGTCGAGTGCGGGTATGTGTCACAGTCAGCAAGTAAGCCAGTGCACCTGCTAGTATGATGTGTCGTGAAGTTGAATCGAGTTTGTCCCGTGTGCAGTGAACAACCAGCGCAGTTGTACGGTCTGCAGCCGATCAATAATTTTACGGCCCGCGTAACTCTCTACAAACTGCGCACGAGCAACCTGGCGCAGATATTACCGTCGCGTACGAGTTACTTTTTTTTTTTTCTGTAGCCGATCAATAATTTTACGGCCCGCGTAACTCTCTACAAACTGCGCACGAGCAACCTGGCGCAGATATTACCGTCGCGTACGAGTTAGTTTTTTTTTTTTTCTGCAGCCGATCAATAATTTTACGGCCCGCGTAACTCTCTACAAACTGCGCACGAGCAACCTGGCGCTGATATTACCGTCGCATTGCGAGTTAGTTTTTTTTTTTTCTGAGTTGCCCACTCCAGGTACTTTACGCACGGGTGTGTCTATTGTTTTCATGAATTGTCAGCCGATGCAATAGTCAAATGCATCTGTGGCTAGTGGGGCTACTTAAATTACTAGAGGTTATGTTCGCGCAGACTGAAGTTAAGGATTGCCGGGCGCGTTTGCTGGAGTTAATGCGGACTCGCAACCATCTGTCAATAGCCCGTCCGTCGGTCACGCGACCTTCAACCAATCGCAGGCCAACTTTTTCTATCCGTCAAAAATTTCCCAAACTTTAACTTTTGACGGTCTGACGAATGTGCCACCGTCTTTTGACGACGTTCCATAGATGCGAATACGCACTTCGAAATAAAATGCAAGGTGGTGTACATGTGTTTATTTATCGTTGATGTGAAATTCAGGAATTTAAATAATTAAGTATAAATGTTTACCATGTAAAAAATATATTTCTCAAATGTTTCTCTCTTGAAAATGAATTACCATCCAAAAAATACCTCCAACTAAAGAAGGATCACGATGTTAAGTTGTCACACTGGAATTTTGCCAAATAGGATTGACGGATGACTGCCGGGCCGGGACGGACGAATGACGGTTGCGAGTCCAGTCTTACTTGCGAGTGCGGTTCAAGAAGAATAGCATTCGTCGAGACTGGTATGTTTGTACGAGTGTCTGCACCACGGAGTTCTCCAGCCATGTCGGTGGTCAAATGGAGATATTGTACGTCTGCACCGGACTGCTCAGGTAAACTATTCAAACACTTCAAAGCTTATGTTATTATGGGCTGATGCTAACTGCCGATTCCTTCTGTAGTGTCGATCTCTTTCTATACGTGCTGCTACAATAGCCGTGTCCGAAACGACTACGAGACCATTATTTAGGTTACTAAATCGACCAAGTTTAGGCCCTAAATATTTGGGGGTTTAGGGTTGAAATTTACTGAGGCGAAATAGTACACTAAATGTGCAAATAGGTCCGTCAAATCGTCTGATGTTTAATTACAATTTATTTCCGCATTGTGATGGAAACGTTGATATTTACTGTTCTTGAAACTGCACAATACATGCACGTGTAAAATGGACAATCAGGGATCTACATGAAGTTATTTTAAAATAAAGTTTGTGTGTTGTATTAAAATTGCTTCGAAAAAGGCAATAGGTTGTTATTTAAAATTGAATGTTAATTGCGGGGAGTGAAGAAATAACCAGAGGATTGATAAATGATAGAAAGAAATATGATGAGTTATTCACAAGACAAGAGAGTTCCGTGAAAAATGCTTGGGAGGAAGTTGTTTATTGATAGGGCGACAAACAAAATAACGTTGAAATTCCACAAGCCTGTAATTTCCAACTTTGTCGCATGTAGCGCTTGTACATGCCATTAGAAACCATCCACCCTAAATTCCCAAACCCTAATTCCCCAAATTTGCCATTTCGGACACGACAAATGAATTGCTGGTCCTCTGCCGATCAGCATAGTTCAATTGACACGTGGCTGGGCGATAACTTTATTTAGTTTTCCCCCGCGCAAATTAGATCTATGAATAACGTGTTTGTCGTTTAAATTATTTATTTATTAAATATAGGCATAATATTAAAATATCAAACCACATGAACATAATAATCGTTTTCCCGACTATTTTTACGCCCGCGCAGCATGAACTTGCATTTCTTTGACTCGTTTAGTCTGACGTGTTTAATGATAGCCAATCACGTAGCCTATATCCTGCGGATCGTCTGTTGACTCAGTTAACTTGAGCACTGCTCTGCACATCGCCATAGACCATAGAAGAGGTAGACCGCCTTTTCGTCTTCTGCTTATGTACCCATCGTTGACCTACCCCAAAAGAACACAACTGTCAGTCACATGGTCAAGAGTGATGAAAACATATGATTATATCTCAGTTTTTAAATGACAAGCATTATCGTATTAATAAAACACAACAATTTGAATATAATCGAACTGCATTATCTACGCATTGATTACAGGAATTATACAAACATCTCAAAGGATTTGTTTAGTTTTGTAACCTAAAATGCAAACCACACCATTTTCGCTAGACGTATTGCCAGAAAAGCGGTTCAGTGTTGGAACACGGAAATTCATTGTAGGCAGCCAGCGAAATCGGTCTACCTCATCTTTCGTCTATGCACATCGGCACTGACGTCAAAGGTCACGTGAGCCAATCACAGTTCAGAAATGCGTCGGCACTGGACGCCATCAGCCCAATGTAGCACAGCCTTTATACGCCGATCGGCCTAAATTTGGAGTAGCGGCGCGGAATTTTTTTTTTCTGCGCAGTGCTCTTGTCCTTCCTTTGACATCGTGACAAAGGATCGAGTAAAAGCTGTGTGGCCAACCATGAGCAGACAAGTGTTCGAAACGGTTCTTTTAAAGTAATTTTTTCCATGACGATAAAACAGGGAATCCCGGGTCATTCGGAAGTAAGTAGTGTAGTTAGTGACTTAAGTCAGTATTATTTCATTCAGATGAATCGTCATAAATACCTTGCTAAACGATGTGTAGCATCGTGTGATTGGAATGTTAATTATATATATATATATATATATATATATATATATATATATATATATATATATATATATATATATATCGATAGCAACTTTTCTTGTTATGGAACTATAGTCATGTGTGCAGCTGGCAACGTCAATCTGAAAGAGACGAATTCAATGGTGTATCACTATAAGAGATCGGATTCGTAGTTTCGGAGAAATGGCAGTATGTAGAACATAGGATTTCTCTGGTTGTGCCATCAGATTGTGTGCCGTCACATGAAGACGTTCGTGATGATAGCGTGTTGTATCAAGCGGAAACGGAATGATGGGCCACAGCGATGCTGGCATAAAAGGGCCAGTGAGGACACGTGGCTCTGTATTCTAGCTGTGGAGAGTGAGGAAAATGTTCACGAACCAAGAAAAATGGGATATGCTGCTTCTTTACAAAGACTACGGAAGGAACTCGAAGAGAAGAGTTCATCTGTGAGACTGCACGCAGTTTGATCTAACCAAACGTTCTGTGTCTACCGCACTCACGGTGCTGGGCTCAGGGTACAGCCGTGGTCTGTCAACCTCAACGTGTGGAAGCACACCTATCTAGGGATAAGCATCGCCTGCTCAAGTCTTTTCGGGGCAGGTAGTATTACTCTTTCTTATGCCTTACTCCCGTCGGAGGGACTAAAAGGCAGCTACCTTCTCCAAATACAAACAAGGCTTAATCCAACCCCGGCTGTACTTAACAGTCTTGGGCCGTGGTTACACGGGATTTAGAATAACTTCACTTACACAAGTTCAGCAATTGAAGACGTTACATTACCTTCGAACACGTTCCGATCGCAGTTGTTTCTCGTTCAAAGTGAACAGTTTTCATAAGTAGTTTCGAACGACTTTTCTTCTCTGCTGTCCTCCTATTGACCGCTTCGAAATAAACAAGCAGTGTGAAAAAATATTGCTGTATTTGGCGGGAATTCCTACATTTGTTGGATTAACTTAGGTTTAATGTTGAATGTACCAATACTCACACAATATGCCAATACAGTAAAAGTGTAGGTTTCATAAAAATTTTAAAAAATCAATTGTGATAAATGTTGGAGGCTATTATAATAAAATGTCATAAATTTTAAGTTCCATTTTTGTTAAGGATAGAATTTCCATAGATTTCATTCTGCTTTGGTTGTGTAACCGCGGAATCACGTCCTGTATTTAAACCTGTTCAGAGACGGCTACCGAATTTATTTAGTTGAATGTGTTTAACAGCCTCGTATAACCATGGCCTTAGTCCCCGAGAACGAGCTGAGGACGCCCGCCACTTGGAGAAGCTTCCCTTCCCAGCTCCCGCAGCATGAGCAGCCAGCCCGTCAGCGCACCAAGTCCCGGTGCAAGAACCAGCCAGCTATCACAAGTTCCGCCGCAGGAGCAGTCAGCACGTCAGCGCACCATGTCCCGGTGCAAGAACCAAACAGCTATCACAAGTCCCGCAGCAGGGGCAGCCAGCCCGTCAGCGCACCAAGTCCCGGTGCAAGAACCAGCCAGCTATCACAAGTCCCTCAGCATGAGCAGTCAGCACGTCAGCGCACCAAGTCCCGGTGCAAGAACCAGCCAGCTATCACAAGTCCCGCAGCATGAGCAGTGAGCACGTCAGCGCACCAAGTCCCGGTGCAAGAACCAACCAGCTATCACAAGTCCCGCAGCATGAGCAGTGAGCACGTCAGCGCACCAAGTCCCGGTGCAAAAACCAGCCAGCTATCACAAGTTCCGCCGCAGGGGCAGCCAGCAGGCTCCACAGGCCACCAGTCACCCAGGTATAAAGGTAAAATTAAGTCCAATCAGGCGAAAGGTCGTAATCGCCATCCCCAACTTTGTTCCAAGTCGGAAAGCTACACGGACAATTCTTTGTACCAGCAGGGCACCGATACGTCACTATTTAAGGCCGAGTCAAAATAACCTGGTGTGTCTGACCTCAAAGCAAATAAAAACAGCTCGATCGTGACGATCCGCTTGTACTAAAGGTAGTCATGCATCAACTGATAGCGAAAAAAGCTGAAAAATATTATTATGCAGGAATACAAATAGTTTGATTAAAATTCCCTCAGATGCTAGTGTCTTTTAAAATCTGGGCAGTACTTAATTAAAATTACAATTCAGTACATCTCGTCCTGTGCAAAGCTACCCCAACCCTGACCTGTCGTATGCCTGGAACCCCTATTTATACTGAAAATCCAATTTTGCACAAGTATTTTCTGGTATTGTCTCGAAATTCAACAATGGATATTTCGTCATCATCAAAAACATAGCCATTCAGGAACAGTCTTCATTTCGAACTTTTACAGTGCCAATAAAACACGTCTTAACTGGCTGTGATGTCAGGTGGCTTAGGGGTGGTGGTGTGAGGGGAGGGGACACCACAGGCCGTGCCCCCAACACGGCGTTGTCCGAGGCGAACTCTCAATCACGGGGGTCGTGCGGCAATGCCTCGCACCAACATAGCTCTGTCAAACAGGTGAGTTGCATTAACGCTGGCGAAATCCACCGGGCAGTTGGGCGGCAGGGATTGGCAGACTGTGGTAGACACGCTGTGAACTTGGTCGCTTCTTTGCATCGCTGCCCATCGGAACCTGTCCGGTGCAAGCGAAAGAGGTGCACAGATTAGTTATGTAAGAAGTGGGCGGCGATTACAAAGGCTAGCTGTCGCAGCCACCACAATAAGCCTTTAGCAAACACACACACTCCTAACCTTGGCTGTAGGCTATTGAATATATTTTTTATCTGAAGGAATGTTCTGGTTTAATGGCCTAGTTTCGTTCAGCATGATTCACAGTGCGGCGAACCTTCCGAAGATAAGACGAGTTAGAATTTTTAAGCGTGACGGGTGTCCGAGCCGGAAGTACATGAGAGTTGAGACTTTGGGCAATTGTGCGACCTTAAGTGATAAACGACGGGCCAAAAGAGAAACGAGTGGCGACCAAAGTGACTAGCGCGAGTGAAATCTGTAGATTGCGAGCATCGATGCAGTCGTGAGAGAGAGAAAGAATGAGCTAGAGGGGGGTCAGGCAGGACTATTGAACTTGATGCGAGAGTGTGAGACATTTCAAATAATGGCAATATACAGACTAAACATATGTTAATGAATATGAATTAAGAGACAACATGCAATAAAGGGACATTAAGAATTTTTTTATTTACTAAGGCAAACCATCCCTGAAGAACGCGGATACGCCCTACCGCCGTCTTACAAACCTATGACGGAGGGGAAAGAGCAGCGAGCGAAGCACGCTAGTGGTGGAGGGGGCGAGTATGTGACGTGTAGGTATAGTGGGTGCTGAGTACATCCGCGCTCGAGGAACACTCTAGAACGTTCTCGGACAGGCAATGCTGGTGATATCTGGATTGAAATATGGTGGGACTTGAATGTAAATACTGAAACTTTCGTAATGATATATGTAAAGTATTTCAAACATTTTTATAAAAGCGTGAGTTTGTTGTAAAAACTTATCGTAAGTGTCCAGATTTTAAAAGTTCTGTAAGTAATTGTAGAGCCAATGTTGAAAATACACACACAAGACGACAATCACTCCCATTCATACAGTTTCATACTAGGCCATATTCGAATTAAAGGTTTTTTATTATAATTTAAATTTTGAATTTAGTAAGTTTTTCATTGTAACAGACAGCAGTCAACTGTTTCGCATATGATTTTGCTGATACCAGGTAAATGTGACATAATTATTTGAAACGTAAAGAACCAGTAGCTTTTAAAATAAACTGCATTTTTCACGAATTCATGTTTGAAGCACTGTTTAACGTTGAACATATTAAAATTAAATAATATCTTGTTAAATAAAACAAAATTAGATTATGAAAAACACACATTTCACGAATATTTCGACGTGTCGCTTTAATAAATAGTTATCTAGATTTTAAAATGATATAGTTTATTACGGTATCTTTCATTGCATATTGTACATCATGAAGCCGACAAAACTACCACGGTGGTGGAATTTGGTAATTTGTAAGCTTTGAAGTTGACGAAATGCAAAATGGAGAATACAAAAGCACATTAAGTAATCGATTTTGCAGATAAAATCGGTCAGGAGATCCATTTTGTAAACAAAAAGTGGCAGTTGGCACAGGTTCATAGTTTATGAACGCATAGACCAAAGGTAAGGTAGACCGGTTCTTCGTCCTCTGTGTGTGTACTCAATACTGACCTACACCTAACCAACAACTGTTTAAGTCACGTGGTTAGCAGTGATGAACATGTTTGTTTACATCGTAATTTTCAAAATACTTGTCCATTTTTACGAATAAGTTTTTTTTTTTTTTTTAAACAATTTGAGATTAATCAAATTGCATTACAAATTGGTTAGAGGAAGCATACCAACATCTCAAATCACATTTTTACTAAATAGTCTTCTGACCCCAAATCCTATCCACGTCTTTAATATGTTATATGTTTTATATATTTAATACGTTATTTGAACATATTATTTTAGAAAATGCCTTGTATAAATTTAGTTAACTAAATACATAATACATTATACATATGCTTTATATGACATATAATGTATTATATACCATATATAATATATTACATATATATATGTTATACATAATATATTTTTTATGTATATGATATATATTCTATTGTATAGATGATATATTCATATATAATAAATGATATATATTATATATTCATATATAAAATATATTTTATAGATTATAAATATTACATATTCCAAGTGTAATAAATTTACTTCGTAAAACAATGTTATGCAAAGTGTAATGTCATGTTTTAATATGTAGAAGTTTATGGGCTGAAATATGTAGGGTACTTTTTGCCCTCAGTTATATTTATCTTAGTTAAGCTAGTAGGTAATATTTTGTATATTTCATATATTGTTTATGACAAATCCTATAACCAAGAATGTATTTTCTAATGGACCGTCCGGCGGCTTGAAATGAATAAATAAAATAAATAGTCGTTTAGGCAGAAAATGAATTCAACTTTGGGGCAAGGAGACAGGTTTTGCACAGCCAGAAAGCTCGCTCTACCCCGCATGAACGCTACGTACCTTATGTCCGTGACTGTGTCCATGTCCGTGGCTGTGTCCGTGCCCACCGGAGTGCACGACCACCTTGTCCGGGTTAGAGGCGACATTGGCGCAGCACTGCTGAGCGAAGCACCACTCAGACTTGCACATCACTAAACACAAGCTGTCCTGGTCGCTGGGCAGCGCAGTCAGGATACTGCTGCTGTTCAGCTGAACACACACCATATACATCCTCTTTCTCTCTCTCTCCCCCTCCCACCCCACAACTCATCATCTCCTCCTTCAATTATCTTATTAAGTAATTTATTTATATTTAAGTCGGTCGCTTGCACTCTAAATTCGAATCAATGGGAAACCACTAATTCGCAGTGAAATTCAACTACCTACTTGTTTCAGAGCGCTGTGGCGATTACATGGAATCGAAATGAAAGACGTAAAACTGGAATGAAGGGCTGTGTGTTCATATTACCTCGTAAAATGGCGTTTTGAAAGACGAAACACATTTTATTAAGTATTTTGTATTAGTTTTATTCGTTTATTCGTTGTTACTTCACTTGATACACGTTATTTAACGGCCATTTTAAATTATGTTTAAGGACCATTTTTACACGCAGTTTCACTGATACATCAGTCAAAATAATTAGAGACGGAGCAAGTTGCTCAGATGTTTCACTGGTCCATCAGTCAAAAAATAAATCACTGAGAAAACAGTGATAAATGTCACTGAATCAATCAGTGAAGGAAATACGGCTTTTTTTTTTTTTTTTTTTTTTTTTTTCCCAGTTAAATTCACTAAAGTGACTGTTGTATCAGTCACACGTTTGACTGATTGAAACACTGAAATTCTCACTGATTCAGATTTAGAGTGTACCTGATGTTTGAACGACTTTGCAGAATGTTTGAAATATGTGGTACAGTCCATTCATTGTCACTGACAACTTTCCTGAAGCACTCCTTGCTAAGGTTCTAGTTCCAGGATATCCCTTCGCCTCATGCACACTAAGCTTAGCTAAGTCTAGAAAATTACACCAGAGGACAACACATGACATTCGTGTGCACTCACTTTGTTAATATTTTGCATGAGAACTATTTCGTACTACGCATTATCAACGCACCTATATTATGTCTGTTTTTATTCATATTAGTTATAAAAGAAATGTTATAATTTATAAATTGGCTATAAATAAATGTTTAGTTAAATCACATGTGCTAATCGTGCCGGACGATGCCGCTGGTCTGCGGGTTTTCTCGGACATCTGCCGTTTCTCCCGCCCTTACATTCCGGTGCTGCTCCATACTCACCACGCCCTCATCGGCTCTCAAGACTTCGACGTTAAGGGCCGCCCAAACCACTCCACTCCACTCCATTCTGATGGACGACGCCCTTTGATCTTTATCCACGTAACAGAAACATACATGTGTGGGAACTTGCCTTATAGAACTCTGGCTGGATAGTGATGTGGGTAACACCATGATCTCGGAAGAACTCTGTGATTTCTTTGTTTATCTGCGAGTAATCCTGGAAAATAGCAGACGATCACAGATGTAATAATATAACCTGTCAAACATAGAGAGCAATTCTTTATGACACCTTCCTGGAACATAGCAATTATTGTTTGGGAATACTTTTTACAACTAAGGGTAATTTTACTATTAGGTATAGACACACATGTGCATGCAGTTTGAGAGTCGTGCAGGTTCTTAGGAGACGGGATCTATAGCACGTACATAGCTACTTAGTATACTATGTATACATAGTATACTATATCGCAACACTATAGAACCCGCAAATAATTGAAACAATCGTCACTAGCATTAATATGTTTGAATTGTTAAACAAAATGCACGAACCCACACTTCCTTTGTACCTAGTGACAAATACTCATTATCTATCACTGTTTTCCATACTGGATGATTCACAAGGAGTTATCGCCACTCACAGGGCCTATTAATGTCATCATTCGGAGAAAAATATGTCATAAATGTGTGTCCTATTCCCAATATTTACAGAGTAATTCGAAACATTTGAAAAATTACGAATAAAATAATAACTCTTCCAGAAGTAAACACAGTGGTGAATTATCAGATTATGATGTTTACAGTTGAGCATCACAACTGCGTCTAACAAGCTTACGAAAGATGTTCAAACATGTTTGCGTCTACTTCCATACACTTGGCCACACGCTTATGAACCACACGTGTTGCTCTATGTAGCTGTCTATGATTTCTGTAGCAGCATGCATGATACCCTCGAGTAGTTCCCCACGTATTTGTGCAGTATTTTGGTAAACAATATCCTTCAACTATCCACACACGCAATACATTAGTGGAGATAGATCTGGCGATCGAGGAGGCCAGAGATGAAAACCGCCTCGTGCTATCCTTCTCTCAGGGAAATGCACATGTAAGTATCCAACCACAGCACAGCTCGGTAGAAGTGAGGAGGAGAACAAGTATGCTGGGAGATCATACGAAGTCTCGCTGCTAACGGAATATCCTCAAGTATCAGCGGCTGTTCTTCTTGTAAACATTGCAGACACACCTCACCAGTCAAGCGTCCCGGGAAGATGAACCCGTCGTGTAGAAAGCCCCGGGTATACTGATTGTCGAATTACTCTGTAAATATTGCGAATAGGGCCGACATTTACACGACATATTTTGTTCCAAATTATGTAAGGAATACGTAAGCCCCGTGAGTGGCGGTAGCTCATCGTGAATCATCCTGTAAACTGATTTAATATATTTCTCAATTGTTTTATCATGAAAGTAAATTTTTGTACCAGCTGTACCCTGCATGGCTTGCTACAGTCCATCCAGAGTTACTTACTTAACCAAAGTTGGTTTAGAAAATTGTACCAAAGTGACAACACACGAAATTCGTGTGCATTCTATGTAGTAATAGTTAGCACAAGAACTATTCCGTACTAGGCGTTATCAACGCACCAATTCTCTCTGTTTTTATTCCTATTCGTCGTAAATGAAATAGTTACTTATAGACGGAATACATGGAAAAGTTCAATTTAACCAACAACAATGTACTTTTCTGCAGGGACCACGGTGGTGCAGTGGTCAGACTATCAGTCTCCCACCTATGCGAACTGGGTTAGATTCTCGGCAGGCCCGAGCGCTCCCGGATTTTCGCATGTGGGAATCATGCCGGACGATGCCACCGGTCTGTGGGTTTTCTCGGAGATCTCCCGTTTCCTCTCGTCCTTGCATTCCGGTGTTGTTCTAAAACCACCTTTTTCACCCTCATCGGCTCTCAAGACCTCGATGTTAAGAGCCTCCCACATTTATTCAATACTTTCCGTTAACGCCAGTATAAAACGGTCGTGACACATGACATGTTTAAAGAAACAACCACACGCGCCACGAATGGAGTGATTTTTCAAACGTTTAATTCGAAATGTTGCGAAGAAACAGTGAACAAATGTTAGTAATGGGTGGGATTTGAACCCACGCCCATAATATGATGGCTAGGCCAGTGGTAGTACGATATCAGCGGAGAGCAAGAGGGGACAAACTCCGCGCTGTGTTGCCACATTGTGCATAAAGATGTCATCTTATGACAGTTTGCCACCAACATTTTCGTCTCCATTCTCGCTCAGGATGCGTGTTGTGGTTCTTATGCGCGTGTTCTGGGACAGTCTGTATACGAAATTGAGGAACGTGTTTGTGTATAAGTTATCTTAATTTTCAAAATACAAGCTCTTTTATTGTAATAATATACTTTTACCAATTTGAATTTAATCTAAGTGCATAAAAAACTGGCCACATGAAGTATAAAACCATCTCAAATCATTTGTTTACATTATTAGTGTTCTAACCAAATACTTTTTAACCTCAAATCATATCCGCGTGGTCTATGATAGTTGTGTTGGCGGAGAAGCAGCCCAATGTTCGAACATCAGAGGTAGGCCGCTTATTCGTCAAGCACTTTTATACGAATAAAATACTTTCACCAATTTTAATATAATGTAACTGCTTTCAGAATTGGTTAGAGGCAGTATACAAACATCTCGGAGTACATGTTTACTGAACAGTCTTCTAGCCTCAGTCAATCCTAATCGTATTGGCAGAGAAGCAGTTCAGCGTTATCGCACGGAGACTGGTTTTGCGGAGCCAACGAGATTGGTCTACCTCATATTTAGTCTAAGGGCTTTTTCTCACACAGCGACTGAGCAGCGCTGCTCGTGGCACTTCATTGATTCAAGTATGAAGTTGGATTAAGTAATGGTTGAACCAGTAAGAGTGACATTGTGTAAGGCCAAAACTAAATTTCAATGTCCCAAGAGTCACACACTCGTCAACTTAATACACTTTTGTTGCATAATAATAGTATTTGTCCATAACCAATGAAGGAAACTGCATTTTCTGATAAAATGGTCTCCTGTTTCTCCTAGTGACTCTATAACACCTTTTCCTCCACCTGAATTACATCTTTCTACTATTTGAAATAATAGTCAAAAAAGTTACATTAACTTTACCATTGCAACCATGTAATTTCACGCAAATAAAGTTTCGTCACAAATACCTTGTAAAGTTAATGGCACAATATGATGTGTCCTAGCCATCGCCATTATTTTTTCTCTATCCTCCATACGTATTTGCTCTGTAACGAATAGAACAGCAGGAGAAATAGTTATAACTGCATGCATAACAACTACAGAATTGCCAACGTTAAATATGTTGAGGATTAATAGCTATAGGAGGTTTTACTTGCGAATAATCATCATATTTGCTTCATGTAATCAAAAGAACTTCCAAAAACGTGGCACCAGCTAGGTGAGTTAATGTGACATTGAACTTTAAATTCACGAGTGTAGCCGATGAAAGTAAAATTTCAATTTAACCAAAAATAAGCTACTTTTTATGTTAACGGAAGTATAAGACGCTTGTGATACATGCCATATTTAAGAAACAAACACACATGTCACACGTGGTATGATTTTTCAAAGGTTCGATTAAAAAAGTGCAAATAAAGCAAAAATAGATTATAGCGACAGAATGAACAGTGCTGCGTACGCCCTACTATCGCAATGCTAACACGCGGCTGCGGTGCACTGCCTGCTGTCGAACTGCTAACACGCGGCTGCGGTGCACTGCCTGCTGTCGCACTGCTAACACGCGGCTGCGGTGCACTGCCTGCTGTCGCACTGCTAACACGCGGCTGCGGTGCACTGCCTGCTGTCGCACTGCTAACACGCGGCTGCGGGGCACTGCCTGCTGTCGCACTGCTAACACGCGGCTACGGTGCACTGCCTGCTGTCGCACTGCTAACACGCGTCTGCGGTGCACTGCCTGCTGTCGCACTGCTAACACGCGGCTGCAATGCACTGCCTGCTGTCGCACTGCTAACACGCGTCTGCGGTGCACTGCCTGCTGTCGCACTGCTAACACGCGTCTCCGGCGCACTGCCTGCTGTCGCACTGCTAACACGCGGCTGCGGCGCACTGCCTGCTGTCGCACTGCTAACACGCGGCTGCGGTGCACTGCCTGCTGCCGCACTGCTAACACGCGGCTGCGGTGCACTGCCTGCTGCCGCACTGCTAACACGCGGCTGCGGTGAACTGCCTGCTGCCGCACTGCTAACACGCGGCTGCGGTGAACTGCCTGCTGCCGCACTGCTAACACGCGGCTGCGGTGCACTGCCTGCTGCCGCACTGCTAACACGCGGCTGCGGTGCACTGCCTGCTGCCGCACTGCTAACACGCGTCTGCGGTGCACTGCCTGCTGTCGCACTGCTAACACGCGGCTGCGGTGCACTGCCTGCTGTCGCACTGCCTGCTGTCGCACTGCTAACACGCGTCATACGGTGCACTGCCTGCTGTCGCACTGCTAACACGCGTCTGCGGTGCACTGCCTGCTGTCGCACTGCTAACACGCGGCTGCGGTGCACTGCCTGCTGTCGCACTGCTAACACGCGGCTACGGTGCACTGCCTGCTGTCGCACAGCTAACACGCGTCTGTAATGCACTGCCTGCTGTCGCACTCCCTGCTGTCGCACTGCTAACACGCGGCTCGCGGTGCACTGCCTGCTGTCGCACTGCTAACACGCGGCTACGGTGCACTGCCTGCTGTCGCACTGCCTGCTGTCGCACTGCTAACACGCGTCTGCGGTGCACTGCCTGCTGTCGCACTGCTAACACGCGTCTGCGGTGCACTGCCTGCTGTCGCACTGCTAACACGCGGCTGCGGTGCACTGCCTGCTGTCGCACTGCCTGCTTTCGCACTGCTAACCACGCGTCTACGGTGCACTGCCTGCTGTCGCACTGCTAACACGCGTCTGCGGTGCACTGCCTGCTGTCGCACTGCTAACACGCGTCTGCGGTGCACTGCCTGCTGTCGCACTGCTAACACGCGTCTCCGGTGCACTGCCTGCTGTCGCACTGCTAACACGCGGCTGCGGTGCACTGCCTGCTGTCGCACTGCTGCTGTCGCACTGCTAACACGCGTCTCCGGTGCACTGCCTGCTGTCGCACTGCTAACACGCGTCTCCGGTGCACTGCCTGCTGTCGCACTGCTAACACGCGGATGCGGTGCACTGCCTGCTGTCGCACTACTAACACGCGGCTGCGGTGCACTGCCTGCTGTCGCACTGCTAACACGCGGCTGCGGTGCACTGCCTGCTGTTGCACTGCTAACAGCGTACGTCCTGCGGTGCACTGCCTGCTGTCGCACTGCTAACACGCGGCTGCGGTGCACTGCCTGCTGTCGCACTGCTAACACGCGGCCTGCGGTGCACTGCCTGCTGTCGCACTGCCTGCTGTCGCACTGCTAACACGCGTCATACGGTGCACTGCCTGCTGTCGCACTGCTAACACGCGTCTGCGGTGCACTGCCTGCTGTCGCACTGCTAACACGCGGCTGCGGTGCACTGCCTGCTGTCGCACTGCTAACACGCGGCTACGGTGCACTGCCTGCTGTCGCACTGCTAACACGCGGCTGCGGTGCACTGCCTGCTGTCGCACTGCCTGCTGTCGCACTGCCTGCTGTCGCACTGCTAACACGCGTCTCCGGTGCACTGCCTGCTGTCGCACTGCTAACACGCGTCTCCGGTGCACTGCCTGCTGTCGCACTGCTAACACGCGGCTGCTGTTGCACTGCCTGCTGTCGCACTGCTAACACGCGTCTGCGATGCACTGCCTGCTGTCGCACTGCTAACACGCGGCTGCGGTGCACTGCCATCCAATCCATAATTTTATTTTTATATTTGTTTGTGCATTTGAATTTGATATTATATTATATTGTAAATTGTCAACGATAGACAAATTAATTAGTATACAAGTCGTGGATGTTTGTTACATAAATGTAGGGTGAAACCCTGTTGTAAATCTCACGCTCCTCTGAAGGAAACTTTTTGCCAACTTTCCGAAGGAAAGAAAGGTTTATGAGATCACTTTCCTCTCTGTGCGTGCGTGTACACCCACCCCCCCTCCTCCACACACTTTTCCAATTTTTGAACGTGTGGACCTAATGTCACCAAACTTGGACACATACAGAACTTAGTAAGGACACTTGACTTTTATAGTTTTCGACTACGTCGGGAACTTAATTTCAATTGGCGGCTATTTTAAAATTTCGGGTGATATGTCATGTCTCTGGAATCATTCAACCGAATTAAACCGAATTTTTAATGTTGGCAGAGCATCGTGTATGCATTAAATGTTGGGATGGATATTGTTGTTGGTCCGTAATTTTTTGAAAATTGTACCAAATGAATAATACTTTTTGGAGATATAGTGAAATATATTTATTTAAACTAATACTCATCTAATTTGGCAGGTAAGTAATACTCGGATCGACCAAGTAAACGTAAGTGATTGAACTCTATTAGATACTTCCAAAATGGCGGTCATGCAAATTTTGTTAAGTTTAATTGGTATATCTGCCATACCATTCAAACATTTTTGGTCACATTTTGTGTACCGAAAGTGTCTGTTAGAAGCATCATATATACCAACACATAATCACTTTTGTCAACCATTATGGAAGACAGCGCTATACGAATAAATAAATTTATTATGTCATCTCGGTAAAAAATTTACCGATTCCTACCAGGTTTGGCAAACAGGTAGCACTGATGCAGATGATATTAATATATGTATTTTAAGTACGCCAGACACTTATTTTAAAAATGGCGGCCGTATATCAATTTCAGTTTGGAATGCTATATCGTCGAAATTATGTAATCAGTTCCAACAGAACTTTGTATTTTTCCAGTAGATATTGCTCTATCAACTGTATCTACACCGAGAATATTTTTTCCACCATTTTTTAAGTTAGTACAATGCTAATAAAAATTTATGTCATATCTCAGGAAGCAATCGACCTATCCCTATAAAATTTAGCAAACATGTAGTACTGAGGGAGATGGTGTTAATTGGTACGTCTTAAGTATATGAAACACTTATTTTGAAAATGGCTGCCATATAGCCATATTTAGCTTAGAAAGCTATATCGTAGAAACCATATGTAATCAATTACAACTTCACTTTGTATGCTAGCAGTAGGTATTAAAACTATTAACTGTATCTACACGAAGCAAATTTTATCCTCCATTTTGTAAGATAGCGACACGCGAATAAATACAGTTTTTATGTCATATCTGGAGAAACAAATGACAGATTTGGCAACCAAATAGTACAGCAGCAGGTGGTGTTAACTGGTATGTTTTAAGTATGTAAGGCACTTATTTTATAAATGGTGGCTATATAGATATTTTAGTTGAGTATATTTTATGAACGAAACAAATTCCAACTTAAGTTCGTATGCTAACAGTACCTATTACAACTATCAAATATGTCTATGCGGAGCCTCATTTCTCTGCCATTTTGTGTGATAGCTCCACCAATAATAATAATAATAATATTTTTATCTCATGTCTCGGGAAATTAAGAGCATATTCTTACAAAATTTGACGAAGATATACTGTGGTAGGCCATATTAATAATGTGTATTTTTTCAGTATTACACACCTATTTTCATAATTGCGGCTATAAAATCATTTTAGTTTTGTGTGCTGTATCTACGAAGTTATGTAATCAATTTTAGATTTGTACATTGACAGTATGCAATCATCGAATCAGCTACATTACTTTTTGCCCTTATTAATGAAGATTGTCATATGAAAATTATGGAGGTGTTGTACCATATCTCGAGGACTAACTAACCAATTCCCTCCAAATGTCACACTGGAAGATATTAACCAATTTGTACCAAATTGTACACACCATAAATGTTACAGAAGTCTATGTAAACTTTCATGATTTAAATGGGTCAAACGACGATGTTCAGAATGGCGCGTCATAAATAATTTAGGTATGTTTGCCACATATATTAAACTATGTAATCAAATTCAACCAAATTTTTTGTGTAGACATTATACATTAGAAGCATCATTGTATATGTATACATACACACACACACAAGTAGCGTTACGGCAGGCCATGCTCAGTCACTTATTTCCAGAATGACGGCCTTCTAAATATTTTAGTTTAGAGTAAACACTATAATTCGAAACATTAGACTAATTAAATCTGAAGTATAATGCTCCGAAACCGACCTCCACAATGCAGTGCATTGCACGCTATAGCTTATTGTACGAGGTTTTCTGTGTTCAAGTCCCGGGTAAAGCACGTGTGTATTTGTAATTATCCCACTAATGATGCATACGTATCTGGTTTCATTTCTAGCCCCAGTAAACACAACCTGTTGGCAGGATACCAGTACGGTTGGCAACTGTAGTTTCAACTCCAGATAGTCATGTGACAAAGGCGTGATGTCTTTTTTGAGACAGTATGCTTACCGTTAGAAAAAATACAACGACCCACTGTATTTTTTAGGATAACAGATGGATATCATCTAAAAATTGTCGGCGTTGATATTTCACAGCCAACATTTCGCCAATAGCAAAAATAAAATTTTATCCCGATTCTGATATAGCATCTTGGTTTTTCAGTAAGCTGGATGTAATCTTATTAATTCCGGCTCGCTAACGTTTTCCAGACATGGCTTTTTATCACAATAAAGATACAAATATGATGTATTTCTGCCGACAAACTTTTTGAAAGTGTTTTGAATAGGCAAGATGTTAGCTAGCTGCTAACGGCATGTCTTTTTTGAAACAGAATGTTTGCCGTTAGAAAAAAGAAAATGGCCCACCGTATTTTTTAGGATAATAGATGGATATCACCTAAAATATGTTGGCATGATATCGCAGCGCAAACATGTTGCAAGCATCTGAAAAATGTTTCTGGGCCGATTCCCATACAGCATCTTTGTATTTTTGGTAAACTAGATATTATCTTATTTATTCCGGCCCGGTGACGTATTCGAGATGGTCTCAATTGGTCCAGCGGTTTGTCAGTGATGATGCGGTTTATTCATGCACAATGGATTTTATATATAACGATTGTGGTGAGAAGTAAATAAAATGAATATATGTAAAGAGGAAATAATTATTAAATATTTTAATTGATAAGTTAAGGTTTTTTCCATAGTTATAATGCCTATTTCTGGACATCATGCCGGCATCGTAACACATCCAGCCGTCGCAGTCTCGGCATTGTAACGATATCCAGCTGTCGCAGGTCCGGCATTGTAACGATATCCAGCTGTCGCAGGCCCGGCATTGTAACGACATCCAGCTGTCGCAGGCCCGGCATTGTAACGATATTCAACTGTCGCAGGCCCGGCATTGTAACGACATCCAGCTGTCGCAGGCCCGGCATTGTAACGACATCCAGCTGTCGCAGGCCCGGCATCGTAGCGACATCCAGCTGTCGCAGGCCCGGCATCGTAACGACTTCCAGCCATCGCAGGCGCGGCATCAGAGCAACATCCAGCCGACACAGGCCCAGCATCGTAACGACATCCAGCCGACACAGGCCCAGCATCGTAACGACATCCAGCCGCCGCAAGCCCAGCATCGTAGCGACATCCAGCCGTCGCAGGCCCGGCATCGTAGCGACATCCAGCCGCCGCAGGCCCGGCATCGTAACGACATCCAGCCGTCGCAGTCCCAGCATCGTAACGACATCCAGCCGTCGCAGTCCCGGCATGGTAACGACATCCAGCCGCAGCATCGTAATGACATCCAGCCGTCGTGGGCCCGGAATCGTAGGGACATCCAGTCGCAGGCCTGTCATCGTTATGACTTCCAGCCATCGCAAGCCCAGCATTGTAGCTACATCCAGCCGTCGCAGGCCCGACATTGTCGGCCAACAGTTAGCCGCCAGACCAAATTTCCATCGGGCCGCTTCCGGCATAAGACAGCGGGCCGGGATCGGCTGGCCGGAGTTTGTCGGATAACTTTTACCAGTCCGATTCAGGCCCGTAATTTCCGTGTTTGCTGGGGACATTATTGCTTTCCAAGGGAAGCCAAGACCTACTTACCAACTCAGCTTTTAAGAACTTGTTTAAAAATGAATTGCACCCATGTTGAGGAAAGTAGACTTATTAGTTATATCAGTAAATTCTTGTTCTAATTCTTATGCCTCTCCTTGGAAATGGCCATGGTGGCGCGTTGTCTGGCGGTCTCTGAGCCGCAGTAACAGTGTGTGACACGAGGAGCCTATGGTCCATGGCCGTGTTCGAAATGGCAGACTTTGTTGACAAAACGATTAATGTGACCCGATTTTGTATACAAAAATGGTGACGTATTTGGTAATTTGGTATTTTATACCTAGCAGATGTTATCAAACATACATAATGACAAAATCAGCGCCATGTTGGTTCTGATGTCAAAATACGTACGCTAATGTGTAAATAAAATATACTTTAAAAACAAATAACTGTTCGAAAATACACTAGGTATGTGTTAAAAAGCAAGTAAGTGTTGTGCATTGCATTATGTATTTCACAACATTTTTTAAAAACGTTATTGTAGAACTTATTATTATCCTATTTATTAACATACAGCATTCCAGTAATGATTGTAGAAATATTACGTCAATTTTAAAAATTAAATTTAGATTTTAAAACTATTTTCACTGTTAATGTAGACATGTGTTGCCGGGAGTGCTAAACAAGTAACTGCCGACAAAGCCCGAATTAAAACATACGAAATACCAAATTACAAAATCGCGAATCTAACATTTCGGAAACGTGCCATGTGTTGGAACACAGAGACTGCGAGTCACTGTGCAGTTGACTCACCTTGGTGCTGAGGAAGACGACATGCAATGTGATGTACACTTTACCAGCGGTGAGGTGCCACACATGCAGTTGACTCACCTTGGTGCTGAGGAAGACGACATGCAATGTGATGTACACTTTATTAGCGGTGAGGTGCCACACATGCAGTTGACTCACCTTGGTGCTGAGGAAGACGACATGCAATGTGATGTACACTTTATTAGCGGTGAGGTGCCACACGTGCAGTTGACTCACCTTGGTGCTGAGGAAGACGACATGCAATGTGATGTACACTTTACCAGCGGTGAGGTGCCACACATGCAGTTGACTCACCTTGGTGCTGAGGAAGACGACATGCAATGTGATGTACACTTTACCAGCGGTGAGGTGCCACACATGCAGTTGACTCACCTTGGTGCTGAGGAAGACGACATGCAATGTGATGTACACTTTACCAGCGGTGAGGTGCCACACATGCAGTTGACTCACCTTGGTGCTGAGGAAGACGACATGCAATGTGATGTACACTTTATTAGCGGTGAGGTGCCACACGTGCAGTTGACTCACCTTGGTGCTGAGGAAGACGACATGCAATGTGATGTACACTTTATTAGCGGTGAGGTGCCACACGTGCAGTTGACTCACCTTGGTGCTGAGGAAGACGACATGCAATGTGATGTACACTTTATTAGCGGTGAGGTGCCACACATGCAGTTGACTCACCTTGGTGCTGAGGAAGACGACATGCAATGTGATGTACACTTTACCAGCGGTGAGGTGCCACACATGCAGTTGACTCACCTTGGTGCTGAGGAAGACGACATGCAATGTGATGTATACTTTATTAGCGGTGAGGTGCCACACGTGCAGTTGACTCACCTTGGTGCTGAGGAAGACGACATGCAATGTGATGTACACTTTACCAGCGGTGAGGTGCCACACATGCAGTTGACTCACCTTGGTGCTGAGGAAGACGACATGCAATGTGATGTACACTTTATTAGCGGTGAGGTGCCACACGTGCAGTTGACTCACCTTGGTGCTGAGGAAGACGACATGCAATGTGATGTACACTTTACCAGCGGTGAGGTGCCACACATGCAGTTGACTCACCTTGGTGCTGAGGAAGACGACATGCAATGTGATGTACACTTTATTAGCGGTGAGGTGCCACACGTGCAGTTGACTCACCTTGGTGCTGAGGAAGACGACATGCAATGTGATGTACACTTTACCAGCGGTGAGGTGCCACACATGCAGTTGACTCACCTTGGTGCTGAGGAAGACGACATGCAATGTGATGTACACTTTACCAGCGGTGAGGTGCCACACATGCAGTTGACTCACCTTGGTGCTGAGGAAGACGACATGCAATGTGATGTACACTTTACCAGCGGTGAGGTGCCACACATGCAGTTGACTCACCTTGGTGCTGAGGAAGACGACATGCAATGTGATGTACACTTTATTAGCGGTGAGGTGCCACACGTGCAGTTGACTCACCTTGGTGCTGAGGAAGACGACATGCAATGTGATGTACACTTTATTAGCGGTGAGGTGCCACACGTGCAGTTGACTCACCTTGGTGATGAGGAAGACGACATGCAATGTGATGTACACTTTATTAGCGGTGAGGTGCCACACATGCAGTTGACTCACCTTGGTGCTGAGGAAGACGACATGCAATGTGATGTACACTTTACCAGCGGTGAGGTGCCACACATGCAGTTGACTCACCTTGTTGCTGAGGAAGACGACATGCAATGTGATGTACACTTTACCAGCGGTGAGGTGCCACACATGCAGTTGACTCACCTTGGTGCTGAGGAAGACGACATGCAATGTGATGTACACTTTACCAGCGGTGAGGTGCCACACATGCAGTTGACTCACCTTGGTGCTGAGGAAGACGACATGCAATGTGATGTACACTTTACCAGCGGTGAGGTGCCACACATGCAGTTGACTCACCTTGGTGCTGAGGAAGACGACATGCAATGTGATGTACACTTTACCAGCGGTGAGGTGCCACACATGCAGTTGACTCACCTTGGTGCTGAGGAAGACGACATGCAATGTGATGTACACTTTATTAGCGGTGAGTTGCCACACGTGCAGTTGACTCACCTTGGTGCTGAGGAAGACGACATGCGCCGTAGTGTACACCTTGCTGGCAGTGAGGCGCCACACGTGCAGGTCGTGTATGTTGAGAACGGCAGGGAAAGCCTTGAGGAACTCACCCCGCAGAGAGTCTATGTTAATGGTGTCGGGCATCGTCTGCAGCAGGATTAACCCCGACTCCTTCACTGCAAAATCAACAATATCTTATAGTTTTAATTTTAGTTCAGTTTCGTTTTAAAAATGTAGGAATTATATTTTTGTGCCTGTACTATTGTGTTAACACATGTGTACTTAATCACATATTTGAGTTTTACGAACTGTGCCATTTTATTTATAATTCAAAAACGTTTTTTGTATTAAAAGTATTAAATTATTTTTTGGTACAAATGTGTACGTTAGTACACAATATGTGTTCCCTTCGGTCAGTATTTTACAAAAGTATTCTAGCGCAAAAGTATTCGGAATATAATAGTTTTAAAGTAATATTTGAGGGTTTATTGATAAAATTGAGTATTTTTCCGAATTTAGTTTTATGTAGTGTCTTGTCTTAAATTTAGGGGCCACAGTGGCTGAGCGGTTATACCTCTCTCGCCTACCACCAAGGCGAACCGGGTTCAATCCCCGGCCGGTTCACTCCGGATTTTTGCAAGTAGGAATCGTACCGAACACTGCCGCTGTTCGGCAAGTTTTCTTGGGGATCTCCCGCTTCCCCCGTCCTTTCATTCAGGCGCTGCTCCATACTCACCACAGTTTACCCTCATCGGTTCTCAATACCTCGATGTTAAGAGCCACCCAAATCTCTTCACACTCTCATTTATATTAAATTCATATGTCATTGACAGGCATTAACACGCATTTCGGCTTTATTACTACTCATAATATAATCTTGTCTCTATTAATTATCTTTTCCAAATTCCAGCTGACGGTGATAAATGGCACAGCCTAGTAAGGGGCCAGCTGTGTGAAAGATAGTGTTGATTGTTTAAGGGGTGTCAGAGCTGTCTCTCACAACATCACTTTCAAACAAAAATACACTTCACGCCTTTGAAGAAAGCAAGTAAGACTAATTTGATATGAATTTGTGTTTTTGTTGAGTACATAAATATTAATTTACCCGCAATTTTCATCGTATTAAACTTTTCTCGGGGGGAAAAAAAAAAAAAAAACTCCTGGGGAAATGTGGCTCTGCCAAAAATGCGCAAAAGGCGTTTTTGTTTGAAATAAATTTTCTGAAAATTAGTCTAGAAACACCAAAATTAATTTAGCGTGCGAGATCCTATCTTTCACTCTGCCAGACTTGCAGCCGCGTGAAGCACAAACGTGTGTATTTATGGGAAGCACATTGAGATAAAGGATTTCTTGAGTCAATCAAAAGTTTTTTTGGGGCGCAACAAAATTAGTTGTATAGGAGCAATGAAATTATTTGTTGTTGAAACCAAATTATTTCGTTGTTCTTATTTGGTTTGTCCAGACAATTATTTGGTTAGTGAAACTAAATATTTGTCTGGTTCTAAGTGCATTTAACACTATCGGTTAAAATGAAGAAAAGTCATAAGTACGAGGAGATCCTTATCTAGGCCAGCTTCACCAGAGCGTCCCACCTTAGCACACTCAACTAAACTGACTACTATTTCAATCGGAATGATTTTAAATAAATACTCTTCAAATACTGGACAACTTGCCCAAAAAATGTACAAGTTTTACAGCTTTAATTTTAAGTTTCCAGTTGAACTTATTTTATTTGGGTGTTTATACCATTATTAAGCATTAATAAATTTGCTAACAAACAGTGTTACTATCGTAATGGTCACAAAAAAAAACTCTCAAGCTGTAAGTTCGAAAGAAGGCAATCAAAAAGTGGCAAACTATTATCTACAGTTGATTCGCCAAATTTGTTGTTGACTGTCTAATTTATTTTGGTCCAACACACAGGTTTTGTTTATTTAAACACGTATTATTTTAGATGAACGAAATAAATTTAGTTGCTTTTAAATTGTTTTTACCCGACAAAATATTATGTTGGTACAGCTAAATATATTTTAAGCTCTATACAAACAAATATTTTGTTGGCTATGCTCCAAGTGCATTATTCAGTAACCGAAAATACACTCTGAGAAATTATTTGCAAATTTACCACATCAATGTATGTGTATAGTGGAAAAGAGCGTATGGTAATTTTTCCCCCATACGTCCATGGTATCGTTCATTCAATTGCTAACGAAAGCGTCAAATGTGAGTAGGGAAGTTCCCGACTCTATATAGTAACGATGTGTAACATTCCTATACAGAATGTTCCACAATTCAACCGACATATTTTAGCAGCGTGTTATACAGATCATTGGCAACAAAAAAATGTAATATACATAAGTAGGCTACGCGGCTACTTTTCATTGTTACAGCGACGTAAATGCAATACAAATTAGAATTACTGAATGTCTTTAATGAAATTGACTACAGTAGTTTTGAACGCTTCACACAAATTGTTCTAAATGCGCCTGATATGTCCGTAAGCAGACTGGGATACGTTGTACCATAGAGCATTGCCACTGCATGCCTGCAAGTTCATTTCTGTACTGATTAGTGGACTGGCAACCGGTCTGGTGCGTGACTGGTCGCCGTCCGCGGTAAATCTTACTCTTCAAGCAGCCCCAGAAGGAAAAGTCCAACGGGGAGAGGTATGGAGAGCGCGCCGGCCATGGGACTGGCCCACCTCTTCCACTTCACCTGCGCGGATACTCAGCTGCTGTACCACGCCCATATCCGTCACAGTATCCATAAACAAACACCATGCCTACGTACTCTGCACGTGTAAAATTCCTGGCATTGTTCCACACACACTCGCCTCGACACACTTACAAAGACTGGCCACGCCAACCACACTAGCAGCCGGCTTACGATCAGATTGAGCACGTTGTGATCGATTAACTTGTGTGGGACTTACAAGATGAACGTAGTCGATTGCATTTAAGATATTCAGTCATTCCAACTTGTATATTTATTCCATTTACGTGCCTGTAACGGTGAAATGGGGCTGCACAGCCTACTTGTGTTTATTACATTTTTTGTTGCTAACATATGTTAAAAACTTCCAATATAATTTAGGAAGTGTACAAGCATTTCGGTAGAGTGTAGAAGAACTGCAATTAGTTAGCAGCACTGGCACTTACTGTAGGGCGAGCTGAGTACGACTAGTATCATGGAGGACAATATGGCGAGTGCAGGATCCACGTATTTGGCGACACACTCGTCCGTGAAATACACGACGAGCGAGCACACCATTACCAGCACGCACCCTGGAACAGTTCTCAACACTTACATGCACCACAACACATTTTCACGAGCAACATTTATTTACTTATTATAGAAAATACTCGCCTATCCGATGGGCGAACCCGGGCTCGATGCCCAGCTGGGTTGCTCCCGGATTTTCGCGTGTAGGAATCTTGCCGGACGATTCCGCTAGTTGGCGAGTTTTCCGGTGATCTCCCGTTTCCCCCACCCTTACATTCCGGTGCTGCTCCATACACATCTCACGTCAACCTCATCGGTTCTCAAGACACTGATATTAAAAGCCCTACAAATGTCTCTGCGCAATTCTCCTCCGATAGCGGAATGACGTCGTTCATCTACTCGCATAGTTATATAAACTGTTCCCCAAGAGATGAATGTTAGTGGAGATACCTGTAATGTCCAGGGCCACTTCTCTGGTCTCCTGGCGTTGTGAGAACCTGGCTGGCAGTGCTGCTCGTATTGGCTGGTGTGCACCTCCCTTCTCTCCAGTCGTCGTCACCTTGTCGAGGACAACGTCACCACTAGGCGTCACATGGAGGAAGCTGCTCTGGTGGAACGTGTACCCTACGACCACACACAACACAAATGAGGTCAAATGGAGGAAACTGCTCTGATGGAACGTGTACCCTAAAACCACTCACACTACAAACAAGGTGACATGGAGGAAACTGCTCTGGTGGAACATGTACCCTGCAACCACACACGCCACAACTAAGGTCACATGGAGGAAACTGCTCTGGTAGAACTTGCACTCTGCAACCTCTCACACCAACAAATAAGGTCACATGGAATAAGCTGCTCTGGTGGAACGCGTACCCTGCAACCACACACACCACAACCAAGGTCACATGGAGGAAGCTGCTCAGGTGGAACGCGAACCCTGCAACCACACACACCACAACCAAGGTCACATGGAGGAAACTGCTCAGGTGGAACGCGAACCCTGCAACCACACACACCACAACCAAGGTCATATGGAGGAAACTCTCTGGTGTAACGTGTACCCTGCAACCACACACACCACAACTAAGGTCTCCCGGAAGAAGCTGCTGTGTTGGAACGTGTATCCTGCAACCACACACAACACAACTAAGGTAATATGGAGGAAGCTGCTCTGGTGGAACTTGTACCCTGCAACCACACACATCACAACTAAGGTCATATGGAGGAAGCTGCTCTGGTGGAACGTGTACCCTGCAACCACACACACCACAACTAAGGTCATATGGAGGAAGATGCTCTAGTGTAACGTGTACCCTACAACCACACACACCTCAACTGAGGTCATATGGAGGAAGCTGCTCTGGTGGAATGTGTATCCTGCAACCACACAAAACACAACTATGGTAATATGGAGGAAGCTGCTCTGGTGGAACATGTACCCTGCAACCACACACACCACAACCAAGATCATATGGAGGAAACTGCTCTGGTGGAACGTGTACCCTGCAACCACACACATCACAACTAAGGTCATATGGAGGAATCTGCTCTGGTGGAACGTGTACCCTGCAACCACACACACCACAACTAAGGTCATGTGGAGGAAGCTGCTATGGTAGAACGTGTACCCTGCAACCACACACGCCATAACCAAGGTCACATGGAGGAAACTGCTCTGGTGGAACATGTGCCCTATAACTACACACGCCACAACCGAGGTCATATGGAGGAAACTGCTCTGGTGGAACGTGTACCCTACAACCACACACAACACTACTGATGTCATATGGAGGAAACTGCTCTGGTGGAATGTGTACCCTACAACCACACACAACACTACTGATGTCATATGGAGGAAACTGCTCTGGTGGAACGTGTTCCTTGCAACCACACACGCCATAACCAAGGTCACATGGAGGAAGCTGCTATGGTAGAACGTGTACCCTGCAACCACACACGCCATAACCAAGGTCACATGGAGGAAACTGCTCTGGTGGAACATGTGCCCTATAACTACACACGCCACAACCGAGGTCATATGGAGGAAACTGCTCTGGTGGAACGTGTACCCTACAACCACACACGCCACAACCAAGGTCACATGGAGGAAACTGCTCTGGTGGAACATGTGCCCTATAACCACACACGCCACAACCGAGGTCATATGGAGGAAACTGCTCTGGTGGAACGTGTACCCTACTACCACACACAACACTACTGATGTCATATGGAGGAAACTGCTCTGGTGGAACGTGTTCCTTGCAACCACACACGCCATAACCAAGGTCACATGGAGGAAGCTGCTCTGGTGGAACGCGTACCCTGCAACCACACACGCCACAACCAAGGTCACATGGAGGAAACTGCTCTGGTGGAACGTTTACCCTGTAACCACACACGCCACAACCAAGGTCACATGGAATAAACTGCTCTGGTAGAACTTGCACTCTGCAACCTCTCACACCAACAAATAAGGTCACATGGAATAAGCTGCTCTGGTGGAACGCGTACCCTGCAACCACACACACCACAACCAAGGTCACATGGAGGAAGCTGCTCAGGTGGAACGCGAACCCTGCAACCACACACACCATAACGAAGGTCATATGGAGGAAACTGCTCTGGTGTAACGTGTACCCTGCAACCACACACACCACAACTAAGGTCTCCCGGAAGAAGCTGCTGTGTTGGAACGTGTATCCTGCAACCACACACAACACAACTAAGGTAATATGGAGGAAGCTTCTCTGGTGGAACTTGTACCCTACAACCACACACACCACAACCAAGGTCATATGGAAGAAACTGCTCTGGTAGAACATGTACCCTGCAACCACACACACCACAACCAAGGTCACATGGAGGAAACTGCTCTGGTAGAACATGTACCCTGCAACCACACACACCACAACCAAGGTCACATGGAGGAAACTGCTCTGGTGGAACATGTGCCTTATAACCACACACGCCACAACCGAGGTCATATGGAGGAAACTGCTGTGGTGGAATGTGTACCCTACAACCACACACAACACTACTGAGGTCATATGGAGGAAACTGCTTTGGTGGAACGTGTACCCTGCAACCACACACACTACACCCAAGGTCATATGGAGGAAACTGCTCTGGTGGAACGTGTACCCTACAACCACACACAACACTACTGAGGTCATATGGAGGAAACTGCTCTGGTGGAACGTGTTCCTTGCAACCACACACAACACTACTGAGGTCATATGGAGGAAACTGCTTTGGTGGAACGTGTACCCTGCAACCACACACACTACAACCAAGGTCATATGGAAGAAACTGCTCTGGGGAACATGTACCCTGCAACCACACACGCCACAACCAAGGTCACATGGAGTAAACTGCTTTGGTGGAACGCGTACCCTACAACCACACACACACACAATTAAGGTCATATGGAGGAAACTGCTTGGTAGAACGTGTACCCTGTAACCACACACGCCACAACCAAGGTCACATGGAGGAAACTGCTCTGGTGGAATGTGTACCCTACAACCACACACAACACATACTGAGGTCATATGGAGGAAACTGCTTTGGTGGAACATGTACCCTGCAACCACACACACTACAACCAAGGTCATATGGAAGAAACTGCTCTGGTGGAACATGTACCCTGCAACCACACACGCCACAACCAAGGTCACATGGAGGAAACTGCTTTGGTGGAACGCGTACCCTACAACCACACACACACATACTGAGGTCATATGGAGGAAACTGCTCTGGTGGAATGTGTACCCTACAACCACCACAACACTACTGAGGTCATATGGAGGAAACTGCTCTGGTGGAATGTGTACCCTACAACCACACACAAAACTACTGAGGTCATATGGAGGAAACTGCTTTGGTGGAACTGTACCCTGCAACCACATACACTACAACCAAGGTCATATGGAAGAAACTGCTCTGGCGAACATGTACCCTGCAACCACACACACCACAACCAAGGTCACATGGAGGAAACTGCTCTGGTGGAACATGTGCCTTATAACCACACACGCCACAACCGAGGTCATATGGAGGAAACTGCTCTGGTGGAATGTGTACCCTATAACCACACACAACACTACTGAGGTCACATGGAGGAAACTGCTCTGGTGGAATGTGTACCCTACAACCACACACGAAACTACTGAGGTCATATGGAGGAAACTGCTTTGGTGGAACGTGTACCCTGCAACCACAACACTACAACCAAGGTCATATGGAAGAAACTGCTCTGGTGGAACATGTACCCTGCAACCACACACGCCACAACCAAGGTCACATGGAGGAAACTGCTTTGGTGGAA
The DNA here is from genome assembly GCA_029891345.1 of Dryococelus australis. NCBI lineage: Eukaryota > Metazoa > Arthropoda > Insecta > Phasmatodea > Phasmatidae > Dryococelus > Dryococelus australis. Next base: position 3,020,265 of record CM057007.1, on the reverse strand, counting down.
CGCGTACCTACAACCACACACAACACTACTGAGGTCATATGGAGGAAACTGCTTTGGTGGAACGTGTACCCTGCAACCACACACACTACACCAAGGTCATATGGAGGAAACTGCTCTGGTGGAACGTGTACCCTACAACCACACACAACACTACTGAGGTCATATGGAGGAAACTGCTTTGGTGGAACGTGTACCCTGCAACCACACACACTACAACCAAGGTCATATGGAAGAAACTGCTCTGGCGGAACATGTACCCTGCAACCACACACGCCACAACCAAGGTCACATGGAGTAAACTGCTTTGGTGGAACGCGTACCCTACAACCACACACACCACAAATAAGGTCATATGGAGGAAACTGCTCTGGTAGAACGTGTACCCTGTAACCACACACGCCACAACCAAGGTCACATGGAGGAAACTGCTCTGGTGGAATGTGTACCCTACAACCACACACAACACTACTGAGGTCATATGGAGGAAACTGCTTTGGTGGAACATGTACCCTGCAACCACACACACTACAACCAAGGTCATATGGAAGAAACTGCTCTGGTGGAACATGTACCCTGCAACCACACACGCCACAACCAAGGTCACATGGAGGAAACTGCTTTGGTGGAACGCGTACCCTACAACCACACACAACACTACTGAGGTCATATGGAGGAAACTGCTCTGGTGGAATGTGTACCCTACAACCACACACAACACTACTGAGGTCATATGGAGGAAACTGCTCTGGTGGAATGTGTACCCTACAACCACACACAAAACTACTGAGGTCATATGGAGGAAACTGCTTTGGTGGAACGTGTACCCTGCAACCACATACACTACAACCAAGGTCATATGGAAGAAACTGCTCTGGCGGAACATGTACCCTGCAACCACACACACCACAACCAAGGTCACATGGAGGAAACTGCTCTGGTGGAACATGTGCCTTATAACCACACACGCCACAACCGAGGTCATATGGGGGAAACTGCTCTGGTGGAATGTGTACCCTATAACCACACACAACACTACTGAGGTCATATGGAGGAAACTGCTCTGGTGGAACGCGTACCCTAAAACCACACACATCACAACTAAGGTCATATGGAAGAAACTGCTCGGGTGGAAGATGTACCCTGCAACCACACACACCACAACCAAGGTTACATGGAGGAAACTGCTCTGGCGGAATGTGTACCCTACAACCACACACAACACTACTGAGGTCATATGGAGGAAACTGCTCTGGTGGAATGTGTACCCTACAACCACACACAACACTACTGAGGTCATATGGAGGAAACTGCTTTGGTGGAACGTGTACCCTGCAACCACACACACTACAACCAAGGTCATATGGAAGAAACTGCTCTGGCGGAACATGTACCCTGCAACCACACACGCCACAATCAAGGTCACATGGAGTAAACTGCTTTGGTGGAACGCGTACCCTACAACCACACACACCACAACTAAGGTCATATGGAGGAAACTGCTCTGGTAGAACGTGTACCCTGTAACCACACACGCCACAACCAAGGTCACATGGAGGAAACTGCTCTGGTGGAATGTGTACCCTACAACCACACACAACACTACTGAGGTCATATGGAGGAAACTGCTTTGGTGGAACATGTACCCTGCAACCACACACACTACAACCAAGGTCATATGGAAGAAACTGCTCTGGTGGAACATGTACCCTGCAATCACACACGCCACAACCAAGGTCACATGGAGGAAACTGCTTTGGTGGAACGCGTACCCTACAACCACACACAACACTACTGAGGTCATATGGAGGAAACTGCTCTGGTGGAATGTGTACCCTACAACCACACACAACACTACTGAGGTCATATGGAGGAAACTGCTCTGGTGGAATGTGTACCCTACAACCACACACAAAACTACTGAGGTCATATGGAGGAAACTGCTTTGGTGGAACGTGTACCCTGCAACCACATACACTACAACCAAGGTCATATGGAAGAAACTGCTCTGGCGGAACATGTACCCTGCAACCACACACACCACAACCAAGGTCACATGGAGGAAACTGCTCTGGTGGAACATGTGCCTTATAACCACACACGCCACAACCGAGGTCATATGGAGGAAACTGCTCTGGTGGAATGTGTACCCTATAACCACACACAACACTACTGAGGTCACATGGAGGAAACTGCTCTGGTGGAATGTGTACCCTACAACCACACACAAAACTACTGAGGTCATATGGAGGAAACTGCTTTGGTGGAACGTGTACCCTGCAACCACACACACTACAACCAAGGTCATATGGAAGAAACTGCTCTGGTGGAACATGTACCCTGCAACCACACACGCCACAACCAAGGTCACATGGAGGAAACTGCTTTGGTGGAACGCGTACCCTACAACCACACACAACACTACTGAGGTCATATGGAGGAAACTGCTTTGGTGGAACGTGTACCCTGCAACCACACACACTACACCCAAGGTCATATGGAGGAAACTGCTCTGGTGGAACGTGTACCCTACAACCACACACAACACTACTGAGGTCATATGGAGGAAACTGCTCTGGTGGAATGTGTACCCTACAACCACACACAAAACTACTGAGGTCATATGGAGGAAACTGCTCTGGTGGAACGTGTACCCTACAACTACCACAACACTACTGAGGTCATATGGAGGAAACTGCTCTGGTGGAATGTGTACCCTACAACCACACACAAAACTACTGAGGTCATATGGAGGAAACTGCTCTGGTGGAATGTGTACCCTACAACCACACACAAAACTACTGAGTCATATGGAAGAAACTGCTCTGGTGGAACATGTACCCTGCAACCACACACGCCACAACCAAGGTCACATGGAGGAAACTGCTTTGGTGGAACGCGTACCCTACAACCACACACAACACTACTGAGGTCATATGGAGGAAACTGCTCTGGTGGAATGTGTACCCTACAACCACACACAACACTACTGAGGTCATATGGAAGAAACTGCTCTGGTGGAACATGTACCCTGCAACCACACACGCCACAACCAAGGTCACATGGAGGAAACTGCTTTGGTGGAACGCGTACCCTGCAACCACACACGCCACAACTAAGGTCATATGGAGGAAACTGCTCTGGTGGAACGCGTACCCTAAAACCACACACACCACAATATATAGCGCCGCCTCACCTACACAAGATACGGAGCCACACTGGCACGTGCATAAATATTTTATGGCCAAGTGATAAGGGCGAAATTAGCGTAATTCCGAGCAGCTGAGTGGACCGCCATTTTCGAATTGCCACCATTGCTGTCAGACATCGGCGTCTGCAGACTCCGACGTTGAGAGACATGAGGCGACTACGACCTCTAGGCCGTCTCAGTGGAGTGGTCCTGCACAGGTATTCTGTAATTATTTTTCGCCTCATTTCGATCGAGATAGACTTTAATTTCTATAGAAATAAAAAATGCAATTCTGTTTTTGGTTTTGCTTTCGTTTCGATCGATTTTCGGCATCTCGAACGTGTTTTCATTTCGATTAAAAATGTTATTCGATTTCAACATGGCGGGGGTTTGAAAACTCGTATTTTATAAAGATTTAATAATTTCATTTTGTATTGTGCTGCATGTTCACAAATTTCTGTTAAGAGAATATATTTATGTATCTGGATATATATATATATATATATATATAATTTTATTTGAATGTTGCATACAGATTCGTTTCACAAAATAACCTGTAAAGTTTTTAAAAATCTAAATTCTGATTGGCGACTAGTTGCCAATATAATGCACTTTCATTTTCTCCAATGGCCATCCAATTGTGCAACATAGCCATCAGCGAAAGCGATTGAAATTTCTTGTACCATTTCGATAGGCATGAAACAAGTTACAGAATCGTTCCCTCACAAGTCGATCGAAATTAGCGTATTTTGATATACAGCAGTTTTAAAATGCTGTTTTTAGCGAAGTTGTAGTGCTTCGAATTAATATTTCTAGTGTGCGAAACGTCTTGAAAGTAACATTGCGTACTCGTCTGAAGTGTTTTCTTTTCGTAAATTAGCTCATTGGGCACACGTGGAATATTTTTTTGTAAAAAAACTACGTATTTTCCAACGCATTTCACATGATCCTAGGACTGCCTAGCAGCCGCCAAGTAGAGCCTGGGACTGCCTAGCAGCCGCCAAGTAGAGCCTGGGACTGCCTAGCAGCCGCCAAGTAGAGCCTGGGACTGCCTAGCAGTCGCCAAGTAGAGTCTAGAACTGCCTAGCAGCAGCAAGTAGAGTCTAGGATTGCCTACTACTCTCCAAGCTTGGCAGAACGCTTCCTTGAGAAGGCGAGGCACGTCATTTAACTACATTTAAAAATAGGCGTTCGTTTAGCGAGTATGGGCGTAGTTTTTTATTTTTTATTATTATTAAATGTTGCGCGACTTCTACCAACGCACTATGAGGAACTAAACCGTCCTAAGTTGTACCCGTAATGAAGTAATCTATAATTCTTTCTCTTAAAATGTTCATTTGAACTTTTCTAGTTTCGCTATCCAATAAACTGAATGTTTCCATTTCCGCATATGTAAGCGCAAAACTTTCACAAATATTGTTCAAACATTTTTGTGAAAAACTTGACGAAACAAAATAAGCAACATTTTCTCGCTAACTCGACCTCACGCCTTGTGCAGAAATTATCAGTTTTCGAGTCATAATTTCTGTTAGAGTAAGGCAAGATCTACAACGACCCGTCACGTCCGCACGTCCGTCCGTCATCAGTCCGTCCGTCATCCGTCCGCTAATCACGTGACCAACAGCCAATTAGAGATGGCCATTAATTCTATCCGTCCGTCCGTCAAAACCTCGGCAAGCTTTAACTTTCGACGGACGAACGGATGAAATTACAGCCTTCTAAACTTGAACGTTTTGTTACTCGTTCATCCCGAGTTCATTACAAGGTCGTGTAGCGTGTGCAGTGTTTTGTCACTCGTTCATCCCGAGCTCTTTACAAGGCCGTGAGCAGTGTTTTGTTACTCGTTCACCCCGAGTTCTTTACAAGGCCGTGTAGCGTGTGCAGTGTTTTGTTACTCGTTCATCCCGAGCTCTTTACAAGGCCGTGTAGCGTGTGCAGTGTTTTGTTACTCGTTCATCCCGAGTTCTTTACAAGGCCGTGTAGCGTGTGCAGTGTTTTGTTACTCGTTCATCCCGAGTTCTTTACAAGGTCGTGTAGCGTGTGCAGTGTTTCGTTACTCGTTCATCCCGAGCTCTTTACAAGGCCGTGTAGCGTGTGCAGTGTTTCGTTACTCGTTCATCCCGAGCTCTTTACAAGGCCGTGTAGCGTGTGCAGTGTTTTGTTACTCATTCATCCCGAGTTCTTTACAAGGTCGTGTAGCGTGTGCAGTGTTTTGTTACTCGTTCATCCCGAGCTCTTTACAAGGCCGTGTAGCGTGTGCAGTGTTTTGTTACTCGTTCATACCGAGCTCTTTACAAGGCCGTGTGCAGTGTTTTGTTACTCGTTCACCCCGAGTTCTTTACAAGGCCGTGTAGCGTGTGCAGTGTTTTGTTACTCGTTCATCACGAGCTCTTTACAAGGCCGTGTGCAGTGTTTTGTTACTCGTTCATCCCGAGTTCTTTACAAGGTCGTGTAGCGTGTGCAGTGTTTCGTTACTCGTTCATCCCGAGCTCTTTACAAGGCCGTGTGCAGTGTTTTGTTACTCGTTCACCCCGAGTTCTTTACAAGGCCGACTAGCGTGTGCAGTGTTTTGTTACTCGTTCATCCCGAGTTCTTTACAAGGCCGTGTAGCGTGTGCAGTGTTTTGTTACTCGTTCATCCCGAGCTCTTTACAAGGCCGTGTGCAGTGTTTTGTTACTTGTTCATCCCGAGCTGTTTACAAGGCCGTGTGCAGTGTTTTGTTACTCGTTCATCCCGAGCTCTTTACAAGGCCGTGTAGCGTGTGCAGTGTTTTGTTACTCGTTCATACCGAGCTCTTTACAAGGCCGTGTGCAGTGTTTTGTTACTCGTTCACCCCGAGTTCTTTACAAGGCCGACTAGCGTGTGCAGTGTTTTGTTACTCGTTCATCCCGAGTTCTTTACAAGGCCGTGTAGCGTGTGCAGTGTTTTGTTACTCGTTCATCCCGAGCTCTTTACAAGGCCGTGTGCAGTGTTTTGTTACTTGTTCATCCCGAGCTGTTTACAAGGCCGTGTGCAGTGTTTTGTTACTCGTTCATCCCGAGCTCTTTACAAGGCCGTGTAGAGTGTGCAGTGTTTCGTTACTCGTTCATCCCGAGGTCTTTACAAGGCCGTGTAGCGTGTGCAGTGTTTTGTTTTTGCTGTCTTTTGTTTTCACATGTTTGTTTATGTAACTGTAAAATGAAATTAAGTTACATTTTTCCTGAAGATTAATTTATAATTATGTTTGGAAACACGAGCTCCTTTTGTGCAATAGTAAAAATAATAAAATTATGCTTTATATGCGATTAAATTTTTTTTACACCGATTAATTTCTGTTACGTGTGTGTGTGGTTTTTTTGGTACTTAGAAACAAAATACCGCTAAAAAAAAATTTAACTTTTTTGGAGAATTTTTTCCTAATTGTCAACAGTCTTGTTTTCATTAGTTTGTAGCAATGACCTTTCGACGGACGTAAGAAGTTTCGTTGTAAATCGCTCGGCTTGGAGACGGACGAACGTATGACGGACGGACGAACGTATGACGGACGGGCGGATGATGGACGGACGCGACTGGTTGTTGTAAATCGTGCCTAGTTATTAAACATTTCTGACTGAGAAAAAAATTAGTATTTAATATTTAATACATGATATTTGGTAGTCGTAGAAAGGCACGAACACATACATAATTAAAATTATGTGTTGTGATTTTTGTGATAAAACTTTATTTTGATAGTTTGGATTTCATTATTGTACTGTGGAGTAAGGCAAATTGATAGAATACTGTAATGGCATTTTTTTTTAAGTTTAGATTTTATATTAAAAATATTTAGTGAGGAAAAATTGAAAGAATCCAGTACAATGGGTGACGCCAAGCCGTAACAATACCATAAACAAGTTTCCGATGCACATAACTGATTTAATTTAGTTCGCTGTGTTCACAGAGTAACAAACTAAGTTCCATATAACGCCTGCCTATAATTATGGATTTACTTATTCCCGGAATTATCAATCAACGATTTTCGCATGCAGGAAATCTGACGAAAGTTGTCGATGGACGACAGGATATTTCTGGGGTATTCCAGATCGCCCCACCATTGCATTCCATTCCTGATTATTTCCCATTTCATCGACCCATACACCAGGTCCCATGGGTAGAGTATCCGTAAGGGGCGGGAGCTTCGAATACCAAATCAATTAAGTGATTTATTCGCCAGAAGTTTCCAATACCGTATCAGCTGTGCACTATATCCACATGGAGCTTCAAATACTAAATCATCTAGTAGACAAACAGCCACCTTGAAACTCGAATTCCGCATTAGCTAGACAATACATCAAACATCGGCTTTGATTACCAGTTAAACTAGGTGATTATATATATATATATATATTGCGACGCCCCTATCCTAAGGACGTGGCAAAGGGGCATAACACAGCCCAAAATTTAAGCAAGAACAAAACTTTCTGTATGCAAACTTCAAAAGCGTGTAAACCTGCAAACTTGTACTGAAAGAAGGAAAAGTAAAATTTGACTTGGATTCATTTACTTTGTTCAAAATATATGGTAAACAGTGTTTACAATACCATCATAGAAAAATACAAAATATGTAAAATATATTTTGTACTACAATTCATTATCACAACACGTAGGCAAGCTTAACCTAAAAGGAATCTGACCAAAACTACCTTTCATAAATTCAGGTATATGCGCACACAATGCATTGCAACTTTGTTGTCTCTGGAAATTACAAATTACGTTATTGTTCCAAAATTACAACGAACAAAAAAACAGATATACATATGTGCCACGACATGTGGCTGAATTTAAGTATTCTCCAATTTAATGTGGACTAATTGTAAATTACTGAAAAGTCAACATTGACAGTCTTTAAAAGGTTTTTATAATGTCCCACATGGACAAAACTTATGATAATTATTTTTCATACAAGTACACATGAAACGTGGCTAATTTTAATAGCATCATCCTTTAACAGAGAGTATTTTGAAAATTACCAATGTCCAAAATCTATATGCACACCAGGCCGCGTTACAACTTTCAATCCTTTAAAAGTTGTTAAATACTGTCCCACATGGACAAAACTTATGATTTTGATTTTTTATACAAGTACACATGACACGTGGCTAATTTTAATGGCATCATACTAAAGTACAATTCTACATGCGCACCAGGGTACCTTGAAACTCAATTCTTTAGAAATACACAAGCCAACCCATAGGCAATGATACTTTGACAAATTTTACTACTGGCGTATAAATAGAAAACCTTAAAGATCATTTTCCTCTAAGTAACTTGACATTCATTTAGCACAAAGTCCATGATGGAGACAATGAACCATAAAATGGTCAAAACTGGACCCAATCTAAAACCACTTGGGTAAAACCTTTTATCCTTTGCATGATTATTTTCGGCAAATACTAAGAATTAACAATTATTAAAAATGCCGATTTATAGGCAATGCATAAATTTGCAAGACATTTGCGCCATGATCTAAAGCGCCTACAATTATCAAGTATATGTTATTTTTCCGGCCGGATGGGCCATGACTCTTATGTTAATTTCAACATTACTAATGCAAATACTTAGCTTCTCGTCAGAGACCCTAGGCTGTCCATGTCTGGTCTGCCGAGGCCTTCTCACGACTATTTATACAATAATTCTTACAATAACCCCTAGCGGGGTACTGCTAATCACATCACTTCACTTCACTTCACTTCACTTTACTTCACCAGCTCAGCTGAGTGGTATATCCACTAACTGCAGAAGTTTCGACTACTGGGCCAACTAGGTGGTATGCCCACCAGGGGCGGGAATTTAGACTATATGTTAGCTGGGTACCTACCAGAGACAATATTTCTTGACAATCAGATCATGATTACTTTATCAGAAAGAAGCAGGAGTTTTGAATACCAGGTGCTTGCTGGTATACATGCCAATGAGTGATTTTCTATTCCATAGGCTTGGTGATATATCTGCCAGGAACAAGAACGATTATTGGCCAATCCAGTGGTATATCCATCAGGGACGGGAGTTAAAAATTACTTTATCAGCTGGGTGGTTTATCAACAAGGACAGCATATGCGACTACTGCGTAATTTGGGTGGTGCTTCCATCAGGGGCATTAGGTTCGGTTACTGGGTCCGCTGTCAGTATATGTGCCAGGGGCAGGATTTTTTTTACAAATCTGATGGGTGGTATGTCAGACAGGGGCGGTATTTTAAAATACGAGGACAGCTAGGTGGTGTATTCACTAGGGGTAGGAGTTAAGACTTTCAGGTTATAGCATAATGGTATATTTGTCTGGTTGAGGATTATCGATCGCATGACTGCTGGGTGGAATATCCACCAGGGGCGGAAGTTTCTGTGGAACTGAACATTTAATTGGTTTCTGCTTGATACTTTCCCCATGTCTTCTGGTCATTTGAATGCAGAGAGTTCATCACGTGTAACAATGAATGATAATGGCGCGCTATGTTTAGCCGTGTGCGATTGTTCACGTGCGCCTCTAACAACAGCGAAGCGAATAAACAAAATAAATAATGCTTATCAATTTACTAAACACATTCAACATATTTTGTGGTCCAGCAATGTTTTGCAGCTCCGGGATATTTTTGAGGGACAGATTTCTTATTTTATGCTCCTTGCTGACAATATAATTACGAATAAAATTGATTACATAAATGCATATTTAAAAGGGTAGGAATTATAAATAGATTTTACTTATATGGTACATGGGCAATGTGTTCAAAGTGATAAAAAAAAACCAACAAAATATGGATGAATTTATTTTTTGCTATGCTGTATTATTTGAATTCTTTGCGCACCGCGACTAGCATGATCCGACTAAAAGTGGAAATAGAATACACCTATTTATTTGTTTTGGCGTTGCTATTTTGTCGGTCTGCTACTGATTGTTGCTAGCTGTTGTAAATTTTCGTGTTGGGGTTCCATCATGACCACAGAGGAATCGGTGCAGGCAAACATAGCTAAGCCTTTAAATGCCTTAAAACGTAAGGGTGTAGAGTTATCTTGGGGTGAGGACGAAAAACATGCTTTTTGCATGCTTCAGGAAAAATTTGCGACCCCTCCTGTTTTACAACTGGCTCTTCTCAACCTTTCGCGCTGCAGGTGGATGCCAGCTCAAAAGCTCTTGGTGCTGTTTTATGTCAGATAAATGGTGATGATCTGTTGCCTATTGCCTATGCTAGCAGTCTCCTGACGCCACCTGAGCAATGATTTTTGGCATAAGAAAAATATGTATTGGCCGCCCTGTTAGGGATGGAAAGGTTTGGCGATTACCTTGAAAGTGGAGAATTCGAACTGTTCACAAATAATCAGGCACTGAGTTAGTTTTTAAAAACAAACAAACCAGCTGGGATGTTAGCAAGGAGGTTGGTTCGCCTCACGTGTTTTAGGTTCACTGTACAGCATATAAAGGGATCAGATAATGGAGTGGCTGATGCCCTCTCTCACATGTTTGTTGCGGAGGAGTTTTATGTGGATACCCCTAATGTGGTAACAGAGGGAGAGGATCTTTCATTAAGAGATAGTCAAACCAATCTTGTAAAATCTGAAGAAGTCATTGTTCTTGCAGAAAATAAAGCTAGTAATGTTTTGATACAAACTGAGGAATTAATAGATGTTCTAGGTAGTAATACTAGTGATATTTCTGTAGAAAAGTGTAGTTTGGTATCCTTAGAGGATTAAACAAATACATTCTCAGTAAAAGAAGTTGGTCAGCGAACTCAGGTACTCCAAGAATTTCCACCGGCATCTTTAAAACTGCAGTATTATCAGAAAATAGACCCTGAGAGTATCAGCATCAAAGCTGATATTGATGCCGGGAAAGGAGGACACTATGATATTCATAAAGGTCTTATTGGGTTTGTGGATCATAAATTTCAAAAATTTAATTTATTTGTACCCAAGGCTTTGCATGGGTCCATTTTTCAGTATTTTCATAACTCCTATTTCGGCGGACATTTGGGACAAGACAAATCACTTTCGCGTATCCCGGAGATGTTCTTTTGGCCGGGACTTATGAAGGAAGTCGAACATCTAGTTAAAGAATGTGAGGATTGTCAAAGAGCCAAACCCCTTAATGCAAAAATAGTAAGTCCATACAGTGCTACGGTAGCAAAGTTTCCTTAGGAAAGGTTGTATTTAGATGTCTTCAATCCCTTGCCTCGCACGAAATCCTGTTTTACTTTAATCTTAGTGGCCGTCGATAGTTCCAGCAAATTTGTTTTCTTTTTCCCCCTCTGTTCAATGAAATCGGCCGAAATTTTCAAGATACTCAGTCAAAGACTTTTTCCTATCTTTGGGTCCCCGGTTCATATAGTAACCGATAATGTCACTTATTTTGTTTCGGTCGAAATGAAGAATTTAACATTTTCATGGGGAATAAAAATGATTCAGACTACTCCTTACTACCCAAAGGCGAATGTAGTAGAACGCTACAATCGTAATCTAAAAGCTGCGTTAAGAGCTTTCCAAGTAGGTTCCCATAAGAAGTGGGACTTTTTTCTTTACCAACTTTCTCTGGCCTTTAATAATGTAGTAAGTAGTTCCATCAAAAAGGTGCCCGCAGAAATTTTCTTTGGTAGGAGTCTGTTTCATCCCTTGATCAATGCTTGGGGATTGAATGGGTTTTGCTGGGAGGCTGTTGATAAAACGAATTTGGAGGAGGTTTGGGATGAGGCACCTCAAAACCTCAAAAGGTATCATAGTAAACTTGCTTCTAGGACCACGTATAATACTGGGTCTATTCAGTTGCGACCTGGGAATGTCTTTTTGGAGATGCATTACCTCAGTAATAAGGCTGCGCAGTGCAGTTATAAACTTGCCCTCAAATGTTATAGTCCATTTGTAATAAAACTGTTTATCTCCCCAGTTAGAGTATTAATTGAGGATGTGAATCATCCTGGTAGTTATAATAAAGCTCATGTGAGCCAGTTAAAATTGAGTACACCTCAATAAGGGATTGTCTGCACTTTTCACTGGAACAAAGTGTCTTTCGATAATGTTTAAGTTTAAGAGGGTATATTTGTGTAATGTAATGATATCTATCATCCTTTTCATCTTATGAGTTTTTAGTAATTTGGTAATTTTGTGTTATTTTGGATGGATTGGTTTTCATGTTGAAGACCCCGGGTTGTCCGTCGTGTCATTTCATGCTCATCTTCATTAGGGTACACTCCTCCATTTAGATTTAAGATGTATTCATGCTCACAATCATCCCAGTGCGGCTCATGCCCATATAGTTAGTAAGATATATTTTAAAAATGTATTTCCAGATCTGGATTTATATACTTGGGAGTAGGTATAATTTTGGTATTTTGATGTAATAGGGAATGCATAAATTTCCATTTATTTAACACTTTATAGGTGACCCCCAGGTTTGTCTTGGAAACGTATTTTTCAAATCCCTAAAGAACGAGGAGTTAGATAGGGATAGTGTTTCTGCATACTGGCATCATTTCTTTGGTTTGTCCATGTGGAACTGGTGATCTTGACTACAAGTACCGAATTGCGGATGTCTTTCTGGAAAAGATCTGGGTCTCCACCAAGCCTGACCAGTTTGGTGAATATTCGGGTCTCTCTTCTGGTTGAACCTCTGGACTCTTCTCCTTCGTGGGGGGAGGATTGAGACGGGTGTCTCAATTTACTACTAAATTCCTCCCTCCCCCCTCCCCGCCAACATAACGTACCTGTTAGACCAAGAAAACCTGCATGAAGACCGCAAGAAGATTTACCTTTTGTGAACTTCAAAACGTGCGTGAGAAAACATTTATGTATAATATCAACGAAAAAAACTCTTTACCTGAAATTATAATACTGGCCTATTTTTCATGTCCATCACCGACTCTGTGTAGAAACGTTTCTTGTTGACTGGAAAAAAACCACACGGCCTAGCACAGATAAAACACGTCCTTCTTGAATCGTAGACTGCCCGACTCTGGAAAACGAGAACTCTGTGGTGTTTCGCACAGGTGTCGCCGTGTGGCGCTACCATCACTAACGGTAGTTGGCAAGCACAATCATTCGTCACGTGACGCCATTTCCGCTATGTGGCATTTGTGTTTCAAACTTTAAAAACTGGTGAAACTTTCCACGGTTCCTGATTGGAGAAGCATTTTGCCGTACCCCGATAGGGGTTATTGTAAGTTTTCGTGTACAAATAGTCAGGAGACGACTTAGGCAGACCAGACATGGACAGCCTGGGGCCGCCGACTTAAGCATAGTATTTGAACAAGTTAATGTTATAATTAAATAGTCATGGCCCATCCGGCCTGAAAAATAAAATATACTTGATGTCATAATTGTAGGCGCCTTAGATCATTGCGAATGTTGCTATAAATTCATGCATTGCCTACAAATCGAATTTTTTTTAATTTCTGAATTTTTTGTATTTGCATGATTTCATTTATCAAATTATTTTCGACAAAGGAGAAAAGGTTTTACCTAAGTTGTTTTAGATTAGGTCTATGTCTGAACTTTTTATGGTTCATTTGTGTCCATTATGGACTTTATGCTAATATAATGTCAAGCTACTTAGGTGAAGATCGTTTATTAAGGTTTTCTATCTATACGCCAGTTAATTTTGTCAAAGTTTCATTGTCCACGTGGGACATATTAAATAGCTTTACAGAATTTGAAAGTTGCCATGTGCCCTGGCGCGCATATAGATATATTTGATATTAATAACTTTAAAAATAGTCCACGTTAAACTTCAGAATATTTAAATTCAGCCACGTCTCGTGGTAGATATGCATATTTGATTTTTCTATTGTAATTTGGGATACAATAATGTAATTCTTAAAGACATCAAAGTTGTCATGCGTCATGGTGCGCATATACCTGAATTTATGACTTTTAGCTTTGGCCAGATTTTTTTGAGCTTAAAGAAGTTGCCTACGTGTTGTGGTAGTAATATATGAAATTGTAGTGCAAAAATATTCTACATGTTGTTAGTAATTGTATGATGGAAATATGAGCAATGTTTGCCACACAGTAAAAATAATAATCCAAATGCAGTTTTTTTTCTTTTTCTTCTTTTTTTCCCCCAGTATTGTAGATTTGTTTGGGTTGCAGGGTTATTCTCCTTTGAAGTTTGAATTGAGAAAGGTTTCAAAATTCATAGTTGTTCTTGATTAAATTTTGGGCAGTGTTATGCCCCTTTGCAACGTCATTGGGATAAGGGCGTCGCAAGCTTTGTAACAACAGCAAAGAGATATTACATGACACGAAATCATGCAATTAAAAATACTTTTTAGGAAGAATAAATTATAATATCAATAATATAAACTATGAAGGAGTCAAAGGATATGCTATAAAGGCGACAATCTCAGCTACCAATTCATGAGTAATACAAAAGTTGTTTACACTAAATTTGTTGTGTCACAATATTATTTCGTATTGGTTACTCTCTTTCTTACATCGTACTCAAGAGTGTACATCTACCATTGGAAGGACTCTGTAAAGGACTTAACTCAAGTCAATAAAGAGATAGTTGGGGTGTCCAACATCAAGACGAACATGACAAGAATGGACTTTACTCACCGCCGATGAGGAGGTAGCAGAGGCCGTTGAGGAGGAGTCCGATGGCTCCCAGCGTCATGACTAGGATAGGCTGGTGCATCTGGTGCTGGTGTCCGATATGAACGAGAGTCTGGAGCGCCTCGACGACAACAGAGAAGCAGAGTGAGGCAAGCACCACGCCACCAGACAGCATCATGACGACGTCGATCCGTGCCCAGCCGAACGTGTTCTTGAGCCGGCGCTCGGACGAGCACGGCTGATGATCAAGGTGTGCATGCTGTGAATGTTCCAACAACTGTGCGGTGCATGTGCTCGCTCTACCTACATGCGTGCTTGGGTGAGTGAGCGGTCGTGTGTCAACGTCACACCAACTGCTTCGTCTAGGTTTGCTCAGCACTTTCCTAGATAAACCTTTGTAAATTAACTTCTTGCCGGTAACACTACGTATGTGGCTGTAATCAAGACCTATGTAGGTTAGTGGGACTTGCTCTCTGAGAGCCGAAAACAGTGATTCTTTCTTAGAAAAATTATATATTAACAGTGAACGAAGTGCGTTGAAATTACTGAAAAGGACGTAAGTGGAAGTGAATATATAGTAATATAAGGCACTGTAATCTACGATTGCTTAGGATGCTGAGATTAAGAAGGGACACTTAAAAATTTTTGTTTGAACATGTGGCAGCTCTGAAATAAAACTATGTGGTTTCGTAAAGTTAGTTTCTGTCAGCAATGTATAGGATATATTGTTTCATTTTACCTATAGTTGTGACTACTGCATATGTGAAAATAATGTACTATTTGACTCGGAGGGTGTGAAAATATGTAAAGTTGATAGTATTTTAGTCTGACCTAACATAATCGAAAATTAATTACCTCCAAACACAAAAACACTTGGAAAGAGGTTGATATTCCAACTTGTTAAGGAAAGACGTGGTTAGAGCTCTAAACATTCACTGTGGCCATCAGAGTTAGATTCCCGATAGGGTCTTGTTTAGGTAGCATGGCAAATACTGCCTTATGCCAGTGGTATCTCTCGGGGTACTTATATTATCCCCATAATTGCATTCTATTCGTTTGATCGCCGCCCCATCCTAGGGCTTAATTCCGTGCCACCCGTCTCGACAGCACGTCGCTCGCCTGTGACTGATGTAATAACAGAAATATTTTCATTGTATTAAAATATTTACTCGATCGACACGTGGAAATGTTAGTCCTTCCTATATGTAGAACGCAACATAAAGGAAACAAATAATAAACCAAGCAAGGTTTTGATCATTTATTTAGTAAACATGAACTTGTGAAACTATTCCAGTTTGCTATCGTTTAAATCAAAATATGGTTATATTCTCCAGAAACACACACACATATATATAATATGTGTGTGTGTGTGTGCGCATATATATGTGTGTGCATATATATATATATATATATATATATATATATATATATATATATATATATATATATATGTGTGTGTGTGTGTGTGTGTGTGTGTGTGTGTGTGTGTGTGTGTGTGTGAGTGAGTGAGTGAGTGAGTGAGTGAGTGTGTGAGTGAGTGTGTGTTGGTTAACCGTACTCCAGGACTAAAATTTCAGAACTGCGCCTTTTTGAAATTTAATTGATTTTTAAATATATTTACGTATGATCATATCTTTCTATGCAGCAGAAGATTGAAATACCTGGTGTTAATTTTATTACTAGGGACCGAATGTTTTGTTGCTGAGCTGATAATTCTACAGGTGTTCAGTATTTTTTGTGCAACCAAGATTTATTCAGATTTCTATTAATTGATTAATGAATTCTCGTCATTATACATAAGTATTATTATATCTCTACTCTTTTTGTGGGTTAGGAATAATCAAAATCTCAATATCATTTTACTTTTCTCGCAACTAATTTGATGAGTGTCCTACCATATCTTATTCATCCACTTTCACGTTCTTCTTTTCAGTGACCCTTAAAATTTATTGTGTAAGCATGGTCATTGTGGATTGATTATTTTCCACTAAAAGCCCAATTATGAAGTAAGGTGTACTTCACACAAAAGGCTCTGAAGCTACCGTTCTATTTTCATACT
Source organism: Dryococelus australis (assembly GCA_029891345.1). Taxonomy (NCBI): domain Eukaryota; kingdom Metazoa; phylum Arthropoda; class Insecta; order Phasmatodea; family Phasmatidae; genus Dryococelus; species Dryococelus australis. The sequence continues at coordinate 3,003,466 of CM057007.1, read as the reverse complement.
GAACACAACGCCTTTGGTTTCCAAGGGAGTTGGACAGTCGCTGAAGCGACAGAGTTCTTTGTGAATTACCGCATAATGAAACTGTTTTCGTTATTTTTACATATGGATCTTCAAATAATGCATGTTGTTTCCTGCCACAAACAATGAACATCATAACTTGCATTTTTGTATAATGGTGGGAACTATACTTCCTGCGAGGTATACAACCAGCAGAGCTCTGGTAGTAACAGTTGCGTATTGATAGGCGCTGTCTCGTGTATTTTTGACACATGCATGCAATTATGGTGACTGTCAGTATTTCCTAGCACAATAATGCGATTACATGTTAAAAACATTCCGTAGTATGTGTTTTCCTTTCCCGAGCTCACGCGGCTGTCACGTTTAGCATAGGGTGCTTATGACTGCCCTAGGTAATGCGAAATTGTTTGGAATATAATTATTACTTTTCCTATATATACATATATCTTACTCTAATCGGTACACAACAAAATATACTAAATTCAGCAGCCACCAATTTACAGACCACGCTTTTAAATAACCAATTTAAAAATGGCCTGCTTTCCCACCTTCTCTTCAGACTTATTGTAAGCATTCTTTTCAGAAAATCCCAGTTAGATTAAATGCAGATAAACTGCAAGGAGTTATTTTCCAAAGGTTGATCTCAAATGTGCTCAGCAAATCACGTACACTCTGCATAATATAAGGTTTTCTAAATAAGCGATTACTGTCAATCTACGTCTAGATTAAAAAAGTAAGCTTGTTATTCATTAGAAAATTTTAAGCAGTGTTAAGTTAAACCAGAAGTAAAGATTCATTACGAACTAACTGTAGCAAGCAGTTCAAGTAAACTACTGCTAACTAACTGAGATAAAAGTTATAAAAAGAAAGACAAGTACTATTATATACGTATTTAGATCTAAAACTAAAGGATGTGTGCTACCCATCAATTCGCAATGTTTTACACTGTGAAAATAAACTACGAAAATTCAATATGAAATTCAAAGCAGGACAAAATCCGGATGAAACGCATGAGTAGGGAAAGCAAGTCAGTTCTGAGCCACCTTCTTCCGCTCCATTTCAATATCTTGACCACTAACTTCCGCCTCTCCCCTCACCATCATATTCCTCATTCTGCCCCTTCTTTGAAATACCGGAAATAATACTTTGTATTTAAATAAGGATGCTCTTTAGATTGAGGTGTAAGAAAAATTTTAGTAAGGGCAGCAATTTTCTAAAGACCGAACGACACGGAAATAATTACTTCGCTATAAGCAGTTGTACATCAACAAAATACCACTACAAATGACGAAAAACCTGTATTTACATTACCCAGTAAGACATAACATAACCCCACAAATCGTATCTTAGAATGCAGTTGAAGAATAGTGATATTTCTGATGTCAAAACAGGTCGGTAGTATAGACACTCCGCGTATTTTGAAAGTCTCGCGTAGTCCCCTGCATATATCCTGATTAACGATAGTTGACAGAAGCGACTGATAACGAGTAAGACACGAGTAAAGCGAAAGGGCAACATTTTACATAGGAAACTTGCAACTACCGAGATGTTGTCAGAATGCTAGCTAACAAGAAGATATTTATAGGGATACATCGTATATGAGATGTGTCTATGGAAGTAGTAACTACATTTTACATAGGAAGCTTGCAACTACCGAGATGTTGCCAGAATGCTAGCTAACAAGAAGATATTTATAGGGATACATCGTATATGAGATGTGTCTATGGAAGTAGTAACTACATTTTACATAGGAAACTTGCAACTACCGAGATGTTGCCAGAATGCTAGCTAACAAGAAGATATTTATAGGGATACATCGTATATGAGATGTGTCTATGGAAGTAGTAACTACATTTTGTTTTGTCATTTGTGATTGGATCACCAAGCGAGATGGCGCAGCATTAAAAAAACAGGACTTGAATTATGCAATACCCGGGTTCGATTCCCGGTCTCGCTAGCCTGATTATGGCTTTATAAGTTTTTGCGAAATCACGATAGGTGTATATTGTATTGATTCCTTGAAACAAGCCATGTCGTATTCATTCCCCAATCATTATTTTCTGATATGGCCCAGTGGCCCTATCATCGGTGAAATATTACGCTTTATAGCCATTCTGAAATTACTTTACATATTTATATTAATTATTGCAAGTGTAGGTGCTTCCTATAAATGTTTTCCACCTCTTTCTACGAGATAAGAAAGTCAAATAGTAATCCTAATCGCTTTCCTGCGACATTTTTCACAACCAAAGCATTCTTCCCACATATTTTTATCGTGGATCATGGAAGCCAGCGAGTGATAGCTGGAAGGTTTTAAGTGGGAGGTTTGGGTATGAGACGGATGATTTCATTTATCACACCTTCTCATGTGATATCAGGAGGGGCAGAGGGGAAACAAAATTGCCTCCGGCCGAATAGAATGTAGGAGTAGGTGCCCCAGAACTAGCTAACATTCTCTACTACAGCGTTTTCATAAATACAACACTACAGTTCAGTAACTGACTAGTTTTCAATGACATAACAACAAATTGAACAAATTTTTTTTATCTGTTATAACCATGAATAGAAACCCAAAAATTTCACGCAATAATTTGGCAAATGCTACACTTCATAATCTTTGCATTTTCGAACCACAATTGATAGTTCATTGACTTATGCTCCAGTTTTACACCCCCCCCCCCTTTTTCCCCAGGCCTAGGTAGCACGGGATCAGCTAATTTTATTTTAATTTTTGCAGATGAGTTGTTGGCTCAAATACATCTTACAACTGCGATCCAATTTATATTTACATAACATATTATATTCATGTATATTTAAAGTTTACCTTGTCTTCCAATTAATTCGCGAAGTTTTCGGGTATCTAACAGTGAAAATTAACTACTTGCTCTTATAAGATAAAAAAAATTTAACTATATATATAAAATACATAATATATATTATATATTATATAAATAATTTTTCTGCTGTGATATAACAAATGTGTTCAAAAAGTTAATTATTTCACACCTCTCTACTTCAGTAAGATGGCCTACAAAATAATTATTAAATTCTGTCGGGATTGAAAAAACAACCCCAGGGAATCGAAGCAAGACTAAAAACCTACCTACACATAACAGAATTGCCTTTTCCGAGATTTAAACCCAGATGCAGTCATTTGCACGACCATACACACTACGGACTCGGGGTCCATGTTAAAACACACATTAAGTAAATATGTTTAAAATTTTTATTGCTCTATTTGGCTGGAATACATCTTTTTCACTACGAAATTAGTGGTCTGGAACACATAATTTACAGCTGCAATTTACTGTTATAAAAGTACATCCAGTATCCACCACAATTAAATCTGCAGCTTTATTAAACACATGTATGACTGTCCAGTAATATGTACTTTATTTAAAAAGATAGTCTTTCGTATAAATTATTATCACGAATCATCAAACTTATACTAAAAATTAAGAAAGTGAAATACATGCAATATATGCAATACATGCGTATCAATAAAGTAGTTCTCTCTACAAACTTTTAACAACCATGCCGCTATTACACTTCACACCCCAAATACATTACAGACGTTTTTATCATTTAATACAAAAGTGTTCCTTTTATTGTATGTCAAGCGTTTTTGTGAAAATGCAAGCGAATTGTCATGCAAAGCAGTCAGCGTAGATGAGAATATGACTAACATTTACTCCTCTTCTGTTCTAATTTATTTTCTTGCAAATATTTAATGCCACAATGAAGCTCCATTCCATGACTTTATGTCCCATGCGTCATGTATACGTTGTTCTACATTTTTCCTTTCTACGAAGAAGTTAAAACAAACACTTAGGGCCTACTAAACATGTTCTAAAATTGTTGTAATGATCAAAATCTCTTATATTGGTATACTTGTGTCGGTTTTCGCCTACATTCCGAAGGAAACAAATACTCATGAGATCACTTTCCTGTCTGTGTTGCTGCGTATCTAGGTGTGTGTCACCCTTCAATTTTTTAATGCGTGAACCTAATTTCACCAGACTCTATACACATACACATACTAAGTAAGGACACTTTACTTTTATATTTTTCGGCCACGCCGGGCACTTAATTTCAAAATGGCGGCCATTTTAACATTTAGGGCGATATATCATATCTCGGAACCCATTCAACCGATTTTAACCAAATTGTGTACACGCACAGTGCAAGTTGAAAGCATTACATTCGGAGGTGAATACTGTTGTTCGTCAGCCATTTTAGAAGATAGCGTCACATGAAAAAGTTAAGTTTTTGCGTTATATCTTGTAAACTGCTCAACTTATTTTCGCCCAATTTGGCACGTAGGTAATGATTTAAATGAGATCAGACAATTATTTAAAAAATGGAGGCCATACAAACATTTTCATATGTTTGGCATATCGATTTAAAAATGTAACAATTTCAATCAAATTTTTCATGATAACATTATCCATTACAAACATCGTGTACAGAACCTTATTTTAGAAACTTTTGTATGATAGCCCCATTTAAGAAAATAAGGTTTTTATGCCATATGTCGGAGACCAATCAACCGATTTCCATCAAATTTTTCGCACAAGTAGCGTTAAGAGGCCATGTTAACTTATGTATTTTATTGGCTCGGACACTTATTTTCAAACTGATGGCAGAGTAAATATTTCAAGTTAGTGAACCCTATCATTCAAAACGTTTTGCAAGCTAGCTTAATTTTACGATTTTTTCTGAAATAGAATCCTGGGTAAGTCACTCGTGTATTTTAATTGTCTTGGTACTGTTTCACATGTTTAATCTCTAATAATATTGCTCTCAATGAGACGCTAACGCCTACCTACCATCTAAGCTTTTAAGAACTTCACTAAAATGTATTTGTACCCAAGTAGAGGAAAGTGGACTCGTTAGTCTCAGTGACTTATTGTGTAACTCGCGATATCTGACTAGATTCCTTCCGTGTAATTAATTGTACAGCCGACCTCCCGTGGCGCAGTCGGTTGGTGCGCCACCGATCTGGGGTGCGGGAGGCTCTGGGTTCGAATCCCGGGTAAGACGTGGGTGTTAATATAAGTTAGGTTATAAGTTAGTCTCTGAGTCGTCTCCTGCTAAGCTTTCAAGCATAGAGACCAGGGGACCTTAAAAAGCCCTTCACAATACCAATTAAATGTAATGTTAAAAGAAATGCGTAATTTGATGAAAAAAAACGTGGTAGAAAATTCCCGAGAACTCTTCGTAAAACTACGGATACGTCGCTTTATCAAGAACAGACGTTCCGTAAATTTCAGAGAATTATCAGTGAATTCAAGTAACCTATATGTAAATGTGTTAGTCATTTATTTCTGCAGTTATAGTAAAAAAAAACGAATTAAAAAAATTAATATTTCATTTTCAAGTGTTTCACCGTGTAAAAATAACTTTTAAAAACTTAAAATATTTTTTTGGTGCGTGTTTTGGAAACGAACAGAGTACAGAACATGACCCATTACGCAAGTGCATTACCGGCGCTGTATTCTCATTCATGACTATCACGTGGGGCTTATATCTGTAAAACAACTTGAAGGTTCGTATAAGTACTTAGAATTTCCAAGTGGTCAGTTTCGTAGACGAACATCCGTATAACGAACATGGTATGCTCCACCACACACTACCTGTCGTTATAGAGTGTGCGAGGTGCGGTGTGTCAAGCGCATCATCACTGGTAACCTTAGAAGTGCGTGGTGATTTACAAAGAAGAGGTGGTTGCGCGTGTCACGATAAGCGTATCGGGACTCACGCCGCTTGTGTCCCTGGAGATCGAATGTATTGTATTATCGTTTCAAGAATGTTCTGGTCATCGCCCTCGCCATTTCTGTACTACTCGAGGTGCGGGGAACCTTCTAGGCTGGGCGAGCGGGTCTATATAAGTGCGGCGGGACTCCGAATTGACGGTCTGGTCTAGAGCCTTTTACAGCCCTAGGCGCTAAATGTATTGAGCCAGTGGGAGCCAAGTCCTTGTAGATCGGTATAGTGGAGAGAGAGAGACTGACAGGCGGGACAATTGAACTGGAACCGTGAGTGAAAGGCATTTGGAATTGTGGTAATAGACAGACTGAATGTGTGTAAATAATAATTGATGATTAAGTGTCTAAAATCAATATAAATACAGTAATGAGGACTTTAACTATAATTGAGATTGACATTAAATGTTTCGCACGCTCAGAATAGTAAGTGTTAGTAGCAGATATGCGTAGTTTAATGTGAAAATTATATTTGTATGTATATTTATATCATTGTAAAAAAAAGTATTTATTATATTTGTATTAGGACCTCCATCCCTCACGATCTGTGATACGTCCCTGGCGATTTCTAACTCTGTATATACACAGAGTAATCGTGAACTTCAGGTACAAATGCTGTGAGGTGGTGTCCTATGTGAAATGATACAGGAACTTCATCTCCTTTCACCCCGGCACGGGTAAGAATGTAGGCTACTGGTGTCGCAGGGAACTCTTGACGATAATTATTTCCCTTTTTCCCGCGACTTTGCTTGTGTTGGTAATATGATCGCTTACGCCTCGGAATCAATGGGTGTTTTACTTGGTGCGTACGGCTCCCGTCTACTTGGAACTGTTTCTCGCGTTGGAGGCCGAGAAGCACGCAAACGATAAGGGTGACATTACCAGACTCATAAAGTGCACCATCGCCGCTACGCACAGGCATGCAGTGTCATGATGCGCGTAGCTATGGTTGAGCGTTCTGAAATGCATGTTTCCAATGTGCGAGGTGTCTTGATACAAATCCATAGGCATATTCTGAAGTGTGTGTTCGTCTCATTGATCAGCACACTGAGCGCACATTTAACAGTTTCGTAAAAAAGAAACATTTTCAAACTGTTTGCAAGTCAATTCAATCTCACAGCAGGCGGGCCCTTTACTGTGGAAGTCTATAGTTTTTAACAAATTTACTGACTGTCTCAAGGCCAAATGTAATTCACATGTAAGGAGCCTCCTTCATTTGCAACTGGCTTTCTATTGAGTTCAGTTTCGAGCATATATATATAATATATATATATGTTCCATTAAGAATTTCCTCATGGCTGGGCGTTGTTACCGAAAGAGTAAAGAGTGGGTTTCCGATTAAACAATATTCCTCAAGAATTGTGCAATAACTGCAGTTCTCACAAATAAAACTTCGTCTTGCAGATTTACGATTAAAAACTCGCATGGCAATACTTAAATCTAACTAATGGAAACTAGTATCAAGCCTGTCTTGTTGGGTTGAAAACTATTCCTATCATAATGTCTATAACACAATCATGTATAAAAACCTCATTCTTCAGAGTACATATTTTCTGGCATAGATACTAATTATTGTGAACTCAATTAACAATGAGAGTCATAAACATGCATGTAACATGATTTTGTAATAATGTTGATACTTACATCACTGTATATGAAAATATGCCACCAACAACACCGACTCCATGTTCTGATTGGTCACCGTCACATAAATTTCACTTAAAATATAAAATATAACGATTTTTTAAATGCTTCAGTAAAATCAACCAAGTACACGACCTGTTAATTAATGTTTTGGACCAACACGTGAAACAAAAACTTACTCGGTTCTTCTGTCCACATGGTAATTCTACAGTTAATGTTAACTTCTCAACTGTGAACACAGATACAGATGTGAGGAGTAAATACGAGATCGGACACAAGGAGTAAAGAACGCAAAGAACACACACACACACACACTCGAAACCCGATATGTTTGCAAAGAGTTCCAAAAAATCCTTATCATAGGACATGGAGAAGTTTATGTGGAAGTATATACATGAGAAGTGAATAAGAGAAGGGATCCAGTCAAGAAAGGTCACCCAAACAGCGTGCAAGGAATTCCTTACCACAGGACATGGGGAAGTAGATGTGCAAGGTCCATCTGCAGAAGGACACGCTGCCACTTGAGCATCGCGGTTCTCGAGCTGGCACGGGGCAGAGCTGTGTGCGCTGCGCTGCTCCAAGCAAACAAACACCACCTTACCCTCCACAAATATATGTGCCCTCTCTCCTGCGTCTCACCACACACTGCACATAACACATGCACCTGGGTTATCCAGAGTGTATCTAGACTCACAGTCCAGGCTGCTACATCGACAAGATTATTTTTCAGGGGCAGAAATTTCACCGTACAACACGAAATCGAGAAGAGTAAAATAAAGATTCATAAAACCAAATACTTGACTAACATCGCGTTCAAAATAATAATATTGCAGTAATGTTTCCCTGAAATTTCTGCACGGCATTTACAGGTTCTTTACATAGCACACACGACATACCGTGCTATAGCAGAAGCTTCAGCTATCGCGTGTTTGCTGTTTACTGCTGCGGTCTGGCCCTCCTAACTGAAATAGAAAAACCGAATCCTTACCGAAGATACTCGAAGTCAAGGTTCTGCAGCCTTACAACTTCTGCTTTTCAACTATTTAGAGTATATTTAAAGTAAGTATATTCTATGTTCGCATAGCATAACTGTGCAATAAACAATCATTTGGTTTATTTCTTTAGATATTGTGTAAACACATGTTTAGTTTGCATATTTTAATTTTGATGGTGGTTTCACAGTCTTCTTTGTATAAGAGCCCTTCACGTCTGTTTATTCGGGTCAGGTGTATTTTAATGCGTATACGCATAAAACTGATTGCAGTGTTTCACCTTCAACGTTACAGTTTGTATTCGTTTCACTGTATTTGTGATATTAAATATCTGTGAATAACTGGCAAATAAGTGAAATTGCCCATATAACATAGGTCACTCAATATATCAAATTGGTTATGTATCTCCATGTTTATAGTACATTCAAAATGTACAGTGGTCGCTTGTTAAAAGTAAATGTTAGCTTTATACATTCCTCGGCAACGTGTGGTACAATTTTCTAGTATTAATTTGGAATGTTACACAAATAATCTTGGAAACTAGTTTCCGAAGATTGTTTTTTTTTTAATACGCGTGTTTTTACAGTGTACTCGCTGGCACAGAGGCAAGTGTCGGAACCCAAATAATTAATAATTTTATAATTGTACCAAGCATTGTTCAACTCATATGCATTGTATGTGACATTTTCCTAGGAGAAAAAAAAGTACAGTATATATTTTTTTGAAAAATATGTCAAATACAAAATTCTTATATTTCTTGTAGCGGTAATAACAAATCCATAACTTAGTTGTACAGATGGAAACATTTACAAAGTAAACTAATCTCATGGGCTATCGTGGGACTTATAAGTAATCACCAACTAACAAGCCATGTATATGAAAAAAAAGTTAAATATAATAAACATTTTGCGTATTTTTGAGATTTCTTTTTAAACAAATGTATGGATAGCAGTGTAAATAGATGTGTGAATCAACTAAAAATGAAATTGAGTGCCTTCATTTTTATTAGGACCTCAATCCCCCACGAACTCGAACTCTGGCTTCTTGTAACATAACATTTAATCAGGATATGCATGAACTCGAACAAATAGTTAACGTATGTACGGTATGCTGGGAAGAAAAATCTCTGCCTGTTTGGCAAAACAAGTACGTGGTAGCTGAGCTGTATGTTATAATAAGGCATATTGTAAGTGATTCTGGCATAAATAATTACTTCTAAAGACGGATCAATCGGGGTGTATCCGTACCAAAACATGGCCGTAGGTTGCACGCCCAATATGTATGTTTGCGTTAAAATAACTAAAGTGGGTACTTGGTTTATTTTGTCTTAAATCTGTATGTCTAGAAGATATCTTTCATTTCGCACCAAAGTCACACGCTAGCACATCGGTCAGCGAAATACCCCCCCCCCTTTCTCTCTCTCTCTCTCTCTCTCCTCTCTCTTCTCTCTCTCTACTCTCTCTCTCTCTCTCTCTCTCTTGCCTCAAACCATGGTCCTCTCACATCGTGTTCACGAAGTGTCGGACTGGATCACTCCGTTACGTCACTTCGCCGTTTCCGTCCAGGTATGGGCCGCGGTGGTGTAGTGGTTACAATACACTCCTCTCACCTAGACGAACTGGCCTCGATTCTCGGCGGGGTCGCTCCCGTACTTTCGCAAGTGGGAAGCGTACCGGTGGCGGGTTTTCTCGGGATTTTCCCGTTCCCTCACCCTTTCATTCCGCTACTGCTCCATACTCATCGCACTTCACCCTCATCGGCTCTCAAGACCTCGCTGTTAAGAGCCGCCTGAATCTCTCTCCATTGTCACCACACCGTCCTGGTACCCCGCCATGTATTGCTATTCTTTTAAGGGGGCCGCCTGGTTGAAGGAATTTTGCATGTCTGAGGCCTAAAAGCGCGGGAGCGCTAGGGCGACCGAGACATGCACATCAACTCTTTTGTCGCCTCTACGCGCAGAGCACTGAACTGGCGTGCAGTCTTGCCCTTGCCGTCGATAACGCGTCTCTATGAGTCTTTCAGCGGAGACCCTGCCATTTTATGAAGCAATATAAATAAACGGTTGATGCACGTCCCTATTCCTTATTTAGTATTTTGTACCGGAATGTTAATACCTAAAAATGACCGTGAAATCCCCCCCCCCCCCTTTTTGAGCCATTTTCACTATCGCAAAAATATGCTTCAGAGAGAAATAGAGGAACTGAAAATCATATATAGATGCGTAACGTTTCTTAGATGCTATTTGTAAGCGAGCCTCGCTCAGGCACGTTGGAAGGTTGTTTTCTGCTGGAGCTCTGCACACCGTCCGGCGGCCTAGCCAGGCGCCCGACCACCATAAAGACGCACTCACATCAAAAACATCTGACGTAGCATAAGTGCCAAGTTCTTATGTTCTGCAAGGAAAGTCTGTTAAGTATGAGCGTTGCGGGGCGTCGCACTATCAAAACACTTCTTAGTGTTTCGAAAATACTTTCTGGTAATTCTGTAGGAATGATAATATTAGCATAGCATATTTGTTACGAAATAACAACACACGGCAAAATGTGAATTTCATGAATTAATGGATTTAATGTTTGGTTCGGAAAGTACTGAGTGACAGTCATAGTAAAAATAATACAGTTTGATGTGCGTACTCAGTTAAACACAATAACTAAGTCCTTAAGGCTAGTAAGTGGCATACGCGGAAGATACTACACACAAAACAGTATACTTCTGATAGAAATTCGGAATGTATATTACAAGACCCTATTTGCAAATTTCTTCAAATGTAAACTGTAGTTTATTGAGGGAATTAAATAATTGATAACTGCAAACTTTTTCGTAGTGGACTAACGCAGTTAAGAAACTCACTTTAAATTTATGTCAAATAAATTAGCTTAGTTTCATAGCCTGTTGCTAAATGCCAGTATGATAATCGAGAAGGCCGAAATTTATGTTGGTACAAACATAAAACAACGGTTACTCTTGGGTTCTGAGACAGCAATCAGAACCATCAAAGGTCGAGAATAATTTGGGGAGGGGAAATAGTTTCTGTCGGTTCAAAAATTTCAGACAAAAACCAAAACCAATTTCTGCACGCACATACTGGCCTGTACTTGCAACGCTTAGTTTGCATCTTATACGTAACGTCATTTGTTTTGATTGCATTAAAACACAAATGCTACGTCTAGTTGAAAATTCCGTTTATTTTTATATACCCAATGGCATCGTCCAGCACGATTTCCATATGAGAAAATGTGGTAGTGAAACGGCCGAGGATTGATCCCGGTTCGCCTTGGTGAGATCGCGGCGAGCACGCTAACCGCTCAGCCATCACGGTTCCTAATGCGTCTTAGGGTTTACCGATCATATTACGGACGTCTAGCGTAGAATATATTGTTACACACAGCCGCTGCGCCCATTCCCTAGCGCTACTTCCCGGACTGCGAAGCGCAGTGCTTAAAGAGCATCACCGATAACTGAAGAACAGCAGGCAAAGTTACAAACAGGTAGCGGCGGATGGTTGACGCGTGCCACGATAAGGCTATCGCGCCACCGTTGCCATTCTTGGGTTGTATGTCTTGTGTAGTCGGAGCGCCGATTTTCTGATCATGGCTCCTACCTCTCCCCTCACCCATCCTGGGGGTGCGAAGAACCTTCTGGTCCAGGCCAACTGAGCTACATGAGCCGCGGCGTGTGTGTGTAGAGAGTCTGGAGTCTTGTAGCGCTAGTTGTGTGGCGCCACCGGAACGACTGACTACAACAGCGACCAGAGCGTCTAGTCGGCCAGCATCAGGAGTAGAGAGAGACTGACAGACTGGACAGTGGGGAAGTGATGAGTGAGTGGCAGACATTTAGAATAATGCTAATGTATGGGAATGAGCATTTTGAAAAATCTGTATAAATAATAACAGAGGATAAACTGATTAGCTAGTATAAAAAGTGATGACAATAATTATTATAGACAGCGACATTAAATATTTCCCTAACTGGTAAGGCACTTTAATGTTGTTAATGCTTGTATTTTTATATTATTAGTGCTTTAATTTTACCCCTTATATTCCCACAACAATGCAAAACCTCTAGTGTTGCAAATTAGAGATTTTCTGATACGTGCTGTACTTAAACTGGCAAAGAACTTGTTTTGTTGTCAAAAACAATAAACTGTAGTTTTATGCTTGGCGATGAGTGATGTAAGCAAGTCATAAAGTAGCGCACTAGTGTTAAGAATCGGTACCTCATAGGGAGGATCCCTAGGCACAGAGCCTCCGAGAGTACAGAACCAGTCAAATATAAGTTCCCTGTGCAACATGTTGACCATTTGTGTACAATGGACATGAAGTTGTTAAATAAGACCCCCATCCTTCACGGACTTATGTTTGCCAGTGGCGACTTGTAAACATTGTAAATATCCTGCACAGATTTTTTCTTATAATTATAAATGTTTGTGCAAATGCCTGTTTAAAACATTTTCACTTTTTGAAATGCACACTAGGGATGGACATAGAAAAGTGGAAGTTGTGGAACATGGAATATTTTTAAAATGCTATTCCTAGGTAGGCATCTCTTAAGCACGTGGAACAGTTCTTGATGAAAGTTTTTCCGAGGTTTACGCACTGTTTGATGGTTTATCCAGGCGGTGTTCTTAACCAAGTAATACTGTTTTAGGTAGAACGACGAGCTGGGTCAACATGCTTTTTTAAACAGTTGTATCAAATAAAATAAACACTTGATATTTTTGGATTTTAATTCATAGTAATAGCAAAGAGAGGTGTTTAAAGACATTGTAACTGCGAAAACAAATATATTATTATTACGTACTTATTTCTACACGACTACAAATGTGCGCAAAAATCATATAGATATTTCAGAACTTATTAATTTGCATATCTTCAGAACTCTTGTGGTGGATTTTTTATGGCAATGTTTATATGGGCATTCCATTTAAAACATGTGTCAAAATGTTGTAAGTTAGTTATTGATGATACATGTTACATCCGTACTCGCGAAAACCTTTTACAGCAATGCGACTGTTGTGTAATGCGAAGCCAGAACTTAAGTGCGAAATCGTAGTGTGTATTCGGACGATAGATCACTGAATCGTGAACTGAGATTGTACGAAAGATAAATAATGGCGATAAGTGACGCTGTGCGATAACACTTTTATCGTGACATTTGAGTTGCCCTCTTTCATCTGACATCACCAGTCGCACGGATTTCATACCTTCCAAACCAAACAAGCACTACCTCTTGCATAACATCTGCTCTCTTTGCTATGGAAAAAGGACGATCGTGTTAGAGATAAGCGTCAAGTTCTAGAACTGTATACCTGAGAATGGCGCAATAAGTCCTCTGGAGAAATGTCGACATTCCGCTGTCGTTGCAAATTCAAGTTGACAGCCAGTAGCTTAATCATACAGTGGAACAGGGACCATAGACCTTTGCAGGCTCTATCAGGATGTCCCCCCCCCCCCCCCCATATTGTATATTTATACGCATATGTATATAATAATAATAATAAAACGTAAATTAAAATATAATCTTTAGAAGTGCAGCAAAACTCACAATAAGATGCGGAAAACAATAATGTTTTGTATCCTTCCACTTAATTTATATTTGTGATATTTTCTCTTTTCACCTACTATTTGTATGTAATTGCAAAGTTTTTGATCTGATCTTCAAAACTAATCTTACCTAAAATAGTAGCTTGTATAGTTAGTATATATAAAAATCTAACCTGTCTTGTTGCATAGTTGTACAGTGCGGATTTTTAACATACTTCAACAAGAGAAATGAGCCGTGTGCTAGCGGTAGTAACGAGATTATCATTTTTTTTGTTGCGACATTAATTTACACTGTAAATGTATGCCTTTATTAATACTAATTTTTAAATTCAAATCATAGTATATTAGTTTTTTTTTTTTTTTTTCTGTTTTTTTTTCTTTTGTGGAACCAATTCAGTTTTTGCACCATAGCCCGTAGTAAATCTGGCAGTGTAACATTTTTGTGATCCCTCTCCCCCCCCCCCCCTAATTATATATATAATATATAACGTGTGTGTGAGTGCACTGTTTTCACCACATTATAAGCAGTTTAAAGCTTCAGTGTGCTGTGACGATTACATGATGACGAAAAGGAAGACTTAAAAACGGAATGAAAGGCTGTGTGTTCATATTACCTCATAAAATGGTGTTTTGAAATACGAAACACATTTTAGAAAGTTTTTGTATGGGTTTTATTAGTTTATCCATTGTTATTTCACTTTATGCGCGTTATTTGAAGGCCATTTTACACGCTGTTTGACTGATCCATCAGTCAAAAAAAAAATCACTGAAAAACAGTGAAAAAAATCACTGATGAATCAAAGGAAAAGTCACTGAATCAATAAGTGAAGGAAATCTACCATTTTTCACTGATTCATCAGTTAAATTCATTGAAGTGACTGTTGAATCAGTCAGGTACTGTTGATTAATTGAACCAGTGAAATTCTCACTGATTCAGAAGTAGAAAGCACTGCAACTTATTGACGCGAAGTTTGATATTAGCTGTTCACGTTAAAATGAGCACTTTTGAACTCCCTGTTTAAGATCTACTTGCATGCACATTGCGTATTCTTCCTCCGTATGCAACATTTACATTGCCGCTGTTCCCACTTTATTCATGCGTCGGTCAAGTGAAACTGTGAAGTTATTAGGAAAGTAAATATTTTACTGATGTGCTCACTTTTACACTTCGTAGCATTAAAAAAATAGAAAGCGAAAGAAATAATTTCGACGTTAAGATACGGAACTACTTCCCATCTTTCCTGGGCGAATGTTACTCTGTGCTCCCATCAAAATATATGCCAGGCAGGAGCAGTGACATTTTTCTAAGTTTGATTTAAAAAGTGCTCACTTGGTCGTGAACAGTCTTTACCATGCACGCTGCACACACTCGAGCTCGCCAGTATAGTTACAAACTGCCGTTTAGCAATGCATTGGGAGACGCATACTGATGGAGAACACGCAAAGCTAATACAGGGACGTGTATTGAACTGCAATAATGAAATAATACGGTCACTGCTTAGTCTTGTAGTTGCAGTAGTACAACGGGAACACTACACACCAGTTCAGAACATTGTATGTAGGTGCGCCGGGGCCATAGGAACGTGGGTGGATGACGCCCTTATTGCTCCCTTGCTAGAATGACCAAACCAGCTCCAGGCAGGACGTGACTAGCCTAATTGTCATATAGGTCTCATTGTATGCAGTTGCTTATATTTTAATTAAACAAAAACAATGGAATATATCTCTGTAAATCTCTTTTCAAGACAGAAATTAAAGTCGATATTTTTCTGCCAATTTATAAATTTGGTTATTGAGACACAAATGTTGTCGAAAAGTGCGCAAGTCAGCAAACATCGCTGTCTTTATTATTCTGTGAAATTCTGAGGAGACTGAGCTCTAACGAAGCTGGTTTGTGCTATTTTCCATCTTCCATCTTCCATCGCCATCGCAACGGGCCCTCATGGCCGGACGTCACCTAGAGGATATTTAAGTTTTTTACATTTTACCTTTTACCTATTTATATAATTTGGCTCAAAAAGTAAATTAGTGTCAGAAGAGCACGCACGATTTTATCGTGAAATAATCCCAATCCCTGCTTAATTATAAACTTGAAATTCAAAAATTTCAGGGGGGCGGCAATGGACACCCAGTTTATAGGCTTCCATTAGCAAGTATTTTTATAGTAATCCTAGTCCCCCCCCCCCCAATGTCTTACACTTTCAATTTTCCCCTCCGAAGTCTGTGTCTGCGTACGCCACTGGTTTCACCTCTGTATACGAGGTGTTCTGTGCCCCGGGAAGCATGCGAGACGCGGAAAAGTGGAGCGGAAATATTTGGGCGACTCTTCACATCGAGACGTTGAGAGGCGATGATGGTGAAGCGAGACGAGTATGGAGCAACACCGAAATACAAGAGATCCCCGAGAAAACCCGCAGACACCAGCAGCATCGCCCGCTACATACTCGACATGCAAAATTCCGGGAGGTGGAAATCGAGCTCGGCTCACCTATCTGTGAGGCGAGTAGTCTGGCCACTATATCACCGCGGCCCCCTGGACGTGGAAGAACGAATGACGAATAGGGGTCGTTGCCGTTACGCAAGCAGCGTGGAGAGACTGTGATGGACGTCTTCCCGTCTGGCCGGACAGAAGGCAAGAAGGACCTGCCCCCTGCGGGACAGAGATGCTGGGCCAGACGAGTGCCCCACTTCTGCCCCAACCACCACCCTCCTCCTTTCAGAGCTTCTTTCGAGGAAACCTGCCACGAGGTCGCAGACTGCACGACTCTGTTCGTCTCTCCTCAAAGCAAGTAACGTAGAGAGACCACACTCGCGTCTATTACGTCGAGCTCTTATTCTGAAATACAACACCTCGCACTTATACAGAGTGTTCGGAAACTAAACGCCCCAACTGCGGGATGTGATTCCTTATGAAATATAAAGTCGAGAATATACCGGACACCATATACCCAAACAGAATATTAAAGGAGATATTACACTATGAAAATTGGGTTTTGAAAACGTATTTTCACTGAATGCCTTATACTTTCTGCCAGCGGCAGGTATGGCGGTGATTTACCCGCAGTTCGTCTCATACGATGGAATGGGACACGCCCATTTGGTGCACTATGGAGCGTGTACTAGTGGAGGGCATGTCTTTGATGTGCTGACGTATCACTTACTCAAGCTGAACAGTGAACATAGACCGAGGACGGCCAGCATTACGCATGTGTCTCTGCAACATGGGAAGCATAAGTCACCTTTCTGCTGCGGATACTGTAGGCGTTGTACAATACATTCGCCATAAATACGTTTTCAAACCCCAATTTTCATAGGCTCATATCTCCTGTAATACTTCGTTTAGGTATATGGTATCCTGTATATGGTCTACTATGTTTCATAAGGAATCACCTCCCACAGTTTGGGCATTAATTTCCTAACATTCTATATAGCCAACATAACATTCGTCAAAGCACGTCAGTTTTCAGGGTTTTCAAGCAGGGTTTTCAAGAAAGTGCTCGGTTTGCCGTGAACAGCGTATAGAAACATGAACAAGTTTGACAAGCCATAAATCTAGTACGGCAGGGGAAGGTTCCCTCGAGCTGGCCCCTACAAAAGTCATAGACGTAAAACTGTACTTCAAGGAGGACAAATTACTGCTATACCATCAGGACGCCCCGCATGTATTTGTGCTGTCATTTTGATTACAGGCCTTAAGTGTGTTATGAGAATGTGTGAATGTATGAAGTGTATTGCTATGCAAGCCTCCTTACCAGGGACTCGAACCCAGAAATCATCGCACCCAAAGTTGGTGCACAACCCACTGCGCTAAAGAACTTTATTCAACACTGCGCTAAAGAACTTTATTCAACACTGCGCTACTTCAGTAGTTCGCAACCAGTTAACGTTGCTTTTTTCCGAGCACTGATTCTTATTAGGTCGAAAAAAGGATACGCAGTACGGAGAAAGAACGGAACAACTCGATCAGTTACATCACAAAGCAACATTGCAGTTCCATCACCAGCACCTGACGTACCCCGCCACCTAGCATCGACCGCCCCGATACCCACAGCCGGGTGTTACCTTGATATTGACGACGCAGCCCATGAGCGACAAGATGTTGCACATCATGTGGTAGGCGTCGACGAGCAGTGTAAGCGCATGTGTCGTGTGGCTGACGACCATCTCGGCGACGAGAAAGGCAACCGTCAGCACCATGATGATGTACAGCTGGATGGGCCGCAGGGTCTTGCACCAGTCCTTCATCGTCATGCTGCGGCAAAACAACAAAACAATTCACACACACTGCCCCATTTGCCTTAGCTACAAGATCATATCTTACAACCATACAGGCTCTTGCACCAGTCCTTCAGCGTCATGCTGCGGCAAAACAACAAAACAATTCACACACACTGCCCCTTTTACCTTAGCTACAAGATCATATCTTACAACCATACAGGCTCTTGCACCAGTCCTTTATAGACATGTAGGGGTCAAATAATAAAACAATTCACACACACTGCCCCATTCTCCTTAGCTACAAGATCATATCTTACAACAATACAGGCTCTTGCACCAGTCCTTTATAGACATGTAGGGGTCAAATAATAAAACAATTCACACACACTGCCCCATTTGCCTTAGCTACAAGATCATATCTTACAACAATACAGGCTCTTGCACCAGTCCTTTATAGACATGTATGGGTCAAATAATAAAACAATTCACACACACTGCCCCATTCTCCTTAGCTACAAGATCATATCTTACAACCATACAGGCTCTTGCACCAGTCCTTCAGCGTCATGCTGCGGCAAAACAACAAAACAATTCACACACACTGCCCCTTTTACCTTAGCTACAAGATCATATCTTACAACCATACAGGCTCTTGCACCAGTCCTTTATAGACATGTAGGGGTCAAAAAATAAAACAATTCACACACACTGCCCCATTCTCCTTAGCTACAAGATCATATCTTACAACAATACAGGCTCTTGCACCAGTCCTTTATAGACATGTAGGGGTCAAATAATAAAACAATTCACACACACTGCCCCATTTGCCTTAGCTACAAGATCATATCTTACAACAATACAGGCTCTTGCACCAGTCCTTTTAGACATGTAGGGGTCAAATAATAAAACAATTCACACACACTGCCCCATTCTCCTTAGCTACAAGATCATATCTTACAACCATACAGGCTCTTGCACCAGTCCTTCAGCGTCATGCTGCGGCAAAACAACAAAACAATTCACACACACTGCCCCATTTGCCTTAGCTACAAGATCATATCTTGCAACCATACAGGCTCTTGCACCAGTCCTTCATCGTCATACTGCGGCAAAACAACAAAACAATTCACACACACTGCCCCTTTTGCCTTAGCTACAAGATCATATCTTACAACCATACAGGCTCTTGCACCAGTCCTTCATCGTCATGCTGCGGCAAAACAACAAAACAATTCACACACACTGCCCCATTTGCCTTAGCTACAAGATCATATCTTACAACCATACAGGCTCTTGCACCAGTCCTTTATAGCCATGTAGTGGCCAAATAATAAAACAATTCACACACACACTGCCCCATTTGCCTTAGGTACAAGATCATATCTTACAACAATACAGACTCTTAAACCAGTCCGTCATGGCCATGTTGCGGCAAAACAACAAAACAAATCCCACACTCCCTGCCCCACTTAATTACAAATGGTAAACGTGACCTCATGAATTTTTCTTTGTTTTAATACTAGTTTACAGATAATTTTTGCAAAGAGTAGAATTTAACGTGATATTATCTATCTTGCTCCAGGCGGAAAGAAGACAACTTTGTTTGTATCAATGAGAACTTTGTATTAGACTGGTTTTTATTAGCGAGGTTTCATTGTATTGCATGTGTAGCCTGTGTGTTTAGATACGATAATTACAATTTGTATGTATTATTGTAAACAAAAATTCCCTGTGTCAACATATTGCCCTACGAATCAGTTAAGAGCAAAATACTGATGAGGATACATTACCGTAGTTATGCACACATCATCTTAACATGCGAGTGGCTCTAGGTTCGAGTCTCGCGTTACGTATGGGTGTAAATAAATGATCGATTGTGAGTGCTTCGCCCGTTCTGTGGGATTGTCCACTGCCTCCGTTAAGAGCCAGTACTTTGAAATATCAAGTAGTTGAATAAGTTCTGACTGCTGGGACATCAACCTTATTGGACACAGTTGCAAATGTAAAGAACACGTGACACAAAAAATACTTAGACTATTACGCCTCACCCGATTCTATTTTAGTCCCTCAGATGTGCTGTTGGGTTTTTATACATATTCGCTGCGAGGCACAACTGGAATATATTTTGTAACAAATGAAGAGATTTGGGCGGCTCCTAACAACGAGGTCATAAGATCCGATTAATATAACTGAGGTGAGTACGGAGTACCGCAGGAATGAAAGGGTGGGTTAAACGGGAGATCCCCGAGAAAACTCGCCAACCAAAGGCATTGTCCGGCACGATTCCCACATGCGAAAATCCAGTGATCCGGCCGGGGATTGAACCCGGTTCGCCCTGGTGGGAGGCGAGCGGGCTAACCGCTCGGCCACAGCGGCAAAATGACGAAATGCAATGACATTCAGAACATTATATATATATTATATGATATATATTTACACATATATACACACACACACACACACACACACATGTATTTATTGGGACACTAGTTTTAATTTGAGGACGGTGATCGACAAATGAAAAAAAAAAAAAAAACCTTTCGAAAATTAACAAAATAGCAATTCCAATTTGTAAAGTACACTCTTAACCAAGATTTTTATATTCGCCTAGTACTCTAATTTGTAAATTATTTAGAAACCAGAGTTTTACTGAAATAATTACGCACCAAGATATTTTCCGAAACACAGTAACTTCTATATGTTCTTACAATCGGAAGACGCATTTAAAAGACAGCGTACTTGTTTATTGGCGAATTACAGAAGTCCAGTATCAGAGTAACCCAAATCACGGTATGGAACAGGCAAATGAGATAGCATCTCGGGCGTATTGGACCAGTGACGAAAGTAAAGCCGCGGACATGATTATAACACGCTGAAATTTAATGAGAGTTCCGACATTTTCACGAAAGTATTCCACAGAAATTATAAACAGTAAAATTGTTTTACGGCATTGAACTGAATAAGTAGTAAAACACTGAACGACCATTCTTCGTAACATTCATGACGTAAAGAATTCAAGGTCAAGAATCTCGTCATAGCTGGTTGACGTCATGCAGTAACACGTATGGGTGAACTAAACTCCGTGGTATATTGCCATTGTTTTATTGCCTTCGGTGTATTACACTAGGCTCTAGGACGCTAGTCCAATATTTATCGAGTTGTGAGCGAATAGTGAAGATGGCGTAAAACTACGATTCAACAGCTGAGCTCCGTGAGAGAAATCATTACATACGTAGATTTTTAAATAAAGTACATAACGGGTGTTAGTCCGAAATGAGGCGTTTCTGTAATTGATACCCGGTCGATAACTTAAGTTCATTGATGCGTTACTTCGGACACCCACTACGAGGCAATAATGAGCGATAAAACCAAACACTTGAAGATCCTACAGACGAAAACTTTGAGCACTGTTTTTTAAACAACGAACGATATAATTAATCAGATGCGATAATATTTTGGAAACAGTAAATGCCACTTCACAGTAGAAAGTGTGTCGATGTAGAAGGCCTTGACACAATATTTCCTTACAGATTTATGATGTTGTTTAGATATAATTTCCTGGCATACTTCGACTACATAAATACAGCATGTATCCTTACAGAGAAGAAGCACAGCTGCAGTGTTGCAAACTTCAGAACTATTTCTTGAAGAAAGGTGATGCAATCAATAAAAAGAGATCATACAACTTCTCAACGATGGTTTTAGATAGCCATGCTGGTTACCTAATTTATGAAATGCGAAGTATAATTAATGGAATAAAAATTAAAATAAGAAATACATTAAAAACACAAATACATACTTCAAAAATATTCATATAGAAGCCTTTCGAAATAGATGGTCGATAGGGACACCCGAATTTCGAGAAAAG
This sequence comes from Dryococelus australis, assembly GCA_029891345.1. Lineage (NCBI taxonomy): Eukaryota > Metazoa > Arthropoda > Insecta > Phasmatodea > Phasmatidae > Dryococelus > Dryococelus australis. Next base: position 2,981,418 of record CM057007.1, on the reverse strand, counting down.
AATTCACGACCAGTTGTGTTTCATAACTTTACACATGTACCATTTCTTGTTTGGATGAGCGAGTTGTGACGCGTCTTAGGTGCATGCTCGCGAATCACAGACGTACGGTATCGGTGTAACCTAAATCTGATTGGCCCGTCATGTAAGGAAATGTCCTTTCACAAAGACTCAGCACCAATAAGCAAATGAAAATTGCTGGTATACCCGTAGTGCATTGAAAGCTAGCATGTGTCAAAATGTTTTCGCGAAATTCGGGTGTCCCGAGTGATCGAACGTGGAGGAAACAGATTTAGAAGGGAGAGGAAAGGTTAAGATGGGTCCGTTTCACGCATCAGCGAGGTTGTTCTTGGCGGCTTGAGCAGTGCTGTACCAAAATACCACGGAAGCAATTTCGATCGCACCTAATGTCTACTAAATGTAATTTTATCGAAGCGAATAGTTGTGTGAAAAATAACAGCCATAAGAAGACCACGTAATCGTTAAATACCAAACATGACCTCCAGATTGAGAGTTCTTGGGTGGTCTTCAGTGCTGGATGCGAGTGGAGTTAGTGAGGGCAGGGGACCTCGAGGTGACGAATGTATCACCTGACTTGAAGTGTGATTGTTTACCACTGTGGGTGTATTGCAGATGGTATTGCGGCATACTCGAAGCGACTGCGGTAACTTCTTGGGGTGCAGCCAGGGTAGTATTGGAAAGTAAGTAAGTCTCTGCGGAAGAGAGACTGGTTTGATGAAAGACGTGAGATTGTAGTATTGCACAGTGTGTTCAATGCATTTAAATTTTTTAATTATTGTGGTTTATTTTCAATTGTTTGTGTTAACATATAACACTTTAATGTACAGATGTAAATGACGTCAATATACAGCAATGGTCGTTTTCATGTTACAGAGGCGATGGTCGCTTCGTGTACCTCGGGATTGTTAATTTCCGACACTCGAAGTTGTAGAAAATACAGAAAGGTTATGCATTTTATAAGTACAGGGATATGTTCCGGCCTTTCTCATTACCGACCGTGCGTATTTCCCAAAAGTAATTTCCTTCGGGATTGTTAATTTCCGACACTCGAAGTTGTAGAAAATACAGAAAGGTTATGCATTTTATAAGTACAGGGATATGTTCCGGCCTTTCTCATTACCGACCGTGCGTATTTCCCAAAAGTAATTTCGTTGATATAAGAACAATTTTAACAATGTTCAATTAATGAACGGTAAACGAAATTACACTCACACTTAACATGTCCAAGTGCGAAATATATTCACGCAAAACACTGCCTGTAACGATATACTGCACCCCATTCGTAATTATTTTTTTCGTTAAAACAGAGAAGCAAACGTAGGATTACTGGGGAATTGACGTGTGTCAATGGAAGGGTGAAATACAATTGCAGTTTCCATCTATGCGTTATTTTTTTGCAGATAACTTTAAAATTGTGGTTTAAAATTGACAGATTGACCTAGCTCGCACGACCCTAGAAATTTTTTTAATACATCCAACGTTCATATTTTACGGGGTTGTTTTATTGGTTTGTGGCGCGGTGGAAATGAAGTCTATGTTTAATCGCTATTTTAGGTTAAATTGGGTGAAAGTATTTCACGGCATTAATGCAAACAGCTTATAACTGCGGAATCTAAAGTTAATTTTTGGTTTTAAATATGCTCCCCTTCAATATTCGTAATTCTAGAGGCACTGTGTTGAAAAATTGCGAGAGTAGGGCATATAAGTAGTTTAATTCACCTTTATGGGTACATATGTTCTAAAATCCTAAGATTACTGGTTAATATAACTGAAATTAAACACTGCGTCCTAAACTCGTCGAAGCTCTCTTATGGAAAAGAGGAACAAACATTTATGAGAACAGTATATTGTAAATATGAATTTAAAATGCACATAACTGACGAAACAGTCACAACCTCCGATGGAAAAAAAAATCTTAAAAACGATAATGCAATAACTTGACTTGTGGGTTAATGGTGGGCAACTAAATTTCTTGCATGGGATTGGATGACTGACGACGACGCTTAGGAGTGACTAAGGTGGGTTTGGACTCGAAACAAAAGTGTTTAAAAAAGCTACGTGATCAGTTCAGCTGTTGATAAGAACAAAGCATAAATATAAGCATTTACCTGTTATCTTCACAAAAGCAATTAAAGTGCAAGATAACATGGAATGGCGTGTGCCTCCTAAATTATTTCCAAATAAGAACACCTATTCGATCACAACTATTAAATAAGTAGCTTGAAACTATCATTAATTTAAATGAATTTCGTAGAGATACTCGCAAACTTTTGTCTAACCGCTCAGCAACCGTGGCCCCGTCATTAATGACATCTCCAACGGTTGACACGCACTGTATATGATCGAGTATAATATGAGTTTACCATGGAAGAAAATTTGCAAAGATATTAAGAAGATAACGAAGAACGAAGACATTCATTAATTGTGTGTCTCACGACGTACAAACTAACTTTGTAAGTTGTAGAGTAACGTATCATGTGAACTTAAAATGTATAAAGTACTTAACAATATTCTGTTCAAGGTAAATACTGGAGATTTTCCTCACAGCGTAGTTATATTTTAATCAGTTATTTTAATATTTCTTCGCGTAATTGTACTTTTCATTATTCTGTCAGCATAGAGGATGAAAACATTTTAAAGTTAGAAATTATATATTAATTGCAACATTTTTTGTGTCAAAAGTTTTTTCTACTTCTTTCTTTACTTAACATGTTTACATATGTTTTGTTTCCTTTACTGATGTGTTTAGTTAGTAGTTACTATTTGTGAACATGACATGCTATTTTTATAGTTTATATATTTTCAACATACAGCGTATAAATATTTACTGCAAATGTAATGTAAATATTTCGCTGTTTCAGTTTTTTTTTTTTTTTTTTTTCATATCTGTTTCTTTAATTTAATATATATATATATATATATATTCTTTTGGTCAAGTGGAAGGCAAGGCGATGTTGTCTTAACTTCACCACACGGAAAAACATCGCATAATAGAAAAAAAAAGTTAAGTCTGTAATGCTGAGTAAGCAAAATAGCTGAAGAACTTCGGTTGCATTTTGGATTCTCTTTTCACTTTCCACCTCGTCATTAAAAAGTTAAATTAGAAAGTAAAGAAAGAAATCTGACATGGCAAGATAATACAGAGGTATTACAGGTAATGATGGGCTAGCACAAATCGAAGGAAGCCGAATCTTCACCTTATCTTCGTCGATTCTGTCGTGTTTATGTATCAACGGGCGAAAGCTATCGACGTGTTCTGGTAGCGGGCCAGGTCGAGCGACCTCGATTTCATTACCTCTCAAACACTCTCCGTGTTTACCCCACCATATCGCGTTGGATCGTGACGTCATCGTCCAAGGGGGAGATCACTTGCCCAACTTTTCAAAGACTTTGGGATCGATAAAAAAAAAAATCTTTCCCGTGATCTCATGTGCATATCTAGTCAGAATTTCGGTATATTCAACCAGGTTAGGAACAAAACGAGATTTCTTGTGTGAGAGCTTGGCATATAGGTAATTCCAACCCTACGTGCGCAAGTCTCCCAAAATATAAATTTTAATGAAAACTTTAAGCGACATTAATTATTAAAGAAAAAGATTTTACTTAGTTACGAAGATATTATAAATCTCATGTATGATTATTGCTAGTATCTTCTTTTTTAACAGAAAATAGAGAAAGTTTGGTATACTGCTAACACTAGCGCTTACGTAGTTGCAAAAATGCCCCCCTTGCAAAACTTCTAACATTGACCTTCGCAACCTGTAGTAGAAACAATCTTAATACAAGGTCAGAGGCTACTTAACAATAAACACTGTAAAAAAATTCAGATAAACTTCCTAAACCATGCCAAAAGTTTTTAAGCTACACATAGTATGGAAATAATGACAGACCCTACACATTAGCTTGCAAATATAGAAATGTTGAGCCTCCCTACAATGCAAAGTATGGAACTAACCTACGCATACGACTTTGCACTGAGCAACTGTAGGAACACTACCGTGGATGCATGAGAAAAATTTTACCGTTCGCGTTTTTTCTCTATAAGTATACACTGATGTGCTGAATCTGCGAATAATATTTCTATAGTGCAGAGGTGTGTGCGAAAACTGCAGCCGCTAGACAGCGACATGTCAGATCACCGTCCGCCAATCATCGTCTGGTAACTTATTCTCCTGCCAGCAGCCCGCCAAATAGGGAGCCTTTCACAGGACGCAGAAGCCAATCAGACACAGAGCCTGGCGCAGCCAGTCAGAGAATGAGGAGACCGGCACGCATTTTCGCCTCTTTGCACTTTTCTGCTCTGTGACCAAGCCAGACTCCAAACGCTTTTATAATTGCGCCGATGTTGTGATTGAGGTGAATGTCTTTGACACGCCTCTGAGAAATCTAATCAAATAATATAAATCTGTACAGAGTTACCGAATCATAATAACTTGAACATTTCGGGTGAACGAGTGAAGAGAGATGCGCGAATCTTACCAGCGAGGTCTTGAGAGCCGATTAAGGTGATTGAGGTGAGTATGCAGCATCACCGGAATGAAAGGACAGGGGAACAGGAGATCGCCGAGAAAACACGTTGATCAGCGGTATCATCCGGCACGATTTGCCACACGCGAAAATTCGGCAACCAAGCCTTGGTGAGATGGCGGCGAGCATGCTAACCGCTCAGTCACCGTGGATCGGGAAACCAGTGACATGCATACACGCTAGACTGTAGGGTATATATAGTCTGTTCGCAGTAACTTCACACTTTTTGACTCGAATATTTGAATATTCGCCCCATGTATGAGGGGCATGGTTTATTCCTAACGTCGTCATACGACAAGCATTTTGTAACTTCTGTTTCTAAAAAAATACAATTTTTGCCTAAACTGAACTTCTATTCATATTTCTTCTGTAAATTATAACATTTCACGTATAGTTACTGTAAACAAAATACGGAGAAAATACGTGTGTTGGTAATGACCAGTAAGAAATAGTCCTGGTGTAAAATATTACTAAAGTGAGCGCACAAATGTGGTGCGTTGTCTTTTTGGTGTAAGTTTCTCGGCGCGGATGAGAGCTTTGTATGCACGAGGCGCAGGAATATCCAGAAAGTGTAACTCGAGCAGGGCTTCAGAAATGGCGAGAGTAACCAGCAATGGATTGTATACAGTAGTCAACTACTCATCAGTTGTTTGCTGATAAAGTGGGAGGCCGTCACTCAGTCTGTATCTTCTTCGCTCTTTATTATTACCTCGAAGTCTTCCAGGACTTGTCAGATAAGTCAAGGACCAACTAAAGAAGTAACACAAGAGGGAAGGCCCTGGTGGCTGAGCGGTTAGCCTGCTCGCCTCCCGCCAAGGAAAACCGGGTTCGATCTCCTGGTGGGTCACGCCCGGATTTTTGCACGTGGGAATCGTGCCGGACGATGCCGCTGAAACAATCAGTGGTTTTCCACTGATCCTAAGTGGAGCCATTTTCACTGATTATAGTAGTTGAATTTCACTGATTCGAATTTAGAGCGAAGACTACAGAAATGATACAGCCCATTATAACGCGAAATTCAATCACCAGTTGTAGTGAATTTTCGCGAAAAGGTTTCAAGATACGTTATATTTCAAAACACTGTAGAGTTGTTTAAGTATCTTGATTGGCTGTGTTACTTTTTGACACGTGTTAACTGTCTGCAAACGAATCACGTAGGAGCCGTGCCGATGTTGACGAATTCTGATTTGCACGGTCTAATATTACAACGCCTTCTCAAGAAGACAGCAACCAATGGCAATATACAAACTGCTGTTGGGTGCTTATAGTATTGAAGTACGCCGTGTACTCATATTTATTCGCGAAAAAAGAAACTAGCTCAGCCAGTTGCACAGGACACTGACTAGCAACATGGCCATTCACCAATCAGCGTCGGGTTACTCGATCGCCAGTCGGCGGCGCAGCAACTAGGAAGTGATTCGCCGTACGCGGACTCCAGCGAGAGACGAGCCCGTCAGGGTCAGGAGGGATGACAGACATGGGTAGCGGAACCAGTGGGTCGGACGGGACTAATAATTTGTTGTGAGAGACAGACCGTCAGAAATAATAATAATAATAAACCTACAGTCTGCAACGGCTGGCAATACTTCACTGTGAGGTTCGGACAATCAGAAATAATAATAAACCTAAAATCTGCAGCAGCTCCCAATACTGCACTGTGAGGGTCGGACAATCAGAAATAATAATAAACCTACAGTCAGCAGCAGCTAGCAATACTGCACTGTGAGGGTCGGACAATCAGAAATAATAATAAACATGCAGTCTGCAGCAGCTAGCAATACTGCACTGTGAGGGTCGGACAATCAGAAATAATAATAAACCTACAGTCTGTAGTAACTGGCAATACTGCACTGTGAGTCTTCTCCATCCATTAGTGTTTAACTCTCTGGTTTAAATTTGTCATGTTTTCTCCCTTGTATAAAAACTTGGCTTCGTTCAGCAATGTTCATTGATGCCTTTAATCACGTGGCTGTGTTGGTTGTGAATCGAGATCTGGCAAAAAACGTTTCCAACATGGATATTACCAACAAATTCATTTCTTCAAAGCACTCGAGAATGCTAGTTTCTGGCCACATTCACATGTAATTTGTGTTTAGTTGAATAAGTCTATTACTTTTGTTGAAAAATGGATACATAAAGACACATTTAATTTTAATTCTCAAATATGATTTTATATTTTATTTTAACGTATTCTAGTTGAATGGTGCAGTATTTCTAGAATTTACATGGTATGATGTTTGTTTTTATGCTATATTAGTTATCACATTAGAATAAAATACATACGCATAAGTATTATATAAGTTTTAAGTAAGCATTGAAATTAAACACATAAGAATTTTCTATGATATCGTGATATTTACTAGTGTCAATTTTCGCACATGTAAACTACGTAATAAGGTTTTTTTTGTTTAGATATCTTGACCCTTGGCCCCACTGGTGACGAACACCTCTCGCCAACCCTTCTGTCATATTGTTATGTTGGTGGATGACATAATTTCAGATGATGAAGCCCAGAATTCGCACTGTTAGGCCCGATGCCACATGACTGTTAGTGCACTAAATTGGTCTAATTCCGTACATGATAAATTTCGGAAGATGTGTGCTAAACGTAAGTGGTGGATGTTGGAATACATATTTTGAAGCAGTAACACACAGTAAAATCCGCACTGTGTTGTTTGTACGAAAGAATGAAAGTACGACTGTCGTTTGTATGTTTTTTCGCCACGTTGCGGTCAACGGTTTTGTTTGATATTTGCGCTCTGTAGATGTGTTGAACACCAAGAAACTGCGCGCCAGCCGAGATGCGGACTAAATACGGCAAGTGTTGCCAACTACTATTTCAAAAATCCGCCGAATGTTCACATAAAATCCGCTAGGTTCTCGTCAAATTTGAATTTATTAAGAATAATGAATTAAAATAGAAACGCTTCAAAAATTATCAAATTTAAAGCAATAAAGTAGTTTCATCATCATAATACTGCATCTTGTATGTTTTACTCTATTTTCTTGCAAAAATCCGATTTCTGAAACCGTATTATACTCCAATAAAAATTCTGCTGCCCGCAAAAGTAAATATTTCTTCGGTAATTTTTTTTTAAATTCTACCATTTTTAGCGGAAAGTCCACTAAATTGACAACACTTTCTGTGGCATGAAGCCACTTGACAGGAAACTGGAACCCAGAGAGCAGTTTGCTGTTCCCGAAGTTACCCCGCAGGTTCAGAGAAACCCCGGTTTACAGGATCCACATAGTACCTTCGCAATTCCTCTTCGATATGATTGAGCTCCTGGTTTACCTCCGAATAAAGGGAAATAGATTTTTTTGTCACTGTCGGCATCAGAGTCAGTATTATCACTATTGCCATTGCCATTATAACTATTCTCATCAGTGTTCTAATACTAGGAGGTTTTGTTATTGCTAATTTATCAAATCAGTGTGGGAGATGGAAGTGGAGCAGAGGCGAGATGGCAGAAAATGGAACGGGGGCACCACGAGATAACCCTCTCTCCGCCACACTGCGTCCCGAGCGAACGGTTAGAAAGCTTCCGTAGGAAATACACACAACATACCACAAACACACACACACATATATACACACAAACAAACACACACGTAAACACATACATGTATACACGCATATGCATATACACAAACAAAACCTTTTGTACAGGTGGTAAAGTGAGTCAACCGCGGGTCGTTGTTATACAAAGTGTAGTAATATTTAACACCTTAACATATTATCCCGAGTATACTGGTTCGCGTTTGAAGTGTTGCTGAACTGGTAACATTATGATCGGTCTTGTACAGTATAGGAAGCTAACGGCAATACAGGCATTTTCCGGACATGCTATTGGATGCTGACGATCATTTTATTATGCGTTACTTGCGGTGCCATACCTCAATAGAAAGGTTTTCCATAATTTTTCATCGCTATTCATGATAAACTGAGCACTTTTGAAAGCCCTGTTTGTGATCTACGTGTGCTTAAAGGCGACCGTGCACGTAACACGCGGTCCTATTGCTGCCTTGCTCCCAACATGCGGGGCCCTTATGGTTAGAGACAGTGTCATTTCGCATCATAATTCAGCACAAAGGTAAACGGCATACAAGTAAGTTTGTTAGTTTCTCGTATGTAGTTCTTCTCATTCGACACGCACTGCAGGACTCAAACCAACAACAAACGTGCAGCACTCTGGTAGTTTCATTCCGTGCCAATGGCGCTGGCCTCGTAAAAATCTGTTATTTTATATTTGTATCAAATTATGTTTTAATTTTCACACATAATAAGTAATTAGTATTTACTCGCATAAAATAATCTAGCGCGTACTTTTCACGTAGTTATATTTAAAAATTAAAATTTTTCTGTTCTAGAAATGCACAAATAATGAACGTACAGCAATGAAATAATTCACTCTGAAAGAAGATCACAAAAGCTACTTCACGATTTCTATGAAATTGTACAAGAAAACGTTTTTGCTATTTCAAAAAATTGCTGAGGATAGGGACATTTTTGCATAATTTTGATTTGCAACTGCACCTGAATTTTCGTAAAATAACTTCCGGTAAGCATACTTTCAAATGAATTATGGCAAGACCTTTAAATTACCCTTGCTAAGTTTTCTGCTAATAATTTGGTTTATTTTAGTTTTATGTTATTAAAACGTTAAAATTTTGACTGTAACAAGCCATTCTGCAAAAAAAAAAAACACAAATTATAAAAAAATGTCTGAGGAAAAAGTAGTCGCAGATAATGAATGCCTACAAGTTGAAGAGTGTGTGCTACAAATATTAAACAGCAGAGTTTTTCCGTGCCGAACATCCTTAACAGAGTGGAACAGGAGACTTAAGTTCTACTTATGGCGACAGCTAATGAACAAGTGATTTCTACTCAAGAGTCCAGCTCGGTCCTCTCTTGTATTGCGAACTTTGATTGGCGGTCCAGCTACATAAAGATAGAAAGCAGCCACTAACCAGTGGAGTTCCAAGACAGAGAATGCTGGCGGAATCGCAGTTGGGTGATGTGCGATCTTCGCCACTACAAATACTAACTGCTGTTGCTATATCATTACAGTTCAGTTCTCGAGTGTTTTCTTCGATTGCCTGAAGCAGATAATTGGTGCCGTGTGCAACGCTCTACTAGTAGTGGGTGTGAACAACAGAAGAGATCGCGACCTAAAAGTCCAGATCCGAATCAGTGATGTGTAAAGGTGTAAACACGACGCCCGTGTGTTATATTGACTTTTACTAAAAGCATTGTAAAATAATGGAACATTTTTGAGCAAACATATTTTTGTTATCAAAATAAGTTAGCTCATTCTTCCGTAGTTGGATGATCATGTTTTTGACTCGGTGGCAGACCAATCACAAACCATTCTCTTTGGAATGTCAGAATCGTCATCGGGGTCCAATGAAATGGGATAATGGCCTTATGCATGCGTGAATACCAGACGACATGCATACATTACTTTAAATCACAGGACACAATCATCTGTTTTCGCGACTAACCATCGTCTCTGGCTATTACGTATTTTTTCTCACACAATATTTCGCATTCCGATATACTACTTTACCACTTAATTTCTGTAAGCGACGAGATTTGGTTAAACAAAAAGTTCTTCAAATATATAATGCCCTCGAAGACGTTCGATTTTAAATATGTGACCAAATATCAACTGATAAACATGTTTAGTGTCATAATCAGAGGCTATGGATCATCGCAATAGAAGTTGACTAATTCTTAGTTTTCGGCAGACTGTGCACATGTAAAATATTTTTCTTTCATTTTTGTCATCTTCATGTATAGATAGTTGAAGTTGGTTCCTAATCTTACTGGGTCAATGATACTCAGGAAACACTTTTCATTTAACACTTTCAAACTGAGTGCAGACAATTGTCTGCATGTTGCACAGGAAAGTTATATTTTGCCGGGACTGTACTCTGTCCCCAGTGCCCAGTGATCTTCCCTGTGGAAAACTCTTTTGTAGGCACAAATGCAAAATTCGCGTTATTTTTCCTCTGCAGGCTGAACTCCAACATATTGTACGCTACTTTGATTCATGCCAATGGTCGACAACTCATTTAACACGTTTCCAGGTCGCGTTTAGCCAATAGTAAAGTCTCGATGGTAGAGATACAAATCTACAGTGAAGCGATCACATAGGTCAATGACACAATATAGTTACCAGTAACTATAGCTCTCACAAATAGCGCTCAAGTAGGTATAGCGCAGTGAATCGTAACATATTACCTACTGAATAATAACGCAAATTTTGCACGTCTATACTCATTTGTATAGTGTACTCGCAGTTTCTTCGCACTTTTTGAATCGAACAGTTGGAAAAACACCGTATGTATGACGTGTTTGCTTGTTTTCTAATTATGATACGTATAACAAGCGTTTTATACATGTGTTAACATAGAAGTACCTTATTTTTAGTTAAATTGAACTTTTACTTATAGTTTAATTACAATATTTCATTTATAAATAATGTGAATAAAGACAGAGAGAGAAAACGTGTGTTGGTGATGTCTAGTGAGAAATAGTTCTTTTGCAAAATATAATTACGCTGAGTGCGCACGAATACGGTGAGTTGTCTCTCTGGTGTCATTTCCTAAGCGTTGTTTGTATGAGGCGGAGGGATATCCTGGAAGTAGAACTTTACCAGGGCTTCAAGAAAGTTGGAAGTAACCGTAAATGGAGTATAGTGAGGATGTCTCATTTTCACACTTGAGATATAACGTGCAACTACACTGTTAAAAACGTCCGTACAGCCATTCAATTCTTACGGTAATATATAGTTAGTGTACAGTAATGTATAGTAATGCATAGTTAGTGTACAGTAATGCATAGTTAGTGTACAGTAATGCATATTTAGTGTATAGTAATGCATAGTTAGTGTACAGTAATGTATAGTTAGTGTACAGCAATGTATAGTTAGTGTACAGTAATGCATAGTTAGTGTACAGTAATGCATAGTTAGTGTACAGCAATGTATAGTTAGTGTACAGCAATGTATAGTTAATGTACAGTAATGTATAGTTAGTGTACAGTGGAAACGAGACCCGTATTGACGAAAATTGGATCCGAGCTGCTTGCGGAGTAAATACGAAGTACAAGACGTCTTCGTATATCCTAGCTTCGCGTTTCGGGAACAAACTAAGAATATATATTTTTTAATGACACAAAACAAAAAAATAATAATAATCAAGAATCAATTTTCCCTATTCTCACTTCGTTGATTCTTGATTTATTTTTGTCTTTCGTGTAGACATTTAAAAATAATTTCAGTTCTTATTTAGTTTAGTTAATAAATGATCGTCGTGCAATTGTTATCCAGTTTCAAGATGCTTTTTATACCTGTTGGGTTTTTTTGTCATCTTTTAAGAAATTTATTGATCTCCTTTCTGTGGTAAAATTTTGTGTTAATTTTTATCTCTTATTTTGTAAAAAAAAATTGCAATATAATGTTTTCATACTTTTGTATCTACTTTATGACCATAAATTGTATTTTCTAACTTTTGAAAACTTTTTTGCATAAATGTTGTATATTTAATATCACATCATTTATTTCTTCTTATTAATTTATTACTCTGAACGTTTTTTTCGTATGGAAATATTTTACCGCTGGTTGTTGGTAACCTTAATCATTAGCAACTGAGAGAGAGCACAGCAAACGTACGTTTTTGTTTAACTATGAGGCTACAGGAAGCGTAATTTTTTGAACATTATTACTTTTGAAGGAAAATATCAAAGTGGCCGCAGAGACGATAATTTTCTGGTACGTGATTTACGGACCTTCAGTAGCGCAGTATCGGTATATCTTAAGGCGGTCGCCCAGTGAGCAGTATACTTGTGCGAGGGAGGTAACACTCGATGAAGCGCTACGGTTATCGCCGACTGGCGTGTGTAAAATGGTGTCGTATCTGCACATAAGCCGCTGAAATTGCGTGCGGGGTTTTCGTCGCGATCGTAGAACTGCCGCAGTTAAAAAAATTTTCCTATATTTTACAGAAAAGTGCTGGTAAAAATTTATCCAGAGGTGTCCGTAAACTATCCGTAAAATTACGGACGCATTGATTTTCTAAAACGGACTTTCCGTTAAATTCACGGAACCTCTCTGTTAATTCCCTAGTTAGTTTTCTGTACTTCTAGTTTAAATAATTTTTAATATCTATTTTATCTATAGTTTTATAATGTGGGTGTTCTACTGTGTATAAAAAGATATTTAGAAAATTTAAAATATTTTGTACAAGTAAGATGTGATCCTGAGTTGCAAGTTCACGACCCTAACTACTTACATACAACTCTCACGTGATAAATCTGGTATAACATTTGAATTTATATATTAGTCACGTAAGTAAATATTTCGTTAATATTAAAGTTTGTGTATTTTATGTGTTGCTAAGTGTTACAGACACCTGTTGCTACTTTCTTATTTTTGAAATAACAGGTCTTAGTGACTTGGATAATCTTAACTGCTGCAGAAGCGATCATTTCCTGGCAACAGGGTCGAAGAAAGCTTAGTGTAGACTGGCCATTGTTCGTGCCCGTATTTTGTATTTACATACTTAACTCCGTTTTTCGTCATTACGGATTGTGTTTCCGTATATTTTATGTCCATTTTCGTAAAAATTTCCGTAAATACACGGCAAATTTTAACAGTGTAGGAATTTAAGCTTTTACTTTACAATATTATTGGACGCGATTCTGTAGGAAAGTACAATGCATGCCTCAATCGCACGTGAGTTGTGAGTTGAATGATTTGGGTGGCTCTTAAAGAGGTCTTGAGAGCCGATGAGGGTGAAGTGAGATGAGTATGTAGCAGCACCGGAATGAAGGGCCGACCACGGCATCGTCCACCACGATTCCCACTTGCGAAAATCCGGGAGTGACCAGGTCGGGGCTCGAACCCGCTTCACCTTGGTGGAGGCGACGTAATATTAGGCTACATCGGCAGGACACTCGAAGTGTTAAATACTTACACGTCTAAAATTGAACAACGTGCACAAATAATTATTTCAACGTTTACTGCTTTACTTTTTAGTCACCTGTTGAACTTGCAGGGTGTTCATGCTACTATTAAACACCAATAAACGCACTAGCAAACACAATTATTATTCTAATTGTCACAAAAAAAATGTAAACCAACTCTCGAGCTGTATTTTTTTAAGAAGGCAATGTAATGAGTAGCCAAACAGATATATACGCCTACAGTTGATTCAACTAATTATTTTGTCGGCAGTCTAATTCTTTTCCCCGACACAGAGGTTTTGTTTATTCAAACATGTATTTTGTTAGATGAACATAATTAAATTTGTTGCCTTTCGAATTTATTGGCCAAACGAAATATATTTTAGCCCTTTACAAAAAAATATTTTGTTTGCCTTTTTGTCAGTGTGAATGTCGGTTAGCAAATTGGTTATCAGGCACTGATTAGCAAACGGCATTCCACATTTCTGGCTACTGGCGCCATTTTGCTGGCGTGTGCAGCTCAAGTTCGTGAAATAAGCGGCTGTTTCACATCTGTATTCTTGAGTATTCTGTGGCAATGACGTGTTGGAAAATTTGTACTAAGATAGATATTGAAGTAAACCGGGCTTTCCCCTTATCCTGGCTCACTTGATCATTAACAATTTACCAGCAGTTACTAGATCTTTGAAAACTCTTTGTGAGTATTATCTATCTTGAGACATACTTGCACGAATTACGCATTTATGGTGACATTTCTGTCAACCTGCCGGGGCCGCGGTGGTGTAGCGGTCAGACTACTCTCCTCCCAACTGAGCGAACTGGGTTCGATTCCAGGCGGGATCACTCCCAGATCTTCGTACGTGGGAATCGTGCCGGACGATACCGCTGGTCAGCGGGTTTTCTCGGGTATCTCCAGTTTGCCCCGCCCCTGCATTCCGGCGCTGCTCCATACTCACCGTGATTCGCCCTGATTGGCTCTCAAGACCTCGCTGTTAGGGGCCGCCCAAATCTCTCCACTTTTAAACCCCGGAAATCCGTCAAATATGTGAGGAAAATGTAATAAGATTTGTCGTGACAATTTCGTTTTAAATAAAATTGCGAATAATTTAGCTCGCCTTGTAGCAGAAACGCCAGCTATTATAACATTTTCTCGGTTTTGGCCACTCACTGAGATGAGGTAGTTGATTTTATCGTCTATCTAAATAAAGCAAGCAAAAAAGACTAGTGACTTTTCCACGGTCACGTGTGGAACTGCGATTGTATCATGCGCTGCCAACATTCGTGACTACTCACATGGAAACAGTTTCAATTTTGAAGTTAATGTCATCGAGTACATATATCACTTACTCCATATCCTTATCATGCAAATATCAGCAATCTCAAATGCTCATAGCTCTAGACCAAAACAAGGGTAATACAGCGTTATCTAAATTCTCTTGTTTGTGTTCAGGGCTCACCTTCGTGCTCAGTTATCAACAGGAAAACAGTTACAGCGATGGAAATAATATTTCGTGCGGGGAGACATATTTTACTTAAGCTGCTTCAACGTCTGCTAAGCACATTTCGACCAAACTTCTGAACAAAAAAAAAAACTTTTTTCGCAACAGCGCTTGTGACGTGCGTGTGAACTAAAGTTGCTATGGCAACACTGGAAAACAATTCAAAAGTTGTTTCGTATGTCTGAAAAGTCGTATTTTAGGGCTCCACCAGGCTGGCACTTCAAGTGCATTGCAGTGGTTTGATAGAAAACGTGATTTAATACGGTTGGATATTTTGTAGTTATGTTGGTAACCAATGCGTCCATTTCGCTAGCGTGTGCGGTTGGAGGTCACAGTGATATAGTCATCGTATTTAAATATCCTCTGACGCTACAGTGTTTGGGAAAATATACCTTGGCGCATACATAATTCCGCTATGTTCTGCCTTCACCAACTGTACGAGCCGTGATTTGTTTTGTCGACAGGAATACTGCCAAATTTGTCGATACACAGACAAAAGAATTAGTAAACCAAACGGAAGATTTCTTGTAAAAATGCAAATGCTAGTACTTTTACAAAACATTTTGTTGTAAACCCATTGAATTTGTAGTCTACTTGTGCAAAAACAGGATTTGTAGAGCACCAGAAAAATTCTTGCAGTAATACTGACCCAAATAGGCGCTAACTCTAGCACTGTTTTACTGACACAAATAGGCGCTAACTCTTGCAATGTTGTACTGACACAAATAGGCGCTAACTCTTGCAATGTTGTACTGACACAAATAGGCGCTAACTCTTGCAATGTTGTACTGACACAAATAGGCGCTAACTCTTGCAATGTTGTACTGACACAAATAGGCGCTAACTCTTGCAATGTTGTACTCAAAACTTTATCGGCAACTAGTTTCCAAAAAGTTTTTCGTGAAAATACAGCTTTTTGTTTTGTTTGGAGAACGAATATCTAGTTTTTACACAAAGCAATTACGTAATATTTTCGAGTTTTCGAAGTTATATTTTCGCTCTTAGCGAAATACTTTTGGTGGCTGTAGATTGAAAATTATTTCAAAAATTTTAGAAAATAAGCCCCATAATCGTGAGAGACTCAGCTGAAGAACTACCACAGGAATACGCAAAAAAAAAACAGTATAGTTCGAGCTTGAAAGTATTTGAAGTTATTTTCGTTCCATCCGTACGTAGTCTGAATTGAACTACTCTGTGCATTAGACTTAAGTGTGTGCCGCTATGGGTTCTCATTGCGTGTAATGCAACCGCAATGGGTTCTCATTGCGTGTAATGCAACCGCAATGGGTTCTCATTGCGTGTAATGCAACCACAATGGGTTCTCATTGCGTGTAATGCAACCACAATGGGTTCTCATTGCGTGTAATGCAACCGCAATGGGTTCTCATTGCGTGTAATGCAACCGCAATGGGTTCTCATTGCGTGTAATGCAACCGCAATGGGTTCTCATTGCGTGTAATGCAACCGCAATGGGTTCTCATTGCGTGTAATGCAACCACAATGGGTTCTCATTGCGTGTAATGCAACCACAATGGGTTCTCATTGCGTGTAATGCAACCGCAATGGGTTCTCATTGCGTGTAATGCAACCACAATGGGTTCTCATTGCGTGTAATGCAACCACAATGGGTTCTCATTGCGTGTAATGCAAACACAATGGGTTCTCATTGCGTGTAATGCAACCGCAATGGGTTCTCATTGCGTGTAATGCAACCGCAATGGGTTCTCATTGCGTGTAATGCAACCACAATGGGTTCTCATTGCGTGTAATGCAACCACAATGGGTTCTCATTGCGTGTAATGCAACCACAATGCTGCAGATCAGATTTGAACAGGAAGGCGTAACGACTGAAGTACTGTACGCCGACTCAGAGCCTTGCGCTTAGGTGCGACTGGATGCTGGACACGCGTGTTATTGTCGCCCGTATCGCCGTGTCTCGAACGCGCAAAAAAATCTAGGGCCCGTGTATTCTTACAGATCGGGAAATTCCACTAGTAAATATGAGGAGAAGCTAGAATTCAGACGCTTGAACATTTAAGTCACGTTTGCTGCTGGATCTCAGTTCATAAGACACTCTCTCGAGAACTGTTAAACTAAATCAGTGATTCCAAGCAGTATAATTATTTTACTGAATCTTCTGTTGACGAGCGGTTATCTATTAACGAATCAGTGGACTGCGCTGAGGTTTCACTGTCAGGCCAGCGCAAGTATCGAGATTCAGTAGAAATCACTATTTAATCAGTGAATGCCAATAACTAAAACGATCAGAAGAATTTTACTGATTCAAGTTAAGCAGCTTTAACAGATTTGCAGCCAAAATTCACTGATTTGCAGCAGTTTCAACTTCTTCGATTTCAGAGCGCAGATATGATGTAATAGCAAACGGCCTTCAAAATCCGCCAAAATATTGCCAAAATTTGGGCGAGAGCCAATGAGCTGTAGGCTATATGTTTGCCTACAGTCAGATAAACCAATTATGACCTAGATGAGTAAGGCGGTTAGCGAATCATTTGCCCATAGGTGTGAGTATTGATCACTGAGCTTCGCTGCGTATAGTACAGGCCAAAAATTACCTTCACGTGCGCAATGCACACAATTGTGTACACTGGGTCTGAACAGGCTAATAATTATTAATTGCTGGGCTTTATGTGCATGGAGAATTAATGATTGCGCAGGGTAAAAATATGTGGCACGGCTAGTAAGCTTTCGGAGTTAAGTCAATACTTTAATTGGGTGGGCAAAATCTTCCTACCTTGCGGTGGAACAGTCTACTCGGTTGTGTTCATATGCTTGTCAGACAAGACAGGGTGATGCATAGGTACTCTAATCTAGTTAGTCTGTGCAACAAGACTGTTTGATTGTCCCTGTATGTTCTTTGTAACAAGGCGATAGCTTCTTCACTCTTTATAATTGCATGTAAAATTACCCCCACATAAACTTTTTTTTTTCTGTTTGGAACAGTTAAAAGTAAAAGTACAGTTATACAATTTTTTACAGTTCGCCTCAAGCTGGATACACGAAGACAACAAAAAATCATCGTTATTTTAAACATCATAACAGATTGACAAAATCATAATTTTAAATAACGTATTTGTGTCCCGGAGACAAGTTTATATACCTGCTCCCGACTAAGTATCGATCTTTTACAAATTCAAGTTAGTTTCTGGCATGAAATCTTGTTTCATGCAAAATCCTTGACACATCCATGCT
This sequence comes from Dryococelus australis, assembly GCA_029891345.1. NCBI lineage: Eukaryota > Metazoa > Arthropoda > Insecta > Phasmatodea > Phasmatidae > Dryococelus > Dryococelus australis. The sequence continues at coordinate 2,963,193 of CM057007.1, read as the reverse complement.
AGTATAGTTGATCTGATTTCATGGAGTCACGGAATAAAAAATGGCTTCGCATTTAGTTGGAAAGCCAAGTACACAGTCACTAATATTCTTGTTTCAGGGCTGGATCACGTGTCTTGCGCACTCTACGAACATATATACAACGGAGAAAATGTGATAGTTCTCCCACCGTCATTTTTATAAAAATCAGATTTCCGCACCCATAGTTTTTTCATAAGCCATTAACTGGGTTCTATGTAGCCCAACAATATTTTATTTTAAATAAGGACGTTGCTTCAATACTACCATCCCTTAATGAGCGTTCATAGTTGTCATATGCCGTATGGGTAGGGGCCGCGGTGGCTGAGCGGTTAGAATGCTCTCCATATACCAAGGTGAAGCGGGTTCAATCCCCGGCCGGGTCACTCCCGGATTTTTGCTAGTGGGAATCGAGTCGGAAAATGCCGCTGGTTGGCAGGTTTTCTCGGCGGTCTACAGTTTCCCCGCCCTTGAATTCCGGCGTTGCTCCATTCTCACCTCATTTCACTCTCATCGGCTCTCAAAACCTCGTTAAGAGCCGTCTGAATCTCTCCACTCGTGTGGCTCTTCTGGTAAGCAGCTTTGTTTGTGCTTTCTAATTTAAAAAAATATATATAAAGTATTTTAATGTAAATATTTTTTCAGGACGGAAATGAAAGTCGATAGGTATTTTGCTGAGTTGAGTCCTCGGCCAGCGTCATCTTTCGTCACGGTTCCCACTTGCGAAAATCCGCGAGTGACCCGGCCGGGGATTGAACCCGGTTCACCTCGGTATAAGGAGAGCATTCTAACCGATCAGTAACCGCGGCCCCTCGATCTTTTGTTGCCAGTTTATAAATTTGTTTATAGAAATAGAAATATGGTCGTCGTATGTGTAATATTTTGCAAAAATATTTGTATATAACCCCATGTTTACGATATATTTTCTTGTGTAAAACAGTGTTTTAATCTGTAGCGACAAAGCTGTACCTTTTCTGAAGATATTGCTGTATTAAAACTCAATAACTACCGCTTACAATTCTGCGGAAACAAAACACTCTTCAAGCTTGTTTACACTTTTTCACATCACCGCGCCGTCGCATTGTTTACTTACGGCCGAGTATGACCCTGGGGCTTTTAAATTAGTTTTACTAGATACCTATTCCCCTGAAGATGTCTCAGATCTCTTGTTCATTTCCTCTGTCATGGACGTAAGTAAGTTGACCCCGTCCTTGGACTTGTTACTGGCCTTCGCTCATCAACGATGATGCACCTCTGAGTAAACATCCCTCCTTCCGTCTCGATGGAACTGTTCTCTTGGGCGTGGTCAATGCCATCGTCCACCAACAAGTTGTATTCTCAAGGACCTGCGTGTACGCAGCTAAAAGTTTATGTATTTGTTACAAACTTTTTTGTAAACTGGTTGCCAAATACTTTCTTGTTAACTCTGCAACTGAAATGTTGTAGTTTACAACAAATTATGTTAGAACATGGCATCGCATTTAGGCCTAATTGGAACAACCAGGTACTCAGTCACGTATCTGAGCAGAATCGCTTTAGATGGCGAGCTGTATGAACAAACTATAGGGATGGTCCAAGCAATTACTTTCATGTAACGTGTTCCATCGTTTCAGTTCCAAGCCATGTTCTAGTAACATGTTATTTTTGTAACAGGTGACTGTAAAACATTTCTTACCTGTTTTGACGTTCCGCGAAATAACGATTAAGGCGTTCAATGTTCCAAAGCCTGGCGTTCCAAAAAATATCTTTTACGGATGCTAAATAGTCAAGCGTTGGTTCAAGTGAGGCAATCCAAGACGTTCCAAATGTAATAGTATAAACAATAGATTGTGTTACTCATGTAACACGTTACCAAATTGTAACAGTTTATTATAACCGTTACGTTACATAACGCCCATCTCTGAACAAACATATAAGAGAGAAAAAGTGATAGTTCTCTCAGCGTTAGTTTTATAAAAATCAGATTCCCGTACCCATAGTTATTTTTTTAAGCTATGAACTGGCTTCTATGTTCCCCAAAAGTATTTTATTTCCAACAGGAACGTTGCTATATTACTAGAACTCCTTAATTGGCTTCCTTAGTTGCCATACGAGTTTTAGTTTAGTGCAAGCGGTACAGATTTGCAGACAAATAAGACGTGCTAGAAGGAAGTAGTCACCTATATGCACGACTGCTCGACCATCAGTCCTGTTGGTCTCTCCATTCTCATTTACAACTCTCCTACACGTTCGCACAACACCGGACACGCTTACTACACTGTACCTCGTTCATTATTGGCCGACTCTCGACCAATACAATGCCATACGTATAATAATGTACGGTCCATCCTGCACGTTGAGTGTTGATGACGTTATATTATGTACCAGATTTTCAACCAAATGTAAAGTTACCATTGCCGTTGACCCTCTCTCTTTATTCACGCGTCTGTTGTTATGTTTAAAACTGAAAATGTAGGAACGATAAAAAGAGTTCTTAGTGTTGAGTCGCCCTTGTCTCTTAAGGGCTCAGGCATTTCAAGTCTACCTCACTTGCCGAAACCCCAAGTAACATTTATAACATATCAAGGGGCACATTAAAAAGGGTGGTCACCGCTTGTGGGGAAACTCTCATACGAAACAGCCCGCCGTGTTGTCGGGCGGAATTTTTGCTGAGACAGTGCCTTAATATTTGTTAATAGAAGAACTCGTGTAAACGGCCTCCAGACATACACGAAAAGCGACAGCCGTTCTGAGCAGCTGCGATCCCGCAAGCAACAAAGCCTGCAGCACAATTTCATTCAAATGGCACGGTCTGCTGGGGTGATGTCCACACGCCGGCCGGTGTAACGGAGAATATTTCCAACAATCTGCCGCTATTATTCCGCCACATAAGTTACGTCCTTTCATTTTAGCAATCTATTCACTTACACGTAAACTTTACGAACGAGACGTGACGTACGGAATACCGTACTGCAAAGTACACACATAGGCTACAAGTTACTGTAGATTTCGTGGAGGCTTTCCGGCACACAACTTGAAGCAACTTATGCTCAACTCAGACGCAGACATCTCTAGCACCGTTTATACATTTAACACTGCCGAAGCCTCTTCCCGCGACAGGAAAACTTCACCGTTGCCTTCCGTTCGGCCGCGTTCAGCAAACACACAGCTGACATCGCGAACACACTCCCGATGCTTCCACGAAGTTAGGCAGCTGGCGACCATCTGTACGACCTACCGCCAGAAACACGCCGTTACCCGAGCGCCACTAGCGACGACCACAGGAACTACACACACGATATCAGAGAGCTTCAGTACTTCAGCACAGGTGTACGGCAAACAAATTACATTATAAATATTAATATACACCTCAGCTGAGAAATAAAAACCAAAGAAAATGCGTGATCACGATTTAAATATAAATGCACAGTAAAAGTATATATATATATATAATCCATAATATTAATAACCAATATGAAAATACACATTAAAAGCAAAGAGTTTAGTGTGAAGCCCAGATCGTACACACAGGGCTACCAACTTTAGAGAAAAGCCCCTAAAACCAACCAGTGACGACCCAGTCGTCACAGTGTTAAGTGCATAAAATTACCATAAATTAATTCAGTGTCCTCATATTTAAACATCCAACTTTTAATACGATGATAATACTTGGAATTATTTTTACCGATTCGATGGTAATTTTGTCATGAGTAAGTCTACACTTTCATTGAAAATATGTACCTATGAGGATTTATTTATTTTTCCAAATGTTGGCTTCAAAAGTGGTCAGTAGACTGCAGACCAACTATAACACACAAAAAATTCGAAAAGAAAGAAACTCGTAAGCAGTGAGAGGAATAATGTATGACGGGGAAGATGTGATGTGTCAGAGTGTAGGGTGGAGGGGACAATACAGGCGGGTACAGGGGCGCATGAGGTAACACGATGTGTGTCTCCCCCTTAGGGGGTTGTTCACCCTGCGGGGATGAAGGCCGACACAATGTATGTTACTTAAGTTGGGTTTGCAATATAAAAATGTTACGCGTTATGATGTTTACAGAAGAAATGAACGTATGTTATGTAATGTATTGGTTTTCAACAGAACGTAGCAGGTCGTGTGCGTTGTTAGTATTTCCTTAAGTGTTCAAAGAAATAGCTATATTTGATATCTTAAGTGAACCTTATGAGGCGACGACCAATCAGAACAGAGCAGTAACTGTTGTTGTTGGCGGGAAACTGTTATCTACAATAATGTAAGTATTAAAAATATTAAAAAGGCATGTTCAGGATTATATTTGTTCACAAAAATTAGCTTCTCTAATAAAAGATATCGGCTTTGAAATATTATGTGCTTAAATATGGTTGTAATATACGGAGTAAGGTTAGGAACAAAAGTGAACGTGGCACGCTTTTCGCCTGTTTCATTGGCTGAAATTAAGAATTAAAACGTTAACCGGAAACTGCAAATAAAGAAGATGTGTTTCCATATGCCAGATCAGCGCTTACAGTTTCGCGAAAATTACAGTTGGCTTGATACGGTGTTCGTGTAAGATCGACACAATCTAGCGAAGCAATAGAAGCTTACCTATGCGAGTTTGATCTTCCAGCAAGTTTACCAACTGTTCCGTGTTGTACGAGATTTCCCGTATCTTGCGGGTGAAATAATTATCCCGTACGGACATTGGACGGCATGTCATCTATCCCGTACAAAATAAACTGAATATTAATAGATAAGCATGTGTCAGTTTCGCGACTGCAGGCACGTGATGCTGTATACCAGCACCCATAGATAGTTACAGTTATCACCGACAGGTGGCATTCGTCTACAAAGTGTGTCTGCGAAAATGCGCGTGCTTTCCGCCGAGATGTGTACAGTACAGTAGCATACATCATCAATACAAACAAAATAATCACACTGAATTACGACGACAGTTGCGAATTATACTTTGTTATTCTCTATGTCGAGAGAAAATAGTCACTAATGTAAAATACTGACTTTTGCACATTATAAGCAGTTTCGAATATTAAGTTTAAGTTTTTTTTAAATTCATGATTTCTTCAAATGTTTTTTTCAATATGATGGCACAGACAATAAGTTTTATATATTATTAACCTACTCTTTTCCCATAACTGCACCCACACCCTTTTTCCCTTTTCATAAGCGAGATCTAGTTACGTCACTGCCCTAGTACCCGTCATAACAGCAAAGTAGTTTGGCATAATTTTCTACCGAACGCCTATTACGTTAAATACCTGTCAAGCAAAGTGAATTTAGGCCAAGTAACTTTAGGTCAAATCATTTTATACCACGTAACTTTAGGTCAAATATTTTTAGGCCAGATGTCTTTAGGCCGAGTGACACGCATCACGTCTTACTTCGGCCGAACGACCGTTCACCCAATGCCATGCCCCCCATGTATTCTGTAAGCCTGCGATGGCGTAGACGGAGTGGTGATGGTGGTCGGGGAAGTAGCATTTGGGGGGGGGGGGGGGGGTTGTGCTCCAGAGGGGCGGGCTGGAGGCTGCGGGCGACCCGGAACTTTCTCTCCAGGCTGTTGTCCTCGATAACACCTGGAGACTGCACTCGTTCCCTCTCGCCATGACGCCGTCTGCCACAGGCAAGGTCGGCGCACCTAGGCAAGGCGAGATCGAAATAGCTGGAGAATTTATTTTGAGGAGGTAAATATTGGATTGATATCAAAACTGGAGACTCCGAGGTGTGTCTGCCGGGAATAATTGTTTAACTTGCGACGTTAAATTGGGCCGTGGCGTTGTCGTGGTCGGACTACTGGCCGTTGCACTGAGAAAAAGGTTTTGTTGAATCAAACAAGATTTGTTTGGTGCAACCAAATTATTTGTTTGTATAGGAGCAATGAAATATTTTTTTGCTGAAACCAAATTATTTTGTTGTTCTCATTTGGTTGCCCCAAACTGTAAGATTTGGTTGGTGCAACTAAAGATTTTGTTTGGCTACACGTACATTAAACAGTTTGGGCCGATATAAAAAATGGTACAATTTCGCACCAGTTTCGAATCTAGATCACCTGCGTCCGAGCGCTACGCCTCAGTAATCTCAGCTCAGCTAATGTGACAACTGATGACGCCGGAAAGCTTTTAAATAGATATACTGCAGATATTGGCCAACGTGTGCAAACAAATATTCCAAGTTTTGCAGCTTTACTTGTCAGTTTACTGCTGCATTGCTTTATTAACGTGTTTATACGATTATTAAGCATCAGTAGGTACACTAACAAACACAGTTACGATCCTAATTGTCACAAAAAATACAAACAAACTCTCGAGCTGTGTTTCGAACGAAGGCAGTCAGGCGAGTGTCTAAACAAATATATACAGTTGATTCAGCAAATATTTAGTTGGCAGTCTTTTTTTTTTGGCCCATCACAGTGATTTTCTTTATTCAAACATATATTTTGTAAGACGAACAAAAGTAATTTTGTTGCTTTTAAATCTTGTTTGCTCAACAACATATTTTGTTAGGGCAACTAAATATATATTTGGCCCTATACGAACAAATATTTTGTTCGATTTTCTCTCAGTGTGGATTTTCGCACGTGGGAATCGTGCCTGATGATGCCGCTGGTCGGCAGGTTTACTCGGTGATCTCCCGTTTTTTCCCGCCCCTTCATTCCGGCGCTGCTGCATACGCATCTCGCTTCTCCCTCATCAGCTCTCAAGACCTCGATGTCAACAGCGCCCAAATCTCTCCACTGACAAACAGAATGTCAGACGCTGATTGGCGAAAGGCTTTTCGACAGTGGCGTGTGCGCAAGCACGATGGCTTCGTTTAACCTCTGTATTCTTAATACTCTGTGGCCGGATCATGTCTACGAGAACTTGTTATGAATCATTTTAACACGGACAATCTCGGTAAACTACAACGACGCGTCAGTGTCCAGGCCAGGCGAAGCATCCAAAAAAAAGAGAGGAATGCCAACACAATATTTGTTTGTATAGTGCCAAAAATATGTATATTTTGTAGCACCACCAAAATATTCTGTTAAGTAAACAAAACTTGAAAAGAAACAAAATTGATTTTGTTCAACTAACAAAATACATGTTTGAATAAACACGACCTCTGTGTTGTGCCAAAAGAAATTAACCTGCCATTAAAACATTTTGTTGAGTCAACTGTATATAATTGTTTGGCCACTTCCCTTCGAAAATGCAGCTCGACAGTTCGTTTGTGTTTTTTGTGACAATTAGGATAGTAAGTGTTAGTGCATTAATTGGTACTTAATAAGGGCATAAACATTCTAATATAAAAAATTCAACAGGAAACTTTCAAAAAAGCAAAAAAGCCGCAAAGACGTAAAACTTGAATTATTCACGCTCGTTGTTCAGAATTTGAAATGAATGTAGGCCTAAGTAGAGTGAGCGTGGGTTTCCTGGATACAGTGCCCAAAGGGTTAAATTGGTGTTCAAAGGGTTGAGCCGATCGAAAGGGTTAAATTGATTGAAAGGGTTAGTGCTTTAATAGTTAAATTAGTTGAAAAGATTAATTGTTTAGTTCTAATTAGTAAAAGGGTTAATTTTTGTTAATTATAATTGGTATTGAAAGGGTTAGACGTCTTTTCCTAATTAACTCTTTTCCTAATTAACCCCCTAATTAGTTAACCAATCAAATCAATTTAACCCTTTAGACACTTAACCCCTCGACTGGTTTAACCCTTTGAACACCAATTTAACCCCTTGAACACCAATTTAACCCCTTGAACACTGTGTCCAGAAAGCCCACGCTCCCTCTACTACTGTTAAGTAAAAACATTCCATCTTCACGTGTAGTCATTCCGACTGAACTTGCTAGGGCGAAGAGCTCGGCCGCAGAAAATCTACAGTAGCTTCTAATCGCCTTCGGGCATACAATTTGTTTTATTGCGTGAAACAGTTTAACACTGTCGACGCAATATTGCGTTGCCTGAATCTATGCGAGTTGAGCGTAGTTAACCGTCATATTACGACATACACGTTCTTTCAACACATGGATGAAGAATAATTACTTACGCCAGCAGTTTTCATGCGGTTCTCAGCAATGTAATATGGCATTAGCAATATTCAAAGTGTAAATTATTCAAACAGGGTGGATTGTGTATTATTCTACGAAGGAGAGAACATTAGATTGGTACACTTTAAACTCAACATTATATCGTCAGAGAGCTGGTCAGTAATGAAGGACGTGTAATTTAGTAAGCCAATCTGAGAGTTGTAGATGGGAATGGCGAGACCAACATGACTGATGGTCATGCAGTTGTGAATACAACGCACCGACATTTACATTGTCTTTATTCTCGGTTAATATGTGCCACACTCAGTGTTAATGTACGTAGAACCGGACATATTTCTGGTTGCACTAACAAAATATTTGTTTGTTTGAGGCAACCAAATAACAAGCAACATAATTTGGTTACAACAACGAAATATTTCATTGCTCATGTGCAAACAATTAATTCGGTGACACCAAACAAACTTTGTTTGATTCAAGAGAACCTTTGTCTCAGTGGACCTTGCAACAATTACAGACAGTAAACCCCACCGCTGCAGCGCAGTATTCAAGACGATCACGCCGTGCCGCCAGTGACTGCTATATAACACCTGGTCACACCTTGTACGAGATCATCCTGTCTGTCTGAGGTCCTGCACAGAGACGAAGCAGCTTTGCTGGCCTCTTGTCGCTCCCCGTCGATAACATCTGCAGTCTTCAGCGACCATACACACAGGTTAGTCATGTGTTGTAATGAGTGAAGTGAGCGGCCCTATACAGCCTCTCACTCTTAGATGGTGTAATGGACATTCACTCTCTCTTTCCAATACATGGTTTCTGTCGTTAACTCTGTCCTTGTTCCTCCGTGCACTGTTGCCTGATGTGTTATCTTTATCCAGCCTTTAAAAAATGCAATTTTAGTTGTGTGCTCGCCATGCAATCACAATGATAGGCTTTCTCACAGGCTTTAGTTTCAAAGGAGCCGCTTAGCTTTGCGTCGCAGGATTGGACTCCTTTACGAGTAGACAGGGAGGTAAACAGATAAAAATTATTTTTATCAGGCTGTTTCCTTCACCGCCCATTTGTTTCTCAGCTTGCCAGTTACGTCACAAAACTGAAGCAATCTGGCAACAGTGAGCACCAGAAGCCCTGTACTGCAATCTAAGCGTGTTCTTCAGAGCCGATGAGGGTGATTGAGGTGGGAATGGAGCTGCGCCGGAATGAAACGTCTGGAGAAACGGGAGATACCCGAGAAAACCCGCTGACCGGCTCGATTCCCACATGCACAAATCCGGGAGTGAACCGGTCAAGGTGTGAGGCGAGCAGGCTAACCACTCAGCCACCGCAGCCGCTCATGCGTTGTATTTGAGTGGCTTAACATGGCTTAGCTCTCCTTCGTAACAGTTTATATTCACACGGTTACTTGGTATAGTCCCTATCTAAATTAAATCCTTGCCCAGTCTTTTATATAATTTTTTTTTAAATTTACCACGAACATTCCATAGTCGAAAAGATAGAAATACAACATACAGTTGTTACACATTATAACGTTAATACCGGGCAAGTTTTTTAAAATTAGAAACATTGAGTCCCTTGAATAAAATATTTAAGTAATAACTAGGACCATCTGTTTTCTACTCAGGTTACGCTTCAACTACTTACGCGCAAGCTTGGAAATTTCCTTTGGCTAATGGCCGTGTGTCTGTGTGAAGATACATTCTCTATTTGACTTGGCGGCCCAATAGGATAAAGTCACCCTGACAATAGACGTCTGTGATTGGCTGGCAGACACCTACGATGCGTGCGAGTTATAATCATCCAACCACGATAGTGGTTCTGAACTAAAGTGTTTTGGATTACCACTACGCGTGGAATGTTTTCGCGAAAAACAGGTTGCCATAGTAATAACCGTTACATAGCATTGCCTTTTCTTGGTACCTGTAGATTTCAGTTGTCGCGTCCTGTGATCGCAGGCGGGGCATGGCGTAAAGGTCAGGTGCAAGGACGCCATTTGGGGCCCGCTGATAAGTTGTAAGTACCGGATGTGACCAATCAGTTCTCAACTGGAGCCTGCTTGTAGCGTCTACAACTGACACTACAGTTCCTGCTCTATGCTGTGGGACTGTGGACCACGGCTCAGTAACATTGCACAGGAAAGAGGGTGTATAGCGGGATTCTATCATTAGACACAGTAATATCACTGAGTACTTAGGAATACAGACGTGTTTAGACAGTTCACGGTAAAGTGAGCACTTTTGAGGCCCTAGTTACTTTTTCTTTCGGTAATATTTTATCCTTTAACCACCTTTTTAAAATAAATATTGTCATGTAAGTAATAAACATAGTGCGCATATTCCACGGCTCTCGGAAGTCTACAGTAAAAAATATTTATTGACTGTTACCAGTCTCGTGGTTACCAGGCGCCACAGCCAGCAGAGTGCCAGTTCAAAGTTGAGACTACAGCGAATCTGAAGGAAAGGATATTTCCCTGTTCCCTGATCCTTGCACAGCCCAATGAGCTCGCCTGTGGCGAATCAACATTCAAGGCGAGGAAGAACGTGACAGTTGTGTGTGATGGCAGGGACGTTCACTGGCAACATGCGCTTTTCTACCGGAAACTAGTTGTTTGTGGTGGGGGGGCCGGTGAACGGACTTCCGGTACACGAGTGTAATCCCGCCAGCGTGGGCTCACGTCGCTGTACTACAGTATATACGCAGTTCATGGCAGAAACTGAGCACATTTGAGATCTACCCGTATCTGCACTGTTCATTATCCCACCATATGTAAAATTAGTAACTGCCATGGGCTTCATCGCTTTATTCACGCGTCGGTCGAGCGAAACGGCCAAATCATTAGAAAAATTAATATTTTACTAATTTTATGGTTTAAAAAAATTCAGAAAGTAAAATAATTATTTCAGTATTCAATAATATTTGTTTATCATTTTTAATTCAACGTCATGACATGGGGCTGTTTCCCCTTTGTTATTACCAACTTTACTGCGCACATACAAGTCAGACGTCGAGACACATGCATGTATTGGCAGTGACATTTTTCAAAGGTTGGTTTCAAAAATGCTCAACTAACCACGAACAGGATTTATCTTCGGGTACGTAAAGAAAATCGTCTGCACATGGTGTCCTAAAATCCGAAATAATGTCCAGAAATAAGCACTGCCGTCAATACTAACCAACTATAACGATATACTCACAGTTGAATTCCCCTGAAAGATTCACTTTTATAATGTGTACGTGGTTGTCCCTTTTTATAAATAATAAATGGGACAATTTTCAACTAACAATAGCATTGTTTGTGAAACGAACATGGAATAAAATACGTCACAAGTAATAATGGCCCAATTTTATTAGTGATATATTTGTTCGTGCGCTGTTAACTTCCAACACTGAACATCGGCGTCTAACAATGGCAAAGAATGGAATCTGTGCAATCTAAAACCAGGAACCAAACTATTTCAATAAACGTCTGCCGAAAAGTGGGCAGCAGTTCGCCACTTCAGACACATACGCACATCTCACCACCAAATAATTCCAGATATATTGAACAGTGATGAAGCATGAAGCATAACCACAAAATGGCGCAGAGATGACGAGTGCTGAAAAAACAATGAAGGAAACTTCACCAAAAAAACAAATGAGCTTCACATTGATTTGCGAAATTTCGATTAACGTAGAAAGTAATTAATTACACCTACCAGTTACTATATAATAGTAATGAGTATATGAGTTCAATTTATGTGTAATAATAAAACATTGTAATAGTAATGCGAGGGTGTAGATGCACGTGTATCTCATCTTACATGCTTTATATGTGCAGCACCAAACTGACAGCTGCATATCGACAACAGTACATTTTACACGATACTGTGGTTAAAATATCACATAAATTTGAAGCTAAATCTTGTATAACATACAGCCCAAAGTTCCCAATCATGCAATTCTTAATAAAATAGGGGGGGGGGGGTGGATTATACTGAACATAAATGTTATAATTTGCAGCGCCACTTTGTCTTTCGTAGTGTTAATAGTCTTCTCGCACGGTATGTTGAACACTTTCGAGATCAAGCTTTGAAAAATGTCACTGACGCAAACTAGACTGGACGCTGGTGCACTGTGACTGGCTAACTTAAACCCCGTCAAGTTATTAATGCCGGGGGGAGGGGAGGGGGAAGTAGTTCCTTGTCTTAACGGTGACGTAGGAGTGTTAGGTAAACACTCGTGAATCCTACTGAAATAATTAATTGTACTTCCAGTCTATTTAATACGTATACGTGTCAGAATTAGAAAATTTGTAAAATATATAATTTTATAATAATTTCACAGTTTTACTTGACCGGACATAAATAAAGTGATGAGGCCTATGGCAATGTTAATTTTACTTATGATGGAAGAATACACAATGTGCAGACAAGTAGATCTTAAGCAGGGCTTTCAAAAGTGCTCATTTATTGTGAACAAGCCTATAACACTTTTCACAATACTTCACGGAAATGCAAAAGTTATTACTTCTCGTCCCCCTTGTCAACAGAAATACCTCACTCGAATTCACAAAGATATCCAGCTACGGATTTCTGCCATGAAGAAAGACGCTGAATCTGCGACAAATGTCACAAACTGGGTCAGCTGATTCATTGTCGCTCCCGATAACTGCTCCAGAACCAGTGGAGTTCTGTGTCGCATATTATTGCGCAACGTTAGAAGTCACAGCTTACCGTCACTGAACTATCCGGTGTCGGTAATTTGAACCCCAGAGACGATAAAAAGCCTCGAGTAAAACAGGTCTGTGTGGACTGCAGGAATACCGGGTGGGAGACTTTCTCTTGTCCAGGGAGTGAAGAGAAAGGAGAGACGAACAAATCCTAAATTTCGGAGGAAAAACTTCCTGGAGCAATCGCCACTAAGCACTAGCTAATTGGGCAACCCAGGCACAAAATAGTAAATTACAACGAAACATTGCGAATTCCTGTGAGTTTCAATAAATTAAAGTTTTTTTCTTATTTAACCCCGAGTTTTTTTCCTTGAGACTGTTGACTGGTTTGAAAGCGGCGGGAATTTGGTACAGGCGAATACGTGTTAATGAAAATCGTTTTTTTTAGACCGATTTGGATGGTACAAACTTGAAACAAAATCCTTAGTGTGAGATATGACACACACAAACTCTGTATCGACGCAAATATAACAATTTGTTTTTCAGTATTTTTTTTATCTAATTAAGTTTTCTTGCCTTTCTAGTGTTACAAACGGTTTCGATGGCAAAGATGAACGTATTTCCTCTCAATAAAGTTCCGGGTAGTACATATTTATATTTAAAAGGACACCGGAGGGGCGAATCTGAGTTCATGAGGGACGGAGGTCTTCATAAAAAAATAAAGGTAACTAAATGTGATTTCTAATGTAGTCACTCCACTATTACTTACAGCAATAAATTAGCTGTATCCACTTTTACTATTTATATTTAACAGTGAGCGCAATGTTTAATGTCTATTCCAACTCTAATTAACGTCCTTCTTAATTATCTCTAGTTAACTCATACTCATTATCAACACATGTTCAGTCTGTTACCATCATTTATAATGTCTTTCACTCGCGCATCTAGTACAACCAAGAGTCCAGCCTGCCAGCAGCATACTCCACTGCACAGTCGCAGACTTCCCCCACTGCTCGTCTTCTGTCGCTCAGAACTCAGCCACTCATTCATTCATCCATCCACTCCAACTTAACTCCCAGCCCGGAGACCTGCTGCGATATTTATAGTGTCGCGTCTTACCATCGCGCGACTGTAATTCGAAACCCGTCATTACCTGGCCTTCGCCGTCGCTATCGTATGACAACTCTCTTTCCTTCTCTTTCACTCTCTCGCACACGATACGAAGCAATGAGTGCGCAACATTGTAGACACTGAGGTTCGACCCAGTGTCAGGTGCTCAGCATTTCATTTTATTTGTGGCTTCTGTGTGGGCGAAACTTCTTTCAATGTTAATTATTTTAAATGTTATTAAACCTGAAACGCTTGCTTGCATGATTTATCGTGTACATAAATGTGTTACGTGATGTTTGAGAAGACGTAGCGGGAGAGACCGGCTTCTCAAATGCACGGGCAGAATGTTCTAGAACGCCACAGTGAGCGGACGTGATGTGTGTCACTCTACACTACTACTGACAAGATAACATTAAGAAATGGCACAGTAATATGTGTGGAAGTTGTGCCACAATGATCTATTAGCATAATTATACCCAGTTGCAGCATTGGCAGCAATTTTTTAAAGTCTAAATAACACCAATTCCTCCTTATCCAGTATCCCAGTAAGGAATTCTGTTTTTCTATCCCGCTCATACAAAAATATTTAAAAGACTACATAAAGGGGGCAGTTAAATGTATTGGTGTGTGAAACACATTTTTATGTCCATAGCATGCCCATGTGACCAATTTCTTGTGTTTTATTACTCAGCACTGGCGAACATTAAGAATGGTTTTACAGTTAAATGTAACGGACAATTTTTTTACTATTGTTTAAAAGTTTTCAAACTTTCAACAGTAATTGTTAAAAGTAATTTACCAGACATGTTATGAGTAAAGACTAATTTTAAACTCTTTAAATTCGATTTGAATAATTCCAGAACAGCGAAAATTTATTTTTGAATATATATTGTTTAACAAAACCCTTCATTGTGTTATTTCTTGATAGCATATGTACAGTCCTACACCAACGGCACTTAGAAAATAAATAATGTTATTTATTTGCAATTTTTCTGTTGTCACAATTTACATGTTGTGTTGTTGTTTGGGATTTACGATTTTTTTGAATATCATGTTGAATTGTTTTGGTCCCTGTACCAACGCCTGGAGGACACCTCTGTTTGACTCGTCCATTCTGTCACTTTGAATATAATATTCATTAATAAACACGCACACATAATATGTTGGAATTGAATTAATTTCTTCGCACACCACCATAATACGCAGTAAAACAAATTTCAACATTTTGCAAACAATTATTTGTAAACTGCAGTTGTAAAAAAAAAAATTCTTTCATCACAAGTAAAAAATTGTATTTTACAACACACTGTTTTACGAAGCATCCAAAATCGTGCACGCATCTCTATATTTATAATAAATTCTAGGTCTACAGTGCGTGATTGTAAAAATATAACTTCATACTTTTACCGATTACAAAGTAAAGAGTTCCACATTTGCTCTAATTTAATTATAGTGTTACAAAAAATAAACTTGGCAACTAGTTTCCAAAAATAATTATATCAAAAATACAAAAAATATACAGTGAAATAACAGCATTGTGCTTAATAACAATTCTTCCAGAGCGTCTGCTCATACTGTTAAATGGACCGTCCATGTGTACATGATCGTAATGTTGAACCATTTGTTCACAATAAGCATTTTTAAGGTATTAGGGATTGAGTATTCGATTTATAGCGGTATGCATGTAGACCTATACATAAACTAAATTTTAATTTGAACTTGACAAGTTATAACATGGGCTATTCTAGTAATTTTAGGCCTACACTTTGAAGCCCTGCTTCAAGTCTGACACGTGTCAATTAGCAAACTCAAGCAGTTTTATGTGAGTACTCCTGTCCTGCCTGAACGATTTATTTTTCTTCCCGCCAGCTGGTGAAATGTGTGATGCCTACAATCTTCTGCAGTACGATTAAATCCTGCTATTATGGGGTTGATGTGTTTACAGTACTGCATGACGTTAATGAACTTGGTTAGCAAGTCTGCTTGGTTATTTGTCACGTCTGTATTTGGTAGCCCAGGTTAATAAACTGTTATTTTGTTTGAAGAGGCAATATTTTTGCTGCAGAAAAAGGTACTTTGTTATTCTTCGCCCCCTCCCCCTCCTCCCTTTCGGGGTGACGCACGTCTGAACGCTTCCAAGCGCTCAGCTATACTGAAGGGAGGCGCGCGGCGCTCCTGGCGCGACCGAGCGCTGTCTGGTGGCTATTACTGGCAACGAGTTCAGCCTAGCACACTCTGGCACCTTCCATACGCCTCTCCACTATTCCCGCCGCCTCCTTAACATTCCCGAGCCACGTTTTCGCGTATAAATGTTCGTCTCCAGCCCGAGCAAGTGTGCAGTGTTCCTCATAGAGTTGCGCGGGCTGGCCGATGATAGATCATGTCTACACCACTTCGTACTGCGAGGCTCCACCATGGTAGATGTGTTTTCACATAATATGAGTACTACTCAAGTTAAGTATTGCAATGAACGTAGTTGTTGTGTTGCCGGGGGTTGAGTTTCCCCTTTAGTAGTGTTTTTTTACAGCGATTTTTGTGAATATGGATTTTTGTAGGGAAGTGTTTCTTCACTGTTTAACAGTGTAAATTTTCAATTTGGTATTTTATGGGAATGTTTCTAAGAAGTGTATTCTTCTTTTTTTTTTTTTTTGGCGTGCTGTAGGAATGGTCTCCTGGACTACGATATGCCAAAAGAATTTTAATTCCAAGGAGTTTAGTGGATATTTTATGGCGTGCTTTAATGCTCATGGTTAAGTGTAATGAGGGTTTTTGCTCCTTCCCAATGCTATTCTTGAAACTAGTATTCCATGTTGTACTTTTTAATGAATCATCAGGCGTACTTTACTTTGGAAGTTGTAAAGGTGTTTGCTTTACTCAGGGAGTCATTTTACCCTTTTTAAATGGGATTTCACAAGTGTTTATTCAGGCTGGGTGATTTCTTAGGATATATTAATATTGTTTTTTATCTGTTTGTTCCAGTAAATGCGTGTTCTCTCCTTCCCCTAGTTCACAGATTGGTAGCAAGCAATAAAAAATTACAAAGGCTATTGATATGTTTCAAATCAAGATGCAAAATTGTTGTTGGTGATATGTATAGATGGGCTTCAATATATTTGTATTGATTTTGAAATTTTCGTCTCCATGCTTTTTTGATTTTTTTAAATGTTGTGCATACTTCTCCTTGCCTGCCTTTAGCCCTGTTACGCCGTAAAGAGGTGTAACAACTTTAAAGAGCACTGAAGCTATTAGAACATTCAGTTTAATAATAACCACACACACATCCATTCGTTGTCGGCTACTAGCCTTTACTTATTAACTGTGTAGCTACCCAGTAATTTCAACAGTGGAATGTAAACATGAAGCGCGACAGGTGAAAGTGGCGTAGAAATGTAGCGGAAATTTACTCAATAGTTTGAAAACAGATAATGAATAAAGTTTTCAAAACCATCCTGTAACCCGTGAACTTCTTGTCGCACTGTCTGGTATTGTTGGCAGCTAGAGAATTTTAATTGTTTTTGTTTGAGAGTAGGCGTACTGTATGCGTCCCCACCATCGCTTGGAGATTTACACAAAAACAATAAGCACGTGAAGTTCAAGTCAACATTATAATTGTGACTGCTGATTTCTTATTTAAAAAGTAGAGACAGCTGGGTTTAGATATACCGTCGCCTTAGGTAGTGTTTTTTCCGCCATAAAAACTATTTTTTTTTCATAATGAATAAATATTTTTCCGTAATAAGAATATGAGTAAAAAAATTTAATGAAATAAATGTCATACTACAGAAAACAAATATGACAATTTTCATGAAAGTATTCATGGAATATTAATTACCATACAGTATTTTACATCTCACTTTCTTCTGTGCGAAGACATTGATATAGTGCATTCACAGTTTCTTCCAACTTTTCTAAAGCCCTGCTATGAAGTTCCACTTCCAGGATATTCCGGGTTTCGCATGTGGGGATCGTGCCGGACAATGCCGTTGGCTGGCGAGTTTTCTCTCGGATCTTCCATTTCTCACGCGCTTTCATTCCAGCACTGCTCCATATTCACCTCTATCACCCTCATCGGCTCTCAAAACCTCGCTGTCAAGGTGGAACGTTAGTTAGGAGCAAGGAGCGATACAGAAAAATGTCCGCTTCTAGATACAAGTAGTTCAGCTATCTGCCGCTAGGTAGCAGCAGCGTCGAAGCAGTTATGGCGCCAGTTTGTCTCCAGGTGTCGTAAACGCGCAGTTGGCTCTCGGCGTGGACATGTGCTTGTGTGAGGAAGGGGGGGGGGGGGGGGGAGGTAGACAATTTCTACTTGCTCACCCGCTAATCACCTCAAACGCAAAATTTCCATTGACGAGTGTGGTCAGATGACAGAACGGCTTTTTAAAGCGCTATATTTCAAATTATACGCGTCAGATACACACAAAATTACTCAAGGGCTCTGCATTGAACCTTCCTACAGATTTCCAACAATCAAATAATATGGTAACCGCTGAAAGTCTCATAGGTACACGCAGTGTTATTAGAACACTGTGCGCCAGTTGAGAGTCTTGCGCTTAGCGACGATGGCACCCTTGATGCCCGTGGCAGTGTCGCCCTTATCGCTTCTGCGCTTCTCGGCCTCAAACGCGGAAAAAAGCGCAGGATAGGCGGGAACCTTAAGGTTCCAAAGACCGAGCACAACTGTGCATGGCTACAAGGCTGAATGCTAATTGCCTGTTCAAGGTATAAAGTTGCCATGGCAGCTGATAAGCACGAGTATACGGTCATTACTTAGTCTAGTTTTGTCTCTAAGATAATCCAAGCACTTGTGACTGAAGTCACGAGGAGGTAATGATGTGTGATGGACTCCACCCACGCACTTAAACAGCTGCTGATAAGAGCGGTCCCATAGAATCTAGTTCAGTTGTTTCCAAAATATTATTTAATGTATTATCAATCCCCACCCAGGAATTAACTGGAGGCAATATTTTTTATATTCACTGCAAATAAACAAATAAAAAGAGTGTGTTTTTTTTTTTTTTGTTCTCCCATCCGGCAGACAGATAAAAATTAAACGTAAGAATTGTCTAATACGGTACTCGATAACTATGAGCACCTGTTTTTCGCGATAATATTTCGGGATAAGTTGTGTTCCAGCGCTGTTCAGTTCGGAACCACTTCCGTGATTGGATCAATTGAATTGTTACGCGCCTTATCTGTCTGCCAGCGAATCACGGAAGGTCAGTATCGGAGTAACTTAATTCTGGTTTGCTCATTTATTTTACAGATCGTCCTTACACAAGCGGCCAATAGTGAAATGAGAATTGCAAGTATGCACATAGTGTATTGAACTATAGCCTCCGTTTGACCTCGTCTCTCGAAAAAGAGGTGGCGCTATCGATACCACATTGAAATGCGTTAGGTTAAAATATTCTCAAGCGCAACACGAGTAGGGAACGGACTTATGTATGTGTATGTATATATGTGTGTGTGTGTATATATATATATATATATATATATATATATAACTTCATAAATACACTTTCAGTAAACCGACGCCGTAAATATATAATATGTACGATATATATTAAAGGGAAAAATAACTGTACAAAAATCAGCCCCATAATTCTTTGTATCAGAAAGAAGTAACAGTTCTGGGCATTATGAATTAATAATTAAATAACTATGGAGAACTGAATAGTTATACTTCGCAGCGGTGATAATATTGTTATACGCGCGTGACCCTTCAATGCTCATTGCAGCCATTGTCGGCATGTTGCACAGGAAGATAAGTATATTTGCGACCTGTAATCTGTGTTATTCATTTGCCAATGTCAGCCATGTGTCTAGCTAATTCGTAAACCGTGCTACTATTCTACGTCATAACTGGTTCATATCATTAACGTCGAACGCGAAACCTGCAGCTTATTGGCTGTGATAACGAAACAAGTTTTTTTACCAGCCTAAGTATAGCACTTTTCAAAATTTCTCTTTATTTACACCACCATAAACTATAAATTAATGTGGGAATGAAAGGGTTAAATAATGTTTTTATTTTATTTCCATGGAGGGGGAAGGGCGTATTCCTTCCATTAATACTCGACCGACGTGTACTGGACGAAAGATAAACCCAACCGCCCGCGACGTCTTAAAATATACGTCGGGAATGATGACGTTTCCTTGGCGCTGATTCACAATTGGCACCGCTCAAGGTCGCTTCTTACACACACACTAGCGAGTGCGGTCAATCACTGTAAACTCGGGAACATATTCATCGCGGGACAGGCTAACACTATTACCTGTTCCCTCCTGCCACGCGGCGGTACATACTGATAGACATCAAGACAAGGTAGAAGTGTGCATGGCTAGCACATCTGCTAGTCTCTATATTGATTGCCATTCCACCGGACACGCTTTCTAAATTGTACACCGTTCAGGACTTGCCGTCTCTCTGCCAATATAACGCCGAGTTGAAGGTGTCCATATCAAATGTTCTTTCCTGCTTGGAATAATATGTCATTCATCCGGTTTGTTACAGTAGTTTACACTCTGAGTGTTGCCGACGTGATATAATGCTGCGGAGAACCTTAGGAAGATGCTGGTGAAGTATTATGTCGTCATCAGCGTCTTCGAAAAATACGGGTGACGTAATATTTAGGCTAATTAAGTACAACTCGTCAAAACTCTGAGACGTACTTGGCACCTCAGTCGTGGTCACGGGTCTTATATCGCAGATTATAACAGCAGAGTTTCGCCTTCCACCAAAGCGAAACTGGTTCGAGTCCACGTGGTGACGCACCCGGATTTATGCACGTGGGAAGTGTGCCGGATGATGTCTCTGGTCGGCGGGTTTTCTCGGCGACCTCTTATTCATTCCAAGCGCCTGCTCCATCCTCACCTCTCCTTGCCATCATCGACTCTCAAGATCTCGATGTTAAATACCGGCCAAATCTTACTTTCTCGGGAATGTCTTGAAGTAGGAGGTATGACAGCGCAGTGAGGCAACACCGAGTTGTGACATTCGGAACACCTGACTAATCTGCCCAGACGCGGATCCAAACAGCGTATCGCAATGTGCGGTCACTCGACGAATCTCACTTCTAGATCATGCAATCATAAGGCTGTTCAAGTGGAGCGAGGTGAGTATCCATGGATCAGCGCCGGAATGCAAGGGCGGAGGAAACGGGAGATCCCCGAGAAAACCCGCCGATCAGCGGCATCATCCGGCACGATTCCCACTTGCGAATATCCGGAGTGAACCGGACGGGGATTAAACCCGGTCCGCCTTGATGGTAGGCGAGCAGGCTCACGTGATGAGATGGAGTAGCTACTTCAGGAAAGTTGGAAGTAGCCAATGTGTGAACTAGTTAGCGTGATCGCTCAACTGCAGGCGCACTCTACGTCCGCACACAATTCCGGCGACCGGAAGGAAGAGGAAGGTAAGCTGGTGCGCAACTACTTTCACCGCCGCCAGGTTGCGCAACATGTCAGACACGTGCTAGCTTATTTGTCCACCAACACACCGAGACGGCATCTTCTCCGAGCTGGCAGTCAGCGGAGACTAAGGCTATAGTTTAATAGTCGGTTTATACTTGTTAACTCCTTGAGGTGGCCGGGCGCCTGGGTAAGCCGCCGAACAGCGTGCAGAGCTCTAGTAGGAAATGTTTGATTAGAAAACCGTTAAACGTGTCTGAGTGAAGTTCGCTTATAAGTAGCATTAAAGAAAGGTTGCGCGTATTTCTCTCTAAAGCATGTTATTGTGATAGTGAAAATGTCTCGAACGGGCAGTTTTCGGTATGAACATTCCTGTAGAATTCATAAAAACCGAAATAGGGACGTTCATCGAACCTATATTTTTATTATTACGTCATAAAATTGTAGCAGGGTCTCCGCTGAAAATCTTATAGAGGCGCGTTATCGACGGCAAGACAGTTCAGTCCTTTGAGTGTAGAGGCGATGAGAGAGTTGACGCGCATGTCTCGGTCGAACCTACTGCTCCCACGCTTTCCAGACACACAAGTACAACATTATTTCAACCAGGAGGCCACCTTAATCCTTTCTCATTTCCAGTCAACACAATTGGCTACATGCAGCATGGGAAGGTTATATTCGCGAGGTAATGTATGTATAGTCTACGCTATGACTGGGTCATATCTGCGACCAGTAAACATAACGTTTGCAGCTCATTGGTTGTATTAACGACACAAGCTCTAACTTAGATACAGTACGCATAAAAAAAATACTATTTACAACACCATAAATCTTAGATTAATATGGGAATGACAGGGTGAACGTATTATCTCGAGTATACTCGTTCACATCAGACATGTTGCGGTACAGGCAAAGTTGCCATGATAGTCGCTGTGGAAGGTCAGGAGCCAGCTCCAATACAGACAGAGCCTTTCCCTGCGGATAATGCTATTGGTTGCCGCTGACACAACAAACCATTTGTATTGGTTGCTTCTAGTGCCGCGGCTCTGCTAAAACACTCGCCATTGGTTCCAAAGTGTGAGTTGCAATAAGGAATTCTTAAGTACCTTTAATGAAATTAATTTGCTCTTTTGTAACATCCGAAATGAAAAATTAATATGTACGTTAAGGGATTTAGTTCGTACATTTGCTTAAAGGCAAATGGTAAAATCACGGTAAAATTATCACTTCTGAAAGCCCTTCTTAAGATCTATTTGTATGCACATTGCGTATTCTTCCGCCATTCGTAAAGTTAACATTGCCACGGGGACTATCACTTTATTCATGCGCTGGCCAATGAAACCAATAAATTATAAGGAAAATAAATACATATTTTACGAATGTTCTAATTCCTACACTTACATGCGTAAAACACAAAACGCGTCAGAAATACTATAGCTCATTCACGGTTACTTCCAACATTTCTTAAGCCCTGCTTAAGTTCTACTTCCATGATATCCCTCCGCCTCA
The DNA here is from genome assembly GCA_029891345.1 of Dryococelus australis. Taxonomy (NCBI): domain Eukaryota; kingdom Metazoa; phylum Arthropoda; class Insecta; order Phasmatodea; family Phasmatidae; genus Dryococelus; species Dryococelus australis. The sequence continues at coordinate 2,940,508 of CM057007.1, read as the reverse complement.
TGCAAACAAAGCGTAAACAATTTTACAAAATTACAACCAAAGGGAAGACGCGCCGAATTCGTGCAAACCCATGTGTGATATTATTTTTATAAGAAATTTTTTACAAGATATTACTAAAACAAGTATTTTCCCCTTGTTTTTATTAATATTTATGATATATAATATAATATTATCTTCTACAGTTATAATTTAATGTAAAATTTCAATATAACCGTAAAATAAGATATTGTTACGCGCTCTGTGCTTTGTCCCGCGCGAGCAAGGTGAAGTGAATGACAAGAATAGTTGATGGTTTATGGAAGCGCGCTATCAGGTGCCACCGGAGACGCAGCGGCTTTTCACAAAGGAATGTTTACAAAGTATGCCTGTTACACATGTAAAGGCGCGTGCCGCTCCCTACGTTGGGTATCGAGTGTCTTTGAGACATCTGAATATTGCTCTGAATTACTGACCTCGTTTCTATCAGCGTGACTCGAGGTGTAGCGAACTTTCCAGGTCAAGGTCAGCAGAGTATAAATAGTGCGATGGCCCTCCGAGTCTGCAGTTGTTGAACGGATGAGTGGCTGGGTTTCAGCGACAGACGAGCGGCGAGAGAAGTGACCAGTGGAAGGGAAATCTGCGACTGCGAGTAAAAATCAGTGAAGAGTGCAGCTGCTAGGCTGGACTACTGGACTAGATGCGTAAGTGAAATACATTACAAATGGCGGCAACATACATACTGAATGTGTGTTAATGATGAGTATGAGTTCAGTGTCTATAACGAAACAGTGACATTGAGAATGACGTTAATTAGAGTAGAAATAGACCTATAGAAATATAGCGCTCACTGAGAAATACAAAAGCGTAATAGTGGATATAGGTAATTTAATTCTGTAAATAATAGCTGTGCGAATAAAATATAAATCAGAATTAGTTCTTTTATTATTGTTGACCTCCATCCCTCACGAACTGATACGCTGCCCGGGCGTCTTTTAACAGTTTTTTTATATCAACGCACGTACAAAACTGTTTTAATACGCGTTATTATTTAGGAAACAACCAAACACGCCAGACATGGTGTGAATTTTCAAAGGTTTAATTAAAAAAATTGCGAAGAGACGGCGAATATACTAAACCCACAAACGTTTACTGAACACTTATAATTCAACGATAAGAAACGGAGCTAGTTTCCCTACACAATTACCAACTTTACGATAAGAAACGGAGCTAGTTTCCCTACACAATTACCAACTTTACGATAAGAAACGGAGCTAGTTTCCCTACACAATTACCAAGTTTACGATAAGAAACGGAGCTAGTTTCCCTACACAATTACCAAGTTTACGATAAGAAACGGAGCTAGTTTCCCTACACAATTACCAACTTTACTGGGCTCACATCAGCCAGTGTGCCCGTTAAAATACATGCAGGTAGGAGCAGTGACTTTTTTCAAAGGTTGATTTCAAAAGTGCCCAAGCATCCGTGAACAGCCTATACTTGCCTGTGTGTGTACTCGTCCAGAACGCTCGGACAGGCCATAACCTCATCGTACTATAGGGTGTTTACTGTAAACTGAGCACTTTCGAAAGCAAAGCTTGAGATCTTGTTGCACGCACAATGTGTATTCTCCCGCTATATGCAGTGTTAACACTGATCACTTTGTTCCTTCTTCAGTCAAGAGCAACTGTGAAATGGTTACAAAAGTAAATATTTTATAAATCTGTTAATTCTTACACGTGTATGCCTTGAAAAAAAAAATGTCGCGAGAGAAATCATTCCAGTTTTCGCATATGTGTTACCTAGCACTTTTCATTCAATGTTAAGATATGAGGCTACTTTCCCCCGGTTTAAAGGGCGCATGCTACTCAGTTCGCCCGTCAAAATAGATCCAGGTAGCGGGTACTGGCATTTTTCAAAAGTTGGTTTAGGAAATGCTCACTTTATCGTGAACGGTCTTTACCACAGAGTAGATAACAATACAGAGCTTAATCTGCGAGCTCCAGCCGTACACACTGGCCAGCAAAATGGCGCCACTACCCTGCAACATGTCAGATCGTCGTTGGCCAGCCAGCAGCTCAGCCAATAGGGAGCCTATCGCAGGATGGAGTAGCCAATTAGTCACAAGATCCGTTCCCAAAGCCTACCGCAACCAATCAGAGAATGAGTACGCCAACTTCAAAGGCACCGCAAAACCAATTCGTCTCTGTGAACTTATTTACACGTTGACACTACGTTCTTCACACATGTGGCGGGGCCGCGGCAGTGTAGTGGTTAGACTACTCGCCTTTTACCTAGGCGAACCAAATTCGATTCCCGGCGGGGGTCGCCTTCTGATTTTTGTATGTGGGGATCGTGGCGGACAATGCCGTTGGTTGGCGGGTTTTCTCGGCGGTCTCCCGTTTCCCCGGCCTTTTCATTCCGACACTGCTCCATACCTCGCCTCTCCTTCGTCGACTCTCAAGACTTCAATTTTAAGAGCTGCCTAAATTTTTCCACCCCAAACGAAATAGGCCCTATTCGTTAAGAGCAGATTAATTGAGTGAACCAAATACTGTTTAGTATTTTAAAAAAATTCGTCAAATAAATTTGTTTTGTACACGAAACGAAATATTTCTCTCTATGTACAGCTCACAGTCATGAGATAAGCTAAGTGACTATAAGATGTAGTCTTCAGATGAAAAGTCTCTGCGTATTGGTTCCTTATTGGGTGGGCTGCCTGCTGGCTAGGTGGTTTCCAGGCGGTACTCTGTGTTCTGACATACTCTGCGGTGTGCCTATACTCCGAAAAGAAAATTTAATTAAGCTTTTTGAATCTGTACATTGTGTAATTTAATGAAAAAGAATATTCGGGGCACTAAAAATATTACAAGGCCAATTCATAATTCGTGTTTTAGTAGGTCAGTGAATTTAATCAAGCAGGAATTGCAGTATCGACGAGCCGCAACAGAATGTTACTTGAATACCGCTAGCAATGAAACAGCGAGAAGGAAAACCTAGAAAAACGAAGGTCATCAATGGCATTAGGAACAAGTCGTATGATTGGCCGGTGTCCAAGGCATTGACCCGTTTGGCCAGCGAATCGTGACGACGACATTGGCCGTTGATACGGGAGATGCGCGCTACTCAACTGCCTAAAACGCGCATGTCTTGCCACATTTTCGCCTCCAAATAACTTCGACAGTACATTTTGAGTGGAGATATTTGGCCGGCTCCTATCATCGAGATCTTGCTTGAAGGTGAAGCGACGTGCGTGTGGAACAGCGCTGGAATGAGAGGGCGGGGTGAACGGCTGTACTCTGAGAAAACCCGCCAACCAATGGCATGGTACAGCACGATACCCAGGAGCGACCCCACCGGGAATCGAACCCGGTTCACCCAGGCGAGTAGCCTGATTACTAGACAGCAGCAGCACCCCAGTAAAATTTGAAGACGACATACGACAATCAAATTGTTTCCATTAAACAAACTGGATAAAATAATCTTGAATGTATTTGATAAATGTGTCACGATGTCAAATTTGTTTTACTGAGAGGATATAATTTAAATTTTCATAAAATATTTTTTTGGAGGGAGATACTGCTGTTTTTTTGCAGACACCACTGTAAAAAATGTAAGGAATTTTGAGATTTATTTTCACTTCTTTACTTAATTTTAATTAGACTATATTTACCAGAGACATTTCCAGCCAATATAATTAAATGTCTCTTGAGTTCTTAAGGGCCCTGCCTACCGCCTGGTAACCGCGACATTTGAATAGGAATTCCCATATTACGAAAATTTCGCCTTAGTGGGGTAATTTTAAAGATAGGCGTTTCATACAAAATGTATTCTTCACGAATTTTTTAGAAGTAGTTCCCAACAGCGGAGATATTTCCGTAGTACGTATAGCCTGTTTGCAAGGAATTTTTTAAAATTTATGTTTTTACAAAAAAAGTACATACTGCCTATCTATATTGAAAATATACCCTCGTAGGGATCTTCTAATAAATTAGTCGAGAATTAATATTTTTTAAAACGTCTATCTTTAAAATAAACGCACTGAGGCGAAATTTCCTTAACATGGGATTTCCTATTTAAATGTCACCGCTGCCAGATGGAATGCTTCAAATAACATTCGTGCTTCCATAAAAGTTATTAATTATTTTCGCAACTTTATTCCGTTGCCAGTGAGTGTTCGTCGTTTTGGAGTTTCGTGATGTCACAAATTGCAATATTGGATATTCACGTTTGTAATTAGCTGATCCCATGAAATATCGAAAAAAAACTTTAGAACCCGTCCAATTTTCGAAATGTTTGGTAGAAACTGGGGGCATCGAACTTTTCCAGACAAACATGATGGCGATAGTGTTTCAGTAACTCCACAACCATCCAGTTTCGTTTGACCGAAGCATGAATAAAATGGCGAGGCCATTGGCAAAGTTATGTTTACACATGGCGGAAGAATAATCAATGTGCGTACAAGTAGATCTTATATAGGACATTCAGGAGTGCTTAACTTACTGTGGACAACTTATAGTACCAAATATGAAATGCTCCAAAAAATAAAAATAAAATCTACATGGCAGAATGTTGTCACACAGTATTGAGGTTTTTGAGGGTACTAGAGCAGAATTAAAAAATGAGTTTTGAACCTCGCAAGTATGTGGAAGGTTTGAAGTGACGAATTCTGAAGTCGATATATCCATGTAGCGCTGAACAAGTTTGAAGTGAAATAGTTTCTGCCTTGGAGGACTAGTTCATAGACCTATAATAGCGCAGAGGCGCCTATGCTGTCTTGCGTTGTTGCAAATGCTTTTATAATTTAAAAAACTTAACGTCTCTGCTCTATTAAAGTATATTCGAACAATGTTTTCCCACAGAAATAATATATTTGACTGGGCCAATCAGAATTATAGTACTCTGGCACTAAACTCATGGAACTATTGGCCAGTTAAAGCCATCCAATCAAAGAAGTGCATCTGAGCTAAAGTATTTTCAATTACAAGTATAGTCTATTCGCAGTAACTTTACACTTTTTGAATCGAACACTTGGAAAATCAGCCCATGTATGACGTGTTTGCTTGTTTCCTAAATGTCGCAAGCGATTTATGTTTCAGTTAACTTAACAGTATTTTATTTTTGGTTAAATTGTACTTTTACATACATTTAATATATAAACTATTTACATTTACAAATAATGTGTAAAAAAGAATCGAGAAAATTTGAGTGTTGTTAATGCCTAGCAAGAAACAGTTCTCATGCTAAATATTGAGTGCGCACAAATACAGTGCGTTGTCCCTCTGGTGTAATTTTCTGGACATAGTAAAGCTTTGTTTGCACGAGGCGGAGGAATATCCTGGAAGTAGAAATTCAGAAAAGTTGAAAGTAACAATGAATGGACTAAAGGAAGAGACTTTTTGCGAAAACTGGGTGTCCATAGGCTACTTATTTGCTGTAACAGTTTTTTTAACGTTATTAATTTTTTTCTGTCCACATCTGGGGTATCCAGTAAGAGTATGGAACTAGTCCTTGTTTGCACTGGCTGCCAGGAAAGAAAGTCGCAAGCGAAGTAGTGAGAGGGAGTGTCCAGTATAACGACCAGCTATCACAGAGTACATGGCCTGCTATTCAATAGCCGCGACTCCTCAGCCGAGAAGAACGTTGTTATGTCAGAGCAGCGCATACATTGTCCTCCAGGGCGATGACAGACACTGCTAAAGTACATTCGCGCAAATATACGCTTAAATAAAAAAGAAGAAAAATTTGCATGAGTGAAGAGATCTGGGCGGCTCTTAACATCGAAGTCTTGAGAGCCGATGAAGGTGAAGCGAGGTGAGTACGGAGCAGTGCTGGAATGCAAGGGCGTGGGAAAAGGGAGATCTCCGAGGAAACCCGCTAACCAGTGGCATCGTCCGGCACTATTCTAAAATGCGAAAATCGGAGGGCGACTTCACCATGAATCTAACGCGGTTCGCCCAGGTGGGAGGCGAGTAGTCTAACCGTAAGGACGGAGCGAGGAGCGGGAATGAGGAGCGGGGGCGGCATAAACCTCAACAGTAGTAGTGTAGTATTAATATGAGTATAGGCCGTTCACGATAAAGTGAGCACTTTTGAGGCCCTAGTTACTTTTTTATTTCAGCCATTTCTTATCCTTTGACCAACTTTTAAAATAAATATAGCAATGTAAGTAATAAACAGAGCGTGTAAATTCCCCCGCATTCGGAAATTCACGTCTAAGTCTAAAATAAGATATGTTTTGACTATTATTCCAAATGAGAGGGCTTTCAAAATTGCTCACTTTACCGAGAATGGCCCATAATAAAACCTCACCATTTTCTAAATCAGCAAAGCACTAAGAACACCACCGAACAGTAGAGAACGAACAGTAGATCAAGATAGGATATTACATGAAAACCAAGAAGAGCATCATGAAAAAACCGCACTAGAAATAAAATAAAAAGATGTACATTGCAAAAGATTAAATAAATTTTACAAGAAAATGGAACGAGTCAAAATGATAATGAAGCCAGAAGAAATGCATAAGGACGGTATTCGCGAAGAAACCATTTGGGAATGAACACAATACATTAGACCAAACGAAAATAACATTAAAATAAAATAATGATTATCAAAACAAATCCTCATGCTATAATAATTCGGTGCCAAATGAAGAGCAAGCAGAAAATTAGAAGAAGAAATAAAGAATAAAGAGGTAAAAATGAAATTTGGCATACTACAGAAGAGAAACCCAGAAATAATGGTATGTGGAATAAGAGTGGAACTAGGCAAAGAAGAATTTTTGGAGGAAAAAATATAATCAAAATTTGAGTGAAGATTTCGACTTAGACGAACTTCAGAAAGAAACAAAAATCTGCTTTGAAACAAGGGAGGTAAACAGAACAATGAACATAGTAATAGAGACAAGCCCGAACATTTATAAACGAATAATGAATAAGAAAGAAATATATTGCAGATGGGAAGCATACAATGTTAAAGAATTTGTGTCGCCTATGAGATACAAAAAAAAGCCACAGATATGGACACACTGAAAAACGATTTTTGTGGGAAATGCGGAGAAGAGGGAGATACAACAAGAACATGAAAGAAGAACATAATAAATGTATAAACTGCATACGAGGACAAAAGAAAGGAACAGAAAGATACCACACGGTATTCGACAAGGACTGCCCATTGTACAATTTGGCAAGAGAAAGACTAGAAAAGGAAACACATTATGGAGATTAGAGTCGAACAATCAAATCTGTAAAAGGCCCGTACAGTAACAGTAGACGTAAATAATCAATTAATAGAAGATAAATACGGAATTGCATTTATACAAGAATCATATTTATTTATTAATAATTATACAAATTTAAACAGCAACTACCAAATTATTAAAGACGAGAAAGGGCAATCCTTAGCAGCAATAATAATAGATAATAAATATTAAATATTAAATTTAATCTAATAACGAAAGAAATAGCAGAAGCAAAAATTATGATTAATAATGAAGAAATGACATTAATTTAAATATATTTGCCACCATAACTGGAAGTAAAATATATATTAAAACAATTGAATAAAATAATAGTAGAACTAGGTAGTAAAAAACTAATAATTGCAGGTGAGTTTAACGCGAAATCTGGACTATGGCATTCAAAAATATCAGCCACAAAAGGAGAAGAGGTAATTGAAATAATAAACAAAACCAATTGGATAATTTGTAATGAAGAAGGTAACTTCTATACATTTGACAGCATCAACGGACAAGAGAATATTGATTTAACTATGACTACAAGAGATATGGAAGGAAATATTATAAATTGGATAGTAAACCATACTATAAGCGATCGTAACAAAATAAATTTTGAGATAGAAATTGGAACTCAACAGGAAATCAAGATAGAGAAAAGATTACATTTAAAAGTTACTAACTGAGAAAAGTTTAATGAAGAATTAAAAACCGTTGTTAAGATGATAGATGACAGATGACAGAATGGAGAATGATACAATCGAAGAAACAATATATAAATTCCAGGAAGCAATAGTTAACATATGCGATAAACAAGAAATGATAAATAAAACTAAAAATGAAAATATAAATTGCTGGTAGAATAACGAACTATAAATAATGAGAAACAAATTAACAAATAAACACAGGAAATATAGGAGCTGTTGTGAATGCAATGCTAAATTTATTTATAAGGAAGATTACAAAAAAATTAGACGGGAATATAAAAAGTTATCAGAATAAACATGAATAATAAATGGATTGTTTCTGTTACAGAAGAAGTGGGAAAGGGACCATGAAATTTAATAGATAAACTGGCAAGAAAGAAGTCGAGGAAAAAAGAAACCACCAGTAGCATAACAATTTGGGGAAAATACACAAGAACAATTAAGGAAACATATAAAGTTATGATGGACAAACTACTACCTAATCTTGAAGGAACAGAAGAAAAAATATAAATGCATACTATGGAAGAAGAAGAGAAAAAAGAATCTGAAGAAATTAAAGAAGGATATATTGAAAATGCAATAAAAAGATGCAGCGTTAAAAAACACCGGGAATTGATCGGATAACAATCGAAGTAATAAATAAAAGGTGGGAAAACAATTAAACCAATACTGACAAAAAATATAAATAAATGTTATACATTAAGCAGATGAATTGAAATTTAATGGGACTATTTGAATAATCGAAACATAATAGTACAAGATAATCAGATAACGTTAAAAAGGGAAATAAATCGCGGCTGTCCACAAGGATCAGTAATAAGGCCAAGTCTATGGAATTAAGTAATAAAGGATTACATACTACAAAACAATAATGAGGATTCAAAAGTTGTGGCATTCGCGGACGATTGTGTAATTTTGATAGAAGGTAATACAAGAAAGGAAATAGAAGAACGGACCCAAAAAATAATGGATAAACTTTAATATGGATGAAAGAGAAAAAACTAAAATTATCAGTAGTGAAAACAATTGCCATAATTTTAAAAGGAAAATTAGATAAAAGGCCGCCAGTGATAAAGTATGACAAAAAAGAAAAGTTAAAAAGGAAATAGTATACTTGGCCATTATTTTGGATAATAGATTAAGTTTTGTCTCACATATATAACCAAAAAAGTTAAAAATATATTTAAAAAATTAAAACAACGGTAGGGAATATCAAAAATTATAATAGTAAAAAAAATAATATATCAGGCATTATACCGTAATATTATACAATATGCTAGCACTTGTTACAAAATTAAAATTGAAAATATACATTAAAAGAATACTAAGAGCCTCACAGATATATGTATTGATAAAAATAATGAATTTAACACCATCATCATTTGTATCCGCGATAACTGTTAGTAAAGAAATCCCAATAGACTATAGTATAAAGAATAGAAATATGATATATCAAATCAGAAATGAAGTAGACGAAATAGAATACAACGGAAATACATATAATAAGACAGTAGAGCACAATAATAGTTGGATTGAAAAAAAATAGAAATAATCAACCCATTAGTTTAAAAGAATTAAAGAAAGAAATCTATAAACTAAGTGTTATAAATTGGCAAACGGAGTACAATGCAACAGAAACCGGCCTAAATACTAAAAAATATGATAAAAATATACAACAATGGCACGAAAGTAAAAGCAATATACATAATAGTGTGTTGAAAGTAATAACGGGACAGTGTCCAATTAAAGAATATTTAGCTAAAATAAATCAAATAGAAGACGACGGTCATCAATGTGAAAAGGGAGCTCAGACGGTATACCATATTCTGTACTTGTGTTGACATGAATAAAGAAGAAAGGAAAGAATTAGAACAGAAATTAAAACCTTTTAATGACAAATGTCCATTACAAAAACATATGTATGACAAGGAAATTGTAGAAATAATAAATGAAAGTATTAGTAAAATATATGATTTAATAAAAACTATGGGTGATTATTTAACTGAGTAGTCTAGAGAGCGTATGAGAGTGTGCTGGAACTAAGGGAATTATTGAGTGAGTATTTGTTCTCGTGTTTTATCGTTTAAATTAAATAAAAATTATAAATAACTCTCTCTTTTAGATAAGAAACAGAATTTCAGTAAATATTGAAGTTTTGCAGAATAACAGTGGGGAAGAAAATTAAAAAGCTCCAAACACGAAAAAGTTGTATAAAGAAGAACACAAGATCTGAAATGAATGCAAGAAGAATTGAAGGAAATATGAAAAAAATAGAAGAACAGGAAGGAGGAAGAGAAGAGAAAGAAGAATAGGAAATAAAATGGCGAGGAGAATAGAGAAGGAAAGTAGAAGAACAACAGAAGAGAGAAAAAGAGGAGGAGAAGCAGCAAAAAAGAGAAGAAGAAAGACAAGATCTGATGAAAGAACGAAACGAACTGCGGAGAAGAAAATCTAAATGAGGGAAAGATGTGATTTGAGATAATATGTTGGTTGATGTCTGTGTAAAAACAAAAGGGGGGTGGGGGCGCTCGTAGGAGCGGAGCTCCATTCCCTCGTCCGCCGGGAAACAAAGGCCTGGGTGTCCAGAAGGGGTACTTCGATGTCCTGGACGATGCTTAGGTTGGAGCAGAACGGTGGGCGAGAGAAAAAATAAACAGAACAAAATATAATAGTACAGATAGGGAGGGGGCTGGGGGCCTTCGGGTTCGTGGGCGGGGCCATTCAACCATTGGGTGCCATGGCGGACCGGCCGAAAGCTAGTTAGCCTTGTGCGGGTCCAACAGCGTCTGGTCGCGCGGGCGTATTCGTGGGAATCCCGGTCCCTGGTCTGTTCCGGCGGGGGCAGCGAAACGGAGGGCGGCGGAAAGGATACCCGTCAGGGAGCTGTCTCGGTCGGGGCAGAATAGCTCACCACCTTCTTAGGAAGTGTGAATGATGCTTTTGAATAGAAATAGAATTTGTAGATTAAATTACGGGCGCCCAGACGAACAGCTGCCCTGGCACAAAAAAAGTGAACCTATGTAACTAATATATTGTTTGTCAAATTGTAGTAGTCATGATAGAATTGAACACCCTGGATGACTGTACTGCTAAGTAGGGTTAATGAAATAATAAAAAAAAAGTCTAACTGCTAAATCACCGCGGCCCCTTTGAAGTGTTTTAAAGTGTTACTAAGCAATCCAATTATTATAAGGAAATGCGTTCCGTAATGTCGTAAAACGAAGTGAGTTGCGTACATATGTCTGAGTAGTTCCTACAGCGTCAGGTTTCGAGAACGAATGTTGCCGAAGATACACGAAGCGTAATTCTTCACTGTAACTAGAAAATTATAGTTCCTGTGGCAATTATGATATTCACGTCACTTAAACTTATTATTTCAAACATCGTAAAGTAGCACGAGCCACCCGCATCACCTAGCAACAGCACAAACAATCTAATAAACTGAAAGAATTTTCATGTTATATTCATTTTCACAAAGTACAGTAAAGACTGAGTTATCCGACATAAAAAGGCATTGTTGACGTCGGATAGCTGAAAATTTCGATTATTAGGTAAACGTAATAAAATTTCTCCTTTTTACAGTTAAACACAATTTATTATTTTTGTAACAAACTATTATGCATTAAAAATAGCCTATACAAAAATTTTCCTAAAAAATACAGTAAATCTACAGTAAATACAGAGAAAATTTGAAATACAGGCAATGAAACAAGAAAATGATTTCTTAAAAAATTGGGGTTGGCTGTGTTGGGGACAAGGTCGTTTGTTTTGCGTGTATACATCTACGTTGACACTCGGACGCCTTGATGTTTATTTTACGTTCCCGGCACCGCTTCACTAGATCATATGGGGTTTTATGGGTATCACTGGATTGCTTTTGAGATGCTCTTTCCAATCGTATACGATTTCTGTATTTCGACTTGGCTTTTTGACGAGTATATGCCGACATTGTGTGAAGTTTTCTTAATTTTGTACATTGAACGCATACAGTTCCACCAGAACCACACCACACAAATGTTTTTATACGCGCAATTGATTGATCTCGACGAGAGCTGTATATTGAAACCTAGACGAGCGTCGTGGCTTCTCCATGTCAAAAGTTATACTAAGCGAAAGTTATGAGACGCAGCGAAAAGAACTCAAAATTCTGCCCCCCCCCCCCCCTTTTTTTTTTTCACCCTTTCTCCGTGCGCGATGCTTCGCAGTCCTCACTCAACGTAACATGTTCTTTGATCCGTTGGCAATCGAGTGGTGTAATTGAATTTTTGAATTTAGACGATAGATTCGGAGCTGCAATGCCAAACTGTATCCTCCGATTTTGTTATCATTGGATTTCCTGGATTGCCTTCCACTATAGTTGCAAATTTAAAGACGTATTCAAGTCAAAAATTTAAGAGAAAAGTTTCCTTAAAAATACAGCACAGTTCACCTAGATTAATTTAGATAAATTTGAAATACAGACCATAAAACAGAAAAGTTAAGATTTCTTTAAAAATGTTGGATTGTCAACTGCTTGCCTGCACATCGTCGTTTCCTAGCCGCAGTGCCACGCCATCTCATTAGAAGTACGATGTGGGTACTAGAACATACATCTTGCTACTCAAATTATTTTACTGCAGCTTGAAATATCGTCATATTATTTTCAAATAGATATGTGTAGAATTTGCATACGCAACAATGGGACAAGACATATAGCACTCGAGTGACCAGGCTGCACAGCTGACTTGCAATAAATCAGTGGGAAAGGATGTGATCTTACCTAGGCTGCCTCTGTATAATTGCCCGGTGCAGTCTTGGGCCGGTAGATGAACAAATTTATTGCCATTATCGCCCTCTAGAAACTAAAATTTGAGTACGTACGTCAAAATAAGGCAGACAATTGAAAACTCTACACATATGTGAGACACTTGGTAAGAAATAGGTTAACTTGACACTACAGTAGAGAAAACGAAAAAACAGATACGCCATTTGAATATATTTCATTTATTTTACTTTTCATTTCCTTTTGTATTGTAATTGTTTGGATCAGGAATAATTAAAAACCCTGACGGCAATATGAGAAAAGCTATAAAGACAACACACTATCCTAACAACGCTAAAAGTGGTCATGCCTAACCTACTTGAACCCTTTTACGATTACGTGACATAGCTTGCCAGAGTCTTAATATACTGGTTTCAAGATCAAATTAATTAAATTGTTCCCTGTAGTACATATTACGTTAAAATAAATTGTGCAATGAGACTGTAAATATAATTAGGTCCAGATGAAAATGTCAGATGTTTTGGAAGGACTTATATTTTAATCACAAAGCGGATTGAAGGAAGAATGCTCTTGTAGGATTTGGCGTAGCAGGATTAAGGTGGAGATACGTGGAGCTCCGCTTTACACGTACGTAGACGGCGTGCTTAAACTATGTAGCTCCTGACCACTTAACCTTGCTAATGAGCAACCATTGACACAAGCTCCATTGCTGGTTACAAGTTTACTTGAGAGTTGGTTCAGGGACACGTCTACATACCCTAAAACTAATTAAAAGTCCTACCTCTCCGTCCACTTCAGATGGGAGGTTCTTCCCTAAGTATGGCGTCGTTGAAGGCTGCTAGCGAAGAGAGCATTAATCTCTGCAGGTTGACGCTAGCTTAAGGGGGCCTGTAGCGCAGCCAATCAACAATCAGGATTTAAACCTGCGGGCCAATGGGGATCAAAACTATTCAAACCACCCACATGAACCACTTATAACGACCTAAATGAAGAAAAACCAAAGAATACGTGATCTCGGAACTGAGATATAATAAAATAATAAATAGAAACACTTACAAAAATGAGATCACGCCAAAAATAAATATCAACTATTAAAAATAAATTCACAATGAAAAAAGAACTAGCCGATCAAAATTACACATAAATATTATTGCCACCATACATCTAAGTTTTAAAAATCTTACGTGTTAAGAAAAATAAAATTAATAAAAATTAATAAAATTTACATAGGCAGTTGAAATCATATAAGTGACATGTGTGAAAAATATTGCATTAACTCTTGCATGACAATATGTATAGCAATAAGAAAAGGAAAAATAATATGTTAATTGTATGCAATTACAATGTTACAAGCTTCAAACGCATTTAACCCTTCTTTATGAGAAATTTTAACAGCTTCGTCGTCCTCGGTTGGTAGCTCATCAAAATTGCCCCTTTCATAATTTACAATTTTAATGATTTCACCATATGTCGCTTCACATTGTTGATCACCTTTTACCCTCTGATTTAAATCGTTCATTGAAGCATCTTTACAGACAGGGATTTGCTGCAGTAGAGATAAGTATAGTGTCATTAGCACTTTCTGCTGACGTAGATGGTTCGTTTTCCTCAGGCGAATTGTTCGGAAATTATTCCTTATCCTGGTCCTTGTGCAGCAAAACTTTTCAAGATTTTGCAACTATCCTTGCAACGACATTTCCCCACTATTTCGCCACCCATTGGCTACATCCTTTATATAAGGCCTATTATTAATGTTATTATTCAATTTTTCGACCATGTTTTGGCCTTCTTCCATTGCTTCAATGAGGAAAGTAAGTAGAATTCTCCAATAATTTATCTTGGCAGTCTCCAGCACGCCCTGGTCCATTGGTTGACAAACGGTTGTAACTTTTGGTGGGAGAAATATTGCCTTTATAACACCGCTGTGAAATTCACTTTCATTATGGCGTGTGAAAGTGTTTTCCAGAAGCAAAATCGCCTTTCTTAGCAGATTGGTTTCTCTCAGGAATTTGTCCGTTGAGGGAAACAAATTCATCAAAAATCCAATTTTTAAAAATCACACTACTTATCCACCCACGTCTTTACTAAGGTATTTTACTGGAATAGTATTTTTATATAGGCCTTTAAACGACCTATGATTTTTGGATTAGCTGATTCATGTTAGTTCCATTTGATGGTTTGCTGTAGTGTTACTACAGGTTAGATCAGTTATACCCTCTCTTTGTTATGTCTGTAGCCTTAGCTGCAAGCGTGTTTTGGGGGAGCAATTTGTAATTTAACCCTGATTCGCCACAGTTAAATATTTGATGACCTATTAAACTTCCTTGTTTAATTAACTTCAGAAATTTTTACTTGCATTCTTTCATTTCAGTAACGTCAGACAAAAGTTTTTCTCCACAAATATTCAGGTCGCATATTACACATAGCCTCTTCCTCTTGTGCAGCTATCAAATATTGGCTGTAATCTCATCATCCTTTTCACTGAATTCTTTACGAAACTGTATGGCTTTCCCTTGAAGAACAGGTTCCCTTTTCTCTATGACGTGTGAACCAAATGTACAGATCTTGTGTGAACCAAATGTACAGATCTTGTGTGAACCAATCGTACAGATGTTTGCTGACTTATTGAACGACGGCGATCAGAAAATCATCGTGTTATAGTCTAATCGCGGTTTATACTTTTTGTATCAAACCTTCGAAATATTACCTCATCTATACCGTGTTTGGTCGTCTCCTAAATATCCTGTGTATCACAAGCTTCTATACTTCTGGAAATATAAAATTATTTGATTTTTGGTTAAATAGAAATTTTATTTGTATTTTATCAGTAAATAATAATATTTAATTTATAATGAATATAAAAACAATCATATAATATATGTATTGGTATTATCTAGTAAGAAATAGTTCTTAGACAAAATATTATTACACAGAATGCTCACGAATATGGTGGGTACGCTGTCCCGCTGGTGTAATTTTCGAGACTTGGTTAAGCTTTTTTGCGCGAGACGGAGGAATATCCTGGAAGTAGAACTCCTAACGATCCGTTATGATAATCCCATATGATAATCATTATTAACGCCAGTTAAAAAGATTATAGATCTTTTTAACCGACATAGCTCAAAATCGCAAAACAAAAAGTTTTGCGATTTTGAGCTATGTCGGTTAAAACTGTATGTTGGATAACGGGACACTGTTGTATTAACACTTTTTTTTTTTGCCAGGACATAACAGATTTGTAAGAGTCGTGACCAACGACTTGTGTTCTACGCGTGCTAAAACTGATAGGAAACATTTTAAATTTGTATTAAAATCTCTATTTTATACACTCCTAAAAGCCCTCGTAAAAAATTAAACCTTCTTCTTTGCCACGATCTCTTGCTACAAACTGGAAATACGCAGGTTCTGCCGAAAGTTTAAAACGACCAGTCATTTTAACACAATATGTCGTAGGTCATCAACGTTTGATGTAACGAGATTGCACTGCATTTTTATTACGACATTTGAAAAATAAAACATTTTCTTTAAAACTACTTTAAAATATCCACAAGTCACCACCCTTTTGAAATAAGTATTAAAAAATTGCATTATCCACTAAGATAAAGAACTCCACAACAAATGCTGCCTACTGTACATGCTTAGGATCGTGCTACAATACACACATGCGCAAGAAAATGGAGACGGAACACGTAGACGGAACGAGCGGACGAATTGGGATCAATTTGAGCTACTATACTTTACAATACACACGAACGTAACTATCTGCAATCGCAGTATGCTTACCAGATAAAGATGTGTCTTACAACTGTAGGAGTAGTCACAGTATACTAAAAACATCTTTAAAAACATGCTAGAAACAGTTAAATCGTGCATTTACTGGAATGTATGTAAAAATCGTTTGCAATATAAAAATGTATGTTTTTGACTGGGTGGTCTTAAACTTTTGGTAGAAACTGGGCAAAAAAACGTAGAAAACGTACGGAGAGGCTCCGTGAATTGGCGGAGAATTCTGTGACATCTACGAAATACTTTTATTAAAAGAAATAAAAAAACCAACTGACTGTATGTTTAGGCAGGGCCGTCCTTAACATTTTGAGGACGGTACAAATTTACTGGCAATAAAGACAAGGTTGACGTGAAATTGTAATTTATTACTTAGATTCCGGTAAAGTCTAGCAAAACGGTAAAACTATAAAAGTGCGAGTTACATGTTCAAGAGCAAAGGAATTTCCATATAATCGTGGCCCCGTGTTTGTACGTGTATACTACTGAAAGGGTTAAAATGATTTAATGTTACGGGCGAGGCGGGGCCCCTTGTAAGCAGAGCATATTGTTCGAAATGCGATTTCGTTGTGGGATCCTTAGCATGTTCAGTCTCTAATTAATTAACGAGCTGTAGCGTTGCAATCTTCATATTTTTAACGAGTGCTGTACCTGTATCGATCGTGATTCCCGCAAGCAGCGAACAAAGTAGCGCGTGTTCGCTGGTGTTAGCATTCACCATACACAGATGAGAGACGCAGAAACTTCAACCAATCAGCTTGCTCGGAAGCACGTTGCTGAAACCATACCGAGCAGGGATTTAATTGTTGGGTACAGCGCCAACCATAGATGTCCTTCTAATGCGACATTCCCACGATGGTGGACTTGGGGAAAAGGACGGATTGACTACACTGGGGGGAAAAAAATACTTTGTGGCGGCTACAAACTACTGTGTTCGTATTCACCCTGCCAAATTATTTTTTTGTTGTCGCCTCTAAACATCTGTGGGCACTAAAAATTTATTTTGCGTTAGCTACAAACAATTTTGTGTTCACCACATAATAATTTGACAGGCTGTATATACCAACGAAATATTTCGTGGCTGCTACAAAATATTTTCCCCAGTGTAGTTTGAAAGGAAAGGACTTTGCATGCACCTGGCCTAGTTTTCGCTGGTGGCGGCGCTGTGTGTAAGACGATCTCTGCATATATTTTTTCTACCTGTGCTTTCCCGTAATTTCACGGTTATATTTTTCTAACAGTGTAGCGACGACTCTCGAAACGAGACGAATGTTATCCATTACACCAACCAGAGCCCCGCATACATTTCCTTCGAGTGCGATGATGGATAGTGTGACGCTGCTTTCCGAAAGACACGACGCAGCGCGCGTGTGTTTCACTCAAGTTTCCCCTCGGAAACACAGCAAGAATACAGCGCGCGTGTGTTTCACTCATGTTTCCCCTCGGAAACACAACAAGAATACAGCGCGCGTGTGTTTCACTCAAGTTTCTTCTCGGAAACACAACAAGCATACAGCGTTTCACTCATGTTTCTCCTCAGAAACACGACAAGAATACAGCGCGCGTGTGTTTCACTCAAGTTTCTTCTCGGAAACACAACACGAATACAGCGCGCGCGTGTTTCACTCAAGTTTCTCCTCGGAAACACAACAAGAATACAGCGCGCGCGTGTTTCACTCAAGTTTCACTTGGAAACACAACAAGAATACAGCGCGCGCGTGTTTCACTCATGTTTCCCCTCGGAAACACAACAAGCATACAGCGTTTCACTCATGTTTCTCCTCGGAAACACAACAAGAATACAGAGCGCGCGTGTTTCACTCATGTTTCCCCTCGGAAACACAAGAATACAACGTACACGCAGTCGCCCACAGTACACGCTGCTCACTGTCTTTGCAGAACTTTTGAAAACAACCTTTGAACAATGTCAAGGCCCCTGCCTGCCTGTATTGTAACGGGCACACCGATTGGCGAGCGTCCGGTACAGTTGGCAACGGCGGAGGAAAGTAGATCCAGGTCTATAAGTCGAATAAAAAATGTTTGTTAACGCTTATGCATATTGAAATTATTTATTTAGTTTTCTTTTTTGACGCGAAAACGTCTTACAACTCAGCTCCTTATGTTCAGAAAGTGAGTGTCATGAAATGTTGCTCTCGGGTCCGTTGAAAATATGCAGTACGTTGAATGTAAATTCCAACAGATTATATTCAAAGTCAGTTTCCCATATAGATCTGGTTGTAGATATCTAAACACACAAATAACCTCAAATCAGTCGTATTTGTCAGTTTGAGAAACCGTTGCAGCGATAACGCTGTTGTTAGGATCTTCTCGACAGTTAAATATTTACAAATGCTGTGGTAACTGTATCCAAGATAAGACTGAGTGTCTAAGATAAGTTTGCGCCAGCCAGACAGTAACAAACTGGACATATCGACTTAAGTTACAGGACAAGACGAAGAGGAAACAGGTGATAAAATACCCAGAAGTCTCAGGAAATTTTAAAGATTCAGCATAGAATGAGTACACACAGAAATAAGAGAAAACGTAATTGAAACTTAGTAATGAAATGGGACCGCAGAAGTCGATGCCGCTGGTCGGCGGGTTTTCTCGGGAATCTCCCGTGTTCCCCGCCCTTGCATTTCATCTCTGCTCCATGCTCATCTCACTTCACCCTCATCGGCTCTCAAGACCTCGCTGTTAAAGAAACGCCCAAGTCTCTTAATTTCTGCTTGCACTCCTGCAGTTCCCCTTCCGTTATTGGCCGCGTAACCTCGTCGAAAGACAGCATGGTTAGTGTCATATGGTTTCCGCGAAAAGATTCCCCGAGTAGTTTTACTGCAAAACACGTTAGTTCAGAATACACTTTGCTATACGGCGCACTGACACTCATCCTAAGGCAGTCATTTGGCACGCAGTTTCGACAACCGCCACATGTTTGCGATGAACTCGTTTTCGCGCGTTTCTTTTTCTCTTTCACACTTGGCGGGCAGCCGACTGCACTAGATCCAAACAACCGCAAAGTTGCAAATATCTCCCGCTGATATAACTGTCAGAAAATAATATTCAATAGGCTGAGTCACTTCTTGGGAAAAAAATATATTATTTATACCGCGACCCACATATCTGCGAGCAGGGATTCTTTCAGATGCTAGCTGGGGGTGTATCACCCTCTCACCCCCTCCCCCCGCTTCATACTCGGGCAGCAGCCAATAAACAGAAAACTGAGTCTCGGAAATACAAAGGGTCGAGGAATCTAGCGTACATGTTTAAAACGCGAGGTTTTGCTGTCTCCACATGCAGGATCACGTGCGTATGTTTGCAATAATCTCATTCCGTGTAATAAATTGCTGTGCACATTTGCGCAGTTGCGATATTCTCAGAATATTATATCGTGGCCAACCACAGCTCTATCGAGTCTTCGGGGATGGAACCTACCCTTGGTAGTTGCAGTAACAGACATTTAGACGCGCATTTCAGCAGATGTCAAAACAGGATATTTCTTCATCATTGTCGGACTTCCCTGAGGATGCATGCTGGGTTGTATGGAAGTAAATACGACAGTTTTCCTTCGAACAATTACTGTAACTTCGAAGTACACTCAAGCTTCACCCATTCACATCCAGCGTCCACAATTGTGCACAGTATACACGTTTAGATAGTTTTTGGTCTGTACTGCAAATATCTTACCTATGGGTAAATTATTGCCAAACCATCTTACTGGTCTACGTTATAACTGGTTCATATACTTGTAACTGAACATATAACCTACAGCTCATTGGCTGTAACAATGAAACAAGTGTTGTGTCGACTTAAGTACAGCTTGCAAAATCTGAAATCGTAAATTACATTAAAGTGGGTCTGACAGGGTTAACTAAAATACTGGCTTTGAAAATCATTGCTTGTTCAAATACGCGATATCTTATTAAATAAAAGGCTTTGGAATATTTTTTTCCCCCAGAAAAGGTAAACAAACTATTATATACACCAGCCAATTTTTGTTTTTATTCTATTAAATACATTCCAAGAGAAAAAAAACAGCGAAAATATTTAAAGTAATACATTATAAGTTGTCAAATTTTCGTTTCTTAAGGAAAAAAACTGCCCCCCCCCCCCCCATTTCTACAATGGACATGATTAATTGTAAAACGATTTAGATCTATCGTTACTCTTTGACTGGCACACAGACAAGGAGCGACTTAATTGGCCGACGGCCAGCCAGTAATAAGCGTTGAAGTGTACAGAAAGCATGTCCCGTGTAGCCAGGACCAATAGGAAGATGGTAAGTGGAAACACAGTGACCAGCACAACTGGCATGGCTGTAGTGGAGAATATAGGCAGCTCACGTCAACCTTGTATACATAGCCAGTAAATACGTGCCGTCCTCAAAGGGTCAATAATATCATTTTTTGGGTCTTTCTGGCGCAGTTTCCGTAAAGGAAAGGAAAACAGGGGCACACTGACTGCTGTATGTTAATCTATTATCTGACGTGGGGCCGCGGTGGTGTAGTAGACAGACAACTCGCCTCCCACCTAGGAGAATCGGGTTCAATTCCCGGCGGGTTCGCTTCCGGAATTCTTGCACGTGGTAATCTTGCTGGACGATGCCGCTGGTAGGCGGGTTTTCTCGGGGATCTCCCGTTTCCCCCATCCTTGCATTCAGGCGCTGCTCCCTACTCACCTCACCAGAATGACCACTTTTAGGTGGAGCACTAGTTACCATTTTGATGAACTTTTGTACACCATTTTGTTAAGCTATTTTTGTTGTGTATGCCTGATTTTATTAATTTCTTTTAAAATTTAGTAGACACATTTTATTATCAATTTCACTCATCTCTGTGCACGAGGTTTTTATCGTGTGAATATATAACCTTCTTCTTTGTTCTGATGAAAATTGGTTTACATGCGTAAAATATTTCTGTTATTAAGTAATATTTATTTGCACCTCTGCATAAGGGTAATGCGCAGACTTCGGAGAGATTATCCACTATACATTATACAAAACTTGGATACAACATCCGAGAAAGCCAAACTAATGACTAAAAACAGCGTCAGATTTTCGCCGGTGATGAGTGCAGGTCCCTAGGAAATTGCTTCCGACTCTGCACATACACAGTGGACCAGCTTTATTACTACGGCATATCAAATAAGCTACAATAACATTTTAATTGTTGCCACACATCAACCCCGTGTCCGAAAATACCAAACTAACGCCCATTAAAAGCATAAAATTGGTCGTTTTAAAGACAATTCTGTTCAGATTTCAGGACTCACATACGCACGCGCGCGCACACACACACACACAGGCACAGGAAATGATCTCGTAAGTCTTCCTTTCCTTCGTAAAGTAGGCTAAAACCCAGCCTTTGGGTGCACGGATTGTTACACATACCTATGCCACGTATCCCAAACCCTTTCTGTTTGCCTTGACAGTTGTCTGCATTGCAAAGCTACATTTATTGTTAGTTTCAACGTGCTTATTATAATAATATACTACCAAATATCGTCAGACACCCAGTGTTTAATATTTTCTGCTATAACCCTATACTTCATTCATCAAGGGGACGATATTGACAACTCAGACCTTATGGTATAATACATCGTTGTTCAAGAAATACACTATCCAAAAATACGTTGTTTCCTGCCAAGTAGTTATAATAAATTTTACATACGAGCTATTTAATATCAAATTTTCAAAGGTGCATATCTCCCTTAATAATCACCGTATAATGACTCGCCTTTACATATTGTATAAGCAACTTTATATAGGTTGTTCGCGGTAAAGAAATCAACCTTTGAAAAATATCACTGCTCCTGCCTGCATATAGTATAACGGGCGCACTGAGTGTAAAATTGGTAACGATGGAGGGAAAGTAGTTCCATCTCTTAGCGTTGAATTAGAAGTGTTAGGTTAACATCTGTGAAAATTGAAATTATTTATTTTGCTTTCGGTTTTTATACTGCGTCTAAGTGTAAAAATTAACAGATTTGTAGAACATTTACTTTTCTGATAAGTTCACAGTTTCATTTGACCAACGCATGAATAAAGCGATCATGTCCGTGACAATGTTACTTTAACATATGGCGGAAAAATACACAATGTTCAACAAGTAGATCTGAAGCAGGGCTTTCAGAAGTGCTCAGTTTACCGTGAACAGCCTACAATCAACTCTACAACACAGAGAACCTTTAATAATTTCTCAGCGGATATTTAGCCGTGGAGTAATGTCATGGGTAGCAGATGTTCCTTATCCCTCACTACATCGTGACAGTTGGCTAGGATCCAGGATGGTCTACACAAAGTCGCGTGGCCTTGACAAAGTGAAGGTCGCGATAAAGGCGTCCCGGACTACAGTTTCGTGCAAGAGTCCCTTCGTTGACGTAGCACTTTACCCTTGTGGCCACAGCGTTAGTGTCGTAGTTTGAAGGTCGGCACAGCTTCCTTGTTGAATACCTTTCTATTTTCGTTTGGATTCCTTTGTGAGCGGCGAAGTTGGAAGTGATACAGTTTCAATATGTATGGACATAATATAATTCATTATATTCTCTATCATAATTAACTCAAATAGCTACTTTTATCTATCCGATACGATATTCGCATTTCAGTTTACCGATCCAACAAAAAATTACTAGAATCATTGTAATAAATCAGTAAAGAAAATGTTTATAAAAGTTCATAATGTGAAGTGACATCAGTTATAGCTTAACGGAGCTAAAGAAAAGATTTTTGAAAGGAAGGAGACAAAACGTGTGTGTGTGAGATAGAAAACCGTACAGCTATCCATGCACACGCTCACGTCAATATTCATGGAATGAGTAAATTTGAGCAACGGCTTTAATTTTGGTCAATGCAAAAAACACGCAGTAGGTATTGCCTAGTAATGAACACCACGTAGGTATTGCCTAGTAATGAACACCACGATATCGGAATCTTTGTTTACTTAGCACGGCGAGGCCCTGAAACCTGTTTGGCTAGCGCATTCTAGGGCGAACTGTGAGAAAACATGGATGGAATTATGATCCCTAGTCGTCCTTTATCGTGAATTCGCTTGATACTTTTTTTTATAACTATACCGACTAGAAACAGATCTTTTGAAAATCGATAAAACCGGCTCCCAATAAACAATTATTAGATCGTTATTAAGGCTGCCTATTTTTCTCGGAATCCATACTTTTCTTGTTGAATCGTTTTTCGATTCAGCGGCACCTTTGTGTGTCATTTAAGGTTACGAATTTGCTTGAGTTTTCAACTATCGAATAATTAGGGATTGTTCAATTTTTATAGAATTTTATATTTTGGTTTTTAAAATTGTTATGAGTATACGGTAGTAGTAGGGCCTGGTATGTGGTGGTAGTAGTAGGGTCTGGTATTTCCCAAGGCTGAGACGGGGGGGAGGGGGGGGGGGGGGGCTTCGGCCTCCCATCTTGGATTCCGCCATATTTTCCTACAAAATCACTGGTTTTCCCCTCAAAATCGACCATTTTCCCCTTGAAATCGGCCTTTCCACTCCAAAGTCCCCCTTTGTCCCTAAAAATTTACCCGTTTTTCCACAAAGTTGTGAAAAAAAGTGTTTGCTCCTCAATGTGGCTAAGGTATCCCGAAACTCAGCCACAATAAGGAATCTGAGAAGCCGATAAAATAAAACAAATTAAAATATTTTAAATTAAATATATTTCTATACTTAAAAAATTAAGGGCTTAAGTATTGAGTGTTATATATCACCGGACACATCTTTTCAAGGCGCATATGATAGTAATATATCGATTAAGTATCTCAATGTCAGGGCAATCAGATTGGATTTAAGAGGTAGGCCCATACCCCCTTTTCTATTTCAAAATGCAGTACCGTCGCCCCATCTTACCAACAACCCTCACACATAACTCAGCCACTATACAATCTCGTCGCCCCATCTTACCAACAACCCTCGCACACAACTCAGCCACTATACAATCTCGTCGCCCCATCTTACCCCCTCACCCACTATCTCTCTCCCCGTCCAGCCCTCAAACCCATTTTTTTTCTGTGAAAGAATCTAATAATTAAAGCGATTTTAATCACTGCCCCTAAACATCATCGTCGGAAATTACATTGAAAGTATCAATACATTAACCCCCCCAAAAAATTCGAAGACAGTTAACCCCCCCCCCCCCCCCCCCGGCCCACCTCACACCCCAAGACCACATTAATATCCCCCCCCCCCAAGACATGTTCTCTAAACACGCGAAGAACTTGTCTGGAAGAAACATTTGAAGATATAACTACAAGGTAATGCGATCAAGGAACTACATAAAATGTCTGTTTGGATGGAGACGAAAAAATGCTTAAATCTCACTGATGAAATATGATAGTTATATATATATGCACATACATAAAGCAATAGATAGGCCAAGTAGATACACATTTTGCCACTGTGGAAAGAACGTCAGTGATTGTATGAAGTTTACTATTGAACTCTTACCCACTGCTGGAAAATTACATCACTACTGTGGAAAGATCTTCAGCAAAACCTGCCATGGTCGGCGACATGAGATAACCACTTGTACGAAGAGGTCAAGAGTGAAGCATTACGTCATTGGTACCATGCAGTTTATGCAAGGTGATATATAGAAGGAACACATCGGTATCTGCAAGGGTTAGTCTACTGGAAGCCAGCAAGTGAGGCCCACGCTGCAACGGTGGGTGCTGATTCGTCGGGCGATAATGACGAGACAGTTACTGCTGAAGACGGAATGAGTGCAGTAGAGTCGGTTTGTGTGGAACGCGCACTTGCAAAACTTTCGCGTGAAGTCGACGAACTTCAAAATAAACGGTTGTCAGCTCTAAATACTGATGACGACCACGTGACTCCCACATAGAAATGTAAACTTGATATTGCGTATGAGACAGGAGGTGAAGATGATCATGAAGACAGCATTGATGATAATGGCTATGACGACAGTGTTGATGCAGTATCTGACGAGAAGGATGATGATTCTCTCGATGTTCCCACACTCATCACCAACGAGTTCCCTTCCACAAGTGGCGTGAAGAAGGCCTAAGGCGTCAAGAACGCTCGTTCATTTGTTGTAACGAGAACATGAAGAAGGCGGAAGATGCTGAGACTACTGACTAAGTATTTCCTGAAGACCCGAATGAGCTTGTTGATAAATTGAGACATCTGATTGACCTGCAAAAACGTGGGTAATTATCGCGCATTGTCGTGATACTGTCAATCATTAATAAACTGAAGGAACGTGGATACATCGCATGATGGATGAACTGCTTTCATCTAAAATTGTAATTATAAAATAATAATATATTATTATTATAAAATAATTGTTTTTTATTTATTTTTGTGTGTCGTGTCATTTCCCCCCATAACTTTAAAGTGGTGTTAGGAGTACCCGACTATTAACAGAAAGATCTGCATATAGAATGATAATAAATACTTTAGTATAACAATGCATTAATAGTGTTACTGCATACAAAAACATTAATACAGTTGACAAGTACAAATTTGTGTAACCACCAGTCAAATAATTTGAATTCTGTACATATGGGCCCAGATACACCGAAGGCTTGATCGAAAGATCGAACAAGGGATTGGGATTGGTCGAAGGATCGGTGAGGATTGGTGAGGATTGCGAAGGAATTATGTCTGAGAAGAGCACGAAGTATAAGGCTGTCACCCGAGCTGTCCTCGCAAATTCCAAGTCTTAAGGACGCGTTGGTAGTAAGCCGTAGATAAATATACTTTTAAAAATGTTGGCAGATGCTGATCCATACCAGGATAATATCATACTTGTGCATAGAGTCGTTAGCCATATGATGGGCTTGGATTGGTCACATGTACGAATATTAAAGAAAAAATGTCGGGTAGTAACACACTTTTATTCCTAGAAAACCGACGAGATAATGAATAATTAACAGATACCGGCATCGTGTGATAATTATACTTCAAGAGAGGAGACCGGAAATGAAGTTGAGAGAACTTTTTGCATTATTCCGCTGTACTATCAATGTGAACACCAGCGGGTATATAAGTAGCTGGGTTCATTTTATGGAACAAATTGACAGCGGCAGTCATGATATTTTAATAAATTTTTAACACAAAGATGTAATGACTTTTATTCTTACTAACCCTATATCGTAAGCAGTCTGTTATAAACGGGTTTTCTTAAAAAAAAAACATCATCATGAAACAAATATATAGTCTAATCACTGTGGTTATAAAGGGCTTAAACATGCATCCCTGGAGCTAGAAATGATAAATGCAAACTGAATTTCACGAGCCTACCTCCTAAGATTTCACAAATTATATTCGCCTACCTAAATGGCTAGTTGTACTTCAAAGCACGTTATTTCATAACCAGTATCACGGTTGGATTGTTTTTAACTTGCACTCGTCTTATGTATCTGTCCGCGAATTACAGACCTACAGTATTGGAGTATCCCAATTCTGATTGGCCAGTCAACTAAGGAAATGTCGTCCGATAGACACACATCGCCAATAAGTAAAACAATAGTGCTCGTATGAAATCTAAAATGTGCCGAAATATTTTCGGGAAAACAGGTGGCCTAACTATATACAGTGACAAACGTAATACAAAAGCACAAGTGTTTGAAGTCTAGTCTGTCTTCAAATAATAACGCTAATTTTGACCGTCTCTATTCATTAGTAGTCGTTTTAGCTGACGTTGTTGAGAGCTGTGTCCGGGCGCAAATGATGCGGGTTCGAAAGTAGGCATAGTGATTTAAATTTGCAATAACCTGAAATGTTTATAGTCTTATAAATCTTTAGTTCCACTAATTAAATCTTGTAGTTTGTGGCGAGCAAATAAGAACAATAAAATAATTTGGTTTCAACAATAAAATATTTTACTGCAATATTACACACAATTAATTCTGCTGCGCCAAACTAACATTGTTTTATTCTACAAAACCTTTTTCTTACTGAAAGGTTCTGTTCCAAGACAACACACTTTTGTGACAGTATAAAAGTAAATACCACAAAAACAATTCCTGCATTGTTGCAGAACGTTTTCCACTGCTACTGGCTCATTCATGTAAATACATCGAATATTTTCAAAGATTTATTACATACATTTAAAGAAATCATTACTTTTTTTTTTTTTTTTTTTCGTAAAGTACATGTTTAGTATCAGACAGTAAAGGTACGTCAATTTATGAAAATATAAACTAACAACAAACAATTTTATTAACTGTGGCAAACATCGCAGGCCTGTTAAAAAAATTCCCGAAAACGTTAGGTTGCAGTCAGAATGGAAATAGGGGAGGGTGCTTCAGGCACTCAAGCCGGGGTGGCTTGAGTGCGGTATTAATTCTTTTTTGATTGGCTCCTAATTGCACGTCAGTTCAGTCTCTTTCGCATAGAGACCAAGGAGCATAAGTCGATAGAGTTGTCAACTCAACAGCATAATGAGAGGACCTTACCTTATTATTCGGCTACCCGAAGTAGGTTCTATGGAATTGCCAACTGTAGAAAACAGAGCAGTAAACTACTAATGCTGAATTTGTTATGTTGTCAGACAAGCTAGTAAAGTCAGCAGCCTGTTTTTTTATATATTTAAACCTCGCCAACACTTTCTGGGAAATATTACTGAAGGACTACTTTATAAACAATTCCACTCGAATATTAATGAAAATGCAGGTGGCGTGAAACAACTGACATGAAAATCACATGCACAATAAATACTGTGCTACCTCCATCATAATGAACATATGCAAAGCACCAGTTTATAAAATATCTACTCGGAATAAACTTCGTGATATTATATTGCAGTTTTGCGCAATGTGCACATAGTAAATGTTTTGTTTAAACATGCATTTTGTTTTATAAATTATAAGACCGTAGAGACTCGACTGCATGTATTCTCGGTATGAATTCATTTTCCTTACTCGCGTTGTTGGGGTGATGAAGCAACGGAGGCGCAGTGGAGTGCAGCTTAGATAGTGCGGCTTTTAACATCGAGGTCTTGAGAGCCGATGAAGGTGAAGCGAGATGAGAATGGAGCAGCGCCGGAATGCAAAGGCGGGGGAAACGTGAGATCCCGAGAAAACCCGCCGACCATCGGCATCGTCCGGCAATGCGAGAAAATCCGGGAGTAGCCCCACCGGGAATCGAACCCGGTTCACCAAGGTGGGAGGCGAGCAGTCTAACCACTACACAACCGCGGCCCGAATACAAAACGTGAAAATTATACTCAAAAGCAGGGCTTCCAAACATTCTCAACTAACAGTGAACAAACAGCCTTTACTCTGTGATGCCGTGTGTCTCGTACGCGTGAAATAGCAACCTGGTGGGCGGGTTGGGAGTTTTATGGCGGGGTGTTGGGGGAAGTGTAAGCGGAAACTGCGCTGGCAATGTTTCAAGATCGTCGGCAAATTGCGGGCGTCTCTGTTCTTGAGACGGCGCAGTACCCGGGGCAACAAACCTGCCATCGTACTGGGGCGCACGCACGCACACACACACACACACACACACACACACACACACACACACACACACACACACACTCTCTCTCTCTCTCTCTCTCTCTCTCTCCTCTCTCTCTCTCTCTCTCTCTCTCTCTCTCTCTCTCTCTCGTTATACGCTGTTCACGATCAAGTGAGCACTTTTGAAATGACCCTTATAAAAAAGTCACTGCCCCATGTCTGCATATATTTTAACGGGCACTCTGAGTGATATGCACCCAGTAAAGTTGGTAACGATGGATGAAAAGAAGTTCCATATATTAACATTGAATAAAAAGTGTTAGGATAACAATTGTGTTAACTTAAATTATTTCTTTCCCGTTCTGTTTTTTTAATGCTTTGAAGTCTGAAAACGAGGAGATATGCAAGATATTTAGTTTTCTAATAATTTCACATTTTCACTTGATCGACGCATGAATAAAGTGATGAGGCCTATGGCAATCTTCATTTTACGTAAGGCAGAAGAATACACAACGTACATACAAGTAGATCTTAAGCAGGACTTTCAAAAGTTCTCATTTTACCATGAACACTCTATATAATCCATTCACGGTTACTTCCAACTCTTCTGAAACCCTGCTAAAGTTCTACTTTCAGGATATTCCTCCGCCTCTTACGTACAAAACTTAACTAGTCTAGGAAAATTACACCAAAGGGACAGTGCGCCGCATTGGTTAAAAATTATGGGAACAAATGCTAATGACATTTCTACAAAATTTTAATTGTATCATTCTATAGTATTTTGTAATACAGATTTTGCTAAACATACATTAAATTAAGTATGATATGGCATTTCATTCGCCCTTATCGAATTCCTGTAAATGTTATCGTTTATTTTCTTTGTACATCCCAAGACACAAAGATTATGATTTTTAAAGTGCCGTTATGCAGAAACTATGCGAGCTAAAAATGTTCTATGCGAGTACAGGGCACGCACAAGTAATCCATACACGTTGAATGGCGTTTCGTGAAAATATAAAATAATGTATATTTTGTACACAGCAAGGCATCAGTGCTGGACTCACTTGTGGAGATTTGGTAGTCAATGAGTAGAGCCGCCTGTTTTTCGCGAAAATATTTCAGGCCTTCTTGTACTCCAAAAGACTTGATTTGAGAACCACTTACGTGATTGGATGATTCAAAATGTCACGCATTGCAGGTGTCTGACCGCGAATCACAAACACTCAGTGTCGTAGTTACCTAATTCTGATTGGTCCAGTCAGGCAAGGAACTGTCTCCCGGCAAATAAACGTGGCCAATAACCAAAGGAAAACTGCATGTATGCCATACGACGTTGGAGCTTAGATTTCGCGTAAATATTTTCGCGAGGAACAGGTGGCCGTACCAATGAGGCTGAAGAAAAGTGAATATGGAGCAGCGCAGGAATGCAAAGACGGCGAAAACTGGAGATCCCCGAGAAAACCCGCCGGCTAGCGGCATCGTCCGGCAAGATTCCCATATGCGGGAATCCGGGAGCAACCCCGCCATTACACCACATCCGCTCCAAGGACCACTGCCTCTGGGGTTGTATGTACCCCACCCACAAACACAATCTCGAGTGGTATCGTGTACTCCTGTAAGCCCCCCCCCCCTCTCCACACTCCATCATGGTCCTGCAGATGCAGTGGTAACTCACCAAGCTGTGTTCTTCCCGATGGAGACTCGAATGGGCGGGCGGACCGCGGTTTGCAAGAAGACAAGACATCCGCTCCAAGGACCACTGCCTCTGGGGTTGTATGTACCCCACCCACAAACACAATCTCGAGTGGTATCGTGTACCCCTGTAAGCCCCCCCCCCCCTCAACACACTCCATCATGGTCCTGCAGATGCAGTGGTAACTCACCAAGCTGTGTTCTTCCCGATGGAGACTCGAATGGGCGGACCGCGGTTTGCAAGAAGACAAGACATCCGCTCCAAGGACCACTGCTGGGGTTGTATGTACCCCACCCACAAACACAATCTCGAGTGGTATCGTGTACCCCTGTAAGCCCCCCCCCCCATGGTCCTGCAGATGCAGTGGTAACTCACCAAGCTGTGTTCTTCCCGATGGAGACTCGAATGGGCGGGCGGACCGCGGTTTGCAAGAAGACAAGACATCCGCTCTAAGGACAACTGCCTCTGGGGTTGTATGTACCCCACCCACAAACACAATCTCGAGTGGTATCGTGTACCCCTGTAAGCCCCCCCCCCCATGGTCCTGCAGATGCAATGGTAACTCACCAAGCTGTGTTCTTCCCGATGGAGACTCGAATGGGCGGACCGCGGTTTGCAAGAAGACAAGACATCCGCTCCAAGGACCACTGCCTCTGGGGTTGTATGTACCCCACCCACAAACACAATCTCGAGTGGTATCGTGTACCCCTGTAAGCCCCCCCCCCCCCATGGTCCTGCAGATGCAGTGGTAACTCACCAAGCTGTGTTCTTCCCGATGGAGACTCGAATGGGCGGGCGGACCGCGGTTTGCAAGAAGACAAGACACCCGCACAATCACAAGAGCACACTGCCAGTCGGCGGGACTACCGCTGCGGTTTTATCTCACAAATGTTTGTTCTTGTTTGGTCCGGCCAGTCGCGCCGTTCAGAAGCGCTTATGCGGAACACAAGGCCACGGCGACAGTCTCAGGCCTAATAGCAAACCTCGAGCTCCGTCAGTGTCTTATACAGTCCCGTCATAATTCCAGGATATTCCTCCGCCTCGTGCAAACAAAGCGCGACCTAGTATAGAAAATTACACCAGAAGGACACCGCACTGCATTCGTGGCCATTCAAGTGTAATAATGTTTTGCATAAGAGCTATTCATTACTACGCATTACTAACACAACTATTTTATCTCTTGACTATTTTCCGAACTATAAATAAACTTATGCATTTACCTGAACGTCTGTGTGAAATGTGTCTCCCCCCCCCTCCCCCCTAAAAAAACATTAAGACCTGCACACCGTATTTCACCAAACAAGGTCCAAATAAATAATTTAGTAAGTACATCCGACTTTTATAGTTTCCTATTACTCTGGGGTTTTTATTTTCAAATTAGCGGCAATTTAAAAATTTGGGACACTATATTATTCTCGGGAACCATGTAAAAGATTTAAACCAAATTTGGTAAGTTGAGTCGATAGTGCATGATGTATGCGTTGAGTTTATAAGGCGGCAATGGTATTTTTCGGCCATCCTGAAACATAGTGGAGCATTAAATTTTTTTTTTTTACAGTTTATCTCGGGAACTACCGAACCAATTCATGCCAAATTTGCCGTATAAGTAAAACTATTGTAGGGCATGCCAATGAAAACAATTTAAATAGATGACACTTATTTTCAAAATGGTGACCATATAAACATTTTAGAGT
The DNA here is from genome assembly GCA_029891345.1 of Dryococelus australis. Classification (NCBI taxonomy): domain Eukaryota; kingdom Metazoa; phylum Arthropoda; class Insecta; order Phasmatodea; family Phasmatidae; genus Dryococelus; species Dryococelus australis. The sequence continues at coordinate 2,908,226 of CM057007.1, read as the reverse complement.
AATGTGCTTTATCTACGGAACCATATAACTAATTTCAACTTAACTTGGTATGTTGTCAGTATCTTTCACAACAGTCAAATGTGTCTAAACAGAGTCAATTTTTTGTCCATTATTTTGTATGACAATACTACATGAATGAATCAAGTTCTGTAATATCTCGGGAAACAATCAACCGATTCCTACTTAAACAGACAAACAAGAGTAATGCTATGTATTGTAGAACATGTGAACGGATATGTTTTATGTGGGCTTGATACATATTTTTTAAAATTTCTGCCATTTAACTATTTAAATTTAATATACAGTATGTGGCAATACATAAAAAGTTTTGTTCTCTGTCAATAAAGATAGCACCACATGAGAAAACTCAGCTTTTATGCCATATGTTGAGGATCAATCAACCGACTCCCACCAAATTTGGCACACAAGTAGTGTTATAGTAGGTACACGTAAACTTACATACTTTCAATGGACGAAATATTTATTTCTTCAAAATAGTAGCAATATAAATTTAATAGATAAGTTTGTTGTATACATTAAATAAATTGACAAAAATTCAATTTAACTTTGTATTTTGACAGTATATATTAGAAACATTAGATATATCTATAAAGAGCCTGGTTTTAAGCATTTTTGTGCAATAGCACCAAGAGAGAAAATATAGGCTTTATGAAATATCCCGGGAACCAGTCAACCTACGTGCACCAAATTCTGCACACAATTAGTGCTACAGTGGGCCATGTACACTTACATGATTTAAGTGACACGCATTTGTTCAAAATCGATTTGGAATTGAAAAAGTATATCGACGTCCCCCGGTGTTAAGCCTGGAGGCTTATCAGCGGAGGCTTACAAACTAACTTATGACGTAACTTAAAGTAAAGTAACACCCGTGCTTTAGCTAGGATTCGAACCCAGAACCTTCCGTACCGCAGAAAGGCAGTGCACCAAACCGACTGCGCCACGGGAGGTCGGCAAAACCAAAGCACGGCCGAGGTTCGAACCCTAAACAACTGCACCCGAGCATCGTAAACCAAGTCTACCAACATTGTAGACCAATCACAGCCAAAGTTGATGCTCACAATTCCACCTCCGGAATGCAGTTGGTTTCAAGCCGTACGAGAAGCTCTGGGTTTGAAGAGTGAAGTCTTGAGAGTTCTGGGTTTGAGTCCCGGTTAAGAGATTTTTGTATTTGTAATTGTCTTAGTACTTAGTATTGAAGTTATTTCTGGTTCCATGTTCAATGATATAGCTATCAACGAGACGTTATCACACCTACCAACACACCTTTTAACCCATTCAGACCCAGTGTACACACGTGTAGGTTAGTTTTGCTCTGTACTGCACACTACGAAGTTCAATGACCAGTGAGTAAATGATTCGCAAACCGTCTTACTGGTCTAGGTCTTAAATGGTTCATATAACTGTAGTCGAACATATAGCCTGCAGCTCATTGGCTGTGACAATGAGACAACTGTTGTGACGACTTAAGTACATCACGAATCATACATTAATTTAAAAAAGTTAAAAATATGCACAAATTTCTTAATATTTAGAAATTTTTTTCCATATATATGGCTTGTTATTTGGTGATGAGATAGGCCTATGTGTCGCGTGGTAGCCCATGGGATTAGTTTACTTTGTAAATTTCTTCATCTGTACAACTAAGTTATGTACAACTGTACAACTAAGTTAATATTTGTTATAATGGCTGCAAGAAAACAGAAGAATTTTGTATTTGTTATCAAATTATTAAAAATATATAAAGTGTAAAATATTTTAATTCGAGGAAAGTGTCATCACATACAATGCGTACGAGTTGAACAAAGTTTGATACAAATATAAAATTAATAATATTTTTGGGTCCGACATCCATAATGGGCACAGTTGCCGAGTGCATTTTATTTTTAGCCTTCTGATTAGTATGGGCGTATACAGGATGGATATGAACTCTACTTACAAACGTCGGTAGGGGATTCCTCATTAAAAAAAAAAAATGTCGAAAACACATACACGACATAAAGCCTAAGTCTGTTCCGAAGGGTGTGAGAACCGCCCTTGAAAGTGTAGGCGAAGCAGAGGTTGTTTGCTGGTAACACAGCCAGAACGAACGATAAATGTCTGAGTTTACGAATATTATTTTATTAAACTAAAAAATACGAAGCACAATACTATGGGCTCCAATATCAGCCCCCATCCATGAAAATGGAGGGGTTGGCAGCATATTTGTGCAAATAAAAATGTAACTGTATCACTTTGTTTGTTTTTATGTGGATTTGTAATTTATCGTACATGGTGAACAATTCAGCTGTAAGAATAAAAACAGTTATCTTTTATCATTTCCGAAATGAACACTACGGGTTGCAACATCTGTCGCGTCACGTTAATTAGCACACAGTCATGCGTTATTGGCCGACGGCCAGTCACTAATAAGTGTTGCAGAGTACAGTAAGCGTGTCCAATGTAGTCGGTGAGAACAACAGGACCGACAGCGCTGCAGTTGAGAATGTAGGCAACTCACCTCAACCTTCTCTTCAGTCGCAGTAAGTATGTCCCGTCGTCAAAGGGTTAAGTGTACTCGAAACTCGCGGTGCAAACGACCAGCGATTAGTCTCGAGATATTCGCTACTGAGAATCGTTACTGGGTCGAGGTTTGCCCTGAATTCTGCACCTCGCTGATCACGACCATGGAGCAGTGTTTTGTTTTCGACTCTGACTCGGCCATCCTTGAGCCTCGTCAGACGAGCAAAACAATTTTGCACGCAAATGATTTTTCTGCGTACAACAAACACAAAAAAAATACAGAAAAGCAAATACTGTGTTAGAGTCGTGCAAACAGTACTGAATGTAATGCAATATTTTACTATATTGTAGTTCAAAGCAAAGTACTTTTGTTAAAGACTATACCAATGAGCAGTTAAAAATAGTGAAAAAATTTTTGCGGCACTATTTATTGCAAACATTGTAGCTTCTTACTTCATTTATGACTGGGTGAAGAAATTTTGACGCCGTCTAATTCTGTGCACATACACAAGAATAATCGTCGAGTCACAAATCAGTAGAGAAATAATAATCGTCCAGTCACAAATCAGTAGAGACCTGAAGAATTCGCGGATTCGTTTTGGGACAAGCTAGAATTCAAAACACGTGTGTTTAGATAACTTTAGCCATTATTCTACACGGTGTTTGACGCCTCATGTAGAACGCTGGCCCAACCGTCGCTTTCCACTGTGACAGCAGACAGCAAATGTGCAGTTCATATAGGCATATTTGTGCACAAGACTTTAGAGTCTAGCCTGCAGGTTATTGAATTCTCGAATTTTTCAGGGCTCTACAAATCATACAAAGCCAGCACCCAGACTCCCACACAATACAACCAATCAGAGAATGAGTGCACTCACACCAAAGGAACCGACACGCCACTTCATCTCTGTGTATGTATTTGTTCTGTGCTTCAGCGCCAACTAGTCCTTTATAACGGGAGCTCATTGTACATCAGTTCAGTTACAGAACCCAACGAAGACTAGGAAAGTGGCTCTCAGGCGAGGAGGAGATCCGCAGGACAGGCTATCGTTAGCAACACGAGAAATTCGCGAATCCATTTAAAGACGCGGTTCGACTGCCGGGGTTTCGGTGCCCGACCAGACGTCAGAAATGTACAGCCGGACTGGGTGGCCATGTGCCAGATGTTAAGAAAAGAAATGCGTGTTTACCACGCGGGCATTCCACTTACGCCCCACTTTGTGAGGTCGACAACCTTGTACACCCACGGCCCGCACCGACAGTGGCCGGCGAAAAACATACAGTGGCGCTAATGTGTCGCGGCGTTGCTCCGCGCGACCGAGCAAGCGGGAGAGATGGGTGGCGCGTTACTAAGGGATGTTTGAATAACTAGAGAGCGATAATCTTACCAAGGTTTTAGTTACAAAGTGCGCCGCCTCGCATTATTCCGCATGGCGCCGTGATAGGCCTTTCGCGGCTCACACGCTTATCACCTTCAGCAGATTGAATTTACCCGTTTATCTGAAGAATGCTCTCAGTTTCTCTCAGCGCAACTCGGGGTGCAGTGAACCTTCCAGGTCAAGGCCAACGACTATAAAAGCGCGTCGAGCCTCCGAGTGGAGAGTTTCAGGAGCGTCCGAGGTTTGGGCGATTGTGCGATCGACGAGTGGCGCCGGAAGAGTGCAGCGGGAGGTAAGTCTGCGACTGCGAGCATAGGGGCAGTGATGGGTGTAACTGGCAGGCTGGACTAGTGGGCTGGGTGCGTGAGTGAAAGACGTTTAAAATGATGGAAACAGACAGACTGAGCATGTGTTATTGATAAGCGTGAGTCAATTGACTGTAACTAAACAAAGACATAGAGAAGGACTTTAATTTGAGTTAAAATATACATTAAATATTGCGGTTATTTGGAAGTAAAACAAAAAGTAATAGTGGCGATATAGAGATTATTGCAGTAAATAATAGCTGTGTGAATAAATTACAATCAAATTTAGTTATTTTATTTTTAATAAAACCTCCATCCCTCGCGAACACGGATACACCCCTAAGACGTCTTATAACAAAATATAATATAGGACAGTCCATGCCTTTAGCCGCCCATCTCCAGCGTGCATGTGCAGCCAAATTTTATTTTTGCATTCGAGGTACAGCGACACGTGCAACAATAACACACTGTTATACACGGCCCCATTGTGAACAACCTGTCGCAACAATAACACACTGTTATACACGGCCCCATTGTGAACAACCTGTCGCAACAATAACACACTGTTATACACGGCCCCATTGTGAACAACCTGTCGCAACAACACCCGGGAAGTAGGCTACAATGAGGTTTACGGAAAAAAAATTGTGAAGGGGCCATGGTGGTGTAGTGGTTAGACTGCTCCCCTCCCACCTAGACTAGCCGGGTTCGATGCCCTGTAGGTTCTCTCCCGGATTTCCGCATGTGGGAATCCTGCCGGACGATGTCGCTGGTAGGCGGGTTTTCTCAGTGATATTCCGTTTCCCCTACCCTTTCATTCCAGTGCTGCTCCATACTCACCTCCCTTCACCCTTACAGACTCTCAATACCTGGCTGTTAAGAACCACCCAAATGTCTTCACTAACTTTTCACTTTGTAATATTACAAATATAGATCTATAGTTTGCAGATTTGTCTATAAAACTGTTTGTAACTTAGTTCTACAAAGTATTTTCTTGGCAACTGAGTTTCCAAGTATTTATCTTGTAAAAACACGAAACATTTTTTACAGTGTACACCTACATCTAAGAGACCGCCATGTCGTTTGGCCCCTACGTACTTCTCTACTGTGTGCCAAAATCTCGTCTCCGAAAATCAATCCTTAAGTAACATTGGCCGTAAATATTGGAGGTAAAAGCAATGAAACTAGTCGCCTAAGAGCGCAAATATTGAAACCACGTAACAGCGATACGTCTATCATGACTACAGCCATAACCACAGCAAGGTAGCGGAAGATGTCGCCAAACTCTGTGATCAACCGGAGGCAGAGTAAAGAGATCTCGTTCGCAGAAAGTTCTAAACCCCTGGAGATCACGACCGGCTGCAAAGTAAGCATTGCGGCGGCGATGGAGAATAGTGTAAACAACAAGCCTCGCGTGTTTTCTGTTTGTTCACAATTTTAAGCGTGCGTATTGGGTTTTAATACATAACAATCTGTCCAGGAAACACAACGCATTGTCTCTATATTTTAAAACACAGTTTTACAAAGGAATACATATCGTAAACCTGGGGCTATAAACAATTTTTACTGACGTTTTCCGACAGAATATCAACTTTCGTTTCTGTCCTGAAAAAAAAAACATAAAAATATTACATAGTTTAGTTTAATTAGAACAGACACAGCAGCTTACGACGAGGCCCATATGACAAAGGAAACCACCGGAAGTAAATTCAACGTCGATTAAAGTTTAATGGCAACGATGAGATTAAGTTAGTATGTTGGTATTATTAGACTGTGTCCATTGCCAACCATGGAACTAAACAAAAAACGTATACAGACAACTCAGCAAGACAAAAAAGAATAAAACATTAACACCGCCACAGATAGATAACTAGAAAACACTGTTTCCTGGTAAATAGAAAACAAATACGTATATAATTAAAACGACAAAAATACGGACGAACGATTTATTATAAAACAGGACAGACAACAAAACAAACCAAAAATGAAAGACAACACGGTGACAAAAATTAAAACACGCTACAAGTGAACAAAACAGTACAAAAACAGTAGCAATGGACACGTCTGAACAATAAAACTAAGACACACAAAAATAGGACAAAACCAGAATGTAACACAAGTCAGGAAATAATATTCCTTGTCAGATACCAAATAATTCAACACTTTTATTTAGTCTCATGGTCGGCAATGGAATGGACTCGACGTCAGTAGTTTTGGCATTCGGAAATAAAAAAACAATGTAGCGTGATTTTTTTCAGGAAGATCTAACGAAAAATGTTGTCCGCCAGTAATTGCAACAAGATACGCATATGTTGGCTGAGTCACGTGTCAGTGGTAGCAATCATGTTCGCGACTTGGCGGGTGAACAAAGCCACACAATGTTCAATGGTGTACGGAAATAATGAGCCTGACCGTCAGGCATTCCCCTGGATGAGAAGAGAACAAGCGAAGTGCGTGTGTTTCCTACCGCGACGAGCAATGGCGTCGTGGCGGGGCGGGCTGGGGGTTCAGAGAGTTGTACACAACAGCTGGACGAAGCTGACCGTTGACGTGTAGTGCTCGCAATTCAACGAATGAACTGACCAGCTTATTCAGCTGACATGAACTGCATAGACAGTGTGTGGACCTTCCTCAAACGAGCTATTTCAAACCATGCACAACCCCCAATGACCAACCAGGCCATAAAAACAACCGCAATTGAGGAATAGCACAATTTGCCTCGGGAGATGCTTAATGATCTTGCTTCTAGCAAACCTCGTCGAATGCAAACGTGCCTCAGAAATCGTGGAGGTCCTACACGTTGGTTTTCAATGCATTGTCTTTGAAACTAACGATATTCCTTTGTTTAAGTTGTTTTCCAGTTTATGTCTTTTGCTTGTTTCATACTGGGATGATGTAAACTAGTATAGTATTTTTTCACTTTATGTGCTATAAGGGGTACGACATGAAATGTAAACTACTTTCATCCAATATAACATCTTGGATTCTGATATATGCTGAACGTTTTTATGAGCAGTGTATAATGTAAACTACGAATGATGTCTCCCAACACGTGATGGCTTGCCTTATTGGATGACGTTTTCTGCTGTGTACAGTTTACATCATTAGATAGACTTACTGTGCATCTTTTAATATACACAGGGAAATGTCTAATGTTGTTGAAACAAAGAAATTACTATTGAGCCATTACTTTGAACGTTTATGTTGCTGTAAAATGCGTGATATCGTGTCAAAGTTAATAATGTTAACCATTTACATAGTCATATAATATAATAATGCAAATGAAGAGTTGAAGAAAATGAAGAGTTGAAGCGGTCATATTAACCTGTTCGCATGCCCATCATCGAGTACATGTTGCGCAAAAATTATATTTATGGCCAGTACAGTACTGAGACAAGGCTTTGTTGAATCGATAGTGTTTGCTTGGCACAAACTTAATTGTTTGTACAGGAGCAATAAAATATTGTGTTGTAGAAAACAAATTGTTTTGTTGTAGTTATTTGGTTTCCCCAAACTCTGACTTGGGCAGTGCAACTAAAGATTCGTTTGGCTCTATGTACTAAAGCTCGACGGAGATTTAACGTAGAACTGTGCGCCTGAACATTACGCCTTAGCAACCTCACTTAACCCTTTCATTCCCATATTCATGTATAGTTTCTTGTGTTGCAATTTAGAAATGTGTTGATGCGTGCTGTACTTTGACTGGAAAATCACTTATTTCGCTATCATAACCAACACATAAGCCGTGGTCTTTGTGTTCGGTGATAGTAATGTGAATCAGTCATAACGTCGAGTCTAGGATTCAGTTACCCACAGGGAAGATCATTGGGCACTGAGCCTCGCATAGTACAGTACCGGTCATATATAACATTCCTTTCCAACATGTTGACGATACAAGGTCATAGAAGGGCTAAGTGACTACTGATGAAATCGGGAAGTTTTTAAATACATACATTAAAAATACTAAATAACGTGCGTAAATGAATATTTCACGTTTTACAGATTTAGGTATATTTTAGTCTCATGTTGAACTTGTTTTATTATGAAGTTTATGTAATTATGCAGCATCGAAAAATGCACTATAATAAACTGTTACAGTCCTAATTGTCTCAAAAGACAAATTCAAGCTGTATTTCCGAACGATGGCGATCTAGAGAGTTGTCAAACAAATAATGTAACTACAGTTAATTCAACTAAGTATTTTGTTGACTGTCTCATTTATATTGTTCCAACACAGAGGTTTTGTTTGTCCAACCGTGTGTTTTTTTTTAGATGAACAGAATTATTTTTGTTGCTTTTCAATATTTGTTTACTCAATAAAATATTTTGTTTGGGGCAACTATACAATTTATTTATTTTTGGCTGGCTGAAACAAACCTTTATGTTTGGTGTACACTGTGGCCGCTGTTACGAACGTCTTCTTCGTGGCATCACTTGCTTGTGATTGGCTGATGCTTACGTCAACAAATACTCACTGGCTGTGAGAAACACGCTCGAAGCAAGTAGATACAGGACACATGTCAAAACTAAAACTATTGCTTGCAACACTTGAGCACGTGAATGAATAAGGAACTGGGTGTGTCAACGCCTTCTCTCAGCAACACGTTAGCTTCAGAATTCAAGCGTTGTACTCGGATATTATTTTTTACATTTGGCGTTATTGTTTTCAGCATTTGTCTTGAAGCCAGTAAACAACTTTCGAGTGCTTGGCGATAGTGATATTCACCATACGTAGCACATCCTACATATCAGATTATCCTCAGGGAAGAATCTCTTAGGTAGTGGAAAAGGTTGGGGGGAGGGGGAGGGGATAGTGGTCAGACTAGATGACTCCCATCGATGCGAACTGGGTTGGATTCCCGGCGGGGCCACCGTGTCGTCCGTTGTCGCTGGTCCAAGGGGTTTGCTGTTTCCCTCGACCTTGAACTCCGGCGCTGCTCCACACTTCCAGGTACTGTATATTGGTGCTTCGCTGTGTACAGAGGTGGTCATGCGTATCATTCATCTGCAGCGTGTCCACGATGTTGCATGCAGTGGCTGGAAGTGTTAAATAGCAGGCACCGAGTTTATGTCGCGTTTGAATCCAGCGGTGAAATGCAGTCGCGTAACGAACTGAGAAAAGCCCGAGACAGCTCCAGTGAAGAGAAAGCGTGTGTTAGAAAAAACCCTTAACAGAGGCGGCCACTGTCCAAAGAATCAGAGAGTGAAGAATGTCAGTGGAACGAATAGTAACATAAACAAATCTAGTAGGAAGACGTACAGTGAATGGAAGTTAGAACTTCTCTGTAGCAAATAACTGCCGTGTCCTAACAGTCAAGTCTAGCTAAAAATAAGTTGTTTGTTTGCAGCACTATTCCCACTTGCTAATCTCTACATCTGAATCAGTGAGAATTTCACTGTTTAAATAAGTTAACAACACCTGACTTATTCACCCGTCACTTCAGCCAATTTATGTGATGAGTAAGTGAAAACGTGCCAGTTTTCCTTCACTTATAAATTAAGTGACACTGAGCCACTTACGCTAATAATTAAGCGTTGTGTCTCTCCGCCTTGCCCCGTTTTGGTAATAAACGACTTCATCCGTCCGCCATAGAAAATTATTGATCGAGCGATGTTTGGCGGAAACAAATTATGTGAAAAATGAACTAAACATATTACAGAACTTATTTTTATATTTAAGAACACTTACTTTTCTGAAGAAGGATTTCCACGTTGATAGAGTTTCGGCTCGTAGCTACATAATTACCGCACAAATAAATGTTTTGTTGGGCATGCTCCCGACCGCGGCAATGTCAACGTTAAACTGTCCAGCCGCATGGTGCCGGCGGGAGTTGACGCGGCGCCCACCAGATGTCAGCAGTGTTCCTTGTTCACCGTGCGGCGTAAACCACGCACCTGACCCGCGCCAATTTGAACGGCTGAATTTAAATCGGCGGACTTTACCTCATTTTGGTTACCACCCCCCCCCCCCCCCCCCGCTAGGGGATAGTTGCGAGGAGGTTTTCTTCGACACTGGCTCGCTATTGGTGGATGATTGTACCTACCCCCATAGTGAGGCAATGTTCGAGGTTTGTATTTAAGCGTTACCAAAACCTGGTATCAGGGTCAGACGCTTGGCTGCGAGGGAAGTCTCCCCAGATAACAGGTCAGGTATTTCGGTTTGATCACTGGTTAAATAAGATGTAACGCCCTTAAGGATTGCAGGAACGTCAATGTGACACTCAAATTTTTAATTTAGTCAGGATATTTTGGGATAATATGAGCAGGATAAGTATTTTCTGCACAACATAATAAGGAATCGCTACCAATTTTCTAAAAAGATATATTAGTAAATATGAGAGGAGGTACCTTGAAATTTTATTGTCAAAAATAATTTTGATTTTCCCGAAATGATACTCTGTATGTTGTCAGTTCTCCGCCATTTTTGGGTTGATCGAATAGGTTCATTCTTGGTCTTGTTTCGTCCTCCGTTTTGGAAACGGGCTGTTCGGGAAGATTAAATGGCCTCTGCCAGAACTTAGAAGCCAGAGATTTTCTCTGTTTTAATTTGAAAAATAGTGGTGGATTTACATTTTTTATTAATGAACTGTGTAACTGAAGTAAACCAACTTTACCTTAAAAATACCTGTTAATGGCCACGGACCATCTTAGGTGGCCAGGTTTGGGAGACATACATTTTTGCGTTTGTTGTACAAAGTCAGATAAAATTTTTAATGGTGGTAAATGTTATGGATAGGGAAAGTTAAGAATGGAACGACAGTATGAGTCATCGCTTGCCTATTTTTAATCTTTTTTGTGAATTTTAATGTTGAAATTCTCTTGGCTCAACACTTAGGTGACTTTTGTAAATTTTTTAGCCGATTATTGTGAGGAAAGGAAAAAAAGAAAAAAAAATATTATTTCGTGTGAAAATGAACCTTTAAGAGTCCATGTGGGACAAGAAATGTAATGAGAAAGCAAATAATTAAAAATCCATTTGAGAAAGAATATTTTTCTATACATATTTTCTAAATATTATTGTAAAATAATCGTTTGTTTTAAGATGTTTAAGATGGTAAAAAGGATTGTTGTTCTGATCTCCTTGAGGTCTTTTTAATATTTGTGCAAAGAAAAGAGAAAAAAATAATTAATAAGAAATATTCAAATATACAATTGATAATTCCAATCTTTCACTTTGTAGTGTAGTTTTAACCTCAGTTTGGCAGGATACATTCCGCCTTGATTGATTATCAACTCTATGCTATTTCCTATTTTCATGATGGTTTTTAAACATACTTGGGTTTTATATATGGTTGAAAAATGAGTTACTTGGGGTGTCCTATGGTCTTGAGGCTTCAACACTTTCTGCTGATTCATTAACCATTTCATTCACTTTTATTCAGTGATTTGGTTTTTGACTGATTTATCAGTTAAACAACGCTTATTACATGAAATAACAACGCATAAATTTATAAAATAAACATTTTTTATTGTGAGATTCGTCTTTATAGTACCACGAGGCAACATGAATGAAAACTATTTCTTTTCGTTTTTATATCTTTTATTTCGTTTTCACGCAATCATCTCATAGCGTTCGGTTTGAAGGTTTATACTATATTAAATGTGTTGAAGTGAATTCATTCACACGTATCAATTATATTAAAACCGAAAATTAATTAAACGTACAATTTAAATTTAAAGCTGCATTATATACATAATTTAAATATTATGATTTAAGGAAAAATATAAGTAAAAATTAAATCTAACCAAAAATAAGATACTTTTATGTTAACACAGGTGTAAAACTCTTGCGACATACAGCGGCATATTCAGGAAACAACAGAAGACGTCAGCCGCCGTGTGGTGTTTCCAAAGTTTGATACAAAAAGTGTGAAGAAACCGCTTATAGACTATATACCTCAGTCCTCCTCCCAGACGACACACACTACTGAGTGATATATGTACATCAAACGATACGCCACTTGTTCTACTATGGTAAAGGTTAGTCTTATCTGTAGACTGTTCACGATAAAGTGAACACTTCTGAGGCCCTAGTTACTTTTTTCTTTCAGCCATTTGTTACATTGTAACCACATTTTAAAATAAATATTGTCATGTAAGTAATAAACACAACGTGTGTATTCCACTGCACTCGGAAGTTAATGTATAAGGTTAAAAAAAAAAAAAACTTATGTTGGCCTACTGTTATTCCAAATGAGAAGGCTTTCCAAAGTGCTCAACTTTACTGTGAATTCGCGTTACCCTTCGGCCTCGCGATAGACTTGAAATCCCTGTGACTTCTAGAGCCAGTGTCGGTAGTTCATTGGCTGCTGGTTGAGTGTGAAGTCATTACCTTTCTGAGAAGACTACACATGATTTGGGCATGACATTATGACTTGTCCATTCATTGGCGTGCAGTTTTTTAGGGTGTGCCAAATTAAGTGTGGTGCAATGAAAAACGTAGTGCGATATATACAAGCTTAAAATGCAACTTGCCCACAAAAAATAACGCGAATTTTGCAGGTCACTACCTATTGGTAGTTATCAATAGCGGTTCGTTATAAGAGTCGAATTAACACAGATAGAAAGCAATTGTTTTTTTTTTTATCTCAACTTGACGTTAGCTGCACAGGGCAACTGTAAAAGCTCTCATTAATGTTCAGTTTGGATTTTCAGGAGGGAAATTCGAAACGGTGTAAACTGTCTATAATGAGGGTCATTTGTTTTCTGGATTTGTTCACAACTTGTAGTAGAGTGGAGAGATTTGGGCGTACCTTAACATCGGTGTAGTGTGAACTGACGAGGGTGAAGTGAGGCGAGTATGGAGCAGCGCCGGAATACAAGGGCGAGGGAAACGGGAGACCCCGGTGAAAACCCGCCGATAGCGGCATCGTCCGCCAAGATTCCCACATGCGAAAATCTGCGAGCGACCCCTTCGGGAATTTAACCAGGTTCGCCTAGGTGGGAGGCGCGGCCCTCAGCCCTTGTAGGAGGGTACACTAAAGGCGATATTACACGATACCAGATTCGCCTAGGTGGGAGGCGCGGCCCCTCACGCCCTTGTAGGAGGGTACACTAAAGGCGATATTACACGATACCAGATTCGCCTAGGTGGGAGGCGCGGCCCCTCACGCCCTTGTAGGAGGGTACACTAAAGGCGATATTACACGATACCAGATTCGCCTAGGTGGGAGGCGCGGCCCCTCAGCCCTTGTAGGAGGGTACACTAAAGGCGATATTACACGATACCAGATTCGCCTAGGTGGGAGGCGCGGCCCCTCACGCCCTTGTAGGAGGGTACACTAAAGGCGATATTACACGATACCAGATTCGCCTAGGTGGGAGGCGCGGCCCCTCACGCCCTTGTAGGAGGGTACACTAAAGGCGATATTACACGATACCAGATTCGCCTAGGTGGGAGGCGCGGCCCCTCACGCTCTTGTAGGAGGGTACACTAAAGGCGATATTACACGATACCAGATTCGCCTAGGTGGGAGGCGCGGCCCCTCACGCCCTTGTAGGAGGGTACACTAAAGACGATATTACACGATACCAGATTCGCCTAGGTGGAGGCGCGGCCCCTCACGCCCTTGTAGGAGGGTACACTAAAGGCGATATTACACGATACCAGATTCGCCTAGGTGGGAGGCGCGGCCTCTCACGCCCTTGTAGGAGGGTACACTAAAGGCGATATTACACGATACCAGATTCGCCTAGGTGGGAGGCGCGGCCCCTCACGCCCTTGTAGGAGGGTACACTAAAGGCGATATTACACGATACCACATTCGCCTAGGTGGGAGGCGCGGCCCCTCACGCCCTTGTAGGAGGGTACACTAAAGGCGATATTACACGATACCAGATTCGCCTAGGTGGGAGGCGCGGCCCCTCACGCTCTTGTAGGAGGGTACACTAAAGGCGATATTACACGATACCAGATTCGCCTAGGTGGGAGGCGCGGCCCCTCACGCCCTTGTAGGAGGGTACACTAAAGACGATATTACACGATACCAGATTCGCCTAGGTGGGAGGCGCGGCCCCTCACGCCCTTGTAGGAGGGTACACTAAAGGCGATATTACACGATACCAGATTCGCCTAGGTGGGAGGCGCGGCCTCTCACGCCCTTGTAGGAGGGTACACTAAAGACGATATTACACGATACCAGATTCCGTAAAAGCCTGTGCAAGGTCCACCATAGCGACCGGTATACCGGCTAGTGTGGCATCCGTTATGGCATTTCCCGCCTTGCACGGGCAGAAATCGTACCAGGTTTGGTAATTGGACATGTCCTATTTTTCGTGGCATGTTCCATACAGCCTCTCGTACCTGGCCAATCACATCGCAGTTTTAGAACGTAGGGCGCCCCCGTGGCTACTACTTAAGAGTTGATGAAGAAACTGAAAATATCGCCCCCATCTTGAAATTACATCAGTGAGTTGAAACTCTTTCCAAAAAAAATTTAAAATACTACAGCGACGAATAATATTGGCGATGAAAACTTTTAATTACTGTTTAAAACCGTTCTAAATATTTAAAACTTTACCTACTGCATGAAAAACTTAATTTAAAAAATGTACGTTATCTGCATATAAACTGAATCCTTGAGCTGTGAACTGGCGTTACAGTGGTGTAGTTGCGGCGTCAGTTATTATTATTGGGCGTGAGTTCGAAACTCCGCCGGACCCAAATTTTTTTATTATTCAATTTTACATGCGGATAATATCCCTGTACATATAGAAAAAACTATGTTTTGCAACCGGTCAGCAATTTTCGTCAGTATTAAAAGTAACACACTCGTACTCTAGTGACTGCACGTCAGTTTCACGAAAATGAAAGCAACTATACCAGCAAGCAAATAATTTATGTAAAAGGCGAACAGTAACATAGCAATATTAATATGTGCTAGCTAGTATTTTTATAGGCCTACGCAAGTTACTAACTGGTAGCAGTTCTACGAATGGGGTTCTCCTATACTACAAACCACACACTGCGCATCCACCGAGGGTGCCAAATGCTAGTACGCGAACTGCTGTCGTGTAATATGAATCTTCCATGTCGGCTCGTACAGCGGCTGGTATACCGGCTCGTGCACCAGGACTTATAGAAGCTTGTACAAGATCCAAGTACGTCATCAGGTATTGTGTAATATCCGCTTAAGAGACCCAACAAATATTCTGTTGTTGGTGCAAATTGCTACCTACGAAGACGATTCTTAGCCCTTTTCATTCCCAGTGTAGATAAATGTGTATATGCTGCGACTGGCAGGCGGGACTATTGAATTGGATGCGTGAGTGTGAGACTTTTAAATGATTGCAACAGACTGACTGGACATGTGTTAATGAGTGTGAATTACGTGACTACAAACAATATAGATGCATTGAGAAGAACTTCAACATTGAGATAGACATTCAATATTGCGCTCACAGAGTAATAGTGGATATAGATAGTTTGATGTTGTAAATAATAACTGTGTGAATTAATTTAAAAATGAAATTGATTTATTTTAATTTTATTAAGACCTCCATCCCTTAGGAAATCGGACACACCCCTCCGGCGCCTTATGTGATAGTATCACCACATTTCCCCCGCCGTGTTTAAATCATTATGTCTTATTTTCTTGTTTTGAATTTTGATAAGCTAATGTAATACAATTTTAAACGCCTGGATGGAAACATTTTCACACCTAATAAAATTAAGTAGATGAGGCACCGTTGCAACATAAAAGAATAACATTTATTTGTATTAAAATGATATGAGTGAGTGTATGATGTGCAGCCATAAAAGACATTGTAAAAAGAAAATAGTGACCTTAGTATGTTTCAGTTACGTTTCAAATCCATCGTTGCTAATAAAGAATGCGGAAACATAAACCTGGAAGCAAGAAGTTGAAATATGGCGTAGTTTTGAGTTTTGTTCTTTAGTCTCGGAAGTTGGAGAACAGGTAACTTTGAAATGAGCCCATTCTACTTTTTGCCACTTGAGATTTCAGCATTATTGCATTTTTTTTGTGTAGTTTATAAACCCGGATTTAGTTTGAAGCAAATTAAGTTTCGTAAGTAATTCAGCCACGTAAAGTCTACGGACGTAAATTGATTAGCCCAATATAGATACAATACAGTTTGATTTAAAGAAATATGTAAACTTCCAAAGGTTATACAGAGTTACTTTCAAAGAATATTTTTAGTAGAAATTATACGTTTTATTAACTGTCATTACATAACTGATTTTTTAAATACTAAACAATGAAAACTGGTTTTTACTAGTATTTATTGATCATTCAATTAATCGTTGATAACTGATGTAAATGAGTCATACCACAAACGTGTTCTGATTCAACTCGTATGTTAATCGTGGTATAGTCTATGTTAGAAGCTATGTTGAAACGCGAAATATAAACTATGAAATCGCTAACCTTGTACGATTTTCAAGATAACTCTCCAAAATAATAACGACGTCTTCAATGAATGAAATAAATAACTGGAAATACACTATATGAGTAACTTATTAGTACGCATGTATCCGACTGCAGGGCTCATCACAGTTACAATAAATGCGTCATAAAACCGCAAAAAATATTGCGCTAATTAATACTGGTTAATTACCGAGAGCACACATGCCATTAAAAGCGGTTAACTTTTAAAAGTAAGATATAGGCGACATCAAGATATTATGAGATTGATTAACAATTTTACAAAAACGTTAATTCTGAGCGGTGTTACTGGCGTAGAAACTTGTTTGCGAGTAACAAAGTTTGTGAGCCGCCAGCACGCACGACAGAACTGTACCAGGTCCGCGGCCAAGAATTTCGCCAGGAATCGTGCCAACCAAACAAAGGAATTTTCTTTCAAAAAATGTCTTTCGTGGTGTAGTGACCTACTTGACAAACTAAAACTAAGGCACGAAGCTTAGCACATTATAAATGACTGGTGTATAAGAAACTCGGTTGGGCACTATATGAGCTGCGAACGGTAGAGGGCGCCGCTCACAGTAATGTGTTCGTTATGAGGTATAGATAAACTTGGCTATGGTGGACTGCAGCATATTACAATGTTCATGTGCCGCTCTGGTTTTATTCAATCTGGGTCGAGATGTTGTATGAAAATGTTGTGAGCAAACATTGTCTTGTTCCTGTTGATAGAGAGCATTCAGCGAGTAGTAGAAGTAAAATGGGGACTTTCGGCCAAGGGCACGGGACACAGGAGCCAACCACGGCCATGTTGCAAATTCCCATTTCCCCTCAAAATTTCCCTATTTACTCTCGAAATGAACTAAATTTCCCTAAAAAACCTCTTTTCCCTAAAAAGTTCCCCTTTTTCCCAGAGCAGGTGAGCCAGATTATCGGCTCCTACCAGGAGAGCAGATCTCAGGTGACCGGGATTCGTGACTACGAGTAAGGAGCGCAGGAAACAAAACACATGACTTGGAATGACCTTGAAAACACAAACTCGAGAAAAAATGCTTAAAAGTCAGCAAGAATATTACATTACTGACTGCGACCATCTTGGAAGACAGTGACGACCTTGCCACGTGACTTTGCATGACCTTGAAAACAAACGTCGCAAAAAATGCATACATATATTGGATGCATGTGTCAGTTGTATACATACAAGCATGATGCAGGCCATTGACTACATGCATAATTTATTAAATACATATTTTTTATTAAAAATTTAAATATTGGGTAAAACTGGTTTCGTCTTTTCATAAGTTACGAAATACATTATGGTGGTACTCTCGAACCCTACGCCTGCGCCTGTGTATGGGGTGTACCCCGTATTTTCTAACTGTACACAACACCCTCTCTTTAACAAAGTGTTTTCGCTTAATTACAACAGCTGCACAAGCTCCTCTAACTACGTCATGTTGACGACTGGATGAGAAAATGAAGTAAACCGCCGCGTGTATTGTAGCCAGTGGCGGTCTGCCGCTCGTATCGTACCAGAGTGATGTGATTCAGAAGTACGCTTTAGTCGAATACGGTAGATGGATTACCCTTTGAGATTTTCTTTCAAAGTAAAAAACTGGCATGGATCCTTAGTACGTATCTACTTGATGCGTAGGGATACACGAATTTCGCGAAAAGATTTCCGCTCATGCTAAATTTCAATACCCTACGAGCGTGCCAGCAGTTTCCTTTTGCTTATTGGCGGCGTGTGTCTGTGAGAAACAGACTGGCCAATAAGAATTAAGTTACTCCGATACTGTACGTCTCTGATTCGGGGACAGACATTTAACACATTTAACAACTAGATCACCCAATCACAAAAGTGGATCTGAGCTAAAGTGTTTTGTAATACAGCACTTCGTGAAATCTTTTCGCGAAATTCGTGTGCCCCTATTGATGCGGTACACACGATACACAGTTCCTACGTAATTGAAATTTTCCAAGTGGCGCTGCTTGTGAACGGTCGACACTTCGAGTACCCTACACATTTAATGACAACTAAGACAATCTAGAAGTGAATCACATAGATATATATTTATGACTGCACAACCACCAGTTCTGTTGCTCCCTTCATTAACATTCACAGCCCTCCTATTGATCCAGACAACACTGGGAACGCCTACTATACATGGCTGGCCAGCTCTCTGCCCATATAATGCCGAGTTAGAAGTGCCGTAATCAAATATTATGTCCTGTACATTTGAGTGACTTACACTCACGCAATATTACGTTAAAGAGAACCTTATTGAACACTTCTGGCGAAGTAAGTTCTATTTCTTCGCTCGTGTCTTCACAGAGCGCGGTTGTGGCAATTCGCGACTAACTCCAGACAACGCAGTTAAATTCAGGCGACGCAATATTACTTCGGCAGCTCTCGAAGTGTTAACGCTAAATACGACAGTGGTATAGAAAATGTCATTCTTAATTTGACAACCAAAACTCTTCCTATTCTCCACCGCAGCTCCTATGCTTACGCATGACCAGTAAGTTAAACGCGCACCTACCACTGCTTCGGAAATAATTCAATGTCATCGCCTTGACCTTGTAAGCAACAAACGTGGCAGTAGCCTTAAATATACTGTAATAATATGGATCAATTCCAGTCCAGTTTGTTTTCCAATAGGTTAAGACGTTTAAATTTCGAATAGATTCGGGATTTCGTCGCATATTTTCCTGCTTTATAGCACCCATATTGTCTATTGTACGTGTGTGCTCGTAGTTTCTGTTATTAGGGAGACCCAGTTCTATTGAAGAGTTAGTGAGTGTGAAGAAATCTGGACGGCTCTCAACATCGAGGCGAGTACGGAGCAGCACCGGAATGCAAGAGTGGGGTAAACGGGACATCCCTGAGAAAACTCGCCGACTAGCGGTGTCGTCCGGCACGATTCCGACCTGCAAAAATTTTGGGGTGATCCCGCCGGGAATCGAACCCAGTACGCCTTGGTGTGAGGCGAGTAGGCTAACCACTACCCCACCGCGGCACCTTGCTGTTTCGTCTCTGTGTACGTATTGTATATGCTGTGTGGAACAACACAGTTAGTATGCTAAGACTCCCCAGTTACTTACGAACTAAGAGCGTGCATCACATGCCGGTCGACTCGGTGATGCAGTCGATTGGAATCCGGAAAACTACACAGACTGTTTTACGGGGAGATGATTTCTGATGGAAACACAAAGGAGATAGGCTGAAGTGGTAATAAACAGTCCTAATATTTAACCCTTTGAGGACGGCACGTATTTACTGGCTATGTATACAAGGTTGACGTGAGCTGCCTATATTCTCCACTACAGCCATACCAGTTGTGCTGGTCACTGTGTTTCCACTTACCATCTTCCTAATGGTCCTGGCTACACGGGACATGCTTTCTGTACTCTGCAACGTTTGTTATTGGCTTGCCGTCGGCCAATGAAGTCGCGTCTTGTCTGTGTGCCAGTCAAAGTGTCGTCCCAATGTAGAACAGGTTTTACACTCCATCGTGTTCATTGGAGAAAATATTAAAAATAACAATTTCTACCTTACGAACTGAAATGTCGAGTAATTATAATTTTATTTCTTAGATTTCGGTAAAGTCCAGCGAAACGGTAAAACTATAAAAGTGTGAGTTTCGTGTTCAAGAACAAAGGTATTTCTATATAAACGTGGCCCCGTGTTTGTACGTGCATACTCCTCAGGGGGTTAACATTGGATGACAGATTATTAGGGATACACTAATTTTGCGAAAAGATCTCACGTGATATAGGCCTATCTCAATACCCTACGCGCATATCAGCAGTTTTCTTATGTGTATTGGCGGCGTGTCTTTCTGAGAAGTCATTATTTTCCTTGACTGACCAATCGTAATTGAGTAACTACGATAGTGCATTTATGTCATTCGCGGGCAAGAAGCAAGCCGCGTATCACGAAAACCATCCAATCACGGAAGTGAAATATTTTCGCGAAATTCAGGGACCTCTAGTGATTATTGTTAGGGCCACACGCCTTTCTCGAAAAGATTCCACGATTGCTGTACTCCTAAACACGTTGATTCAGGACCAATGTCGTGGTTGGACGATTTTAACTCGCACGCGTCTTACGTGTCTGCCAGCCAATCACAAACGTCCAGTGTCAGGGTGACTTTATTCTGATTAGCTTAGTCGAGTAGAAAATGTCTTCTCACGCAGACATGTAGCCAATAGCTAGAGGAAATGAGCGATCTTGCACGTAAGAAGTTGAAGTTTATCGGGAAAAACAGGTTGGCCTAATTATTATTGAAAAACTTTATTGATATTGCCGTATTTGAACAATTTTGGTACGGCTTTTGTGCACAAACGTCCGCTCTGTCTTGTCGTTTTGTCCACCATCGTCAACGCGGAAAATTTGGAATCTTCATTGGAAAACCGACGCATTTCACACACGTGCCTGGTCTTTGTGCATGGGCGTACCCATTCTCTGATTGGCTGCACGAGGCTATGGGAACGGGCCTTGTTTCTGATTGGCGACTGTGTGCTGCGAAAGATTCCCTATTGGCTGGGCTGCTTCCTGGCAAGCAAGTTTCCAGGCGCTGATTGGCTAGCGTCGTTCCGACGTGTTACTGGACAGTGACGCCATCTTGCTGGGCAGTGCGTGTGGCTGGAGGGAGCGGCTGTTTCACCTATGTATTTGTGAGTATTCTGTGACTATATAACATCGTAGGAACGCGGGAGAGTTGAGATAGGCGTGATGTTCGGTCGAAATGAAATATATAATTCTAGGCGATGCAACAAAAAATATTTTGTTCGGAACTGTACTGATATCCAGACAATGCTTTGTCTTACATCGACGCCAATAGAAATACATATATCGGCGCTTTATGTTACTGGCAGCAGTGGCTTATTAGGCTACGGAACATAGTCTCAGCAGCTAATGATGTCTCCCACACGTAGGGGCGCTTTCTCATTGGGCAGTATGTTCTGCTGTGTACAGTCAGACCATTCAAGTCACTTCATATGCAACGTCCCAGGTAGAGGACACTGAGACTCTAGTGATCAATAGAGAGCCGGAAATTTCTCGTATTCATGTGACAACAAGCTAGACTCCACAATCCTTTTGTGAACTCCAGCCTCGGATAGTTGTTCAATAGCCGATGCTCCAATTCCATCCCAGACCAAGTAGCGCGTGATTTGGTCCTTTTTTCCTTGCAAATTAGTTAACGGCTCAAATTCTACCAGCAAGTGTCTTACAAACTGTGATCACGAATACAAAACAATGGAGCGAAACACTATTTGGAAGTATGCACTCTTAACGTGTATGACATACGTGAAAAGGAGATCAAATTTCACTGCGGAGAATAGCCGGTCGGTCAGTAAATACATCAAACTCCAAGCGTGTACATAATGGAGTGTGAGCGCTATATACACGCAGTGAAGCCTTTGACTAGTTATTGTTTGAGAGGTGACTATAAAAAGAGTCGTTAATCCGAGCTGACTGCATAGTAAGAAACTCTTCGCGTTCATACAAATAATGTCGGTGAATAAGAGGAGATTTTTCCTAAAAATTGAACCAAGAAACTTGCCACAAAACAAAACCCTACGTATGCCCAGTACAATTAACGCTGTCTCTTTTTAAGTTGTTTGTTTATATAGGCTATTCACGGTATTGAGCACTTTTGAAAGCCCTCTCATTTGGAATAATAATTAATAAATATATTGCATTCTAGCCGTACACGTTCACTTCCGGGTACGGTGGAATACACACACTGAATACATACACTGTATTTATTACTTATAAGGCAATGGCAATATTTATTTGAAAAAGGGGTAAAAGGATAAAAAAAATGGCTGAAAATAAAAAGTAACTAGATCACCAAAAGTGCTCACTTTACCGTGTACAGCCTATCGAATCGCAAACCACAGTGTTCAAACTTGATTACTTAGTTGGGGCCTATATTGGTATTTTATTATTAGGAAGCGTCCAATTCGGAAGCCATCCATAGTTAATTGTTGAACGATGGTTGCGAATTGATAATTTACCATTTCAGTAAGTTTCGTTACGTACTAAAAACGAAATACTAAAATTCCAAATATAACATCAGTTTAGTTGAGTAATTCGTGTCACGTGACGTTATAATAAACGAAAAGTGCCAATAAAATGTTACAATCCTTCAGTTCTCTGTGATGTAATAGTGTCTCATCTCACTGCTATCACGTAGAAACTGTCAAAGGCAAGCAGAATGTTTAACCTTTACAGAAGAGAAGACCACACATCAACATTTTGTCGCAGCTTCTCGTAAACTATACAAAATACGTTCAAAGCTTTCTGTAGCAAAATAAAAATTCTTTGACGGTGACTTGTTTACACCAACAAAATACTGTTTTTATTCAAAGGAAGGTTAACCAAACTTAGGCTTAATGTTATCAATTTTTTTTGTAAATTTTGTGTATGGAAATATAAATTTTTATGGGAAAAAATTACATTATTACATTAAAGAAATTTGCTCTATACCAAAGTAGGTTATCTAATAATAAAACTTTTCTTTCGTTCATTATAGATTTTAACACCAAACGAAACACTCGAAATGTTACTTTGCCGAATGACAAATTCCTTTAATAAAAGACTTAACGGTATAACTTTCAAAATTGAGTAACTGAATTTGTTACAAAAGATAATACCTAACTGCTGAAACCACAACGATAGGCTATAATCGCCATCAAAACACAGACCAACCCACAATGTTGTTTATGGCAGACATTGTTTGTTACAGAATATGTAAGCATACAGAGGCGAAATGTCGAGGTGGTCTCTTTCATATCCGGTCGTTAATTGGACGCGCGAAGCTTTGGACACGGACCTAGAGTCTGATTGACTATTGCGCATCATAGGATACTTCCCATTGGCCGAGTTGCGCCTGGTAAGTTGGTCTTCGGGAGCTTATTGGTGAGCGTCGTTCCACCATATTGTCGGCCAGTGTGTGGCTGGAGTTCCTAACACGCGCTGATGTTGAACTTCTGTACTGTCAAGTACTCTGTGACAGCAGTAGCTCATATTTGACGACAGATTAGTGTTTGCTGCAACAAAACATGCACGCACAATATTGCAGCAAATAAAGTGTTCTGGAGTGCATGCAGAATGTTACACAGGAATTACCTACGAAAGTCGTACATCTGAAGGTAGGATATTACGGGGCTCGCCCGCCTGCCGAGAAGTCATGGGTTCACAATCAAAATACACACGCACAGAGCATAGACCGTGAGAGTAGAACATTCGCAAGACCAGAATTATTGTACAAAATTGATTCACGATTGAATACTTAGGTATGCATTAATTTTAGCCAATGAAATTTGACACGAGTTTGACGTCTCTTTGTAATGTTGGTACATAATGGATTTTCGAAACAGATTGTGATATTGCATTGAAAATTTACAGTGATTAAAAATATATAACATTTTTAAATTTTCATTAGCATCTTTGTTTTCTTTCAATTGTGAACCAAGCTTAAGAGCTACCAGAGCACCATCTCCTCTACGTGCAGAGCTCTGAACTGGCGTGCAGTGTTCTCGTGGTGCTTCGTGTACCTACGGCACTCTCAGTGGTGACCCTGGCATGTGATTGATGGAAAGTCTGTAGCAAAGTTCAATACAGGCTCCTATCGTAGTTAGGCTCGTGTGATTTAAGATACGGCAGTCTGGAAAAGCAGTTTTTAACTATACTTGAGATAATATTTACAGAGTGCGTGGTAACTTTGAAGTTCCATTCATTCCTCGTCGGGAGTACGATGTCTTTTCGTAGGTAAACATACTGGGGGCTCGTTTAATAGTTTCGACAAAAAAAAACAGCATTTGGAACACTGTAATGCAGTATGAGCATCAGCCGACGGGAAGTGTAACTTGCGCGCAAATATCTATGCGTTAGAAAAAAGAACTTCCAAACTTGTTCCACCACATAAATATATATAATTAATAGTTATTTATCTTTGAGGTGTCCAGTAGAGCTCCGCCTCGCAGCCTCCCAGGAAAGATTCGTAGTGAGTGGCGAAGAGACTCAAAACACATAGGCTTACATCGTGTAAATAATAACTTGAAGTAAGTTACCGAGAATTCTGCTCTAGCACTTTTAAAACGATACCCGTTTACCATTGGGGCAAAGCTTTATTATTGTTGCCTCGGCTTTAAAATCTCACACAACTGCCTACTCAATTTCATTATTCACTTTTGTAAGCAAGGAGAACAAAATTCCAAATATCGTTCGGCCTATTACAAACATGCTATTATAAAGCAGGGGCCGCAGTGGTGTAGTGGTCTGACTACTCGCCTCCCATCTAGGCCAACCGAGTTCGATTCCCGGCGGGGGTCGCTACTAGATTTTCGCATGTGGGAATCGTGCCGGACGATGGCGCTGGTCGGGGGGTTTTCTCGGGAATCTCCCGTTTCCCCCCTCTTTTGTATTGTGGCGCTGCCACCGTACTCACACTCATCGGCTCTCAAGACCTCGATGTTAAGAGCCGCCTAAATCTCTCAACTTCATTCCACAGGAACTTCGCGTCATCATCATGTCTGTTGGAAGAGACAATTCCAGCACATATGTCCTCCCAGTGTCGATATAGCGGTATGGAGCGTGTACGGTCAAGGTCACATGTCCAGCGCTAGCAGAGGCGTTGCTGTTGGCACCATGCTAAACTACTTCCTGCTCTAAAGCCGACCAAAGTTGCGCGGTTCCACGAGGTTTCCGTTCCAATCCCGTTTAGGACGAGAAACATCGTGCACATTTAAGATTTTAAGTTTGTTACTGAAGAGGATTTATTGACAAATGTGACAATAAAAGCTTGGCTAATTACTAGGGATGGGAAAATTTCGCGAATTCATTTCGTGATACGATAGACGTCAAACACATACATAGTGGAGTCACCTTCGCGATTGGATCACAGTTCATTAGACCCTCCATGCACGCCTCTGAGCCAATAAATAGCAGACTTGCAAGGAAACACCTTGCGAATCCCATACCTGCCAGGTGTGGAGCAACAGCCAATGAACACACAGCTAAAGGCCCAGTTTGCAGAGGTCTGAAGATTTTATCCTATAGGTCATTGAACTACGAAATTTTCCTATCCCTACTAATTACCTTCCCCATCATTGCATCATTGCAGACACACACTATATATATATATATATATATATATATATATATATAGATATAGATATATAATATTTGAGTTGAATTAGTTTTTTGGTTTTTGTAAAGTAAATTTTTATTAACATACTTTAAAAATTAATTAAGAAATGACCTTACAGACAATATATTGTTAGATTTTTTGTAAATGTTCACGATTATTTCATTTGTTTGACACGAAACACAACATTGTGATTTTGGCCTGATAATGGAAAAACGTACGACCTAAATGTTTTACGCAAGGAAAAATTACTTACATGTAATGTCTAAAAGTTGAGCGGCATTCCGTAATAAATATACAACACTGACTCTCGGTCGCCAGTGCTAAGCGTCGCCTACCTACAGACGAGTACGTGAAGCGCAGGAGCGATAAGGGCGATAGTGCCACGCAAATCAAATACGTCGTCGTGACTTCTAAGCGCAAGGCTCTGAATTGGCGTGCAATGTTCTCGTAGTGCTGCCTGTACCTATGGCACTTCAGCGGTGATCCTATTATTTTATTGCTAGCTGGTCTGTAGGAAGGTTCAATGCAGGGCCCTTGACTAGTTTTGTATGGATCTGACCTGCACTTTTTGAGATACAGCGCTTTGGAAAGGCCGTTTTTAGCCATTTTGGCGTGCTCTTAAATTGTGTTTCTAATTAACGCGAGGTCTTGAAAACACTCAATAGCCCTCGTCTGAAATGTGTGTTCTTGTCATAGGCCAGTACACTGGACGCACATGTAATAGTTTCATAGAAAAACGTGTATTTCTAACACTCTGGAAGGCACTTCAGGCGCAAGGTAGACGGGCGCCTTAAGCCGTGACGGGTCTCCTAGCCGACAGTTGAAGGTGTTAGAGGGTTGTGCGACCTTGAGCGGCAGGTGTCCGAAGACGACGAGAAAGTAGAGCGACGAATGGTGGTGAGACTGTGAGTGACAGCCATTTGGAATGATGGCGATACACAGTTGGACACAGTTGCGTAAATGAGTATGAATTAGATAGATACGGCGATAAGCACTTTAGTTAAAGGTTGTTCACGATAAAGTGAGCACTTTAGAAATGGACCTTAGAAAAAAATTACTGCCTCTGCATGCATATATTTTAATAGGCACACTGAGCGACATTCGCCCAGTAAAGTTGGTAACAGTGGATTGAAAGTAGTTCAATATCTTAACGTCGAATAAACAGTGTTAGGCAACAATATGTGATAACTTGGAATTATTTATTTATTTCACTTTCTGTTTTTTTTAATGCATCAAAGAGTAAAAATGAGAAGAGTTGTAAAGTAATAACTTTCTTAATAATTTCATAGTTTCATTTGACCGAGGTAATAAAGTGATGAGGCCCATGGCAATGTTAATTATGCACAAGGCGGAAGAATACACAACGTGTATACAAGATCTTAAGCAGGGCTTTCAAAAGTGCTCATTTTACCATGAACAGCCTATATAATTGGGATTGACATTAAATATTTCGATCGTTGAGAATAACAAGAGTTAATAGTGGAAATAGGTGATTTTATGTTGTAAATAATACCTGGGGGCATTTTTATAGCATTATAAATATATTGGAAATTAAATTAAATTCTTTTATTTTTGAGGACCTCTATCCCTCGCGATCCTGGATACGCCCCTTTGACGACATGTTTCAATAGTAACACATCTTGCCACTAGCTTATTTTTCGCACACACGCCTGTAGTATTTTTACAGAGCTGCCCTAAGATTGTCGCAAGCACATGGCAGTTGTATTCAGCAGATAAATGGCGTTCCCTAGTGTTTGTTATAAATGCCCGGAGTTGAAAGTGTGTGAAGTTCACGAGGCCGACAGATAAGATATCGGACAAAAGGTGAGATACTGCCGCTTACTCTTGGCCAGTTACACAGCACACTGCAAACACTAGCTAGTACAGATAATCAGAATGTGGATAAAGAAGAAAGGCCTGTTCAGAACGACTTGTCCTCAAGAACAAACAGCTTGACATGAGTAGTTCCTTCCAGTAACATTTCGTCTCTTTGTTACCTTGGAGGCGCCTCGATCCTTGTCGTCATCTCGTCAAAGGCACGATAAAGTGAGCACTTTTGAAATCAACCTTAGAAAAAAAAAACCACTCCCGCTACCTAGATATATTTTAACGTGCGCGCTGATTGACATACACCCAGTAAAGTTACTAACGTTGGAGGGGAAAGTAGTTCCCTATATTAACGTCAAATAAAAAGTATTAGGCAACCATTTGTGTTAACTTAAATTATTTGTCTCGCTTTCAGTTTTTTTTATGCATCGCAGTTTAAAAATAAGCAGGTTTATACAATATTTATTTTTCTAATAATTGCACTGCTTCACTTGGCCGACGCATGAATAAAGTGATAAGACACAATGCAATGTTAATTTTACGTAAGGCGGAACAACACACAACGTGTTTATAGGTAGATCTCAAGCAGGGCTTTCAAAAGTGCTCATTTTACCGTGAACAACCTATACCTGATATAGTCAATTCACGGTTAATTCCAACTTTTCTGAAGCCCTGCTGAAGTTATACTTCAAGGATACTCCCCCGCCCTATGCTAACTAAGCTTAACCAAGTCTAGAAAATTACACGAAAGGACCAGCGCACCGTATTCGTGCACACTTTGTGTAATCATATTTTATGTAAGATCTATTTCTTATTAGACATAATCAACACATCTATTTTCTCACTGTTTTATTCATATTAATCCCATATAAAATGGTATAGTTATAGGAAAAAACAAGGTAGTTTTTATGTCGACGCTTGTGATACGTGGTATATTTAGGAAACTTCAAAACTACACTCAAAGAAATTGTTAGCCGACAAACCACATCAGAGTATACATAGATGTATAGGCTGTTCACAGTAAAGCGAACACTTTTTAAGACCTTGCAAAATTCTTCCTTTCAGTTAATTTCTATCTTTCCACCACTTTTTAATATAAACACTTCCATAAGACTAATAAACACAGTGTATACATTTCATCACTTTCAAAAGTTAATGTCTAAGGCTGCAATAAAATATATTTATTAGCGGTTAGTGCCTGATGGAAGGGCCTTAAAAAGTACTCACTTTACCGTGAACAGCCTATAGCGAGAAAGAGCTGATGGTAGTCTATTTCCATTCTCTCAAGGTCACCTTCCTAGATTCGCTCAGGAAACAGTTAAATGCACAGGGATGTTCCAAATTGTGTATAGTAGCTATCCTAAACATTCTTATATTTGCTGCCTGATATGTTGTATTGTTTCCGTTATATATATATATATATATATATATATATATATATATATATATATATATATATATGGGTTAAAAACTTCTATTACTCTTTCCATTACAATTTTTTTTACTGTGATTGAAGGGGACGGTTCCCTGTAAGCTAGAAATATGAATACGCTTCCGGAGAAATTGCGATTTCCTTCTACAGTCACATTTTATGCTCCTTATATTTTGTTTAATCGCTGGAAACCTGGGGAGAAAACTGAAATATTTCTTTTCCATAACCACATTATAACATAAACTGCATATCTCGTGTGATAACATGTCTGAGCCTTGACACTTTTTCTACCACTTCACTTAATTTTAATCTCTGCCGTTTAGAGGACAAGTGATGTAACTTACTTCATGTATCTATAAAGTTAATTTTTCGCGAAACATTTTTAGCGTAGAACACTGTCACTGGCTTTTCGCGAAACATTTGTAGCGTAGAACACTGTCACTGGCTTTTCGCGAAACATTTTTAGCGTAGAACACGGTCACTGGCTTTTCGCGAAACATTTGTAGCGTAGAACACTGTCACTGGCTTTTCGCGAAACATTTGTAGCGTAGAACACGGTCACTGGCTTTTCGCGAAACATTTTTAGCGTAGAACACTGTCACTGGCTTTTCGCGAAACATTTTTAGCGTAGAACACTGTCACTGGCTTTTCGCGAAACATTTTTAGCGTAGAACACTGTCACTGGCTTTTCGCGGAACATTTGTAGCGTAGAACACGGTCACTGGCTTTTCGCGAAACATTTTTAGCGTAGAACACTGTCACTGGCTTTTCGCCTGTGTGAAATTCGATTTCCTTTTTTTTGTAATTGATAGGGATAGTAAAACAGCAAATTCATTGTAGAACAAGCTCAAGTTTGAACACGCGTGCGTGTCAATTAATTTCGAACATGGATAGCATCTTATCAGTAGAGACGGGGGTTTTCAGCGAAAATATTTCAAGGCCACTTGTATTCCAAACACTTTAGCTCAAATGCACGTTCGTGGTTGGATGATTTAAAATGTCACGTGCCTCAAGTGTCTGTCCGCGAATCATGGACGTTCAGTATTGGAGTACTTTAATGCGATTGGCCCAGCCAAATAAGAACATGCCTTCTCACGTAGACTCCTGGCACGAAATACACCTGTACCTAAATATCAGACGCGCCCTGCACGAGTCAGTAACTAAGATATAGGCTGTTCACGGTAAAATGAGCACTTTTTAAAAGCCCTGCTTAAGTTCTACTTTTATGCACGTTATGTATTCTTCCGCATTATGTAAAATTACCACTGCCGTGGGCCTTATAACGTTATTCATTCTTCGGTCAAGTAAAACTGTGAAATATTTAGGAAAGTAAATATACTACAAATCTGCTTATTATCTCACTTCGATGCATTAAAAGAATCAGAAAGCGAAAAAAATAATTGGAGTAATCACAATGCTTACCTAACACTTTTTATTCTACGTTAAGATATGAAACTATTTTCCATTTATAGTTACCAACTTTACTGGGCAAATATCCCTCAGTGCGCCCATTAAAACATAGCCGTTCAGGGACAGTGACTTTTTTCTAAGGTTCATTTCAAAAGTGCTCATTTTTTTCTAAGGTTAATTTCAAAAGTGCTCATTTTTTCTAAGGTTAATTTCAAAAGTGCTCATTTTTTCTAAGGTTCATTTCAAAAGTACTAATTTATTTCAAAGGTTAATTTCAAAAGTGCTCATTTTATCGTGAACCGCCTTTACACTATCGTTTCTAGGGACACCAGATTTTCGCGAAAATAAATCTATCCAAGTTGTATTTCAAAACACTTTTTAACATGGATCCACTTTCGTGAGTGGATGGTTCCAACTGCTGCGCGTCTTACAAACCTACACGCCAATCATAGACGTTCAGCCACCGCAGTAACGTGATTCTCATTGGCCCAGTAAACACCATACTGTCTTCCAACGAAGGCATGCGGACATACATGGAAGAAAAAAGGCAGGAAAGCAAACATAACATCGAAATATTGCCTCCGTGGTGTTCTTTTCGCGAAAATCGGCTGTCCCTAATCATTTCGCTCTATAATCGAGTAACTCGCTAGGCGCAATGAAAGTGTGTCAGTTTCAATTGTGTGATTGAAACTCGGCTAGTGAAACCACACCCTGCTGGCTGGACTTATAGCCATTGGAAAACATTCAACACGTAGCAAGGCCTCAGAAACCAGAGAAAAAAAAAATCCTTTTGGAGAAAGCTAGTATGCGTAAAAGCACAGAGTAAGCGAGAATACAGATGTAAAACAACAGCTTACTCCACGAAGGTCAGTCGCACACGCCACCAAGGGTCTTATGCTGGAGTTTTCAGTCGTATGCGAGTAGCTAATCGAGTTGTGTTTTGCCGAACGGGACACTGTTTCGGTATGCTGACATGAGCTCCAGATACTGAAATGCGTTCGACTGACATAATGGATTCCAAGACTAGTACAAAGTAAAGAAAACATATTTAATTAGATTAATTATTAACGCACTTACACTTACCTAATCACACGTAATGAAGTAGTTAATGTATATTTATTAGAGACGCACATACGCGGGAGAATTCCTCAAAGGAAACTATCTCAAGGGTTGGACGGAGGGTGCAAGCAATAAATAAATTACAGGAGTTGGGCAACAGAATTGAATCAAAGGAAAATATGTTATGAGGGTTGGAGGCTGATGATGGGGGGGGGGGGGAACACAATTATAACAAAGGAAGTAGGTCACGCGGGGTGGGGTGGAGCATGCGGCACCTTTTGATCCCCGAAAAAGTGTATTTAACCCTTATGTTAGATGGCAATAAAGGCGAAAGTGTGCCAGAACGCACGTATGCCCCCTAATTCTGTCAGCGTACAAAATTAGGTTGAAATTCGTCAAACGGTATGGATTATACCAAATAAACCTAAAATATCGATAGTCGCCATTTTGAAAATAAGTGCCTAATTAAGTTCAATTCTTACATCTATCTGGTCTATCATAGCATAACGTACGTGTAAAATTCGGGGAAAATTGGTTGAGCAGTTTTCGATATAGAATGTAAAAGCTTTATTTTTTCATGCGGGCAATATCTTCCAAAATGGCGGACCAACAACAATATTCACCTCTGAATGACGTATCATTCGAAATTTTAAAATGGTCTCCATATTGAAAGTAAATGTCCCGCATAGCAGAAAACTATAAAATCAGGTGTCCTTACTTAGAACTATATGTATGTTTACTGAGTTTAATAACATTCGGTTCACGCCTTCAAAAATTGTAAGGAGGGGACACACACGCACAGACTCACACAACACACACACAGACGCACACACACACATACACACGCGCACATGCCCACAGACAGGAAAGTTATCTCCTAAGTCTTTCTTCACTTCCGGAAATCGGCTCAAAAGGAATTCACCTTGTACTATCTTATTAAGTCGGCTAAAGTAACGAAGAACAGTTTAATATAGCCTGTAATCTGCCTCTCCAATGCTGATGGTTCGTAATTTGCACAAAGATACAAAAAATGTAAAAATATAAACTGCCATTCATATACAATCATTAACTCAGAGGGGGAGATAGAAATAATCTTGGTGTTCAGTTTTCTAGTTATTAAATGTATCCCAACATTTATTTAATTTATATTTGTTTTTCTTATGCAAAGTGCAATACAAGTCAGTAGGTTGCGTAACTATATTATCGAAAAGGAATAACTGAAGGAAGAAACGATGTCGGTCACTAAATACTACTACAAATAAAAATATTAATAACAATAATATTCATTAACCAGGGCCGGGAAAATTCCGTGTTTTAAACAACCAGTAGGCTGTACTATGTATTTTCGAGTCTCAGCTATCTGTTCGTTGGCTGTTGCTCCAGTGTGTAGCCAGTTTTACCTCAGCAGACCAGGTGATACGCGATTCGATACTTGTTTCCTGGCAAGTCTGTTATTGGTTCGGAATTCCCCTGGGCGTGTCTAATAAACTGTTACCCAATTGAAAACATAACAGATATGTACAAGTGTTTGCATTCTAGCTTGTCTTTGTGCAACTTTCAGTCCCACACGACACCGTAACACAAAGTCGTGTCTTCAAAAATTAGTTTTAAACACACACAAAGTAGAGAGAGAAAAAAAAGATATCTAACTCCAAGTCCCCTTCAGCGAAAAGAGGTTTTTATTTCTTCTTAACGATTTTAGGCGGTGAAGCTGTTTGAAAATATTCACTGCTTGAAGGATGAAGTAGACAGTGTCTACTAGGTGTTTAAGCCCCAGCAGCGCTTCAAGGCTGTGAGATAAGCTGTATAAAATGTGTCAGGGGTGTTGTGACCCCTGATCTATCAGCACACCAACTATCTCGTGTGCGTAGTGGTCAGGGTAAACACAGGACCTTAGGCACTTGTACACATCGTCCGCAGACAAAGGACGTTCCAGTCCAGAAACTCCGAGCAAGGCAACTTAAGGCGGTCTCCTCTATGTTTGAGTAAGGCGAAGATCGATGAAGCGCTACGGTCGACTCTAACCGGCGTACGTAAAGCTCTATCGCCTCTACGCGCAAGACGCTCAACTTGCGTGCAGTTTTCCCGTTGGCGACTTGTCTCAAGTGACTAAGTGGTGGTCGTCTAATTTGATTGGACGCGACTCATCAATAAAGTCCAATGCATGACCTTATCATATTTTCGCATGTATCCGATTCATATGTTTTGAGATACAGAAATCTGTATAAGTCATTTTAAACCTTTGAAGAGTATGCACGTACATACAGGCGTCCACGTTTATATGGAAATTCTTTGCTCCTGAAGACAACACACACTTTTATAGTTTTGATGTTTCGCTGAACTTATCGGACTATAAGTAATAAATTACAATTTTTCAACATTTCAATTCGTAAGAAAAATTCTTCTTTTTTCTCATTTCTCCAATGAACACGATTAATTATAAAACGTTTTAGATCTATCGTGACTCTTTGATTGGCACACAGACAATACGTGACTTCATTGGCCGACGGCCAGCCAATAATAAGCGTTGCAGAGTACAGAATGCGTGTCCCGTGTAGCTAGGACCAATATCAAGATGGTAAGTGGAAATACAGAACCCCCACACAATTGATATTGTTGTAGTGGAGAATATCGGCAGCTCACGTCAACCTTATCTTCACTGCCAGTATATTTATATCGCCCTCAAAGGGTTTATCTATGTTGGATGGCATGAAAGTAGTGTTTCTAATGTGCGTAATGCATTCAAAATAGAATACCATTCAGCCATCGTCTGGAATGTACTGACTGTTACATGGGACGCCTGAGCGGCGTATCTGAGTTTGTGAGGGATGAAGGTCTTAACAAAATAAAGGACTGAATTTGATTTCTAATTTATTTACAGCTACAGCAAATAGGGCGTGCGAAAATTCGTTGATACATTTACGCTGTGGGAAACTCGAACATGTTGGTACCATTAGTTCAAGGTCATTAATTTTTGTTTGCTGAGATACAAAACGTCATCACGTGATTGTTGTGCAAATACGCCTTCTTCGTACAGTACGAAGACACAGCAAGAACTTTATGAATCCATTATTGATCGGAAACTACCGGAAATTCTGTCGGGGAATCTACACTACCACCAGGGCCGCAGTGGTGTAGTAATTACACTATTCTCCTTCCACCAAGGCAAACTGGGTTCGAATTCCGGAGGGGTCGCTCCCGGATTTTCCTATGTGGGAATCGTGCAAGACGATACCACTTGTAGGCGGGTTTTCTCGGGGATCTCCCGTTTCTCCCGCCCTTGCATTCCGGCGCTGCTCCATGCTCGCCTCGCTTCACCCTCATCGGCTCTCAATGTATCGATGTTGAGAGCCGCCCAAATATCTTCACTCGCTCACTCACTCATTCCTGTGCAAACTTCCGTATGTTTTACAGGTACAGTACCGTGACTCGTGTATGTTCATGTGATTGTTCACTAAGTTAATATCGTTCATTTCCACGATTACACACGCACCTTTGTTAATAAACACAGCATGTATTACCATTAAACAGATATCCTGCAGAACACTATGCCTGAAACAGGTGTTTCAACTCAGTGTTTGATCGTTAACGGGACTACCTAGGTATCATACGGGTCTCACTGTAAGCAACTGTTTCCATTAAAATAAAAAAAAAACTGTAGAATATTTTATTCTAAATATTCTTTCAGGGCAGAAACTAAAGTCGATATTTGTTGCCCATTGGTAAATTTTGTTATTGCATCATAAATGTAGTCGGTAGGTGTCAATCATGAAAAGGCACTGCAAGTATCCGCCCTCTGTTTAGGATATTTATTCTTGTGTAAAACCGTTTTTTAAACTATGGTGACAGTGCTGTATCGTTTCCGAAATGATTGCTGTATTGAAACTCTGTAGTCAGCGCTTACAATCCTGAAGAGACAGAACCTCCGCGAAGATTGTTTATGTTGCATTCTCGCGCCGGGATGCTACCTCGAGGCGTATAATATTGTTTACTAGAGATTCTTCTCCTTGACGCAGTCAACGAGGAGCCATCGTCCGCAACATGTATCAAGGAATTATTGTGGAATTCGCCTGAATTGATTCCAGAAAATCACGGAAAACCCGAAATCAGAATGGCTGGACGAGCACTTAAACCCGGGACCTCCAGTATGTCACGGCTGCATTGCCAAGTTCAATGAAGTGGTGAAAATGTGACACCAGAGACCTAAAAGACGTGTACAGCTGACAATTTATTTTATTTGTGTTTGTACAGTGTACTCCCAGCGTACAACTGAAGAATGTGATGAAGTGTGATGTGTAGCTATGATTACAATGTATGTTTTCACATACTGAATCGTCATTATGAAATTATTGATTCCGAGATCACATCTGTGTTTGTGAATTTAAGTAAACGTACATAATTTTCTATTATTTTGATGCTAATTATTACTGAACTAACAATCATTTAAATGACACATTACAACCGTTGTGCTAAACATTTCCTATCATTGAAAAAATAGATAAAACGGTAAAAAAAAATAAAAAACAGGATAGAAAATAAAAGCATAACTTTTGACAGACGGACACTAAACCATTACGCTAAAAAAAAAATACGCCTTCAGATACACTGGCTGGCTTGGCGAATCCACGATTTGAAATTGTCTTGTTTCATGGTCTGGCATCGTGTTGTGTAATTATAACTAAGCACTTGTTCGCCACTCTCGTGTACATAGCACAACCGTCACAGAAACTATTAAGTATGGCCGCCGGACATAAGTGCAGATCGACGCGGCCATCACTATTGTACATGGGCTTTGGGAGTGTGTGTTTGAGATAAACCAACAGTGCATAGCCTAACATATATAGTCCCTTCACGGTTACTAGAGACTATTCTTAAGCCCTGCTAAAGTTCTACTTCCTGGATATTTTTCCGCATCATGCAAACGAAGCTTAGAAAATTAGACCACAGGGACAACGCACCACATTCGTGCGCACTCAGTTTAATGACATTTTACATAAGAACTATTTCTTACTAGGCATTACCAACACACATATTTTCTCCCTGTTTTTATCCATACGAATTATAAATTAAATATAATTTATAAATAAAATGTAAGTAAAAGTTCAATTTAATAAAAAATAAGGTACTTATATGTTAACGGAACAATAAAACGCTTGAGAAACATGACATGTTCAGAAGACAAACAAACTTGTCATATATGGGGTGATTTTTCAACGGTTTGATTTTATAAAAAGGGCAAAGAAATCGCGAATAAACTATAAAGTCCAAAAGAACCACAGAGTAACAAAGAATGCAGAGATGAAACAGCCACGTATACCCGAACTCCAGCAGCACATCCCTCACAGCACATGATATACATGGGATATCCCGAATATGTTTATTATATATTTGCAGTAACCTGATGCACATGGGATATCCTGAGGTTATACCAGATATTATACCAAATTCAGGATATCCTACGGAAATATTTTTTATTTCCTTGTAATATACTACTGTCATATCCACAGGACATCTTAAAATGCAGCATGAAATATTTTGGGGAAATCCCACAAAATTCTCTGATAACCCGGTGTTTTTGAACTGTCACGATAGTGAATTTTTCTGGAGATCTTTAGGTAACCTACTAAAAATCGTCAGGATTGGATAACCATTAGGATATTTATATCTTGGGATGAACAGCAAATAAACATGTATTCAGGCAGTCCCTACACCACCAAAAGTGCACATTGAAAAATTCATGAGTGAAAGGCTGTTCAGACACCTGTCAGAGGTGTCATTTTGATGTACTTACTATAGCAGCGTCGCTGTGACTTCGTACTCGGGAGCTGTGCCAATATCGGGCTGCTTCTCCCCGGGAGAAGAAACAATTGACAGTCGGTAGTACGGCAGGTGGGAGGGAGTGCCTGCTGCCTACCTGCCAGCTACAAGTGGTTGGTGCTTTACAAGTCGTTCTGTCTCTCTCTTTCACGTGGGTGGGTGGAGCCAAGTACGTTCTCATGCCGGCGCGACTATAATAAGTTGTTCAGATATAAAGGCCTTCAGATGTACCATGGCACATCCACAGATGTCTCTAGGATGTACCATGAATATTTCCACTGGATATGCAGCTAGGATATCCTTCAGATGTAACATGACGAAGTCTGTAGGAAATCCCAAAAAAGGACATTTGGACTACCACAGGATATCCATACTCACACAGGCCTACTGGGATATCAATGGGTTATCTCCGAAATTCCTCGTTATATCCTCGGAATGTTCGTAGGATATCTGTGTGCTGTAGGACACCACCTGAAAGAGGGTCATATCTCCCCTGGTCAGCACCTGGAGTGGCA
Organism: Dryococelus australis; assembly: GCA_029891345.1. Lineage (NCBI taxonomy): Eukaryota > Metazoa > Arthropoda > Insecta > Phasmatodea > Phasmatidae > Dryococelus > Dryococelus australis. The sequence goes on along the minus strand of CM057007.1, from coordinate 2,870,412 downwards.
AATTGGCCTCTTCGGCTCCTTCTGTTGCCGTGACCAGGTAACGTTCGCCATGTTTCCAAAATGTAATAATCCGAAAATGTGTTCGCCACGGATGGAATTAAAATCTCCAAATCACTGAGAAAAAAATATTGTTACATGTTGCCGCTATGTTGCTTCGCCCTACTCGAGCGCGCGAAGTAGAGCAAGGCCATGGCTGGTGACCCGGGGAGAGCGTGGATGTTTGCAAAGGCGAGCCCGTCCTTGGGCGGATTGAATTTATGGGATTATCGTTGTAACAATGTTCTGGGCATCTTCCTAACCTCTCTCTGCGAGAGTGCGTGTATGTCAGGCCAGCTTGTCTATTTAAGCCTGGACGGGTTTCCTAGTCAATAGTCTAGAGTTTGGGGCATTTTACGGCCCCGGAAGACAACGAAGCAACGAGTGCCCAGCGGGAGTGAAATATGCGGACTGCGAGCATCGCAGCAGTGAAAAGTGCGACACTGGTGGGCTGGACTACTGTACTGGATGCGTGAGTAACAGATATTTTGAATGATGGTAATATACAGGCAAATGTTGAGTTAATTAAGTGGGACCACAGTAGCTCAGTGGATAGAGAGATTCCTAATGAGCCTTAGTGACTCAGTGGATAGAACTATATCAAGTGGGGCCTTAGTGACTCAGTGGATAGAGCGATTCCAAGTGGCGAAGCAGTAGCTCAGTGGATAGAACTATGTTAAGTGGGGCTGCAGTGGCCAAGTTGATAGAAATATATTAAATTGGACCGCAGTTGCTTCAATGTTAAGTTAATTTCACATAATTTCATTATGACTTACATATATCTATGCAATTTTTTTTGTCTTTGTATGATAACCAAATTTTTTAACATGGTAAATGTTCTAGCCCCGTGACAGTACAAAAAAAAGGTCACGGGTTGGATCCCCTAGTCTAAGTAATATAGGATGATGGAATTTACCGTGTTGCCAGACAATAACGCGAATTTTGCAGGTCCCCAGTAATAACCTAACAGAATATTCTTTTTCTGCTACCCTTAAACCCGATCACAGAACTGTTCAGTATGGGAACAGGATTTATGAAAGGGATTCATCCTGACCGCACTGCCAACGAGATAAAATTTTAATTTGAGATGGACAACCCACGATCGAAAATGTCTACCCTAGGTTGCTCGAGTGCTTAAAACTTACATACGAAGTGTATCGTAGGAGAGAGAAACGTTTCTATATGTTATGTTACTAGGGACACTTGACTTTCGTGAAAATATCTCCACATAGTACAATATCCTACAGTATATGGGCGCCTGCACTTTGCTGTCGTTTTATGGGCCACTTGCATTGGTGACAAGAAACCGTGGTATTTTACTGCGCCAATCAGAACTAGATTTCTCCGGTAAAGAACGCCTGTGATTTGCTGGAAGGCTCGTAAGTCGAATTACAAATCTAGGCTGTTTGCGGATAACTGTACAATTGAAATCGACCTTTCAACACTATCACTGCCCCCACCTGCGAATAATTTAACGGGCTCACTGACTGCGGCATGCACCCGGTAGAGTTGTTACGATGGAGTGAAAGTAGTTCCATGACTTAACGTTCAGTTAAAACTTTTAAGTAAAGGCTGTTAGCGATAAAGCGAGCACTTTTGAAATCAACCTTAGAAAAAATTCACTGCTCCTGCCTGCATATATTTTTACGAACGCAGTAAGCGACATAGCCCCAGTAAAGTTGGCAACGATGGAGGGACAGTAGTTATATATCTTAACGTCGAATAAATGTGTTAAGTAACTTTTTGGGATATCTTAAATTATTCCTTTCGCTTTCTGTTTTTTTAATGCATCGAAGTGTAAAAATTAGCGGCTTTGTAAAATATTTACTTTACTAATAATTTCACTGTTTCACTTGGCGTATGAATAAAGTGACAAGGCCCATGGAAACGTTAATTTTAAATAAAGCGGAAGATTACACAACGTGTATGCAAATATATCTTAAGAAGGGCTTTCAAAAGTTATCATTTTTCCGTGAAATGCCTATAAACATTTGTAAATACAGAAATATATATATATTTTTTTTACGTTTTTTTTGTTGCATATAAGTGTCATCAGCAAATTTATGTCTTGTTTAATTTAATATAATTTAATACTTTCACGTCATCAACGCAAAAATAAAGTGAACAGGCCCATGTCAATGTTAACTCCACGTATGGTGGAAGAATACACAATGTGCATGATCTACTCATGAGCAAGACTTTTAAAAAAGTGCTCAGTTTAACGTGAACAGCCTATAAAAGCATCCAATTCCGAAAGTGGGTCCGAGCAATAAATGTTTTAAAATAAAACTATAGTCCATTCCCCACTGGAAGTAACTCTCTCGGAGCCCTGCTAATCTACTTGCAGGCCTGTTTCGTATCCTTCCGTCAAATGTAAACAAACATTGCCATGTGAGTGCCATTTAGCAACTGTCAAAATCAATGTTTACATGCCATTGTGTGTGTACATGTGTTCGTATACTTTCGCTACAGTTAAATACAAACATTGAAATGTGACTTCTACTTTTATACCTGTCAAATGTGCTGTTTACTGTTGACAGCTTTTCAATGAATTCTATCGTAGGTCTATTTCAAAAAACATTTCGTACAAATATTCACAATTCAGGCCTATAACATTATTTAGGTCAGCTATATGACGCTAAAAAATGCCTGAATTGACGATAATTCTTATGGTTATGTTACATTAACATATTACACGTTAATATTTTGCGGCGACTGTGTTTAACACTGTTACAACTGCGGGGTAATGAACTATAGTATTTAATTTTTTGTTTTATATATGTTGGGTTATTTCTTTAAAAGGACCGCCTCAGTTCGAATAACGAAGGAATAACTAGTCCAACAAAAACAGACATTAAAATCAAGCACGCAACTCGTGTCGCTCATTTTTTGTCATACATATTTAAAATATAGCGGCGAACATGCACACAAATAAATAAGCCTACCATAACTTTCATTCCTCTCATATTTATATGTATTGCTACTTACTGTGTATTAGGTTTATTGAAATTTATTGGTGCCGATCTTGGTTACTTTTTTGGGATTGGTGATAAATCACGTTACACGACAGTGTTTCAAACACCCAGGGCAAAGGTACAACGCTGTGATGAATAAACAGATGTGGATGTAAATAAATAACTTCGTTATAAAAACAGTGCACATTTAAAACGTATAAATAGTTCACGTCAAATATTTGAAATCTCGCACACACACAGATCCAGTGTAACGATCACTACGCTATTTCACAAACAGCTTTTAACGAAACACACCTTAACAGTATATTTATTATTGCCGTGGAAACACAGATTTATCACAACATCGTAACTTGCTTAGGTAGGTTTAAAAAACACAGAGTCTATAAATGTGATGTGGTAATTTGAAGTATTTTTCGGAGTAAATATAATTTATGCCTCGTTTGGTAAAAAAGCAAAACGCCATGTCATAGTTCATCATGTCTGCCAACTTCACTTTGTTTCTGCCCTGCCATCACATCTAAATATATTAAAATAAGTATTGAAACATTTAAATATCTTTTCAGTTGTAAATTACAAATTAAAAAATCATTATTTTGCTGTAATAAGTATGAAATATGCTACAATTGAAAACATGTATAATTTATTGCTTACTAGCGAAGTGAAACTTCCCGAGTGTGAAAGAGAGAAGAGAGAGAGAGAGAGAGAGAGAGAGAGAGAGAGAGAGAGAGAGAGAGCGACAAGCCTCGCTCAGCCGACAGTTCCTTTCTCACTCGATAAAACAACACGGTACCATTACGGCCTATTCACGATATTTTCCGCTGTTATTTTAAATTGTAAAAATGTGATATGTTGCCTTCGGGGGTACCTAAATATTTTAATATTTCAATAGGCGCTGTTTAATTTACAAATAGTATGCTAAAACACTATGTTAAAATAATATTTTAACTATGAACTATTTCTTACCGGCCGTTGCCAACACGGAGTTGCTCTCGCTGTTGTTGATTCATATTAAAAAAGAAATAAATATTACAAGTTATAGAATATATTAACGTAAAGTTTCATTTATTCAATAATACAGCACTCTAAAGTTAATCCTAGTGTTATATATTTGTGGAATACAGGTTATTGAAAAAAACAGGTTGACATGTTATGCCTAGTGTTTTTTAAAGGTTTATTTTCATAAGTCGCTTCTAATTGGGAATGGACTATAGACAGAAACGCTTTCCAAGAAAATTGGGTGAATTAACCCACACAATTGTGCAGGTGTATGTACTTTTTTGTTCTATATAGCACACTGCTAAGCTCAGTGACCAATGATCTTACCTGTAGGGAAGTGATTCACAAACCGTCTTACTGATCTAGGTCATAATTGGTAAATATAACTGTAGCCGAACATATAGACTATACAGCTCACTGACTGTGAGAACGAAACACGTGTTGTGTCGACAAGTACAGCACGCATCACAATATTTTTGTTTGCAACACCAGAAACCGCAAATTAAATAGGATCTGGAAGGGTTAAGAATTAGTAACTCACAAGACAGATAACTGGACAATGAGGCTTGTGGGGTACAATGCCAGTCATTGGTGTACATTACTGTGCAACATGTACACGATTTGGACAAGGGGGCCTAATACGCTAACTGCGTCCAATCATGAATGAACACACGACTAGGAGTAAGAACAGGAAAAGCCAGTGTACAGGTATTTGTAACTGGGTTGCTAACGAAGTTATTATCTCACTGGTTACTCAACAAAAGATAATCCGGTCTGACTAGCTCTTTCAGAATAAATCATAGTGCAGTAATCTTCAATTTTCAAGGTATGTTCTCACTTGGCAGTGTAAAGTTTGAACTCAATACTTCGTGCACCTTTTCATAAGGTACCAGAAAGTTTTCAAATCAAATTTTAGAATAAGCCCCATACTCTGTCTTCACTGATTTTAAGATAAGCATGAATTGGTACATCTAAAATATCGTAAGAAGTTAAAAATATAGCGTAGTTCTATGTTTTAATGTCGCAAAAGTGTAATGATTTAGTTGGTCTATGAAACCAGTTTTTTCTTATATATTATAGTAGAGCCACCTGTTTTTCGCGAAAAGATTTTAGAACTACTTGTACTCCAGAACAATAGAGTTCGAATCTATTTTCGTGACTGGATGATGTTAACTATCATGCATTGCAAGTGTATTCCCGCAAATCACGAACACTCTGTGTCGGAGTTACCTAATTCTGATTGGCCCAGTCAGATGAGCTCCTGACAAAGGCATGTGGCCAATAACCAAAGGAAACCTACACGGGTGTCATAGGACATTGGAGTCCAGCCTTCGCTTAAATATTTCCGCGAAGAACAGGTGGCTGTACATATTAGTAATAGCTGATTGCAGTACAGCATATTGTTACAAGTCGTTAGCGGTATGTATACGTTCGTGAGGGATGGAGATCTTAATAAAAATAAATAACTAATTTCAATTTCTTAATTTAATTACAATGTTACAACAATACACACAGTTTGTCGCTCCTATTTCACAAACTATCCAATCTCAATTCTAATTAATGTCCTTGTCACAGTTCTTTATTCTAGTTACAGTCACTAAATCCTTACATATTATTTACACATATGCACCCTAAATGTATACAATCCATTCAGACCCAGTGTACACAGTTCTACAGTTGTGCACAGTACACAAGTTTAGGCAATTTTTGGTCTCTACTGCACACTGCGAAACTAGATGACATGATCAGACCTGTGGACAAATGAGTCGCAAACCGTCTTACGGGCCCACGTCATAACTGGTTCATATAACTATAGCTGAACATATAACCGACAGCTCATTGGCTGTGATAACGAAACACGTGTTGTGTCTACTTAAGTACAGTACGCATCATAACATTTTTGTTTGCAACACCTGACATTTGGAAGATTTTTTTTCGCTAATTTACGTATCTCCCCGTAGATTTGTTTATAATTTTACTGCGTGCGGGTTTCTACAGTGCAGTGTTGATTATGCGATACTCAGAAATTATAAATTACGTAAATACAGCAAAGTACATGTAGCAGCTCCGCATCCTTTTTCTTGCCCTCTCTCGGGCGAGCGAAGCACAGTGTTTCACAGGCATCACAGTTAACTACAGACAGTTCATGCATCTCGCTAATGAAAGATAATTGTGGTAGTTGATAGCAAATTTAATTAGGAGAGTAGAAAACCATAATCATTTGACAACAAATATTTTCATTTATGTAGTCCTTAAGTAAATCTCTCTTAGGCTATCATACAGAATGTCCCATAATGCGCACATAAGAACCATACCACGTGAATCCTGAGCGAAATTGTAAACGAAAATGTTAGTAGCAAAATGTACGATGACATTTTTCGTGCCCAATGTAGCAGCACAGCATGGAGTTAGTCCCCTCTTGCCCTCCACTGATATCGTACTACCATTGTTCTGGCCATCATATTATGGGCGCAGGTACAAATCTCTCCCAGTCCGAACACAAATAATTCAGCAACATGTAGTTAACGTAACATAAGTAAGAATATCAAGGCGTGAAATCGGAAAGTGATACGTTGCGCCCTAATCTCTTATCGGCAGTTAAAGTCGAGTGTCTGGAAACTGTTCGGACTAGCCGGGATTTGAACCCGTGTCCATAATATGATGGCCAGACCAGTGGTAGTACGATATCAGCGAAGGGCAAGAGGGGACTAACTTCCTAATGTGTTGCCACATTGTGCACGAAAAATGTCCTCGTACGACAATTTGCCACTAACATGTCTCCAATTTCGCTCATGATTCACGTGGTGTTGTTTCTAATGCGCGCGTTCTGGGTCATACTGTATGGAAAAATTATAGTGAAATTTGGCCTAAGGATTGAGCACGTGTTAGTCAAGCGGATGTGCACTTTGTTTCGCTTCTGTGCGGTGTCTTGTTCGGCGGATAGGCGTTGACTTTCTCCAGGCAGGTGACCTTGGGCTCCAGCGACGGCGATGGCGATGTCTCGGGTGCCGTTATATCTCGCCGTCTGTAAGAAGGCGCCTCTTCCCACACCATGACCGCCCCTCCCCTCCCCTTCCACTCTCCAAAACCCCTTCTCAGCAGTCGTAGCCGGGACCTGCCAAGGCTGACATCCCACTATACTCTGCTCACGGTAAAATGAGCACTTGAAAACCCTACTTACGATCTACTTGTATACACGTTGTGTATTGTTCCACTTTATGTAAAATTAACATTGTCATGGGCTTCATCACTTAATTCATACGTTGGTCCAGTGAAACTGTGAAATTATTTAAAAAGTCAATAACTTACAAATCCACTCATGTTTACACTCAGAAGCATATATATATATATATATATATATATATATATATATATAATATATATATATATATATATATATATATATATATATATATAAGAAAGCGAAATAAATAATTTAAGTTATCACGAACATTTTAATCAACGTTAAGATATAGAACTACTTTCCATCCATCGTTACCAACTTTACTGTGTGCACGTCACTCATTGCGGCCGTTAATATGTAAGCAGTGACTATTTTCTAAGGTTGATTCCAGGGGTGCTCACTTAACCGTGAACAGTCTTTACAATACCGACCCGCCCGAATGTAACTGCTACCGTTCTGGTAATTATAGTCGCGTCGACCTAAAACCGCACTTGGCTCCGCCTATACAGGTGAAAGAGAGATCAAGAACGCCTGCCAGTTACCTGTAGTTAATCAGCAGACACACCCTCCAACCTACAGTACCACAGTAGACTAATATGTTTCCTTTCCTGGGGAGAAATGGCGTGACATTGGCGAAGCTACTTTAGAGCCCGGTTTTTCTCTAACCTATCCTGTAACAGTGTGCCTGCCAGATCAGTCTGTCACAATTACAAAACTTTCCTCCAGCTGCACAATCCTGTCATCCATAAAGCGCAAGAAATTGGAAACGAATTAAAAAAAAGTAAAATAATAACAATAGCAGATTTCGTTTAATAGGGCGACTGCAGAAAGCGGAAAAAAAAATTTCCATTTATAATTTTAATTTCCGGACACTTCACATCTGTTTTTTACTTCTTCCGCCCCAAAAGAAAAAAATATTGAACAAAAACGTGGTACAAAAGTAATGACTTTGATAAAGGAGTACAAAATACTACCTTTATTCATTAAAATTACTTAAAAACATTATACCAACTAAAGAGATGACATAAAAGTGCACCGTTAAAATTAATACACCTGTACAAGATAAGGTACTTAACCGGTACAAATTCCCCCAATAAAGCCTGCATTAAAGATTTTTTATCTTTCATGTCTCAAAGTCTGACCGACCCCTTAGTGTGACCTCAGTGTCCGCCATCGCTTAGCTTGCCAGGGCATTTGCAGTCAAGATTACACAATCGTCGTCCTCTCCGAAGCTGTTGGGAACGCCCTCGAAACGGAAGTCGATTGCCGTCCAATCAGATCGAAGACATCGCTGATGTCACAAGACGATCGGCCCAGGAAGGAATGCCGCGGCTCAGTTATACTCCGACCTCCCCAGGCACCCTAGCCGCCGCTAGACGGAAGGAATGCCGCGGCTCAGTTATACTCCGACCTCCCCATGCACCCTAGCCGCCGCTAGACGGAAGGAATGCCGCGGCTCAGTGATACTCCTGCCCTATCCGCCACTAGAAGGAAGGAATGCCGCGGCTCAGTGATACTCCTGCCCTATCCGCCACTAGAAGGAAGGAATGCCGCGGCTCAGTGATACTCCTGCCCTATCCGCCACTAGAAGGAAGGAATGCTGCGGCTCAGTTATACTCCTGCCCTATCCGCCACTAGAAGGAATGAATGCCGCGGCTCAGTGATACTCCTGCCCTATCCGCCGCTAGATGGAAGGAATGCCGCGGCTCAGTGATACTCCTGCCCTATCCGCCGCTAGACGGAAGAAATGCCGCGGCTCAGTGATACTCCTGCCCTATCCGCCACTAGACGGAAGGAATGCCGCGGCTCAGTGATACTCCTGCCCTATCCGCCACTAGACGGAAGGAATGCCGCGGCTCAGTGATACTCCTGCCCTATCCGCCGCTACATGGAAGAAATGCCGCGGCTCAGTGATACTCCTGCCCTATCCGCCACTAGACGGAAGGAATGCCGCGGCTCAGTGATACTCCTGCCCTATCCGCCACTAGACGGAAGGAATGCCGCGGCTCAGTGATACTCCTGCCCTATCCGCCACTAGACGGAAGGAATGCCGCAGCTCAGTGATACTCCTGCCCTATCCGCCACTAGAAGGAAGGAATGCCGCGGCTCAGTGATATCCCCTACTGCCCTACAATCCGCGCCGCTAGACGAAAGGAATGCCGCGCTCAGTGATACTCCTGCCCTATCCGCCACTAGAAGGAAGGAATGCCGCGCTCAGTGATACTCCTGCCCTATTCCGCCACTAGAAGGAAGGAATGCCGCGGCTCAGTGATACTCCTGCCCTATCCGCCACTAGAGAAGGAGGCGGAGTGAATGCCCGCGGGCGGCTCAGTGATACTGCTGCCCTATCCGCCACTAGACGGAAGGAATGCCGCGGCTCAGTGATACTCATGCCCTATTCGCCACTAGAAGGAAGGAATGCCGCGGCTCAGTGATACTCCTGCCCTATCCGCCACTAACGGAAGGAATGCCGCGGCTCAGTGATACTCCTGCCCTATCCGCCACTAGACGGAAGGAATGCCGCGGCTCAGTGATACTCCTGCCCTATCCGCCGCTACATGGAAGAATGCCGCGGCTCAGTGATACTCCTGCCCTATCCGCCACTAGACGGAAGGAATGCCGCGGCTCAGTGATACTACTGCCCTATCCGCCGCTAGAACGGAAAGAATGCCGCGACTCAGTGATATTCCTGCCCTATCCGCCGCTAGACGGAAGGAATGCCGCGGCTCAGTGATACTCCTGCCCTATCCGCCACTAGAAGGAAGGAATGCCGCGGCTCAGTGATACTCCTGCCCTATCCGCCACGAGACGGAAGGAATGCCGCGGCTCAGTGATACTCCTGCCCTATCCGCCGCTACATGGAAGGAATGCCGCGGCTCAGTGATACTCCTGCCCTATCCGCCACTAGAAGGAAGGAATGCCGCGCTTCAGTGATACTCCTGCCCTATTCGCCACTAGAAGGAAGGAATGCCGCGGCTCAGTGATACTCCTGCCCTATCCGCCACTAGAAGGAAGGAATGCCGCGGCTCAGTGATACTCCTGCCCTATCCGCCACTAGACGGAAGGAATGCCGCGGCTCAGTGATACTCCTGCCCTATCCGCCACTAGACGGAAGGAATGCCGCGGCTCAGTGATACTCCTGCCCTATCCGCCACTAGACGGAAGGAATGCCGCAGCTCAGTGATACTCCTGCCCTATCTGCCACTAGAAGGAAGGAATGCCGCGGCTCAGTGATACTCCTGCCCTATCCGCCGCTAGACGGAAGGAATGCCGCGGCTCAGTGATACTCCTGCCCTATCCGCCACTAGAAGGAAGGAATGCCGCGCTTCAGTGATACTCCTGCCCTATTCGCCACTAGAAGGAAGGAATGCCGCGGCTCAGTGATACTCCTGCCCTATCCGCCACTAGAAGGAAGGAATGCCGCGGCTCAGTGATACTCTGCCCTATCCGCCACTAGACGGAAGGAATGCCGCGGCTCAGTGATACTCCTGCCCTATCCGCCGCTACATGGAAGAATGCCGCGGCTCAGTGATACTCCTGCCCTATCCGCCACTAGAGGAAGAATGCCGCGGCTCAGTGATACTCCTGCCCTATCCGCCACTAGAAGGAAGGAATGCCGCGCTCAGTGATACTCCTGCCCTATCGCCACTAGAAGGAAGGAATGCGCGGCTCAGTGATACTCCTGCCCTATCCGCCACTAGAAGGAAGGAATGCCGCGGCTCAGTGATACTCCTGCCCTATCGCCCTAGGAAGGAATGCCGCGGCTCAGTGATACTCCTGCCCTATCCGCCACTGAGGAAGGAATGCCGCGGTCAGTGATACTCTGCCTATCCGCCCTAGAGGAAGAATGCCGCGCTCAGTGATTCCTGCCCTATCCGCCACTAGAGGAAGGAATGCCGCGGCTCGTGATACTCCTGCCCTATCCGCCACTAGAAGGAAGGAATGCCGCGGCTCAGTGATACTCCTGCCCTATCCGCACTAGAGGAGGAATGCCGCGGCTCAGTGATCCGCGCCTATCCGCCACTGAAGGAAGGAATGCCGCGCTCAGTATACTCCTGCCCTATCGCCACTAGAAGGAAGGAATGCCGCGGCTCAGTGATACTCCTGCCCTATCCGCCTAGAGGAAGGATGCCGCGGCTCAGTGATACTCCTGCCCTATCCGCCACTAGAAGGAAGGAATGCCGCGCTCAGTGATACTCCTGCCCTATCGCCACTAGAAGGAAGGAATGCCGCGGCTCAGTGATACTCCTGCCCTATCCGCCACACGGAAGGAATGCCGCGGCTCATGATACTCCTGCCCTATCCGCCACTAGACGGAAGGAATGCCGGCTCAGTGATACTCCTTGCCCTATCGCCACTGAAGGAAGGAATGCCGCGGCTCAGGATACTCCTGCCCTATCCGCCACTAGAGGAAGGAATGCCGCGGCTCAGTGATACTCTGCCCTATCCGCCACTAACGGAAGGAATGCCGCGGTCAGTGATACTCCTGCCCTATCCGCCACTACAGGAAGGAATGCCGGCTCAGTGATACTCCTGCCCTATCCGCCACTAGAAGGAAGGAATGCCGCGGCTCAGTGATACTCCTGCCCTATCTGCCACTAGAAGGAAGGAATGCCGCGGCTCAGTGATACTCCTGCCCTATCCGCCGCTACGGAAGGAATGCGCGCGCTCAGTGATACTCCTGCCCTATCCGCCGCTAAGGAAGGAATGCCGCGCTCAGTGATACTCCTGCCCTATCCGCCACTAGAGGAAGGAATGCCGCGGCTCAGTGATACTCCTGCCCTATCCGCCACTAGAAGGAAGGAATGCCGCGGCTCAGTGATATCTCCTGCCCTATCCGCCACTAGACGGAAGGAATGCCGCGGCTCAGTGATACTCCTGCCTCATCCGCCGCTACATGGAAGGAATGCCGCGGCTCAGTGATACTCCTGCCCTATCCGCCACTAGACGGAAGGAATGCCGCGCTCAGTGATACTCCTGCCCTATTCTGCCACTAGAAGGAAGGAATGCCGCGGCTCAGTGATACTCCTGCCCTATCCGCCACTAGACGGAAGGAATGCCGCGGCTCAGTGATACTCCTGCCCTATCGCCACTAGAAGGAAGGAATGCCGCGGCTTCAGTGATACTCCTGCCCTATCCGCCCTAGAAGGAAGGAATGCCGCGGCTCAGTGATACTCCTGCCCTATCCGCCACTAGAAGGAAGGAATGCCGCGGCTCAGTGATACTCTGCCCTATCCGCCACTAGACGGAAGAATGCCGCGGACTCAGTGATATCCTGCCCTATCCGCCGCTAGAAGGAAGGAATGCCGCGGCTCAGTGATACTCCTGCCCTATCCGCCACTAGAACGGAAGGAATGCCGCGGCTCAGTGATACTCCTGCCCTATCCGCCACTAGAAGGAAGGAATGCCGCGGCTCAGTGATACTCCTGCCCTATCCGCCACTAGAAGGAAGGAATGCCGCGGCTCAGTGATACTCCTGCCCTATCCGCCACTAGAAGGAAGGAATGCCGCGGCTCAGTGATACTCCTGCCCTATCCGCCGCTAGAAGGAAGGAATGCCGCGCTTCAGTGATACTCCTGCCCTATTCGCCACTAGAAGGAAGGAATGCCGCGGCTCAGTGATACTCCTGCCCTATCCGCCACTAGACGGAAGGAATGCCGCGGCTCAGTGATACTCCTGCCCTATCCGCCACTAGACGGAAGGAATGCTGCGGCTCAGTGATGCTCCGGCTTCCCCAGGCGCCCTATACGCCACTTGAAGGAAGGAATGCCGCGGCTCAGTGATACTCCTGCCCTATCCGCCACTAGAAGGAAAGAATGCCGCGGCTCAGTGATACTGCTGCCCTATCCGCCACTAGACGGAAGGAATGCCGCGGCTCAGTGATACTCCTGCCCTATCCGCCGCTACATGGAAGGAATGCCGCGGCTCAGTGATACTCCTGCCCTATCCGCCACTAGACGGAAGGAATGCCGCGGCTCAGTGATACTCCGACATCTCCAGGCACGCTAGCCGCTGCTAGAAGGAAGGATTGCTGCAGCTCAGTGATTCTTTGACCTCCTCCGAAGCCACGAGGCACTGGCGCGGCGTCACAAATTCTTAACGCTTCCTAATGCTGCCGTCAACGGGCCATGACTCGATCCAGATTGTCGTGAGGTACCGGAACTCCAACCAAGTGTTGAGAGTATGTCCGGGGGGTGGGGGGTGCGAACTTCTGGGTTGAAGCCCATGTGAGACATGGTTGTTATGTACCTTTTATAGTTGTCAGCTGATCCGTCCAGTTCGCGTTTCCACCATCGAGGATGTGTTGTAAATGAAGGATACTATGTCCAGCACAGCGAGGGCAGGCTGAGCCCCCCTCCCCCTACACTCTTAATTGGCGGAGAGGGGTTCTACAAGGAAGCATGTCATGGTTGCAGTTTGGGGCATGATGATCTCCCTGAGTTTACCTATAGCTATCGTATAACGAAGAAGAGGAAGCGAAAAACCTGGATAGACACCGTAGAACCCTTTTGATAGAACAGAATGGAAATGATTCTATCATTATTTGAAAATGCTACAGAAGACAGTGATGTAGGAACCACGATCTTTATTAGTGGGTGTAAAAATAACTTGTAGAGAGGAGGCGAGTGGCGATCATTGTGCGATTGTACCATTAAGGGCCGGTTTCACAATGTCTGTTTAAATTATAGGTTATCTGACCATATGATACATTTATAAACAGAAGTTATAATCATTTTCTAGTCACGCAGTGTTTCACAAATGACATCTCCCGGTAAAGAATGTGTTGATTTGCTAAGGGATGGTGAAAATAAATCTGGCAACATTGAAGTGACATTTTCGTATGTGATAGGCTACTGTCAGGCCATCGTCTGCTGTTTATGTTGTTCTTCCCAAGTTTTTGTTGGACAAAGTGTGTTGTAAACACACGATAGGAAGCACCAACAAAAAACGGTGACGGTTTTGACCAGGAAACATTAATTCAATAAGGGAAGAGTGACACACGAACTCTTGCCGGATGTGGAAGAGAGGATGGAAAGAAAATGGTTGGTAATTTACTTCACAGTGTGCAGCTGTTTAATCGTCATAGAAATTTCAAGGCCAAGTTGCAGCGTCTCGGGTTGGTCACATCCCCGTTATGCGATGTATGTGGCGTGGACGACACATTGCAACTTGTCATAATGGAGTGTATCAAGAGAGAGGACGTTACATGGAGTTATAGATCGGAGAGGACTGTAGCTGGATATGAGAAGAATTCACAATTTATGGAATAATGTTGCCACAAAAGTTGGCAAAAACTGGAAGAATATGACCAGTGGCAACAGGCAAATTCTGATGACCATGAGGTGGTGTTCGGGTAAAGTCGGGGTGTCATTGATTGGTGAGGAGGACAGGTTTTAGTGAGAAAACCAGCAGAAAGCCGTGTAGAGGAACTAATAAAGAAGGCACTGGAAGACAAGAAGAGGAGAAGGTGCAGTGCATTGTCTTGCTCACCAGAGTAGTTGCAGTGCGGGAGGATGAATGGAGTGCCCGCCTTCAGGCCGTAACAACCTGTATTGCACACTGCAAAGCACAAACGTCAGTGATCTTACCTGTTGGTAAGTGATTCGCAAACAAGTCTTACTGGTCTGTCTGGGTAATAAATTGTTCATATAACTGTAGCGGAACATATTGTTATGCGCCGACTGCCGCACGGCGCGGGGCGCAGACACTGAGAGCGGACTCGTCCCTCCCTCACCCAGGGGCAGACCCACTCACGGCCCCATCAGCTGACCTGGCTGACGTCACAGTCCCTACTCCCCCTCCCTATTGGGGGCTAGAACCCTCGGCGCAACACTGCATTTAGAGACATTTCTGGGCGACCGTATAAATATCGCAACAGACCAAGGGCCGGGAGTATTTTGGTAGACGCCAGTTGGCTGAGTGCGGTCATCTAGTGACGTCTGGTGCAGCGAGGGGCATCGGTGAAGAGGACAGACGACGACGGGAGATTACGAGACAACGGCGGACGAAGTGTTCGTGGTGTGAACGGATGAGAGGGTGTGAAACCCGACTAGTGAAGGCTACTGAGCATGAGGGAGCTCGGAGAACTCTACAACGTCGCAGACTTGTGGGAAATGGACTAAAATGAAGTGGGACTGAAATTAACATGTGATACGGAATTAATTGTTAATATTGGAACTGCCATATAATGACAGACAATTTATAAAGTAATTCATTAGGTTTTGATTCAATGTCTTTAATGGCTGATTTTAGTTACTTATTTAGGCCTACATTAATATCTTTGAGGTAATTATAAAATGTATTTATTGGATTCATTAATTGTAAATATGTAGTGACAGTTAATTGTGAGTTATTGAGCCAAGAGAATTTCGTTTGTAATTATTGTAAATAAATTAGGAAACTATTATTACCTCTTTACTAAACTAAAACCTGCATTCCTTAACGAACGTGATTCAGCCCACTGACATTGAGAGATTGTAACAATATAGTATTGCCAGTTAAAACGAAACAAGTGTTGTGTCAACTTAAGTACAGAACGCACCATAAATTTATTTGTTTGCAACGCCTGAAACCACAAATTAAAGGGGTTTCTGAAAGGGTTAAAAGAGAACTATAGAATCGAAATAAACGTAAATATACCGATTACAGTAACAGATTAACAACCTATTTACAACTGTGCTTGCTCGATCATGCATAACCACAGTCACAGTTATTGCCACAGCATCATTGCAAGCAGGTTGACGAACTTTCAACATTCTTATCCGAAAACAGTGTAGCCAATCACAACGTCGTCCCTAGTATTGTACAACTCATATCCAATGTTATAAACTTAAAAAATTCCAATAAACGTAAAAAAAAAAAAAAAAAAACAACCCCCTCCAATTTATCGTTTGTATGTGAAATCTTACTGAAAGTAGCGTAAATGAAAAAAAAAAAAAAAAAAAACTGCATTATTATGTGAATGTTAGCAAGGTTTTTTTTTTTTTTTTTTTTTTTTTAATTTCTAGCTGTGACAATGAATGTGTGTTATGTTAGCAGTTTTTTCAGTTCAGCTGTAGAGAAGTATTTCATTTTACGGCAGAACACAAATTGGGAAGTAAAGTGGTTCTCAGTATTACTTTTTAGGAGTGCTAAAGTCGATATTGCCTTAAATACACCTAACTTGCAAAAACAATGGGTGGCCGGATGATAAGATTTGTTTAGAACTCACACGAAGGCCGTGCTACGGTCTAAATAACGATTATCGTATCCAAGGGCAGGTGTTTTCCGCTAAAATATTTGTGGCCATACTAGACTTCAATACCCTACGCCCTACTCCCATAACTTCTTTTGGTTATTGGCCACGTGTCTACGTGAGAAGACATGTTCCTATTTGACTGGGCCAATCGTAATAAAGTACTACGATACTGAACGTCCATGATTCGCGGACAGACACTCGAGGCACGTGATATTTCAAACCACCCAGACCCAAACACGGAAGCACACGAGAACAAAAGTGTTTTGGAGTACAACTGGTCTTGAAATTTTTTCGCGAAAAACACCTGCCCCTAATCATAACTATATCCACATCCATAACTACTATCATAATAAAAATACTGTATCAAAATTGAAATAATAAAGCTGGATGTTTTCGTATGTCGGTCGATAAGATTTAACTTCCAAATAGGAAATTTTACCAATTGTCATTTGAAATTTACCCCCTTTAATTTAACCAACTTACATTTATGATTTTTAAAATAATATTGTTAGTAAATATTCTATTTCGTTAGTTAACAGCCGTGGTGGCTACAGCAGAATTAGTCTAGTTGTTGCAGTTCTCATTTTCACAAACTACGTGCTAAAGAAACAAATAAACACGAGAAATTATTTAAACATAATTCTAAGCAAAATGTGTGTTTAGTTCGTAGAGTGGAGGGCTTTGGGAAGTTTTTTACATCGAGGTCTTGAGAGCCGATGAGGGTGAACCGAGGTGAGTATGGAGCACCGCCGGAATGCAAGGACGGGGAAACGGGAGATTCCCGAGGAAACCCGCTGACCAGCGGCATCGTCCGCTACGATTCCCACTTGCGAAAAACCGAGAGCGACCCCGCCGGGAATCCAACCCAGTTCGCCCAGGTGGGAAGGGAGTGATTTAACCACTACACCACCGCGGCCACCAACTGTAGCAAGCGCCATTGTATAGAAGGTATTCAAACCTTACTATCATTGGTATGTTGACGGTTACTTGTATCGTAGCACGGCCTTTAGGCAGAGAGACGCAAGTAATATGAAGTTAGAAGGGAAGAGTAAGTGGCGCATTACTACCTAGGCCGTTAATCAAAGGCTATCCACTTCACGGGACCAGTGATCTTTGCCGCACTCCATCCTCACATACACGAAGTATGTCCGCGAGATAACCACTACACCACCGCGGCCCCAACTGTAGCAAGCGCCATTGTATAGAAGGTATTCAACCCTTACTTCTTGTATGTTGACGGTTATTGACGTAGCACGCTTTAGGCAGAGAGACGCAAGTAATATGAAGTTAGAAGGGAAGAGTAAGTGGCGCATTACTACCTAGGCTTAATCAAAGGCTATCCACTTCACGGACCAGTGATCTTTGCCCACTCCATCCTCACATACACGAAGTATGTCCCGAGATAACCACTACACCACCGCGGCCCACACTGTAGCAAGCGCCATGTATAGAAGTTTCAACCCTTACTATCTTGTAGTTGACGTTACTTATCGTAGCACGGCTTTAGGCAGAGAGACGCAAGTAATATAAGTTAGAAGGGAAGATAAGTGGCGCATACTACCTAGGCCTTAATCAAAGGCTATCCACTTCACGGACCAGTGATCTTTGCGCACTCCATCCTCACATACACGAAGTAGTCCGCGAGATAATCACTACACAACACGCGGCCCAACGTACAAGCGCCATTGTATAGAAGGTATTCAACCCTTACTATCTTGTATGTTGACGGTTACTGTATGTAGCACGGCCTTTAGGCAGAGAGACGCAAGTAATATGAATTAGAAGGAAGAGTAAGTGGCGCATTACTACCTAGGCCGTTAATCAAAGGCTATCCACTTCACGGGACCAGTGATCTTTGCCGCACCCATCCTCACATACCGAAGTATGTCCGCGAGATAACCACTACACCCGGGCCCCAACTTAGCAAGCCCATTGATAGAAGGTATTCAACCCTACTACTATTGGTATGTTGACGGTTACTTGTATACTACACGGCCTTTACAGGCGAAGAGAAGATAAATGAAGTTAAAGGGAAGAGTAGGCCATTACTAACCTAGGCCGTTAACAAGTATCATTACCGGACCAGTATCTTTGCCGCACTCCATCCTCCAAACGAAGTAGTCCGCGAGTACCACTTACACACCGCGGCACCAAGTTACAACCTCCATTTGTTTAGAAGGTATTTCAACCTTACACTGGCTTTAGTTGACGGTATTATGTATGCACGGGCCTTTAGGCAGAGAGTACCAAGAATTAATTAGAAGGCAAAGTAAGTGGCGCATTACTACCTGGCCGTTAATCAAAGCTACCACTTCCGGACCAGTACTTTGCCGCACCCCCCTCACATTACACGAGTATTCGCGAAGATATCACTACACACCGTGGCCCCAACTGTACAAGACGCCATTGTATTAGGTATTCAACCCTTACATCATTGGTATTGAAGGTTACTTGATAGTGCACGGCCTTTAGCAGGCGTACAAATATAATTAGGGAAGAGTAAGTGGCGCATTACTACCTAGGCCGTTAATCAAAGGCTATCCACTTCACGGGACCAGTGACTTTGCCGCACTCCATCCTCACATACACGAAGTATGTCCGCGAGATAACACTCACCACCGCGGCCCAACTGTAGCAAGCGCATTGTATAGAAGGTATTCAACCCTTACTATCTTGTATGTTGACGGTTACTTGTATCGTAGCACGGCCTTTAGCAGAGAGACGCAAGTAATATGAAGTTAGAAGGGAAGAGTAAGTGGCGCATTACTACCTAGGCCGTTAATCAAAGGCTATCCACTTCACGGGACCATGATCTTGCCGCACTCCACCTCACATACACGAAGTATGTCCGCGAGATAACCACACACCACCCGGCCCAACTTAGCAAGCGCCATTGTATACAAGGTATTTCAACCCTTACTATCTTTGGTATGTTTGACGGTTACTTGTATCGTAGCACGGCCTTTAGGCAGAGACGCAAGTAATATGAATTAGAAGGGAAGAGTAAGTGGCGCATTACTACCTAGGCGTTAATCAAAGGCTATCCACTTCACGGGACCAGTGATTTGCCGCACTCCATCTCACATACACGAAGTATGTCCGCGAGATAACCACTACACCCCGCCCCAACTGTAGCAAGCGCCATTGTATAAGTATTCACCCTTACTATCTTGTATTTGACGGTTACTTGTATCGTGCACGCCTTTAGGCGAGAGAGCAGTAATATGAATTAGAAGGAAGAGTAAGTGCGCATACTACTAGGCGTAATCAAAGCTACCATTCACGGACTGATCTTTGCCGCACTCCATCTCCATACACGAAGTATGTCCGCGAATAACCACTCACCACCGCGGCCCAACTGTAGCAAGCGCCATTGTATAGAAGGTATTCAACCCTTACTATCTTGGTATGTTGCGGTTACTTGTATCGTAGCACGGCCTTTAGGCAGAGAGACGCAAGTAATATGAAGTTAGAAGGGAAGAGTAAGTGGCGCATTACTACCTAGGCCGTTAATCAAAGGCTATCCACTTCACGGACCAGTGATTTTGCCGCACTCCATCCTCACATACACGAAGTATGTCCGCGAGATAACCACTACACCACCGCGGCCCCCAACTGTAGCAAGCGCCATTGTATAGAAGGTATTCAACCCTTACTATCTTTGGTATGTTGACGGTTACTTGTATCGTAGCACGGCCTTTAGGCAGAGAGACGCAAGTAATATGAAGTTAGAAGGGAAGAGTAAGTGGCGCATTACTACCTAGGCCGTTAATCAAAGGCTATCCACTTCACGGGACCAGTGATCTTTGCCGCACTCCATCCTCACATACACGAAGTATGTCCGCGAGATAACCACTACACCACCGCGGCCCCCAACTGTAGCAAGCGCCATTGTATAGAAGGTATTCAACCCTTACTATCTTTGGTATGTTGACGGTTACTTGTATCGTAGCACGGCCTTTAGGCAGAGAGACGCAAGTAATATGAAGTTAGAAGGGAAGAGTAAGTGGCGCATTACTACCTAGGCCGTTAATCAAAGGCTATCCACTTCACGGGACCAGTGATCTTTGCCGCACTCCATCTTACATACACGAAGTATGTCCGCGAGATAACCACTACACCACCGCGGCCCCCAACTGTAGCAAGCGCCATTGTATAGAAGGTATTCAACCCTTACTATCTTTGGTATGTTGACGGTTACTTGTATCGTAGCACGGCCTTTAGGCAGAGAGACGCAAGTAATATGAAGTTAGAAGGGAAGAGTAAGTGTCGCATTACTACCTAGGCCGTTAATCAAAGGCTATCCACTTCACGGGACCAGTGATCATTGCCGCACTCCATCCTCACATACACGAAGTATGTCCGCGAGATAACGTGAACACACCTATTTGAAACGGAGATTGCACAGCTAAGGCCACGTTGTTAAATATTAAAATATGCAATGAATAGCGCACACGATAAAGAACGCCACATCAAGTTATGTACCAACAAAATATATTTATTAGTGGTAGAAATTAGAAAAAATATTGTTAATTATTTATAACGTGCTTTGTCAAAGAATAGAGATAAACGCCACAATGTTTTGTCATGTCACTAGGTTTTCTAAATTTTTTTGTAAAGGGTTGCGTGTCGCGGAATATGCAATAGGAAGGTAATAAGTACAAATCCAACATTTTATTTTATTCTCCCTCGCAAATGATATGTTTGATTAATATAATTCGTAAACAATCACAGATTATTGCATGATATTACAGTAAGTTGCCAACTACTTCAAAATGTTTTTTATAAGGACAAGGCAAAGAAGACTCGAAGAAACAAAACATTGGGTGGAGAGCAGCTGGCAATATGTTCTGCTTTAAGCTCGTGCTAGAATCGTAGTAAATAGTAATAGTAGAACAAGCTGGTTGGAATGCCATAAAGAGGATTTATAATTATCTATTTTCTTACGCCTCGACTTACGCTCCCCAATCACACGCAGGCATTTTCAATAACGGAAGTCAGTTCAAAATGAACTCCTAGTGAAAGGACAATATGTGAGCTCATTGCACATTTACAATCTCCGTTTATTGATATTTATGCATGCGCGCCATGTTGTATACTTGATTGCGTGTTTACATATATTTTCTGTGATGTTTACTACCATTGTTGTTCATGATCATAAAGATACATTCTAGGGAAAACGAATTTTTCTATTGTGAACATAAACGATAATAAGTACGTATTTATTACACCAGGTTAGCCAACGCGCTGCTCGAAAATATTCACAATCCATGCGCAACGTCTCATTCATTTATATGCTCGTTTCTGATTGGTCTCGAGGACAACGTGGGCAAGGTTCCAACACTAGTTAGTTAACATATGCTTTTAGATGTTTCTACAATTCCTCTAACAAATTTGTAATGCAGTTTTCTTAAAATAAAACTGTTATAAGTATTTTATTCATATAAAAGGTTTTCACTTTTAAAAATTAAGATATAAAATCACTGTTGACCATGTGACTTGTATTGACGTGATGTAGTTCACTGTTGGTTCATGTACAGGAGACGAAACACCAGTTATCTCATTTTTGATCTATGATTGTAGCACAGGCTTTATTGTTCTCCGTTCTTACCAACATAATAGGCACTAATGAATTTCTATAGTTTCACAACACGCGCAGTTTGCAGAATTTCCCCACAGACTAGGCTGCTGGCAAGAGAAGACAAGTGACACTTAGCTTCGACTGGCACTAATACACCGTGCAGAAAATTCTGGCGCCATTACTTGCCAAGCAGCACTAAAAATAATTTCGGCGTTGAGGTACTGCTCCCGCCTTCAGCGATCACAACGTGACCAGTTATCTAGGCCACCGAACGGTGAATAGAGCTCTGTGAAAAGCGTTATTGGTGGAGACAGGTCTGTAAAATTCGCGAGTTCAATGACCCGCAGGCTAGACTCTACAGTCTTATGCAAAAATATATTTCGATATCAACTGTGCATTGGTTGTCTGCTGTCACAGTGGAATAATGGCTAAAGTTATATAAGCACACGTGTTTTGAATTATAGTTTGTCGCAAAATGAATCCGCGAATTCTTCTGGTCTCTATTTATTGGTTGTTCACGATAAACTGAGCACTTTTAAAAGCCCTGCTTGAGACCTACTTGTATGCACGTCATGAATTATTCCGCGTTATATAAACTTAACACTGGCACGGACCCCATAACATTATTCATGCGTCGGTCAAGTGAAACTGTGAAATTATTGGATAAGTAAATATTTTACAAATTTGCTAATTTCTACACACACGTGCTTTAAAAAAATAGAAAGTGAAAGAAATAATTAAGTCATCACAAAAAGTTACCTCGTACAATTCGACGTTAATACATGAAAATACTTCTCCACCGTTACCAACTTTACTGGGCGCATGTCCCTCGGTGCGCACGTTAAAACATACGCAGGCAGGAGCAGTGAAGTTTTTAAAAGTTAATTTGAAAAGTTCTCACTTTATCGTGAACAACCTTCAGCTAAAAATTGCTCATTTCCGAACAGGGACATATTTCAAACCTACGCAGAATATGAAGCCTTGGGTGACATTTTCTGTATTTTGATTTTCCATACTTAAATAATAAGAACAGTAACGACGCACTTTTACAGAAAATATTTTTTTTTAGCTTCGAAAATAATTTCACACAAAACATGCCACCCTCTCCTCTCAAGTAAGAGCTAAATGTATGAATGACAGCAAACTCAAAGTTCACACACTTCCTTTCAACTTCTGAGGTAATACCGCACTTTTTAACTCGCCAAGAAGAACGCGGACACCACCTGTGCTTTTAGTTTCTCTTATTATTATTATTATTATTTTACAGAGAGCTCGGTGCACCAGAAAGCTAAATAAATACCAGCTTCATCGCTGTGTCTGCTTACGTTTTAGCTTATTTTGTTTTTGTTGAAGGGTATTTCTTCTCGAGGTAGCCAAGATTACAAATTTGAATTTTCAGAAGAAATATGAAAATTATATAAACAGTTGTTAGTTCAAAAAATATATTTACAGGCAATGGGCTAATGTACAAATATTGAAATACAGATAGCTATAAACATCCTTCATGTTCAAAGTGGATCATACGTTCCATATATATATATATATATATATATATATATATATATATATATATATATATATATATATATATATATAAACTGACGTATTTTTTAAAATTTAATTTAGAATACATAATTTTCAAATTTTTTTGGGAAGGGGGATTATGGGATGTGCTGGCTATGTCCCTGCGGTACCACGACCGAATTATTTTCACAATATGAAAATTCCCGTAGAGGATATTTAAAGTAGTACAAGGACGCGCGCGCACACACACACAACCTCCTATCTTTATCGGTACACCATTATAAGTTATGAACGCCGTTGAAGATACCATTAAGGCGTATTACCGACAAAAAGAGAATGGGAGCCAGGCGAAACCATTGCTCGTAGTGGGCAGTGAAGCATGCCAGTTTCGCCCTTACAGAACAAGCACGTGTGTTTACTTACGTGCTGTTGAGGTATGAAGTGCGGCTTGTTGGAAGACGTGCGACGCGGTGGCCGCGTCACGTAGCCTCCAGCAGCATCTCTCTTCGCCGCACACTCACGCACTTGACGTGAGCACACCCGCGAGGGCCTGAGAGACGCACACTCTCTCCTCAGCACACACGGACGCCAGGCCGTCGCCCGCACGACTGTTGACTACGGGGCGACGCGCGCATGTAGAAAGCTAGTGGCGAGCGACGCTGGCACTATCTGTGAATTGCCGCCGGAACTACGCCCGGTTCCTCGCCCTTTTCGAACGTACGTCGAAAATAATTACAAATTTTCTATAGGTGTTCACGGTAAAGTGAGCACTTTCGAGGCCCTAGGTGAGTTTTTCGTTCAACAATTTTTTATCCTTTAGCCACTTGTTTTAAAATAGATATCATGTAAATATTAAACACAGTGTGTATATTTCACCCCACTCGGAAGGTAATGTTTAAGGCTACAATAAAATACATTTATTTACTGTTATTCCAAATGAGAAAACTTTAACAGTGCTCACCTTACCGAGAATAACATATACCCGTAATCTACAAACTAAATGCGAGGTAAACAGATTTCGTATTCTTCATATGTCTACAGCATTGCCTCAAAACAATCGCTAGTACTTAAACTTTCGAAGTCACGTGGTCAACAGCGTTGCAACTGGCAGAATATCAGTTCAGTGTGTTGGAACATAGATATCGTAAGGGGGGGGGGGGGAGGGGCTACTGCGCAACTCACATGCGTTCACTACCTGTCACAGTCAAATATTTACTGGGAGGATTTGGTCTGAATTGTAATTTATTATTTAAAAATTGTTTGGTAAATGAAGTATTGCTGTTGTGTTTCCACGCGACATACTCGAGGAAGATATGTTACTAATGAATGTTTGATTTATTTTCATTTCTTTACTGGATTAAAATATTATTTACCGTATCAGATATATGTCCAGGGCAATGAAATTCAATACTTCCCAGTTCTCAGTATTACGTGCAATATTTACTTAAAATATCGCTGATGCTCAGAATAACCTTTATTTAAATAAATTATCTTCATCATCATATTCGGTTCCATCAATTATTCGCCATTCCAAAGTTTCGTAACGTCGGAAACGCACATGTTTGTAATGTATGATTCTGATTGGCTGAGCCCGTCAAACATGAATGAAACTTTAGAACCGGTCCAATATTCAGGATATTAATGGAAACTGGAGCCATCCAACTGTCTCAGGCAAATATGGTGTTCTAAAAACGGCAACGAAAATGAGCTGGATGATGTTCTGGATGTAGCGTTCACTGTTCAGTGTTTCCTCAACAAACACCAGTGGCGTCAAGTTAGTGAAGGCTATTGCCTCCCAGACCATGATGCCAGGAGTTTGTCCTGTATGTGACTAGTCGACGCCGCACTCGCGAATGACCGTCACTGGCTCCAAGGCAGAATCTGCTCTCATCACTAAACACAACTCGGCGCCATTCATCCCTCCAGTTATGTCGTTCCAACACCATCCGAGGCGAGCTGCATGGTGTTGAGGTGTGAGAGGAAACCCAGCATCCAGCAGATGGTTAGTGATGGTCCTAGCTGACACCCTGAGTGAAATAGTCGCCTTAATCTGTGCGGCGCACAGTGGGGCCAAACAGCACTATTATTAAAATAAGAACAAAACTGAATCTTACTAAAGTGGCGATATGTTACAGTCAAACGAACAATACATCCCTGAACCAGACGTTTGTAATAATCACGCGGTCATTGAAATGCAGCTAACATGAGTCGGTGAGGGAGAAGCTCTATATCTGGGAAGTCGTTATATGAATGACAGTGTGGTGTGCGGCTGGAACAACAAGGTTTGGCTTAATATGATGTTTTTACCATCAGATAAGCACATGCCCGTGCAATTACATACATATAGGTTTTGTGTATTCAGTACTGGAATAATGGGTCCATGAAGGCAATGTACCATAAATGTGAAAAAGAGAAACGTTTCTTGAAGGTTTTAGTATATATCAGGTCATATCATGTTTTGCAATGCGATATTTATAATTATTTCATACAATATACTTGCTGAAACTATAAACGAGTGCTGCTCATATCTGCTCATTTAGAAACAGTAGCGGTATAAAGAGTTGAAAGATTCTAAAAATCGAATTGCCCAGTACGCGTGATCTAAAGACCCAAAACATTCGCATTTCTTTGTTTGCAGGATCGAGTGGCACCGATGATGTTTTTATAACTAGAAGAGAACTTTACGATACCATGAGGAGTCTGGGCATGTACAAATACAGGAACAAGTTACGGTTTTGGAAGGCTTCGTCCGCATCAAGATAAAATGCACAGACGAATGGATTCCGGCTCTCAACAAGCTAATTTCATTTTTCGTATCCAATTTTAAGAACAGATGGTAAGAAAGCTCGTAGGATAGAAGAAGACGTTTTGGGGAAGAATAGTGACTGGTAAGACCCATCAGTGGGGTTTCCAAACTGCGAAAGTGTCGCTACTAGAAAAATTATGTCACCTACGAAGAGTTTCGATGAATGTCATAGGACAAAACTACTGAAAACAGAAAACTGGCGCGCCTCATATTTAAGTGACGGGCTTTCGTTTGCCGCTCAAATGAGCTTGCTCTCTTGTGGCAAAGTGGAAGCATCTAAAACAGCATGTCGTTGTCCTCCTGACTAGAGAACAAGCAATTCGGATCGATGTGTCAACACACATGCGAACTGCTCATGCAGACCTAAAATGGAGTGGGGTGGACAGAAGCGTTATCCTCTACCAACACCACATTTTTCAAAACGATATTTTAGAGGCATGCTAATAGTTACAGCTAAAAGTACTAAAACAAGATCAGTTGTTACATTGTATAGATTTCTTTTCGTTAAGGGACATGCATGTGTAATATGCGATTAGATTGGTTGGCAATTGCTTAAAAAGTTTGTAGCAGTGTTGTCCTTATTGTTCCCGCACTTCGCCTACGTACGGCGCTCGATGCTCAATATGCATTTGATGGTAAATGCATATAGCAATTTTGGTTTTCAAATCTATTTGCCACAGCACGTAGCAATGTCCACACACCTGCACGAATAATAGTTTAAATACATGTTTCTTATGCTATAAATGATATGTATCGAAATAAGTACATGTATAGATAAGGATTAAACTAAATAAATGGTTACCTTGTACTGAAATCCTTTCGTAAAGGGAAGTGCTGGTGTGACACCCTGGAGCCTGACACTTCTCTCTCGCCTAGTGTTCTGTACCATCCCTTCGACTTGGCAAAAGCTGTACGGTGTTCGCGTCACTGGCTGACCACCTGAACTATTTGATCGCACAACGTGTTCTGCTGCCAGTGATATGAGTGTTGGCTGAATCTGACTGGTTCGTGAAGAAGATGTTGTACTGACCAGGATTATCTAAGCTTGTCTGGCATCTTTTACACAGCATACAGCACCCGACGCATGTGTGTAATATGCTATTGTGCTGGTTGGTAAGTGTTGATAGCTATTTTCCCTTACATTTTTTTTTTTAAATATCTTTTTGCATCAGTGTGTAGCAGTGTTAACCTTATCACCTCTCTGCTTCTTGACTTCGTGAAAGTATTTTAATTTAGACTACCCTACCATATGATGTCCGATGCTTGTGCAGGTTGTTAAATTATTATAAATATTAATTATTATGATTTTTTCATACATCTATTCGTTTCAGCAAAGTTTCGACAGTTTCCCTGTTATGAAGCGAATGGTTTAAATTATACATATTCAAAGTAAGTACACGTAATGTTTTCTTTTATAGTTAAGTCTTACAGCTTAGTCGATCATTCAGTGCTGGTCAGGGACAGGACATGTGCGTTATGCTGCTAGTGATGGCTAAATATGTTGGTTTCGTGTCACTCGATACGTATGGAAGGTGTTTGATATTCTGTTGTACTGACCAGGACGGTCTGGCCTTGCTTATCATCTTTTAACATAGTGTACATCACCTGGCGCATGCCTAATAAGCGATTGCAATGACTGGTACATGCATATAACAATTTTTATATCTGTTTGTATAAGTGTGTGTAGCAGTGTTGTTCTTATCGTTCCCCCCACTTTACAATATATATTTCTACTAAACAAAAACCCCGTTTCTTGTGCAATATATGCAGGTAGTTAAATGGCTATAACAATTTTGCTTACTGTTCACATCGGAAACGCAGCAGCAACGTCTCTTTGTGCTACTAATGGTTTAACTGTATGTATGTGCTTATAGTTCTATCATTATAAATGTCGTGTATTTACAATGGAATAAACTGTTTACCTTACTATATACTCTCATAATAGAAAAGCGCATGTATGATTCGACTGGTCTACCACCCTGGAGCATCTCTCGGCTAGTGTTCTTTGCCATCCCTTCATCTTGGCGAGTAGTGAATGGTTCCTGTGCTGTCAGTCGTCCGCTTAGGCAGCCTTACAGATAATCTCACGATGTTATTTGGTCGTGCAACGAAGGTCGGGTCGGACATGTTCTGCTGCTAGTGTTAGTTGTACTCTGAATTTGCCAGTTTCGTTTCACTCAGTTCGCAAGGAAGTCGTTTGCTATTCTATCGTACTAGTCAGGGGCTGCCCGGTCTTGATTAGAACCATCTAACACCTCGTACAATGCTCGACGTATGTGATGGTTGGTAAGTGCTTATAACTGGTTTCCTTTACATTATGTTTTTTTTATATCTCTTTTGCATTGGTGTATAGTAGCGATTACCTTATCGTTTCCACACTTCACAATGGTAATTTTTTCAACTGATATAATGTACAGCACTCGATGCTCGTGCGATATACACAGAGTGCTAATTGTTATTTGCGATGTACTTACATATCCACCAGTCCGTTAAACAGTTCGGGAATTATAGCTAACTATGCTTATAAGTGTGCTTATGTCATGCTTGTCCCCAATACCCATTTCGAAGTTGTAGCTGTTGCCTATGTTATGAATTTGTAGTGTATATCCTAAACGATTCGGAATTTACAGCCTACTATGCTTATAAGTGTGCTTAGGACATACTTGGCACTGCGTCCATTTTCGTTGCCAGTGGCTATGTGTATGGTATGAATTTGGTAGCTATATCTTAAATTGTTCGGAAATTACAGCTGACTATGCTTATAAGTAGACATATGACATAATTGGTCCAGCACCTATTTTCATTGACGAGGGTGATGCATATGTTATGAATTCGACAACTATATCTTAAACAGTTCGGAAATTAAAGCCAATTATGCTTATAAGTAGACATGACATACACTACCTCTCATCATCTCGGGTGATGACTATGTTATGAATTTGGTGTCTATATTTTAAACGGTTCGGAATTACATCCAATTATGCTTATAAGTTGACATATGGCATACTTGGTCCTGCATCTCTTCTCGTCGTCTGGGGTGATGCTTATGTTATGAATTTGGCAACTATGTCTTTAAAAGTTTGGAAATAACAACTAACTATGCCTAAAAGTAGATATATATGCAATTTCCCGCCTGTGGCATCATCCAAGATGGCGGTTGGGCTATACTCCAGTCCTAAATCCCACAGCTAACTATGCTTGTAAGTAGATCAAGATGGATGCCTCCAGAAGACGATGTCAAACAAGATGGGCGCCAGACGAAAAGTTTTTTTCACGATTACAAGTCCGTCCGACGAGTGTACGCTCTAGTATCTGCCTTATTTCAACTGCTATCGTTCCACACGCGATGGTAGTGTTGTGGTTAACACACCAGACTGGCGACTCAAGGGTCGCTGGAACGAAACCGTGCAACTCCAGCATTTTTTTAATTATTACAGCGCTCCTGGCGGTCGATGAGTGAACACAAGATGGCCGCCAGTTATCCTATTTGCCACTAGTGGAACTTCACTCTGGTGGCGAGTGCGAGAATCAAAAATGGCCGCAAGCACACACTCTAGCGGCCGATGTGGGAATCTAAGATGTACTTCAAACAAGATGGCTGCCTCCATAGACGACTACAAAACAAGATGGCGGCCTCCAGCAGACGACGACAAAACAAGATGGCTGCCTCCATAGACGACTACAAAACAAGATGGCTGCCTCCATAGCCGACTACAAAACAAGATGGCTGCCTCCATAGCCGACTACAAAACAAGATGGCGGCCTCCAGAAGACGACGACAAAACAAGATGGATGACAACAAGATGGAAGTCTTCAGCAGACGACGACAATGGTGGAGTGGAAGGCATATGTGAAAACCTCTCTGAGAGGGAGAGAGAGAAGAGAAGAAGACAGAGGAAGTTTCGAGATGTGCTGGCTACCAAGATGGCCACCACGAGTGTTTGCTCAAATTATTGAACAATTGTTCTATTTCCGCACGAATAACCGCAACGAGCAAAGGCAGGCCGAATTGTGCAAAGATGGAATGAGAGAGCGTTATCTTGGGAACCAAGATGGCCGCCAGTAGCATGAGGGGAAAAAATGAAATTTCGAGTGGAAAATGGGAACTTCCGAGGGAAAAGGGACATTCCGAGGGAAAAAAGGGGAAGTTCCGGTGTACTGACTGCCAAAATGGCGGCTCCGATATCATCCAAGATGGCCGCCTGGCGGCGGAGTTCCGACGCCACGCGCCACTTGCACATAAAGGAACTTTTCACATCTAATGCCATTAAACGTTCATAAATGGGACTTATGGCAAAAATAGTGAAAATCCAAGATTACGGGGACTGATCCCCCTTAATTTACGTTATCGAGCGTTGCAAATAACATTTTATGGTGCATGATGTAGTTAAGTCGACACAACAATATGTTTCGTTGGAGCCAATGATTTGTAGACTTTATGTTCGGCTACTGTAATATGGACCTATTATAACCCTGACCAGTAAGACGGTTTGCACATCATTCACCCACAGGTGAGATCATTGGTCATTGAGCTTCGTAGTGTGCAGTACAGGGAACAAAATACCTATACGAACGTAATGTAGACAATTGTGTTCACTGGATCTTAATGAGTTAACCCGTTGAGGGCGGCACTAATTTACTGGCACTGAAGACAAGGTTTATGTGAGCTGCATATATTTCCACACATATTATCAGTTGTGCTGGTCTCTGTATTTCCACTTACCAGCTTAATATTGGTCCTGACTACACAGGAAAGTCGTGTGTTTACTGTGTTTCAATTAATGTATCGCGACAGACGTAACACTTTTGCAATCAGCCGTGTTTATTTGCGAAAAACAGTTCTAGTCTTACGAACTTGAAAGATGACTACATGTGATTTTTTTTACATAGAATCCGGTAAGTCTAGTGAAACAGTAAGTCTAGTGAAACAGTAAAATCTATAAAAGTGTGGGATTTGTCTTCAAGAGCAAAGAAATGTCTATATAATTAGTCCTATAGTACACTCTCTACGAAGAAGTAGTTGGTCACCTGTCCACAATGTTTGCTCAGTGGTTGTCACCCCATTAGAATCTCGTAGGGCCACCTCTTGCAGCTATAACAGCAGCCACCCTGTCTGGCATGCTCTCTACGAGTGTTTGCAGGACATCCACGGGGATTCGTCGCTGTTCCTCTTGCAACCATTCCATGAGTTGAGCAATGGATTTTGGCCGCGCCTGACGAGCCCTCACTCGGCGATCCAATTCGTCCCAAAGATGTTCTATAGGGTTGAGGTCGGGGCTCTGGGCGGGCCAGTCCAATCGGCGAACATTGTTGTCGGCGTACCACTGCATAGTAGCCCTTGAAACATGGCACCTGGCATTGTCACCTTGGAAGTAACACGGGTCCATTCCGTAAAAACACCACAATGTTGGGAGCAGAATGTTACAATAGGCCTCTGTGTTCATGCGACCACGGACAAACACCAGCGGTTCTACGCCGAAGGCCGTGAAACACAAGTCAACTGACGTACTAAAATACCTATTTTCACGGGTGCCCAATTACTTTTTGGTAGATAGTGTATATACGTGCGTACTCCTCAAAGGGTTTAACAGCCGCCGAAATCTCTCAACTCCCTCAACTCGACTATGCCGGCGTGTAACTCAGACAAAACAAATCTGGATATATCTAGGTACTTAAAAACAAAAATCCTACAAATACGATTTCATTGTTTTCATAGTTTTCGCCATGATTTTACATAATTACTTCGACTCACCAACCAAAACTTTCTTGTACAAGATACAACAATTATTGTGTGACTACGTAAACGAACACGATGGAATATTAAACATGAAATACAGTTTGATTGGTAGACTGTGATCTCGGCACTGTACTGGCTGACAGGCGGCCAGTAATGAACATTGTGGAGTACGCTGTAGTGTATGGCGTGGACCAATAGGAAGGTGGTAAGTGGGAACACAGGAACCAACATAATTCTTTTTTCTGCTGTCATGGATATAGATGATTCACTTCTGAATTCAACGAAGGAAGGGGGCGGAAAATCTTTCTCTGGTCGTACCCGGGGCCGCGGTGGCTGAGCAGTTAGCTTGCTTGTCTCCCACCAAGGCGACCCGGGTTCAATACCACCTGCGGGGTCACTCCAGGAGTTTAGCATCTGGGAATCGTGCCGGACGATGCCGCTGGTCGGAGGGTTTTCTCGGGGATCTCCCGTTTCCCCCGCCCTTTCATTACGGCGCTGCTCCATACTCACCTCAAACACCCTCATCGGCTCTGAAGACCTCGCTGTTAAGAGCTGCCCAAATCTCTTCACTCAGTCACTCTTCACTCACTCTTGTTGTACCTGTGAGTTAACATGAACTGTTTTAAGTTTATTTTTTAAGTTAACAGCACTTACCCCTTTGAGGATGGCACATATTTACTGGCACTGAAGACAAGGTTGAAGTGAGCTGCATATATTCTCCACTATAGCAATATCAGTTAAGTTCGTCTCTGTATTTCTACTTCCCATTGTCATATTCGTTCTGGCTACATCGGACACGCTTAGAGAACTTTCATTATTGTCTATCGATAGGCCAACGAAGTCGCGCCTTGACTATGCACCAGCTAGTGCGTCACGACCGATTTAACGTTTTACAATAGTTTGTTTTTATTTCAGAAGTGATTAAAAATAACAGTTTTAATCTTACGAATTGGAGTGTTGTCTCTGTCCAGATAAATAGTAAAATTATAACAGTCACAGTTTTATATTACAGATTAAGTAATTTTCCATATAAACGTCGCCCCGAATTCATACGTGCATACTCCTCAAAGAGTTAATTTTTAAATACCTCAATAGCGAGTTCCTCGCGATGCTGTTTTATCAGGGCAGTAATGCTAAAATATTTTAACACGTAACTATACAATTTCTTCGCTATTACATACGTTAAATTTGACGTAAATTCATCTTGCAAGCGAATGAAACAATTAAAGGTAAGACGAAAATTGAAAATCGTAGCCTTATATAAGATTTAAAACGATTTTTGCATTTGATCAGTGCCCATCCATAAATCGTAAAACGCAAGCCAAAATGCAACGTGGTGGGATTTGACCAATTTTTGCGTTGAAGTTTAGCATGCTGTGTATATTATAGAAAGTGCCTTTGAACTACATGTGTTTAACTTTTTCGTCTCAGCGTTTCTTACGTACTTGCGCTCCTTTTACGAAGTTTATAAATGCGACATTCTTGCAATGAATTTACCCCAACATTGCTGTGAAGAACAGCAGTCAGTATTGCAGTCAAATATACGCATTTACTGCAAGTAATTTTTTTCAGACAGTTGTTCCTAACCCTCTACAGTTCTGGCTAGTAAATAAATTAACCCGTAAATCTGTAATTTTTAATCATCAACTCATAATTTTACCAACTACAATTAATTTGTTTCCGAAAACTTTTCAAACCTTTAAGAGGAACCCCCTCCCTCCCCATAAGGGATCCTTAGTTTTTCTGCTTGTTTATGCTTTCAAAAAGAACATTCCGCAATCATTCTACTCTATACCCAACCATATGTCGACCATAGACTGCAGTACAGACAAGACAAGGGAACTAAGAATTCGAAATTAAGCCATGATATTAATTATGCCAACATTTGCGAAGTCAATATTGCCGCGTGTATAATTTTGGATTCTTGTAATTACAATAGATTATAAGGTGATTTTACTTTACTAATTTTTAGTTGTTTAGTCACAAGTTTATTTCTGATTGTGTACTAACAGCTTACATATCATATATCTATTGAAATGTAATAATGGACTCTTATAATGTCGCAGACAGTTTTGTTTTTTGATGTTCTCTTATTAGTACACGAAGTTAATTAATAGTACAACATGAAGTTAATTAATAGTACAACACGAAGTTAATTAATAGATATGTTATTTCTGAATTAATTGCCACAGAGAAAACAGAATTTAGTAAATCCCGATACATTACCTATACTTGTTAAGGGTGATAACATTCAAGTTCCTTTCCTTTTCTACACGCTATCACTATGCTTGTGATGAGCTATCAGTGCACGAATAATTACTTTTGATAATTTTTTAATGTCTTCGACTGTATTCAATCACAGAATTAGGAGTTTAGACACAGGATATTTTTCAGCATTACAAAGATGTCACATTTCTACGGTAACACGATATTTTTCACAGTTTCAACTAGACTTTTATTTTCGCTGCGACTGTGATCCAACGAGCATTTCTGGTATACATGAACCATTATTGCTGGATTTACATTGTTCTAGGGTGTTTTCTATTGCACGATCGTTAACTTTGTTGTAAACAGGGTAACCACTCCATTGTATACCAGGTAACATAAAAATTTTCAGCCTTAAAACTACACGGACTTACTAGAGCCTGCGACTACCCGGAAAGGAAATTTGTCATGACGATTTCGAGAAGACCTGGACGCAGTTTGCGGTGATACTGAAGAGAATTTCCAGTTGCGACTTGAAGAGGAACTAACCTGTGCGATGGGCGATGAGATGGTGGTGTCTGGAGAGGGCGGATGTCTGTCAGAGAGGGTAGGGAAGCTGGTGGCGCTGTACGAGAACAAGTATGCCAATGTGTCGGACAACGTGACGACTATTCGTGAACTCCCTAGCTCGAGGAAGTCCTTGGTGTCGACCCAGCTGCTGGTCCCGACCGCTCCCTGCATGCTAGAGAACACACAGGCGATTACGTCACCATTTATCACCTGGCCTCTGGTCACGTGAGTACGTGAACTACTTGAGGAACCGCTCTCGCTGGCTGCGCACAACCAGTCTACGTGTTTGCTTTTATGCCAACACGCCTAGAGAAAACGACACTGATTAGTAAACAAGTACTTTTGAGATATTGTTATACTTCCCCTAACCAACTTGCAATGCAGTTTGATTACATTCGAATTGGTAAAAGTATTTTATTAATGTGATAGTGCTTGTATTTTGAAAATTACAATATAAACAAACATTTTCTTCACTGTTGACCATGTGACTTTGACAGTTGTGTTGGTTTGGGCTACGTCAATATTGGGCGCATGCGCAGAAGACGAATAAGTGGTCTACCTCATCTTTTTAGTCTATGGAAGGAAGTCAGCATAGCTAGGATCCCAAGCTGCCAAAGATGAATGTGCTCCAACCAAAGCCATCGTTTGTGAAATACGCAATATGCAAGAGCGCTGCGCAAAACGTGGCTGATGTCCCACTCATTTCGTTATGGACATACAATAACGATGAGGTAGACCGATTCTTCGTCTTCTGCTCATGTTACTAAAACTGACCTACCCCAAAACCACACAACTATCAAAGTCACATGGTCAACAGTGATGCAAGTGTTTATTTATGCCTACATTTCCAAACGACGTGGACTTTTACATGAATAAAATAGTTTTGCAAATTTGGTTCTAATCAAACTGTATTACAAAACACTTGCTTACTAAACAGTGTTCTAACTTCTAATCCTCTCCGCGTCGTTTCCGAAGGTCGTGCGTGTTGGCAGGAGTGAGCAGTTCAAATTGGGTCACGGAGACAGGTTCTGCGTAGCTAGTGAGGTCACTCTACGGTTACGGCTTACGTTCACAAGTTCGCGATTTGTATTAACGAATCATGAGAAGTTACTCACACATAGTAAACGTGTATAGAATCATGAGAAGTTACTGACACATAGTAAACGTGTATAGAATTCTACAGTATTTTGTATTCGTGATGGTTTTAGGTGCAGTATCTGCTTCACTTCAAATGACTTTCATTAATCTCTAGAAACAGTAACTTGTGCAACACTTTACATCCTAGCTGAGAAATTATCTCTACGGCATTTAAAATAAACGTACAAAAATTCGTAAAAGTATATTTTTGGATCTTGTGCGTTCAACTTTTGCACTCGTACTTTTTCCGTCTTGTATTCCATCCTCGTATAATGCGGCGTTCGTGGTTTGCACCGTACTAAAGAATTCCTTCTGGATGATGCCATAGTTGTCGAAGAATGTCATTCCATCTTTTGCCGCTTGGATTCCGGATCGATATGGTAGACTCGGGCCTCATCCCCTTTGACGATTGTTCGGAGAAAGATGCAATCACGCATGTTACTTAAATCTTCAGAACTTTCCATTCCTCTCGCCTGTCAACTTCTGCAGCACAAACCGGGAACACTTGTCTACGACGGTGCGCAACCATGTACCTTCTTGCTAATGCCCGATTCTTCAGATATCAATCGTCGTATGGTCAGAGTCGATCTTGTGACAGCAGGTGTCACATTTGCTCATTTACGTCTGGAGTTCTGCTTGTCGATGGTCCAGCCGAACGTAGATCATTTTCATTCGTTACGTTCCCGTCGGGTCACATCCTCTAAGGCACATGTCTACGTGGCATGTGGACTGGTTTGCGGTAAGTCTTAAAGATACGTCTTTAAAAGTAACGATTTCATGTGTCCACAACTTTTTTATTTGTACACGAAAAGAAAAATTCTTCAGACCAGGGCGGAAATATCTCTCAACAGATCACGCTTATTCAAATACCTTTTTTGAAGCTCTTCTTTACGGCCGTAAACGGCATTTTCAGATTATAGCTTAAAGTATAATGGATCAGTTCCTGCGGAACCTTACCACAGACTTTGCACCAATGAAATGATAGGGTCACAGCTTATACTCCCTTATGTACACGTAGCACTACGAGAACACTGCACGTCAATTCAGAGTACTGTGTGTTGTGGCGTTGACGCACTCAATATGCATGGCAGTGCCACCCTTATAGCTCTCGCGTTCCAAGTAGACGGGCCCCTTAATCATTTCACTTCCTCATTAATGAAGAATTATGGTGTTGCAAATAAGACATTTTTGATGCGTGCTGTACTTAAGTTGGCAAAGAACTTGTTTGGTTAATACAACCAATGAGCTGCAGACGTCGTGTTTAGTGGTCGCAGATATAAATTATTGATAATGTAGAGCATTAGCGCAGTTGACAAGTCAGGAGAACTCATTGGGTAGTGAGACTAGGACTCTAGTGTACCGAGGTAATATACCTAACCGCGCAACATGCAAGCTAGTGGTATACATTGGAAATAGAAGGGCTGAGCAGTATGTTCACTGGGCATGTGAACTATGTTGGAAAGGTGTTTGTAATACACGTTTAAAAAAAAAACGTCACGTGTCCACGATTTATTTTGCACATGGAAAGAAATAACTCTTCACGCAATCACGGGATACAAATTTCAACAAATTATGCTTATTGCACACACTTTTTTTAAGATGTTCATTATGGCCAAAAACGCAATTTCCAGAGAGTTATAGCTTAAAATATTCTGGCTGAATTCCTGCGAAACAAGTATAGAGCCACGTATTGAGCCTTGCTTCAGACATACTCTTACGTAATAGAATAATAGGGCTACCACTTAGTCCCATCGGTAGATGCAGCACGACAAGAGCCCTCCCCCTGGGGGAGGGAGGTGTTAAACAAATAAACTATTAGACTCCCGCCAGGCGAACCGGGTTATATTCACGGCGGAGTCGTCCCGCCGCTGGTCGGCGGGTTTACTCGGGGTTATCCCATTTCCCCCGCCCTTGCATTCCGGTGCTAGCTCCGTACCCACCTCGCTTCAACCTCATCGACTCTCAATACCTCGATGTTAAGAGCCGCCCAAATTTCTTCATTCACTTCACTCATGCGAACACGGCACGCCAGTTCATAGCATTGCGCATAGAAGCGACGGCGCACTTGCTGTGCATGGCAGTGTCGCCCTTAACGCTCCCGAGCTTCTTGATCTCAGACGTGGGAGACAGCTTCAGGTAGATGGCTCCACTGGCACATAGAGACTGCAAGATGAGTCCTACGTCGGGGGAGCTTACACTCTAAACCTGAAACAGTGAGAAATGAGCTACTGATAATCAATGCCATATAAGTAATTAATATGACGACTGAAGTTCACTGATTTATTTGTGATTTCCACTGAATGTCGAGGATTCCGCTGCTGTAAGTCGCTTGTTCCCAGTTAATTTGCTTTATTGGCCAGTCGGCAGTAGCTTATCAACTGACTTCCAGTGAATGTTATTTATAATTTATTCGGGTTTATATCGTATTGCCACGAGGGATATAAGTTTCTGTCCTTATAGTACGTCGTTAATGTGGCCAGGCGGAGAGCGGACTCGGCCATATCCGGCAGCTTCGCCCCACATCGCTCATCACCAGCACAACATTTGGGCGACAACTCACTGGTGAAGCAGAGTGCAGCGGGGCACGCGGTGGAACAGCTCGTCGACGGCGTCAAGGTCGAGGAGCGGTCTGGCCAGGTCCACCCGGAGAAGCACATCGGCGACCCTCCACGGAGGTTGACGGACGTGGTCCTGCTGACGAGAGACCCGGAGGACAAGGAGGACAGGAGCCGTAGGACATTCCGGCCGCCGTTGTCGCACCTCGTGGCCGTCGCGTTCAAGGGCGCCGGCGTGAGGGCAGCGGAGAGGTCCAGACTCAAGGTCCGGCGACGTCGAGGCTCGCTTCTGGAGGCGCTGCCCCCCGCGGGGATGTCCTGGGCGCAGGTGGAACCTCGCTGGGATCTGCAGCTGAGGATACTGACACTACCGTACATGAGCCTGCCGCCCATCTGGGCCAGCGACGACGTCTACTATCCGCACATGCCGCCAGAGTACGTCAGCAATCCGCACTGCCCCCATCGGTGGCTGGGCGCCGGCTGCTACTGCCAACTGCCCCACTGACATCGCCCATGCACTGACATCCTTCCTGTTAACTCAGCCGTTCTCTTTAGTCATCTTGTAATAAACGTTTCCCTTTGTCATTGGCGTTAACACTTTGAAATCTGGACATGTACACAGATATTCGAGACAGTTTAGAAGTAAATCACCTACACTCATTACAACAGAAAAACGAATTCTGTTGGTACCTGTAACCTGTAATCTGACCATCCGATTAGTCCACGCCGCATCAAACACTACACCGTAATGTACAATGTTCATTACTATTGGCTGTTGACGCCCTTGCTTAGCCCTTCAAGTCAGAACTTCATAAGGACATTATTCCTGCAGAACAAACCAACGACCAAAACACACAATATAAAAAATCCCTAAGGGCTGATGGCTTAAAAAGGTTAAACAGACTAACTACCAAGCAAACACACATGAGTTATGAAAATTGTCTATATTGAAGTATCAATACCCACATTACATGCTTATACAAGCAGTATAAAATATTACACATCTACCTTTCCACCACATCTACAACTTGAATATGGCATTTACTGGTATACATTGTAACTAGATTAAATAAAAATAAAGGAAAACTGTCAGACGTCAATTATGAAATGCTCCGGCTAGCTTAATTAGAATATGCGCTATTACATAACATAAGTTTCCTCTTTGTAGAAACATCCAGAAACCTATGACTTGACCAATTTATCCTTACTTATGCTGCTGAATTTGCATAAGATTCCATTAACCAATCAGTCAGTATAGGTCAAAAGCATGCAACTTTCGAATTTTATTCTAAATTAAATATTTTACCAGACCAAAGTGGAGATATCAAGAAAAGAAAAAAAATGAAGAATTGAGTTAATAAGACCATTAGTTGGATAAGATAATCGCCCTTTACATGATTCAACAAACAATAAACACTGATGATTGGGATTTATTATTTCAAGTATTAAATTTGCATATCATATTTGTAATGACTCTCCTTGGTAACGAAGCTTACATTTATCTACCACAGAAGCAAAGGCATACAACACTATCGCAATATGCGCACCGGATTTACCCATATCTCAACTGCTTCATAACTATTGTCCTACTTTCACTGTTCTTGCATCTCTAAATTAGATATGAAATGCGCTGGACTTAGCTCTGGACGATACACCACTGTAGTAGTGTCTAGAACTGCAATACTCCTCTGGGGACTGCTGGAAGGACCTGCTACTATAACGGATCTCGCCCCTCGCCAGCAGGAACTGGTCATCCTCGGCCACCTACTGGTACCGTGGTCCTGACGTCGACTCTCGTCCCAGCTGCCTCGCTGTGGACTCGCCGTTGCTGATCGAACCCCGTGGCTGCTGGCTCCTTTCACTCGTCGTACCTCTCCTGATCAGAGCAACAGACAGTGAACTCCGTATTCGGATGCTGTGCTGGATCGGGCCTGGGTCCTTTGACGAGGTGTTGGCAACATCGCCTCTACGCAGCTGACTTCTTACAATGCATAATTACAAATTATATTGGCAGCTTAACGATGCAGGATTAAATCTTCCTGTGTTATGGATTGATGAATTGTAGTGCAGTACAAAGGCTCATTTCAATATTTATTCTCTTCCAATTAACGTCTACGTGAAGCCTTATACTTATGCTGCCTCCATTCGTAAAATAACTTTTTAGAAGAACCACTAACGTTCGATTACTTGTTCCTAATAAAATCGCCGTTGTCAATGCCAACCTGGCTTGTTTATTTTCTACCAAGGAAAAACACTTTTAAACATTCAAAACGCAAGGATGAAGTAGTTACAATTAAATATTTAACTACCATCTGCGAAGGCTTTCCAAAACAGTTTCTCACATACACTTTGCAAACTATCATCTGACACACTCGATATCAGAACATAAATTATGCCAATCAATGATAATATTATTTCCCTGCATAAAATAAAACAAACTAACATAGCTAGATGTTACAACATGAGTAAATAGTATACATGTGCAAAATTCCCTAGACTGAGAACGATATTACAATCTTTTATTATTCCCTTCAGGCTAAAGTATCATTACAAATGCCTGTAAACAGATATTTTGTATAATTTGTAGGCTATTAATAACAGTTACTATAGCCAAATAAAACTTCCTTTTTTCGAGAACATACTGTAGGCTAAAAACTCCACCAGACGCCTATTTTATTAGATCTGGAAAACATTCTTCCATTAAAACCTTCATACGCCTAAAGCTTTAATCCTTTCGTTCCTTCGGTTGCAAAGAACAATTTTATTCAGAAAACAGGGAACCCTAAGGAATATCTTACAATCGATCTTTGGTGCTTGCAAAGGTATCTGTCTGAAAATACACTAAGACTATGAATTTTGAATGCAAGAATACTTCAAAATTTTCTGAACATTAATAGAATGTGAAATATTTTATAACTTTACGTGCTTGACAAATTCTGACTAGATTAGATATTTTCCGCAAAAATGTTACATGTCTTGAATATTTTAAGCATCATTAAATACTAAATATTTAGCTATTTCTACATGAAAATTTTTAAATTACAATTTTGCTATTTAAATATATTGTTTTGTTTGTGTCTTTACACAGAGCAATTTTTATGTGCGGTATTCTGATGTCACCAGGAATTTCTAAATTAACTATAATTTTCCGGGTTAGCTACTGAAATCTGACCTTGTGGCCTTGATGCCAGTACTTATCATCTCTCGCAGTGCTGTACTGGCTAGGCGTGTGTTCCAGACCGCCACCGCCGTTTATCATCACCGACGCCAGGCCTCTCAACGCGAGGGAAGTACAGACCGAAGCACTTGTCTTCCCAGGCTGTCATCTTTAATGGACCAGGGTTAGGGGCGGCTAGCCCTCCCCCTGGCCTCCCCTTAAAATAAGGCAGTTAACCCGACATGTGCAGCGTTCACATGTCGAGTGTTTGGATTTGTGACCCAGTATAGTCCCTGGACCACGGCTAGTCCAATCTTTATTCCCCTCACTTTTGCCTACGAAATTGAGGGCAAGGGCAGTGGAGTTCTGGTCTCTACTGAAACGGAATTTGGAAAATAAATATGTAGGTCTTGTTAATATTTGGTAAAATCAGTAAAAAGTTTGGTTAAATCAAGTTAAATAATATTCCCGTGAAGTTATGGCAAGATGTCTGGAAGGTGTGGAGGAAGCGGCGTCTTCCTCGAGGTTAGTTAAAATAATTTAAAATATTAAAAACCCGAGTCGTGACAGTGGAGGTGGTACTGCGTGTTTTTAGGTGTTAAATATTTATGGGATAAGGTTTTGTTGGTAAGGGATGTGTGGAAAAATATTAGGAGACAGTTTTTGTTACTAAAATTACATTTTAAAGTTTAACAGATTGAATAATAGGTGATTTTTATGTGTAATTTTAGTTGGGTGGAGCTTAAATAACAAGTATTTTTCTGATTGGCTGGATCTCAGCTGAGGGCGGGGCTTCTGACTTCTGGCGAAAGAAAGCAGCACTGTTTTTAAATTAAAGTGTCTGTACTCTCTGCCAGACCAGTCCGCTGGAAGGACTATTAATACTCCTAAATCTGACAGGGTAGAACAACACAACCAAAATCCTATTGGTTTATCCACTCCTCCAATAATACATTAGTTCCGGCGAACACAGCGCCACCTATATCATTTATAAAATGCAAAACAATCTTAAATGATATTGAATGTTGTGACACAAATATATTTTCGGCACAGCAGTGCCCTCTATACGCAGTTTTGAACTCCCGCGTCATACCACTGGCGCTACACGCAGACATGCCAGCAAATACACCAGTACCCAGCGCCTGCCATTTTCAGTTATTTGCGAGTGCGTGAACCAAGTGGTCGCGTGTATCCGGGCAACTGAAGAACTGAACTCGACAGTCTACCTTCAACCTTAAATCCGTAGTAAACTTTGCTACCAGAATAGAAGGAACCAGTCAGACAACAATTGATAACATTTTCATTGATAGTAACACAGTTACATAGCGCCACTCTCTCCCAATAATAAATGGCTTATCAGATCATGATGCACAAATATTAGTTATGCCTTCCATAAAAATGCCCTTCAAAAGCATTTCTTATAAGAAAATACGATTTTTTTTTGTTGGAAAATATCTTACAATTCAAAAGAGACCTCAGCAGGGAGCAATGGTCAACATTGTATACTTTTACAGAAGCAAATGAAAAATTTAACTCTTTTCTTAACCAAGTTCTCCATTGTTTTGAAAAATGTTTCCCATCCCAACTGACCCACAGTAACAAAAATCCAAAGAAATATGTATGGATGACCAAAGGAATAAAAATTTACTGTGAAACAAAAGAAAACTATGCAAGGCCGCCAGAACCAGCAGCAACCCTGACACAATGCATCACTACAGGAAATACTGCAAAATTTTGAGTAATGTCATAAAATCTGCAAAAAGGATTTTTTCTGTAACCTCATTAAGAATTCTCAAAACAAAATAATAACTGCATGGATTATTGTAAAAAACACAACAGGAAAAACAACAGAGCAATGTCCAGTTGTAAACCTAAAAGTAAATGACTGCATATCCTCAGATCCTAAATTAGTCACAGATACATTTAATTCATACTACTTAAATGTCGTAGAAAACATTAAAAAAACATTAAACAAGTTACAAACCATATTCCTACACTACAGGGTACAGAATACCCTGCTATATCTTTTACAAACACAA
The DNA here is from genome assembly GCA_029891345.1 of Dryococelus australis. Classification (NCBI taxonomy): domain Eukaryota; kingdom Metazoa; phylum Arthropoda; class Insecta; order Phasmatodea; family Phasmatidae; genus Dryococelus; species Dryococelus australis. The sequence continues at coordinate 2,826,672 of CM057007.1, read as the reverse complement.
CTCCAAAATAAGTGGAGAAAACAATCAATTCTTTGTAATCAAAATTATATAGTGGCTATGATGGCATTAGCTGTAGCTTATTTATTCAAAGCGCTTTTGAATTCAGTGTTCCATTAAGCCATATTAATAATGATATCTTCAATACAGGATTGTTTCCAGACAGACACAAATGGGCTATGGTAACACCATTGTTCAAGAAAGGAGACAAGATCGAAGTAAACAATTATAGACCCATATCACTTCTTAGATCCTTTACAAAAGTAATTGAAAAACTAATTTACACGAGATTGCTGCAACATTTTGAGAATCACAAAATCTTTTCAAATTTCCAGTTTTGCTTTAGAAAAATCACATCAATAAATGATGCAATTTTCAAACTAACAAATATCATTATTTATGCACTTGATAAAAAGATGCCATCTAATGGAATATTTTGCGACCTCACTAAAGCATTTGACTGTGTAAATCACAACATACTTATAGAAAAATTAAAGTTTTATGGAGTCTCAGGTACACCAAATCAATATTCAAACCCTTCAACTCATCGTTAAGAACTTGAAATACATTATTTTTTACTTTCATTTATTATAACAAATATTATATAATTTCATTTTAATTCTCCAGCCAAGCTTATGTTTAATATGCATCGCAGATCCAGTAACACCAGCCCACACTCTCTCATTGAGATCAGCATCTGAACTTAACAATCTTTTGAACGCTTTCTTTTCTAGTTCTTTGTCAGCTACATGCCTTTCAACTAGATCTTTATTATGATGATAAGCTATATCATGCTCCATTGCAGCGCATCGAATGGATTAATGGGTTTATCACCACGCTAAATTCTCTCTTTTAGTCTGGTACCCGGACCTAAGTACTGATAACAGGGTGCATGCAACTCAAAAGGTAGTGAATTTATTATGTCATTGAGTCACCCTTTTCCGTGATGCTCCGACTCCCAAAAAGTATGTGGTATTATGTTTAACATTCGTATCGGATATGGTATACCTTTTGGATTACTCACAATAAGTCACTAAACTTACTGTTGACCATATTCATTATTCCAACTTTTTCATTGTAATAGTTATCATTTCCAGCATTCTCTTCGCCATAAATAACGAGAAGTCGATCAATAAGCATCCTAACATCACCATCCATATTTATTCTTTGGGGTAGTCTGTATACTTCTTTATACCTTTACCCTTTTTAGGCGAGGGACGTTTCTTTTTAATCGAATCGTAAATAGGTTTAACAATAATTTTCTATTTATTCCCTTTACTCGATTTTGGCATTCCCAAGTTTGGATCATTGTTTTGAAAAACTGCATTTGTATCTACTAGGATACGACCATCGTCATAGCATGTATCGTTATAGCATTCATCGTCATCGCCAATTCGTTTAATGCCATCGTCATAGCGTTCATCGGTGCCTGTTTTACCAAACAGTTTTCTTTCAAAAGATGTTTCTGTTGGTGTCTGTGGGTAGTCAAAATTCTTAATATCAAATGGAACATGTTCTTTTATTTAGTTCTTATTCTCATTTGTTACGTGTCCAATTTTTTGCCCCAAATCTTCTATCGCATCTACCAATGGTTGATCGTGTTTTTTATTTTTATCATTTTCATCATGGCGAAATTTTCTAAAAGTTTTAAACTTTTCAATTAACTGTCTTCTTATCTCTATATTCTTCTCTATATTGTTTACAATTTTTTGTTGTCTCATTTATTATATAAATAAATAAAATGAACAATGATAACTTAAATGTATACTGTCTCAAATGGATGAAAAATTCACTAAGTTCATATGAACTTACAAATAATAGCAAAGTAAGAATTAAGTGTGTTTGTAGATGTCGTGTTACCAATAACTCGATATTCACTGGCGGGGGTATAAAAAACGATAGTGTAAATGAAATTCATAAACCAATGCGAAAAAACTTCCCCAGAAGTACTGTTGTATCTTTTGGCATCGATGATCTTTGGCAAGCTGATTTAGTTGAGATGAATTCTGGGTCTTTAAAAGGTATACACAGCATTAACAAAGGGTTTTAATATATGTTAACTGTGATAGATGTTTTTTCCAACTATGCATGGGTAATACCAATCAAAGATAAAACTGGTGAAAATGTTACGTTAGCATTTAAAACTATTTTGAATGATCGCAAACCCATTCATTTACAAACAGACAAAGGGAAATCATTTTACAATAAATCATTTAAGGCATTAATGACCAATAACAAAATAACACATTATTCAACATACAGTGAAAAGAAAGCTAGTGCTGTAGAAAGATTTAATAGGACATTGAAGGAGAAAATGTGGAAGATATTTACTATGCAGGGAAACTATAAATGGGTGGCTATATTACCTAAATGAATAAGTGAGTACAATAACACTGTTCACAGTACAATCGGAATGAAACCCACCAATGTAAATGCAAAGAATGAAAGTTCTATTCTAATCAACATGTATAGAGGAGAAAGAAAAATGGTTAAACCAAAGCTTGCAATACGAGATAAAGTTCATATAAGTTAAAGTAAAAATTTGAATAAAAGATTTAAAAAATGAACTTATTAAAGGTATTTTTTATGAGCCAGAGCTGCTTAAGACCAAATATGATAAAGACTACGTAGTGGAAAAAGTTTTGCGAAGAAAAGGAAATAAGCTGCTTATTAAATGGTTAGGTTTTGATAGTAGCCATACATCTTGGGTTGATAAGAAAAGTGTAGATGTTTAAGAATTTTTTTTTAATATTATAAATAGATCAACAAAAAATTGAAAGTTATGAGTGTCAGTCGTTTCCGCCAATCAACCAAACAAAAAATAATTTGAATGAATACAACAAGCACATTGAGTTTGATATTCCTATTGGCGATGCATTTTCACATCCGAATGAAGTTTATATATGCCAACAGTATAAGCTAACTAAAAGAGACACAACTGCAGATTATGAAAATCTTCAACTATTGATATTTGTGAGAATTTCTTCCCATTCCAGTTCTCAAGACTAGAGATCTCTAAACATGGTTGTATATTCGAAAGTATTGACAACCCTGGCATCACTTCACCAATGATGCATACATTGCTAGGTTTAGAATCAGAATCAGCATACTTCCAAGTGTCGGGGATAGAACTAGGTAAATATGTTAGGAAAGATAAGTGTAACAAAATTACCTATCAATTAAGATATTTGTTTGGGTTTATAAGAGATTGTAATGAAATATTCTGGAAAGGTGGGTACAAGATCATATGCATTCGAAATTCTAATGGTGATGTTTCGCTTTACAGAAGACCCCCAAAGAAAGCAGATGGATCTGATGATGTAGATAATATACCAGATGCTGGTAAAATTGTTATTGAGAAATTGGAAATTCTGTGGCCAATTGTTGAATATGATCCTATTTATGGAGACGAAATTAAAGCAAAATTACACAAACACCCCAAAATTCCAGTTGGTTTTAATTATTGGCAATGTCTTGAAAAACCAGTACCTACTAATGCAAACTCATTTCAGTTTGATATAAAAGATCAGTTCAATTCAATCTAATTCGATATGCCAGACTTTGTCATTGTTGGTTTTCAGCACAGCAGAAAAGAAAATCCTGGGCAATTCACACATGGTTCAATGTTAGACTCTTGTTTTGTCAAAAATATATCTATTAAGAATGGACGGAATGAAGTGTTTCACAATGAGAATTGGAATCTAAACATTGATGATAAACTTTTCGATAAGATGTATATTGCTTTCAATGATTTTAGAAATTCAAAGACTAAACTAGATACCCCTTATCGTAATAATGAACTGCGCTTCAACTCTGCATCATTTATTGCGAGAAAACCATTGTATGTTATTGATTGTTCTTACAGAAAAACCGCTATTGTAAAGATCGAACTAATCTGAAACTTACAGTTGATTTTAATAAACCAATATCGGCTTCCACTATTTTTAATGTGGTACTAGTAAGCCAAAGAAACCTATTTTATGATGTTAAAAGTGAAAGAATCACCGAAGTTCAATAGTGCGCAAAGATGTATGGTTATTAGTTTTTAATGGATGGTTATCCATTTAAAACATTTACTGTTATATAATTTTTCTTTAATAGCGCTATAAGAGTGTTTTAAATGAGATCTGAAAAAAAAGAGACAATGGCTTCTTGTACTTTCCATCACATGCACTTGCAACACCTTTTTCAGATTGGCATAGCCAAGTCTTTCACTTTGAACCACGGGTTGCCTTCTGTGTCGATAACATCTTTCGTCGGTGGTAGCGCATGCTTGTCGATGATTGCGTTCGTCGCATCCAGCAGTTTTTATACTTCCGGTCGACGCTGTGCTTGCATATGGACGGCAACCCTTCTTCAAACACCCAGACCTGGAACTGTTCTGCGTCTGCCATCTTTGACTTCGTGATCAAGGCATACAAGCCCGGCTCATTGATAAATATGGCGTGCGGCTTCATATTCAAAGGGAGGAGCGATTCGCCCCTCCCTACATCCACGTATGACATCATATACTTTTCTCTAACATGTATTCGCCGTATTTGCGTATGGGCGGTAGCACTTCTTTTGTCACTCACTTCTTAAACTGTCTAGCATCGTCCTTTTTGGAAGCCAATATTAATGAATACAGACCAGATTCGTTGATGAAAACCACATCTGGTTGGGAATTAAGGGGGTCTGTCACACAGACTCACTTTGTATATGCAAGTTTTGAAGGATGTCTCTATCGTCGACGTGTGATGGGCAACTGCTCTTTCATTAGGTTATACAGTGTTACGGGATTGACGTTGCTGAGAGATAACACTACATGCATCTCGGGATATATTTGTCTAATCGCATCGAGTCGTGCACGTACTATACGCATTTGGCATCTGATGACATAGTAACAGATACCACCAGTGTGGATGAGAACGAACTGATGATGTTTATTGATATCTTCCGTTGGCGGTAGCCTACATTTATCGATAATTTCGTTAGCATCCGTAAGTTTCTTATTCAGATCATCCAGTAGTGGTTTGTAATTCTGCTCAATCTTGTACTCGCCGTGCTTGCGAATGGACGGTAGCACTTCTTCGTACACCCAGTCCTGGAATTGTTCTGCGGCTGCCGTCTATGACTTCATGATCAATGCGTACAAGCCCGGTTCATTGATAAATACGTCGTGTGGCTGCATATTCAAATGGAGGAAATATTCGTTAACCCCTATATCAGCGTATGATTGCCTATACTTTTCTCTAACCAATTCTCTGATTACTTTTTCAGGATTTGTGTATTCCAAAATCTGCGCAACGTATTCCGCTTTGAACCATGGATTGCCTTCTTCATCAATGATCACATACACCTCTCTACCACCATTGTTGAGTTTGCCGTTTACAATGTCGATGAGCGATTGCATTTTGTTATACATATGCTTTCCTTTAAGCTCACACACGACTCGCAGACGATATCAGCGATAAGGCGACTCGCGCTTCCTGATGGGTAACTGCTCTTTCATATTATCACTTTTTTTTACTTTGTAATGTCCCCATGGTAGTGTATTAATGCCATCTTTAAGAATATATCTTTTATCATCTTCGGGACTTAATGCTTTTTTCTCATCTAAATCACTTTTTTTTTTTTTTACCAAACAAACACTTTTTGTAGTCACCAAAACTAATCACATTTCTGACTACAGTGTTTTTTCACACCCTTTGCTCTTTTCTTTACACTGCCTTCCACATTTCATGCATAGATTTTCAATTTCAATCCAATAAATTCTTTCATTATTTTTCCATTACATTCATCTTTCATTTTGCCAATAATCTTTTTGTTAACTAACGGTATACCATATGGATTATCTTTTTTATAGCCAGAAGTATCAAAATGATCTACCATTTCTATCATGTCACTATAGAAGTCTGGTGTTTTAATATAATAAATGTATGAATCAGTATCTTGGTAACACAGTTCAATATTTCTCCCATACTTTGGTTTCATTATATTATAGTGAGAATCGTACGTAAAGACTTTCGATAGATCAAGTATACTCATTCCAACATAAATGGGCTTGTTAAAGTACAGTTTTGTTTTAATTATATGAACTGCAACCAAAGAGTTACTGCAAGTGCAACTTTTGATAACAGATTTAAAAACTTTATGAACATCGTTAGAGTTGTGAATTACGGTGCAGTACAGAGACTTGTAATGCTGTTAAGGCGAGGAAATAGTTATCATAACATATACGTCTACAACAATTGTCAGTGCTGTTTCCCAGGATAACCTGTTGTTGTTTGAACTTATCCGAATTCACCTTGCTAAAGGCTGTTCACGACAAAGTGAGCACTTTCGAGATCAACCTAAGGAAAAAGTCGCTGCTCCTATTTGCAAACATGTCAACGGGCGCACTGAGTGACATACTCGCAGTAAAGTTGGTAACGTTGGATGGGAAGTAGTTCCATCTCTTAACGTCGAATAAAATGTGTTACGTAACATTTTCTCATTACTAAAATGATGCCATTCTTTTCTGTTTTTTTTTTTTAATGCATCGAAGTGTAAAAATGAGCAGGTCTGTTAAATATTTACTTTTATAATAATTTCACAGTTTAACTTCACCGACGTGAGAAAATAGTGATGACAATGTTAATCTGACATAAGGTGGAAGATTACACAACGTGTATACAATTAGATCTTAAGCAGGGCTTTCAATAGTGCTCATATTACCGTGAACAGCCTATACCTGTAAAAATTGAAAACACCGTGCAAACTGCTTCTTAGGCGCATAATACACACAATATTTGCGTTTTGAAACAGGAATGTATTGGACTTTGTGGTTATCCAGTTATTTTTTAATGACGGAGGAACTTTAAAGCGTTGCTACCGCCGTCGATTGAATTCAGACGTTAGCTACGCTGTTGTTTACGATAGTTGTTTCCTACGTCGACTGTTTGTCATTGGATTTAACTACTTGGTGCGGCAGGAACTAGGAATGAGTCTCAACCACGCCTTCTTTCTTTATTGGTTCTCCTCATGTCGATAGACGCATATGTGGCAGATGTTATAACAGCTATCGCGGTGCACATGCAGTACAGTACCTTCTGCCCAATTCTCCGGTGAAATGAAGTCAATTTGCATATATTGACCTTGAAATGTCTGAAACCCGCTTCATCACTTCCTAATATTTCCTATTTTGCGTTTATGAGGCTCAGAAGTAAGAAAGCGATAAGGGCGACATTAGTGTGCCTAGCATATGCCTGATCGCTTTAACGGACGTATACGTGGCTTCCCCGGTGATGCAGTGGGAAAATAATTGGTTTGCACGCACCTACTCAACTTTCAAGGTCTGTATCCCGCATATCCGCTAATAATATAATATAATAATAGTGAATATGTGAATAACAAATACATCACCCAAGGAGAAAAGGATGAAAAAAAAGGGGGGGGGGGTGGGTATGGATGAAAAAATACAATTTAAATAGGACCTAAAGTAAGATAAAACAAGATAGCTTTACAAGTAACCTTTATTTTCCGGCTGTATCTGGATTTTGTTACGGAACTGTGAACATATAAAACGTCTTAAGTCATATGAGAGGGTTTTCAACTTCAAGAATCTCTGCCTTTATATGGTCTTGTGTGTACAGGAAACTTAGCAGTCAGTTATACCCGATTTTATCTTATACTGTTTTCAACAGACACAAACACACACACACTGATTACTAAGAGAACTGAACATTGACCTAGCTCTGTGCTAGGAAGAGTTCAAATATTTGTATGGAAACGCTAACAAAAATTGATTGTCTAGTAGATTAGAAAAATGTGACAAATTTCCAGTAAGATAAATCTAGCGCTCTCTGAATGACCGTTTTGGAACAATCGTCTGTTTGCACACAAATGTTTACAGTTCTATCATTATTCTCCTGGAAATATGTTTCAAACCTTCCCGTAGAGAACTGTGCTTGATCGAGCCAAGCTTGTCAATATCTTGTCCCGCGATAAGCTGTTCAGTTGCTGGTCACCGAAACATTTATTAGACTATATGTTCACGGTAAAGTGAGCACTTTTGAAGCCCCAATTACTTGTGCTCTCAGCCATGTTTTATTCTTTACCACTTTGAGTGTGCTTACGACGTAATATTCCGTCATCTGAATTTAACTGAGTTCTATGTAGTTTGCAGCGATATTTCTAGATACGCATTCTTTACAGACACGACCGAGGATATATTACTTCGCCTGCACTTTACATAAGGTTCTGTACAAAGTAATATTACGCCAGCAACATCGAAGCGAACATGATGGGTTGTGCATTATTTTACATAGGAAAGAAGAATTGATCGTGACACCTTCTACTCGGCATTATATTGGCAGAGAGCCAGCCAATAATATAATTTGTTTAGATAATGGACCAATAGGACGGCTGTAGATGGGGATATAGAAAACAGCAGCACTGGGGGTGATGCAGTGAGGAATATAGGAGACTCACTTCTAGCTTGTTTTGATTGCCAGTGAATCTGTACCACACTCGGTGTGTTAACCGCCTTTTCAAATAAATATTGCCAAGTAAGTAATAAACAACAGCGTGTACATTCCACCGTACTCGGTAGTTATCGTCTGAGGGTAAACTAAAATATATTTATTGACAATTATTACAAATGACAGGGCTTTCCAAAGTGCTCACTTTACCGTGAATAGCCTAAATGTAACATATTCGCGGTTTCGAATCGACCCTATGAAATGTCACCCCATACACGTGCTTCGTGGTATCCTAGGTACGTCTTGTTTCACACGCGGTTTATACAAAATGGCCGTATTTTTCGTTACTTCGTACTTCTTTTTAAAATATTTTATATTTACCTAAATTATAATATTTCGTTAATAATTAATACGAATAAAAACATTGAGAAAATATGTGTGTTGGTAATGCCTAGTAGGAAATAATTCTTATGAAGAATGTCATTAGAGTGAGTCAGCAAGAAAGTAGTGCGTCATCTCTTGGGTGTAATTTATAGACTTGGTTAGTCTTTGTTTGCATAAGGCGGAAGCTTATAATGGAAGTAGAACTTCAGCAGGGAGATTCAGATGATTTCGCAATTTTTCGAAATTGTTTTGTATAAGGAGATATTAGGATGTTTTTGATTTGCATATGTTTTTTTGTTAAAATAAGTTTTGCTAAGGAGACCTTAAAATGAATTAAAACACGAACTCTCAGTCGCCCGTGTTTAATTTTCTATAAACGATTTCGTGTTGCATCTCATGATGCGAAAACTATGCGATATAAAAATTTCTTTTGCGAGGGAAGAACACTTGCAATTTAAGTCTATGAGTTGGAAGGTATTTGGCATAAGTAGAAAATTACGAAATATTTTGGCACCAAACACCCTTAACGCTCGGTCTCATCCACAATCTTGAATTTTCCATTTATGTGCCATACATTTGTTTTCAATGAAATAGCTTAATATGTCCTATGATAGCACGTTTACACTTTACAAATGCCTTCAGCTGTAGCAGCCGAATTTTACGTAAGCGTTATATGTTAATTGCGAAACGTCAAGAACCTACTGATAATTTTAAAATCATGCTACATTTATTACGTTATAATAATTTGAAAAAATTTCAGTATTTATGTTTGTTCTACAGAGTAATGTATGTTGCCAGAGAGCTGGATTAGTTGTAATTTCAAAATAAGTGTTCCAAAACAACTGAAATAAGCTTGAAACAAATAATTGAGTATGGAGTGCGAGGAAAATTCTTAAGGGGTTTACACAAACGAAAAGTTACACAGCAACAGGAGGACTTGGCTGCGAGCAGCAACCTAACAATAACCAAGTGTACAATAAAAACCCATATTTGAAGTTCGCTGTTTGAAATTAGAATATAAATATGCGATTAGGTTGTTGCATTTTGGTTTTTACAAATATATTTAGTAGCAGGCAAATATTAATAAATCGTGATTGTGTTTATTTTTTGTGAGGTTACTGCTCAGTGTTAAACCCTAGTGATAAAAAGTTAGTGAGTGCTCACTTGAGTAAACCTTTTAAGGAACCAGACTTTATTATAGAATTCGAGGAATTTTTGTGCTTTCGTGGCATGAAATTGACAAATAAAAAATTAAAATATATATTAAATACATTAATAATATTTTAAAGTAAAAATATTTATTTATTAATTAAAATTTGGAAGTTATTTTAATGCAAAAGTGTGGTTCCAGCCAAAGTGTTTATTGAAAGTAGGGGCCTAATGGTACAGGCATGTTGCAATTTTTTTTTCAATTCCGACTATCTGCTCAACTGCGGTGAAGTGTTAAATTCTAGCTCTTTTCACTTTTCACTTTGAGTTTTGTCTAAGTTGGTTACGTTAAGACGCAAAGGAAAATCTTCATTAACTATTTTTTATAACATTTTATGCCGTTAACTTTTACATTAATTTTCGTTCCAAATATTGCGAAAGAGGAGAGTTTTGCTCTGGCAAGTACTTACGGATTCCTTGTAGTAACTCACACGGCGGAACGTGTGAAAATAATTTCTATTGGTGTATGTCACCAGCAGTAACCAACAAGAGAATTTCGGCGTGTTGGAGGTAGCCAATAACAATAACCAGGGAAAGCCGTTATCTATGTCTTCTAACCTTGAACTGCACTTACCTTACTCTTAGACGTACATGAGCGAGTCTACTCGGGATAACATGTAAAGGGGTTAGTAACAAGACATTATTTTGAACTCAAGACCTCGATGTTAAGACCTCTTCATCCACACTACGTAGGAAAGAACATTTTATTGGAATACTTTCAACTCGACATTATATTGGTATAGAACCGGCAAGTACACTCTAAATCTGAACCAGTGGGAATTGAGCCAAATCAGTGAAAACCAGTTAAAATTGAGATACTGATAATGAGTGCCAGATAACTAATTAATATGCTGGCTTAATTTCAATGATTTATTTGTGATCCCCACTAAATGTCGAGAATTCAATTTTCATAAGTCACTTGTGCCCAGCTCATTTCCTTGACTTACCAGTCGGAAGTAGTTTATTAACTGACTTTCGGTGAATATTCCACTGATTCAGGCTTAGAGTGTAACGAACGTTGCACAGCGTACAGTAGTACGACAGCAGTGCGCTGTGTGAAGCAGTAGGACGGTTTGTACGACTGTAGGTGGCTGTGTGAAGCAGTAGGACGGTTTGTACGACAGCAGTGTGCTGTGTGAAGCAGTAGGACGGTTGTACGACTGTAGTGTGCTGTGTGAAGCAGTAGGACGGTTTGTACGACTGTAGTGTGCTGTGTGAGGCAGTAGGACGGGTTGTACGACTGTAGTGTGCTGTGTGAAGCAGTAGGATGGTTGTACGACTGTAGTGTGCTGTGTGAAGCAGCAGGACGGTTTGTACGACTGTAGTGTGCTGTGTGAAGCAGTAGGACGGTTGTACGACTGTAGTGTGCTGTGTGAAGCAGTAGGACGGTTGTACGACAGCAGTGTGCTGTGTGAAGCAGTAGGACGGTTGTACGACAGCAGTGTGCTGTGTGAAGCAGTAGGACGGGTTGTACGACTGTAGTGTGCTGTGTGAAGCAGTAGGACGGTTGTACGATTGTAATGTGCTGTGTGAAGCAGTAGGACGGTTGTACGACTGTAGTGTGCTGTGTGAAGCAGTAGGACGGTTGTACGACAGCAGTGTGCTGTGTGAAGCAGTAGGACGGTTGTACGACAGCAGTGTGCTGTGTGAAGCAGTAGGACGGGTTGTACGACTGTAGTGTGCTGTGTGAAGCAGTAGGATGGTTGTACGACTGTAGTGTGCTGTGTGAAGCAGCAGGACGGTTTGTACGACTGTAGTGTGCTGTGTGAAGCAGTAGGACGGTTGTACGACTGTAGTGTGCTGTGTGAAGCAGTAGGACGGTTGTACGACAGCAGTGTGCTGTGTGAAGCAGTAGGACGGTTGTACGACTGTAGTATGCTGTGTGAAGCAGTAGGACGGTTTGTACGACTGTAGTGTGCTGTGTGAAGCAGTAGGACGGTTTGTACGACTGTAGTGTGCTGTGTGAAGCAGTAGGACGGTTGTACGATTGTAATGTGCTGTGTGAAGCAGTAGGACGGTTGTTATTGGCCATGCAGAGACGAACAGAACTAATGGCCATGTGGTTGTGAGTATAGATGACTCAATTATGGCTTGACTTAATTCTTAGAAAATTAGGAAACGTGTGGTACACGTTTCCTTTTTTTTTTTTTTTTTTCCCGCAAACAAACTAGAACAAACAATAATCCCTCATGGCGGTGGGAGTTCCGCCTTAAGACCGGTATCGGCGCATCCGCCATGTTTTACAGCGCATTCCCTCAGATAGCCTGGGTGTAGGATTTATGAAGCCTTCAGTTTTACAGGGCAGTCCCTCAGATAGCCTGGGTGTAGGAGGTATGAAGCCTTCAGTTTTACAGGGCAGTCCCTCAGATAGCCTGGGTGTAGGAGGTATGAAGCCTTCAGTTTTACAGGGCAGTCCCTCAGATAGCCTGGGTGTAGGAGGTATGAAGCCTTCAGTTTTACAGGGCATTCCCTCAGATAGCCTGGGTGTAGGAGGTATGAAGCCTTCAGTTTACAGGGCAGTCCCTCAGATAGCCTGGGTGTAGGAGGTATGAAGCCTTCAGTTTTACAGGGCAGTCCCTCAGATAGCCTGGGTGTAGGAGGTATGAAGGCTTCAGTTTTACAGGGCATTCCCTCAGATAGCCTGGGTGTAGGAGGTATGAAGCCTTCAGTTTTACAGGGCAGTCCCTCAGATAGCCTGGGTGTAGGAGGTATGAAGCCTTCAGTTTTACAGGGCATTCCCTCAGATAGCCTGGGTGTAGGAGGTATGAAGCCTTCAGTTTTACGTCGCTGCAGTTTTACGTCGCTGCAGAGGATCCACAATTCACTTGTGAGCCGTGTCACGGCTTAGGACGTAACTTCGGCCCGGATCGCTGAGAAGTTCACTGTATGTCCGGATAATTGTTTCTCGCATATTTCGACCCAGGATATTATAAGATACAGTAGTTAGCTTTGTTGCAAGGATCGGCAATAGTATTAATAACGTGCATGATGTATAGAGAGTCTTGTTCGTACCTCATCTGAAGTGTATTTTCTTTTCGTCCATTGTTATGATGGAGTGAGTGAGGGTAGAGATATGGGCTGCTCTTAACATCGAGGTCTTGAGAGCCGATGAGTGTGAAGCAAGGTTTGTAAGGAACATCGCCGGAATGCAATGGTGGGGGAAACGGGAGATTCCCGACTTTGATGCATGGCATATTTAGGAACTAACTAAACACTTCGTACATTGAGTAATTTGTCATATGTTTTATTGAAAAAGTGTGAATAAACCACGAATAGACATGTACGAAAAAGTTTGGCAACCTGTCTGCAATCCGAAACAGAGGAAGCCATGTCGACACCTGAGCGTTTCCGCGTGATTGCACAGGTGAAATGGCGCCAACTCTACCAGGTCTGCTTCACGGACAGTTGAACACTTTTGAAATCAACCTCCGAAAATGAATTCTCTATTCGAAACTACGTGTATCTCGACCTAAACACTCAGAAGTTGGTAGGGAATTAGAGAAAGTATCTCTGTGTCCAGTGGCGAAATTTTTTCGTTGGGCCCCCAAGAAAAAGTAATAATTCAGGCCCTTCTTTTTCACCACTAATCATTCAAATGTTTTTGTAGAGTATAACCATTAATTAATTTCTCTTGTATGTTTCGATTGCCTATAAAACTAAATTTTAGCTCACGAATACAGGTTTTTACATAACTGGGTACAACTAGAGTGAATCGTTTGAATAAAACGGAAAGAAATTCATAAATAAAACGAATACAGTTGTATAAAAACAACTACACCTAAGTACAGAATACAGTTGTATAAAAACAACTACACTTAAGTACAGAATACAGTTGTATAAAACAACTACACCTAAGTACAGAATACAGTTGTATAAAACAACTACACCTAAGTACAGAATACAGTTGTATAAAAACAACTACACCCAAGTACAGAATACAGTTGTATAAAAACTACACCCAAGTACAGAATACAGTTGTATAAAAACAACTACACCCAAGTACAGAATACAGTTGTATAAAAACAACTACACCCAAGTACAGAATACAGTTGTATAAAAACAACTACACCCAAGTACAGAATACAGTTGTATAAAAACAACTACACCCAAGTACAGAATACAGTTGTATAAAAATAACTACACCCAAGTACAGAATACAGTTGTATAAAAACAACTACACCCAAGTACAGAATACAGTTGTATAAAAACAACTACACCCAAGTACAGAATAGGAAAATAAACAGAAATTTTCTTTAGGAAATCACTAATTATTGTTCAAAATATTTCATCACACATTGTCACGTTAATCGTTTGTCTTAGTCAGCTGTTTTGTCAGAATGTGTTTGATATGTAATTTCGTCAGTTATTTCTGATGTATGTTAATATAAGTGGGAACAAAACGCCAGGAATACGGTGCGCAAAGTGTTCTTTCTGTGCTACGACATATTGCACGCGACAATGTCTATGTTCGATACTGTACACAACGTAGCATCAGTGTTCTGTCTTCCTTGTAGCTGATCTGAATTGTGTGTGGAATTTTCTGAACGTTTTTGACCTGAATGGTTGAGGCCAATATCGATCGAGCTCGCAGCACTTTGTTCACTGGATGCAAAGAAAATTGCTGAACACAAGTACAGAACTCGCTAAAACATTACGCGATTGCAACACTTGATTTCAGAAATGAATACGTTACCATCAACTGGAGTAACTTTGGCTCATTTGTCTCTCATTTTGTCTTAGAAACTGTGTAAACAGACCAACGGCTATAAGCTATTATTTTCCCAATATTTTTAGTGAATAGAAGTGTTTCCCACGAACAATATAAGACCCAATTTCTAAACTATAAATATTTCCTAACTTTCAAAACTTTTTCCAAAAAAGTGGGACACACTCACCTCGACATGGGACGACTTTGTCTCGAGGTCTGATACTGTATAATTTGATTAATCGTTTAGAAAGGTTAGTGAGACAATGTAACCCATTGCTACTTTACAAAAATCAATTTATTAGATAAGTACAACGATTTGATGCACATAAACATTTGTTAACGTAATCAATCTGCCTAGCGGAATCCGTATTTTTTAAATCAAATCTCTGAAAAATCACCCCATGTATGACATGTTTAGTTATTTCCTAAATATGCCGTGTATCACGCCGTTTTATTCCTCAGTTAACATAAAATTATCTCACTTTTCGTTACGTTAAAGTTTCACTTCTCTTTAAATTATACATTTTAATATTCCAATTATTTAATATGAGTAAAAACCGCGAGAAAACATGTGCCTGGTAATGAGTAGTTATCAAGTAAAATACTATTACAACTGAGAGCGCACGAATTCGATGCGTTGTACTTTGGCGTAATTTTCTAGACCAAGTTAAGCTTAGTTAGCACTAGGCGGAGGAATATCCTGGAAGTAGAACTTCAGCAAGGCTTCAGAAAAATGTGAAGTAACCGTGGATGGATTATAAATCGCAAGCTGTTGGAATTGTTTAATTAATTTTATTGAAACGGCAAGCCAATGTCACGGCTCACAAAATTACATATCTACGTATTGGCCACATATAATACATTACAGTCCCATTGAAGTTCTCCTTCCAGGATATTCCTCCGCCTCATGCAGACGAAGCTTAACTAGGTCTAGAAAATTACACCAGAGGGACAACACACCGCATCCATGCGCACTAAGTTTAACGATGTTTTGTGTAAGACCTATTTCTTACTAGACATGACCAATACTCACATCTTCTCACTGTTTCTATTCATATTAATTATATATTAAACAATATAGTTTATAATAGGTAACATATTAGTGCTATTTCAATTTATCCAAAAACAAGGTTATTTTATGTTAACAGAAGTATAAAACGCATTTGATACACGAAATATCCAGAAACAACGAAACACGGGGTGAGTTACGAAATGTTTGTTTGAAAACACTTGAAGAGATCGCGCAGAGCTGACCAAGGAAGGTAGGAGACATATTCTCGGTGGAAAATGCCTTACTTCCGGGAATGTCGTTTATCTACACAGGAAAATGCCTTACTTCCGGGAATGTCGTTTATCTATACAGTAAATCAATTTTCTAAACTGTTTTAACATTTGTATCTTCTGCTTCCCTGTGAGGTATCGTAGCCTTTTTTTTAAATGTGCAGGAGTTTATTAGTGAGAGAGTGGAGCGATTTGCACGGCTCTAACCGAATAAAGAGCTGATGGGGGTGGCAAGGTGAGCATGGAGCATCTTTAGAATGAAGAGGTGGGAGTAGTGGGACGACCCCGAGAAAACCCGCCGACCAGTGGCATCGTCCGGTACGAGATTCCCACTTGCGAAACTCCCCGCCAGGTTCGCCTCGGCGGCAGGAGAGTAGTCTAACCACCAAACCACCGCGGCCCCAGTAGTTTGTTAGTAGCTGCTCGACCACGGTCGGCGCGCAGACTCGCATTAGTGAGTTTGTTTTGCTCCGGGAGTCGACAATGTAGTAATTTCCCACCGTCGCCATATTGAACCCAGTTGTCCTCATTTAATTGTCATTGCTCCCGCTGGGCATTTCTCTGCGCTAGTTAAAGCCAGCATCCGTAAAACGAACCTTTGTTGTCCTTTGCCGGTAGCGATAACGAATTACTTATCAAACTAATAGGCCTTCTACACTTTCTCCGTTTTGTAACGTTTCATTATTTTATGGAAGTAAAGATTGCTGTGTTGAAGTGTTCTGCCTATCAAACCGGCAGTCGCACAATTGAAGTGGATAATCAACGTTAAAGAACTTGTCTAAATATCAATTTAAACATAACTTTTTCTCTAACGAAACCTCCTACGTGACATTTATTAAGTGACACTAACCCAATTATAAATCTTGTCAACTTTTGTGTTTAATATGTTTCTAAAATATTACATTAGCATGTATATTTAAAAAAAAAAATACATATATATATTTTTTTTATTTTTTTGACGTGGCAGAATTCTATGATGCGAAGAGGATCCAATTTTATAGGAACGTATTTTCTTTACACCAGACCACCACGTTGATTAGATAAAATTTCATGATATGCATATAAGAGAACTTAAAATATTCTTCTTTAGCGCATTGTTACTTCTGGTTATGTATATAATTGACATACATTACACCTTAAAATAGTATGTAAACCTGAGATCTGAGTATGTTACACATTAATTTGAATATTGTAACCGATTTCAATAATGGGTGGCGAGCAAATATTCTAGTCTCCATCTTGTTTTACGTATGTCTATGGTTGAAGTAAAGCAACTGGCTATGAAGCACTGCACCCGACTATACAACGCGAAGAACTCGTAAAAAAGTAGTACAGACACCATACAAATTTGCAGAAAAGTGCGATTTATGCTGTATATAAAAGAAGAATGTATATATTTTGCAACATTATAAAATATTATACTGATATATAATCTTTAAATGTAAAAAAATTAATCGATTAAAATAGTCTGTATTTTTAACAAAATCTAAGTATATACAGTAAACTCCCGATTAACCGTGTTAATTGTTACCGGGGAAAACACGAATAAGCGAATTTGTATTTAAAAACCCGGATAATCGAATTTACTCATTTTTACTGTTAATGGAACGGTGACATAGACTCCGAAAATAGTGATAAAACACAGTAGGCCCCTTCCTATTATGCGTTTCGAAGCAACCACAAATCATTGATTGTATGTACAGGATTTAAATTACTGTACTGTATGTAGTACAGTATACGATATGTTAAGTGGCATTTATGTTGCACTGAGTACAGTGTAATTGACGGCGCATCGAGTATACGCAACTTTGGGCCAGCACCGGCGGCTGAGGGCGGCAAGATCGATAAGCTGTGCGTAGTTGTGTGTTAGTTTCTTCCTCAACTTGCCTCACACAGATCCGTCCTTCACATGGCCGAGTGAGTTGAATGAAAGTTTAGAATGCAATGCAATAAAGACTATAACGGGACTTTAAATGAGGTAACCCGGCATTTAAACAATACAGTACACTCCCATTAAAAAAATAACCCTCACAATACAAATACAGAGCCTACTGTTAACTTTTGCTAAAACAAAGAAAACACATTTTAAAAGACTAAATGCATTAATTTCAAAGTTCGTGACAACCATAATGAATCTTTCAAAAACCTTAGCACTCTCTTCTATCAATAAGTGTGGGCTACTTTGTCATTCAGTCTCAATAGGCTGGGTTGAACCATCTTAAATTTCCACACATCTTTAATTACTAGGAGCTTATTTAAATTTGACTACACACACACACAAAAGTTTAAAAATCCTGAAATGTTAAGTTTTTCTAAACATTTACATACTTTATATTTAAAAAAAATGCAAGAAAAGTTAAACCGTGCCGTTCTTGAAAAAGTGTTTTTTTCTTGCTGGCTCCGGAATTGATGTTTTTGTTTATGACATCTTATTTTTCTTAACGTGAGAATGTCGACATAATCCAAACCCTGTTGGCTGCAATATTCAAAAAAGTTTCTCGGCGTGTTCTGCTGCCTGAATGTGTGTTATTGAAGTTTCGGGTTCGTCTTCAATTTCGTCAGATCCTTCTGCTACTTCCCCTTCAGCACGCACTTTTGTGACAACAGTGTCTTCATTTAAGTGATGAAAACCTTGCTAATTATTCTTGAAGTTCAACCACTCGCTAATTATTCTTGAAGTTCAACCACTCGCTAATTTTGCATTCATCAACATCTTCGAAGCAGATGACATTCTTCGCCATGCTTGACAAATTTGTTGTGGTGCTTAATTCTTCCTCTTCAAAACCTTTGAAATCACTCTAAAGTGGCTGGAGAAGAATTTTTTTCTAAGCAATTTGAAGTGTATTGACCTTGACTTTATCCCAGGCTTTGTAAATGCAGTGAATACCATCAAGAATATTAATTGCTCTCCAGAAAACTAGCACATCTGTTACTTCATCAACCAACTGTCTCAGTAAGTTCGCTCGGTAATCCTGCTTGAAAGATGCATCACGCCTGGATCCAACTAGCGACGTGATATGTGGGGGAAATATTTAACAAGAATCTTATCATCGCCTGACACTAGCTTAGTTGCTTATGGGTGACAAGGTGCATTGTCTAACAACAGGACGGCTTTTGCGGGTATTCCCTAGTCTTCAAGTAAACTGTGCATAATGGGTACGAACTTAGTGTGGAACCAATCGGCGAAAATTGCACTGCTCACCCAGGCTTCCTTCTGGTGCGTATAGTGAACATACAGGTGTTGTCTTACGTTCAAGGCTCTCGGGTTTCTCGAATTTCCAATAACCAGGGGTTTTAATCTGTGGTTACCAGTGGAATTCGCGCAGAAAAGCACAGTTAGTCTTTCTTTACACATTTTGTACCCCGGTGAATGGGAAACCAGGCTTTGGATTAACAAGCCTTTTCAATACAGACCAGTCTCATCAGCATTGTAAATATGGCGGGGTGACAAATCATGCTCATTTAAAATTCGGAAAATTCAGTACTGAATGCTGCTGAAGCTCCTTCTATATTAGTACTAAGCTTTTCTCCTTGCACAGCAATTTCTTTTATTCTGTGCCTTTGTTAAAATCTGCTGAGCCACCCGGATGAAGCAGGGAACTCCTCTTCAATTTGTAGCATCATGTGGAATTATTTTGCTTTTGTCATCACCAATTGGCCAGACACAGGTACATCCTCGGCTCTTTTCTGTTTGAACCATAAGTACAGCGCTTCATCCAAGTCGGCGAAGTTGTGGGTGATTTCAGTGTTTTGCGATTCGATGGACCCCCCCCCCCATCCTATATGCGCAACATTCACTTTCAATTAGTCTTTGTTTGTTTTTTCTAATGTCCCGCACTGTTTGTACCTCAATACCGAAGTCCAATGCTAATTTCGCAGCTGTCTCGTCATGATCAAATTTTTTAAAATGATTTCTAACTTTGACACTACAAAAAGTGAAAAACAACAATATCTGAGCGGTCGACAAACTAGCAAGACGTGATGTTGGGATGATAACTGACATGGGTGCGAACATATATGTGCTTCAAGAGGCTGAAATGGATGACTCACACAGGACTCTGCAAGACTGACAGTTTAAACAAATAATCATCATCTCACACTGCACAGCGATAGACGCGCGTTAAAGCATCGCCTTACCGCAGTTACAGTAGACTTTGAAGAAAACTAAAAATAAAATAAAAAGCCTTGTGGATAAGCCGAGAAACGGTTAACAGAATCATAATTAAATGGGAGTGTACGTATTTCCATTCTGGATGCTACAGAAAGCAGAATTTGCAAGAAAATCTTTGTCATGGAATATCGTCAAAATGTTTACTATGATTGTGTATAATAAAATTGTAATAATAATGTAAGAAATAATATTTATAATTGATTTCATGTGCGTCCATTTATCACATACATTTAAGTCTGAAACTGACTTATAAAATCATATAATACATTATTACTATGATTCTATTACACATGATCACAGTAAATACTACGACGATCTTTCTTGAAGAAGATTTTCTTGTAAATTCTGCTTTCCGATGCATTCAAAACGGAAATGCACTTAAATTTGGTTGAAAATGTGGACTCTATCGATCGATTAATTTTTTACATTTAAAAAGTATATGTCAGTAAAATATTCTATAATGTTGCAAAATAAATACATTCTGCTTTCATATACAGCATAAACCACATTTTTCTGAGAATTTTTATGGTGTCTACTAATTTTTTATGAGCTCTTCACATTGTACAGTGGGGTGCAGTGCTCCATAGGCAGGCCAGATAGGCCTGGGCTCCCCTTAAAAAATTGCAATTATTAATGAGCTCTTCACATTGTACAGTCGGGTGCAGTGCTCCATAGGCAGCCAGGTAGGCCTGGGCTCTCCTTAAAAAGGTGCAATTATTAATGAGCTCTTCACATTGTACAGTCGGGTGCAGTGCTCCATAGGCAGGCCAGGTAGGCCTGGGCTCCCCTTAAAAAGGTGCAATTATTAATGAGCTCTTCACATTGTACAGTCGGGTGCAGTGCTCCATAGGCAGGCCAGGTAGGCCTGGGCTCCCCTTAAAAAGGTGCAATTATTAATGAGCTCTTCACATTGTACAGTCGGGTGCAGTGCTCCATAGGCAGCCAGGTAGGCCTGGGCTCTCCTTAAAAAGGTGCAATTATTAATGAGCTCTTCACATTGTACAGTCGGGTGCAGTGCTCCATAGGCAGGCCAGGTAGGCCTGGGCTCCCCTTAAAAAGGTGCAATTATTAATGAGCTCTTCACATTGTACAGTCGGGTGCAGTGCTCCATAGGCAGGCCAGGTAGGCCTGGGCTCCCCTTAAAAAGGTGCAATTATTAATGAGCTCTTCACATTGTACAGTCGGGTGCAGTGCTCCATAGGCAGCCAGGTAGGCCTGGGCTCTCCTTAAAAAGGTGCAATTATTAATGAGCTCTTCACATTGTACAGTCGGGTGCAGTGCTCCATAGGCAGGCCAGGTAGGCCTGGGCTCCCCTTAAAAAGGTGCAATTATTAATGAGCTCTTCACATTGTACAGTCGGGTGCAGTGCTCCATAGGCAGGCCTGGGCTCTCCTTAAAAAGGTGCAATTATTAATGAGCTCTTCACATTGTACAGTCGGGTGCAGTGCTCCATAGGCAGGCCAGGTAGGCCTGGGCTCCCCTTAAAAAGGTGCAATTATTAATGAGCTCTTCACATTGTACAGTCGGGTGCAGTGCTCCATAGGCAGGCCTGGTAGGCCTGGGCTCTCCTTAAAAAAGTGCAATTATTAATGAGCTCTTCACGTTGTACAGTCGGGTGCAGTGCTCCATAGGCAGCCAGGTAGGCCTGGGCTCCCCTTAAAAAATTGCAATTATTAATGAGCTCTTCACATTGTACAGTCGGGTGCAGTGCTCCATAGGCAGGCCAGGTAGGCCTGGGCTCCCCTTAAAAAATTGCAATTATTAATGAGCTCTTCACATTGTACAGTCGGGTGCAGTGCTCCATAGGCAGGCCAGGTAGGCCTGGGCTCCCTTAAAAAGGTGCAATTATTAAATTTAATGTACAGTTGATCCCAGCAAGCATGCTCAATTTAATGTTGTTAGCCGACGACGTAGTGGTAAACCGTCAGAAGAGGGCTGGAGAGCATGTCAACGTAAATAATTTATCATATGTGTAAGGTATATTTCTACCGCCATCCCAAGTAACCGTTGGTCCAGCGGTGAAGTGAAGTGATATAAGACTTCGATAGTAGCTGCACTTGCTTTTCAACACTTTCTAGATTGTCACATAGTGCCTGAGAACAGTAACTTTTTTCTTACTTGCTCTATCTGATTTAATATATTACTAGCCAGGGATATTTAATATATTGCTAGCCAGGGATATTTAATATATTGCTAGCCAGGGATATTTAATATATTGCTAGCCAGGGATATTTAATATATTGCTAGCCAGGGATATTTAATGTATTGCTAGCCAGGGATATTTAAAATATTGCTAGCCAGGGATATTTAAAATATTGCTAGACAGGGATGTTTAATATATTGCTAGCCAGGGATGTTTAATATATTGCTAGCCAGGGATGTTTAATATATTGCTAGCCAGGGATGTTTAATATATTGCTAGCCAGGGATATTTAATATATTGCTAGCCAGGGATGTTTAATATATTGCTAGCCAGGGATATTTAATATATTGCTAGCCAGGGATATTTAATATATTGCTAGCCAGGGATATTTAATATATTGCTAGCCAGGGATATTTAATGTATTGCTAGCCAGGGATATTTAATGTATTGCTAGCCAGGGATATTTAAAGTATTGCTAGCCAGGGATATTTAATATATTGATAGCCAGGGATATTTAATATATTGCCAGCCAGGGATATTTAATATATTGCTAGCCAGGGATATTTAATATATTGCTAGCCAGGGATATTTAATATGTCGCTAGCAAGGGATATTTAAAATATTGCTAGCCAGGGATATTTAATATATTGCTAGCCAGGGATATTTAATATATTGCTAGCCAGAGATATTTAATATATTACTAGCCAGAGATATTTAAAGAGTGCAAGCTTCAAGGCATTACCTTGCAGTGCTGGACGCGGTATTTTGGAATTTCGTTTCTTCAGAAAAGCTCATAATGCAAAGGATTCTACAGCTAAGGATTTAAACGACATTGACCCACGTGATATAAGGTGTTGGAAGACTGTTCTAGTTCATTAAGGTGTTACTAATAATACTGCTGTTATCAGCATGTACTCTACACCTGCTCTGTTCTCGCGTAAGAGGATTAAGATAGTGATTGGTGACCAGGTTTGGTTGTACCAAAAGTTGGTTGGTAGTACTGGTAATATGCATGTACTTGGACATTTTGAGGTTACTTTTATTCCTTAATAATACTTTATTTATTTTAAGCTGAGGGTCTTATTTGTACGTGTATTGTCTAAATAAAAATAACTTTATTAGAATGCCGTTTCATTTATGTTTATGCCATAAATATTATTTGTGTTATTACGATTGAGTTGTTCACGAAGCTTCCATTTACTGTAATTGAGGAGGGATATGTATTTTACATTTATTGCAATTATAAAGGCGTAGTGTTTTAAATTACTGACATGTAATTACCTTTACGGGGGGTGAGTATACACAGTTAGAAGTACAAGAACATACCTTTATCACACACAGAAAAGGAGTTGAAAAGTGAGGTCGAACCTTATGTTCGATGCTTTACTAAAATTCTATTCATAGATAACAACAGTTTTTCTTGTTTTGCTTTTAGCACCTTCATTAATGAAATAAAATAATTCTAACAAACATGATTTAAAATATACAGTGGCGCTTTTGCTCGTTATTCTGCTAAGTGAAATTAAACAGTACATTAATACTTCTTTCTTATTTACGTATGCAACTAACTAATCTAAATAATAATTGTTTCAAATTAATGTATATCCAGGAATACAAATACGTTTAAAACCCGGGTAGGCATCTGCAGGGAATAATTTTTTTAAGGTGGCCGCCTGGTTGAAGGAATTTTGCACGTCTGAAACCTAAAAGCGTGGGAGCGCTAGGGGCGACCAAGACATGCACATAAACTCTTATCATCGCCTCTACGCGAAAAGCACTGAACTGGCGTGTAGCCTTGCCGTCGATAACACGCCTTTATGATACTTTCAGCGGAGACCCTGCTAGTTTATGAAGTAATGATAAAAATAAAGTGTCAATGCACGTGCATGAAGGAGGAACCTAAGCAACTGTGGATGAAGGAGGAACCTAAGCAACTGTGGATGAAGGAGGAACCTAAGCAACTGTGGATGAAGGAGGAACCTAAGTGCAGATGTTTACAACTGTCCACAATCGTTTATTAAGTACGTAACATTTGAACCCCAAGTTGTGACGTCAGACAAGAGTAGCCGGCCTGGTTGGTGAAGATTTCCTACTTGGTCCGGGACACTGGAAGTCAAAAAAGTTCAAATTGACCGTGCGAGCTAACTGAATAACAATAGCCACAGAATTGTTTTAAATTTCAGTACTAAATGATGCATAAATTGCTTGTTTGAGCAGTGTGTATCATATAAAAACAATTGGGTAATAATGGGTTTCCATATATTTAATAGAATATTATGACGAAATGTTTTGTACGAAAAAAAAAAAAAAAAAAAAAAAAAAAAAAAAAAAAAAAAAAAAAAAGCTAATATATTATATGAAATATAGAATTATTATCTTATGAAGAATTCATGTACCTAGCTAATATGACATAAGTTTTTTCTTCATTTAATAATTTCAAATCGTTAGATTTTTGACCTTGATTTAATTGACGTCCCATAATATAACTGCTCCTAACCGAAGCGAAAAGTTTAGCATTGCTATAAGTTAAAACATTTTTTTTTTTTTCAGTTCAGACACAGTTTTGGATGTGTAGGTAACTGAAATCTTAACAGAAATGAAATTTAAAAAAATTGTGTATATATATATATATATATATATATATATATATATATATATATATATATATATATATATATATATATATATATATATATATATATATATATATATGTATATATATATATATGTATATATATATATGTATATATATGTATATATATATATATATATATATATATATATATATATATATATATATATATATATATATATATATATATATATATATATATGTATATATATATATATATATATATTTCAAAAATAAATTCTGTGCCAGTTTAGTGTCTAAACTTATTACTACTAAAATGTGTCGTAAGTAAGAATTTCATAATTCAAAGTGTAGATCTTCCAAAATAAATATTTTATTTTCATTGTCCTTTTGCACGCGATTTTCGAAAATCGTCTCAAGCCAGAGCGAGAGAGAGAGAGTATTGAGTGAGAAACACGTAAGTTTATATCGTGAAAGTCCATAGAAACTGGCGTAGTGGTGCGAGAAGCACACGCTAGGTGGCAGAGGCAGTCAGCAGGGCCTTTGTGCCAGAAATCTGCTGGTGACTGTGGCAGACTCATCGTAGTTCGAACGTTCCACGCTAGACGGCTGGCGCACTTGTGTGGAATGGCGGGAAAGTGGCGGCAAATTAGATTGCCGGCTTTCACACCGGGTGAAGAGAACAAAGATGCTGAGAGTTAAGAGAATTGAGCGGCTCTTAACAATGAGGTCTGGAGAGCCGTGGAGGGTGAGATGAAGCGTGTATGGAGTAGCGCCGGAATGCATGGACGGGGGAAACGGGAGATCACCGAGAAAACCCGCCGACTGGCGGAATCGTCCGGCAAGATTTCCACTTGCGAGAATAAAGACGTTGAGGAAATACCTCCTCACTGCATCAGTTCTAAAAATAACTGTTTCAAACAAAATAAATTCAACGCGGTTTTTTATGAGAATAATGCCACGTAAGAAATGTTGCAAAACATTTTATTCATTCATGCATTTTTTTTGTAAAATGTATATTTTAATGTTTAATTTTAGAATAAAAAAAAACAAACATGACACACTGAAATTGTGAATATTTATTAATGTGCCAGCATTCCTTAAATAATATCGCGTAGAATGTGTTTTGTTTGAAACGGTTATCTTTAAAATTGAATCATGAGAAGGAATCTCGTTGATATTGATTTCCGATTTATTCTTTATGTCTGCAGGCTTGGTAGGCGCCGTCCATAACGGCCGTACTTTTGGAGATTCCAGTGGCCCCTGGAAAATGCTAGTAGCTTACTTTTAGACCGCTGAACGGCGTGCATAGCTCCAGCAGAAAACGTTCTATTAAAAAACCGTCCAACGAGTCTGAGTGAGGTCCGCTTACGAATAGCATTTAAGAAACGCTACCCGACTGTATATGTTTTTCAGTTCCTCCATTTCTCTGTAAAGCATTTTTTTTGTGATAGTGAAAATGGCTCAAACGGTGTTTTCACGGTCAATTTCAGACATGAACATTCCGGTACAAAACATTAAAAAGGGAATAGGGACGCGGATCAAACCTTTATTTTTATTATCTCTTCATAAAGTAATATGATCTGCGCTGAAAGTCTCATAAGAGACGCGTTATGGACGGCAAGACTGCGCGCCATTTCAGTGCTTTGCTCGTAGAGGCGATGAGAGTGCTGATGCGCATATCTCGGTCATCCCTAGAGCTCCCACGCTTTTAGGCCGCAGACGTGCAAAATTCCTTGCACCAGGCGGCCACCTTAATAAAGAGAAGAACATCGGAAGAACAAAACAGTTAATTACACATACGAGAACAAATATGCAAATACCACAAAATTGCATTCGAGACAACTGACGCCTTCAAGTTAATGTTTTCTCTGACGGGTTTTGCTGTGTTTCCTACCACAGAATGAATGAACGACTTAATACAATTTCACGAATCACCTAACCACATGTATATTAAATCACACTGATATAAACCACACGAAAAACCACACACGTTGAAAATACACACACTCATTAAACACAGGAATGAAATGCCCAGAAGAATTACGCACGAATCAACTGTTAACCAAAAATATACTTTAATTAAATTAATCACTTATCGCCCACGAACCTAGGTGTGGTAAAAACGCTTTAGTAAACTCCAAAACCACACGTTCAAAACATTAATAAACCACCAGTTTAATAACCTAATTAAAAACGTTCTACGTATTAATTGTTGTAGTTAGTAATCCAGTTTTTGCCTACTGTCACCAATTTGTATTTACTTGAACTTTAATCTAAATAGAAAATATTTTTTACGTAATTGATGTTGACACTGTCAATTCCTGATGCGTCTTCATCGTGGTTGTTTCATGTAAGGAAACGCGATGCCATTTTGATTGTGCACTTACCTACTTTATGATTCCACTTACTGTGTTTGGAACAACGAAACCTAGACGATGTTGGTTCCCTAGTGCAGACGTTAATCAGTTTACCAGCGAAGAAGTAGGGGAAGAATTTCATCATCAGTTCACTACATGAAAGCGGCGCTGTTCTCAATATCTTGTAGAGTTGTGGCAGAGTGCATTAAACCTGAACGACATAAGAACTCGGACCACTTGTTAGTTATCTCTTACTTACATTTCACTGACGTCGATAGCACAGATCTGTGCTCCAAGGGACACTTCCAATATCGTCATGTACACGGATTGTCTGGAAGAAAAATTTGCACCCATGACTGCGTGAAGAACGGCACTAAAGAAGGCCGACGATGAATGGTTTATGAATTTGCGATCAGGGCCCCAACAATTGGGCAGGCAATCCTTGGGGGGAACAGGTTTTTTTGTCCCGTATGAAAAATTAGAGGAGGGCAATATGGGGAAATGAAAGTATCTCCAAACGTTTTCGCTAAATGCTGAAAATATTCCATGGCATTAAATCCATACAGCCCTACAGTGCAGTTGAACATAAGAGTTACATCCAGTAACATTTCCACTCTGTTCTTCATTGTGGTCGTAAGGGGGAGTGGAGATATTTTGGCACCTCTTAACAGCGAGGTCTTGAGAGCTGATGCGGGTAATGTGAGGCGAGTGTAGAGCAGCGCCGGAATGCAAGGGTGGGGTAAACGGGAGATCCCCGAGAAAACCCGCCCACTAGCGGCATTGTCCGGCACGATTCCCACATGCGAAAATCAGGAAGCGACCGCGCGAGGAATCGAAAAAAAAGGGGGGGGGGGGAAGAGATTAGACATCTGCAACGGATCGCTGAAGCAAGAAGAAAACTTCCTCTTACTAGGAACCGTTCTTGAAACCTAAAAATGTTGCAAACAAGCACGAGAACCGTATTGTTGTCAGTTCATTTCGAATACAAATAGTATAGCAGTAAAATTATTGTTACCCCCCTTCCCCCTTCCTTCAAATTTTGGAAATTTCATTTGTATGGCCTTGTTTGCAATTTTGGTGTAATTGATCGCACGCCCGATAACAAAGATTTTTTTTTGTCCAGGCTTTATGGGCATGCTGAGGCCAATCAGTGATAAATCATAATTTAATTAACCACAAATATCACAGCAATTTTAAATTTCCGCCTTGCGGTGCCCCTTAACTAGAGGTGGTTCCGGGGGAATGTGTGCCACACTTATAAGACCTGGATTGGTCAGCGAGTGTACACGACTCAAGAGTACAGTACAAAACATGTTGGGTGAAATGTGCGTACTTTGCGATGGAGTCATTATTGATTGTTTCCTAAATAAATCTTAATTATTTTATACTTCCGTCAACATTAACGTACTTTATTTTTTTGTATAGAATACAATTTTTCCTTATATTTATTGATAAATTATATTGAATTAATTTGAAATATGAACTAAAACAGAGAATAAAGAAGTATGTTGGTAATATCAGTTAAGAAATAGCTCTCATGTAAAATGGTATTAAATTGAGTTTTGGTGTGTTAATTTAAAAAAAAATTATATATATTTTTTTTAGATATTTACGTTAATTGGAAAAAATGTTGGAAACATTTTATTGTCATATACAGGATGTGTCCTTTAAAAGAGGATCCGTTGTCGGCATTTCCTCATTTCCTCGCTCCGTCACATACGCCCCACGGGGTCTCTTAAAGGACTCACTCTGTACATGAATAAAAATTCTAATTTCTCTCCAGTCTTCTGTACGTATTGTTTGTGTGAAGTGAAGGGATACTTATCAGCAACATGCAAGTAAAAACTTAGCAGGGCTTAGTAAAACTGGAAGAAGTAACGAATATACTAGAACTATATTAACATAACATTACTTGTAAACACGGCACTATCATCTGTAGCTTCTTCGAGTTTGGCGTCAGGAGCATTATATGGTGTCAAAGTATGTTTATAAAGACCACTTGACCGCTCCCAGCCACAGTGAACCATGTGACTTCATGAGACTACTGTGTAGCTGTAGGTGATTGCATGGCAGCATACTATGTTGGACGTCATAAGTTAAGTCAGTAAAACCGTAACATTATTGTGTTCCTTCTTTAAGGATAAACCTGTATCAGAGTGTTGAAAGAGCAGTTAGTTTGAAAATCCATATGCAAATCCACACGTAAATGAACTACCTTTCTACCCGCAGCTTTGCCCATGTAGCGAAATAGGTACTATTTATTGTTATCGAGAACACCTTTCAAACCCACAGGTTTAAATATTATAAGTTTACGAAAGTTTTATTTTGTGTTTAGGTAGTATTTCGAATAAAGTAATTCAAGACCGTGAGTGAGCGAGAATAACAGAGATATTTTGTGGAAGAGCATTGCATCTCTGGGCCAGTAGTCTGTTTTCTTCAAAACAGATCACAGCTCACACAGAGTAATTAAATTATATTATTTTTAAAAAGTAGAACGTGGAAAAGACCAACGGGTTGTATTATTCAATTTCTAATTTTTTTTTTCACTTGACAAAAGCTACTCGTTTTGAGAAAGGGATTATTGTTTTTTATAACTTGAACTAAAGGTTTAAGTAGATGATAAACCTTAATTAGCTTCTCCCATGCCATCTTTGTATCACGTGTGTTACAGATTTATATCCATTCCTGGTTAACCCATGTGTCTTAAAACTATGAATATTAAACACATATTAATGCAGGAGTTCAGTGACTTGAATAAATTGCTTCCCACAGGTTATTAGGATAGGCATCGTAATTTCATCTTACAGGCCGTGGAATCCAGATCATTATGTGTGCAAAATGTCGTAAAATTAATGTCAACCCTTGATATTTTTCGCGTAAATGCGTCTTATTGCACTTGACCTAGTTCATACAACTTTTGATCTAAAAATTATCTGTGGGCCAGATATACCTTATTAGAAACCCACTTTTCTTAATGATATATATATATAATTAAGAAAAGTGGGTTTCTAATAAGGCAATAGAAAAATTATGTACTTACTTCAGACATTTTCTTACATAGCGTCTACAAGAAACCTCGCAACGTGGCGGCATGTCTGAAGTAAGTTAATAATTGTTCTATTACATCGTGTTAACTACTCGTAGTTGCCCAGAGGGAAGCCTATAGACTACAAACGAAATAATAATTCGATTAATACTTTTGTCATTTTATTTTTGTTCGATTTCCAAGTATGATTGTTGCTTACTTATAAATTGTGTTTCAACCAACAAGCGGGTGGAGCGTTAAAATATAGGTAGATATATTTTCAAAATGTAGCAAATGGAACACTACCAATATTTTCCTTTACGAAGCAATACAGATGTGTACACAATTCTACTTTACACTCGCGGATATGACAGGCAGCCCTTGAATTGACAAGTACACAATGCGCTTGATGACGGAAAATTGTAGAAAGGCAGGGCGTAAAACCTATACTTTTTGAAAACTATCAAAGTGGCTGGAACCAAGCAACCCCCCCCCCCCCCCCCCAAACCCCCCTTCGGTTTTCCACTTTAAACCACTCTAACTCCACAGAACTGTAATGAGTTGGGAAGTTGTAAGCTGTACAGTCATAGCGGAAGGTATTGGCCGATATATAAGACTCACTGTCAAGGCAACAACTCAGAGCTGAATATTGCTTCTTGCCTGATAACCTTGACGTTGCTTAGTGCCAGCAAAATATCTGTAGTGCCATTTATTGTCGTTTACCTGCTATCATACAGGTAAGTGACATTTCATGTATTTTAAATTCACTTTTTCTATATTAATTTTTAAGTCTTCTTTAAATAATGGGCGCTGATTTATTGCAGTAGGATACTCGCCATTACACGTAATATAACCTATATTTTAAAAACCATGACTTCTTCATCTTCGTAAGCATAAAAAACAATTAGTATTTATATTCATTATCATAATTCCATTCCTAATCGTCTTCCAGTGCATTCTATGCTTCTTTAAAGTGAGAAACAGAAGAATTTAGTTGTTTTAAATAAAAAGCAAATATGACAGTAAAATTTTTCCTTTTTGGCAGTCGAAAATATACGCTTTTACAAAGTGTGTGCAGCCTATCACTCAGGAAATGGGAGAGAAATGAGAATGTGGAGTTGCTATAGGAAAAGAAAAAAAAAACATAGATAATAGTTTAGGAATATCAGAGAAGTGCATGAGGCAGCAAGACACGCTTGGGAGACCCTCATCTTCAGAGCTTCTCAGAGCCGACTGAAGTGAGGCAGACCAGAAGGAACAGGGATATGTGTAGCGTTAACAACAGCCATTACACGGAATCTATGGTATTTCTTGTTCTCTTATATTGTTGTTATAGCCTGTTTGCGGTTTCTTCACACTTTCTGAAACCAACTTTTGAAAAATCGCTACTGAGGATATTCTTCCGCCTCATGCAAACAAACCTTAACCAAGAGGAGAAAATTACACTAAAACCACATACCACATTCGTGCGCACTCAGAATAATTACATTTTCCATGAGAATCATTTCTTACTAAGCATTACCAACACACCTGTTTTCTCATTGTTTTAATAATATTAATTATAAATGAATTAGTATAATTTATAGATAAAATATGAGCAAAAAACCAATTAATCAAAAATAACGTAATTGAACGTTAAAACACACATACACACACATACACATACACACACACACACACACACACACATATATATATATATATATATATATATATATATATATATATATATATATATATATATATATATATATATATATATATAACGCTTGTTACAAGGGACATATATAAGAAACAACCAAACACGTCATATCTGGAGTGAGGACATTATATAAGAAAACCCAGTGATGTGAGAAACCCAATCCGTCAACGTACATATTCATTTTTCATTTCAGGTGTTACAAGTGAGAAAATGTATGGCATGAAAAGTACCTGACAATTTCTTATTACAACCGATATTTTTGAACCAATGGCGAGTGTTTTAGCAGAGCCGCAGCACTAGAAGCAACCAATACAAATGGTTTGTTGTGTCAGCGGCAACCAATAGCATTATCCGCAGGGAAAGGCTCTGTCTGTATTGGAGCTGGCTCCTGACCTTCCACAGCGACTATCATGGCAACTTTGCCTATACCGCAACATGTCTGATGTGAACTATTGTACTCGCGATAATATGTTAAGGGGCTAATACGGGACAAGTTCACTTTCCGTTCTGTATCAAAAAATCATCTCGCCGTTGACCAGGAGTGATTTTTGTACAGACCGAATACGAGTGTAATGTGCTGCCTTGCACTTTACATATAAGCTATATCCCACTCATATTTTACTGTTTCGCCTATATATTTCTCTCATCCGGAGCAGATTTCACTATGTCAACTGCAGAGTGTGAGAGGAGAGGAAATAGAAGTGGACGGAATGGGTGAACGTGTTTGAGATGAGATGAGAGGGTAGGAAAACACAATTAAGGGGAGGATAACAGAGTCGTGAGAATTCCGATCTCGGAAGCAGCATTTACATCTACTTCATCATCCACTCCTAGAGGCGAGAGAATGGGGAAGAGAAGAGAAACCTCACTGTGGAGGAGGGAGTGAGAGAGGAAGCGGTAGTGAGTGAGATTCTGGACCGTGTAGGAATTGCATGGATTCTGAGGCTTCTTGCGTTAAGGCGCTTGCATGTAGTCTATTCGCGGTTTCACAGTTTTGAAACAAACCTTTGAGATCTTTGAAGTTTAGTGGCAGTGGCGAGGTCTTGTTATTATGTTGGTATGATTGGACTGTGTCCATTGCCGACCGTATGACTAAATAAATTTATTTAGTCTCATGGCCGGCAATGAACACAGTTCAGTCATACTAACATAAAAACATTTGAAACGTCACCCCATGTACAACGTTTATGGTTATTTATCAAATATGACATATATCACAAGCATTTTACACTTGTGTTTACATAAGAATAATTTAGTTTTTGTTACATTGATTTTTTATATTTTATTCTTGAATTATAATATTTCACTCACAATTAATGTGAATAAAAACAGAGAGAAAAAATATGTGTTGGTAATGGCTGGTATGAAATAGTTCTTACACATAATACTACACTGAGCGCGCACGAATGCAATATGCTGTCCCTTTGGTGTAATTTTCTAGACTCGGTTAAGTTTGTTTGCATGAGGTGGAGGAATATCCTGAAAGTAGAACTTTTGCAGATCTTTAGAAAAGTTGAAAGTAATCATTAATATAGTATAGTGAGCTTGTATAATGTAGTTTGAACTAATATAACGGCAGTAAGTGGGAAAGCAGAAATCAATAGTAATTACATTCCTTTAATGATGAATATAAGTGAAATAATCCTAATTTGTCTTGAATACCTATGAATGTGTACAGAGTGCAAAGTGTTAAGGGAACTCCTTAGTAAAAAAGCCCCTTATAATTATGCTTTTTTCAAACACGAATGTATCATTAAATGAATATCCTAGGAAGGCAAGTTTTTCTAAAGGAAATTGTCTTTTATATACGGCTGCATATTCTAATCTGATCTTACTATGTAAACTGAACGAGAATACATACACACGTAACAACAGCTCCCTGCAAATCAAATTATAAAATAGAACACTAGCTCGTTACAAAAACGAAACTGCAGGGACTTAGGCCATTATAATTCAAATGCGTATAACAAACTCTGGCAATAATAATAATCAATACACAGACACTTTTAGATGGAAAAGCATTTATACTTTTACATAGATAAGAGTATCAAACAAAATTAATGATAAAAATGAAGGAGTTAGGAGAGAAAACTAAAATCAGTCAGACAACCATTCATTCAACCATATAATAAAAATGCCCCACTTGACGGGTCACGGCGGCGTGACAGCAAGCACTGCCAGCACCAAGTAGTTTTTTAACAAATTGTAAGAACCCTCATCGCGTATGTTCTGGCCCAGGCCATTCCAATTCCGAGCTGCTGAAACGCTAAAAGATTTTGAAAGATAATTTTTTCGGTAGAACAGGATTAGAAGTTTACTATCGGATTTTGAGCGAGTGAAAAAGTCATGAGCGCAGGACAGGTAACTAAACGATTTCGTAGGTATACAGGAGTATCGGCAGGCAGGATTTTATTTAGTTACAATAAAGAGCGCTGTTTCCTTCTGTCATGCAATTTTAACTAGTGCAGTTTATCACACCACACACTGAGATGGTCTCTGGATTTAAGGTTAAATACAAAATGTACGCATGTGTTCTGTAACCTGACGTTACAGGTCGTTCTCTGTAAAGTGAGAACTTTTGAGCCATAGTTACTTTTTACTTTCAGCAATTTTTTAATCCTTAAACCAACTTTTCAAATAAATATTGCTATGTAAATAATAAATACAGCATATATGTTCCACCGTACTCTGAAGTTAATGTCTAGGGCTAAAATAAAACATATTTTATTGACTATTTTTCCAAATGAGAGGGCTTTCAAAATTGCTCACTTTACCGTGAATAGTCTAAACGAGGATGTTGCACTGTGTTACATAAATAGATGAAATATTTTACGTCTATTTTGTCCTGAAGCGGAATTTTAACACGAATAAAAACGTTCATAACACAGCGCCCTGTTCATCCACCATACTCCTATACGAATACTTAAGGAGTGTTGTTAATATTAACAATAATAGACACATTTTCAATCTTCTGTATAGTTGAAGTGTAGGAAGCGATGCCATCTGTTACAAACTATTTGTGCTATCTTGTGATGTTTTAAATTACACTGCTTGAGATGCCAATGTTAGAAAAGGCACAGGAACAAACGTTTTTAATTTTACGGCGGTTAAGAAGGCTTCGTGTATCCTTGGCATTGTTTGTTCCCGACACACGAAGCTATGACAATTACGGATAGTTTCGTATTTTAAGTACTGAAATCGGTTCCGTTTAAAGTCATAACGGATCTGATTTGCGTACATGAACGGAACATTTCTATAAAAATCTCCGTTAAATGACGGAAATTTTCAACAGTGCCGTTTTGTAGAGATAGAAATATAGTATCTGCTCTTGGATTACAAATGCAGACCACAAACATATTTAATGAAGCTGCTGTTACACTATTCTTAGTCCATTTCAAAAATAACTTTAATTAAATGTTATGAGTTAATTTGATTGTGTTTTTGCGTTATTGCGTTTTCATTTAATTTTAATGTGGCATACGTTCCTTGAGTGTGTCTGTCTCTCTGCTTGAAAAAGCTATATTTTAAATAAACTATATTCTTAAAACACGTTAATATTTCTCCGGAAGGATGTTTTATTTCAACTGAAATTACCTCTTCGTATTCTTTCACTGTATATGAACGTATTAAAAATAACACCCTTGAAAATGTGTGGCCATAATCCTTTCGGTTTCCACATTTTTACGTTAGCTCATATGTCGCGGAATTCTCGCATTATTTCGTAACAAAGAAGCTCTCTCGTTTTTACAAATCCGTTAAGTCTACGACTGTTAACTAAGTAAAGATATTCCATTTTAATATTTAGCTGCATTTCATATGTTTACAAAACCTTACATTATAACTGAAAAACATTTTAACTACAGTAACATGAGCACACAAAACAGCGCGATAATTTATTTTATTGCGAGAGGAGTGCATCAGATAAAATGAAAGAAGACCTTCGATAGGTGTCCGGCATTGTTTCTTCCCAAACACTAACATTTTGGTTCCATTATCAATAATGGTTTGGTTGTAATGACGAGTTTGTTTTTACTTTATATTCGGCTCGTGCGTCGCGCGCTCAGTTCAGGGCTGCACGCTACATCACAAGCAGGCAGCCACTCAGCGTGCAGCAGGCGATTGAGCCAACCTCCCTTTTTACAGACCTTGTTTTCTGTCGCCAGTCCGACGTCTATACCACAAGACCACCATTACATAGCAAGTGTTAGGATATGAAATAAAGTAAATACTCGCATCGGCCTATGCACTCACCCGACAATAAACTTGTCATCGTGGAAAAAATGGGATGTTTAATAACGAAGTCACATAGAATAAAAACTGCGGCACCGTGCGTGCGCACGCACAAATTTTTTATATGTGTAAAAGATATATAAAATTAACAGCACAAAAATCCATCATTCTAACATTCAGAAAAAATTGATTACATATATACATAAAAATTTTGGGCAGGTCGCATCTCTACATTATTTATATGCAACCATACAGAGCCAATTGCTTAAATCCGACTTTCTCCAATTTGTCTGGGCATTCGAGAAAGCACACACACAACTGTACCTTCAATTGTCTGTAAGGGGTATGAGACATGGCTGGGACTCGCGCATGCGAAACATTTCTTTCCAATTGTTCTGTAACAACTAGCTGTAGGATCAAAACACAAATTTTACACATTAACTATGAAGACGGGCATTACACTACACTAGCGATAAACATCACCAGGAATTTCCCTTATACGCAAGCATGTCTTGTACATGTATGTATATAAAAACGCCAGTATTATCGCAAGCATAATGCACTGGCAGCTTATGTAGCTGCAAATGCGAAAAACTTCACACCTAAAAAAAATCTAAGCAGACAAAGGAATGCACAGAAAGATGACAGCCACAGAGGAAGAGTACAGTAGAGAAAGATGAAGAGAAAAGGGGACTGCGCTGAAAGTACGATTCAACCATCAGTTACTACAGTGCTAGAATAATACAAATAACATTTAACATTACCAACCTCCGATAGGATAAGCATTGTAACCCGCAGGAATTGGCTGTAGACCACAGGTTGGAGACACAAAGTAGATGCCAAATCCTGTGCACAACCATGTGCATGAGTGATTGTGGAATGTGAAATATGAGTAACATGTCTGGCAAGATAAGTAAATCTCTCGTACAAGCTACAGCATGCCATCATTCAACAGCGACACCATCCATCAACAGCAATTCTCCTGGCAAGATGAATATGACTCTTATGTTTGCTACAGAATGCTGCTGGAAAAATACACATAATTGGAACAGTGCCCAAGTATGCACACGAGTGATTCCAGAAACATTACACACAGCATACATGGCAAGATGAACATGAGTCTTGCATAAGTTATAGTATGCTGCTGGGAAAAACACGTAAATAGATTAAACCATCACACACATATCATTTGTTGTGGGAGAGGGGAATGGAAGCACTTCAGCTTCGACAAGCCTGGGGCAAGGAACCACCTCCTACTATGCCTTCCGACCCCACACGCTCTTCCGAAAACAGACACATACATAATAAAACATGTCTGTCTCAGAGGTGTGTGTATAGTACATTAACAATGATAAACATTAGGGATAGTATGCATCCCATCATCACAATATTTGTCGTTTGTCATCCATTCTAAAGATCCAGTTTGTTGGTACATTGTGTGTACACTTTGTGATGGTGCGACCTAATCCTAAAGATCTTAACCTGTACTTTCATTACTTGCTGGTACATTAATATGCATTTATAATGGTCTAAGGTGATGGTATTTTGTACGATACTCTTCTGTATACATTTGGCCCACTTACCTTATCCCTGCATGTATGGACATATAGATTTTCCCTCAGCCCGACCATCTCCATTATATCATTATCTCTGCACTCATCCTTGAATTTGCCAATCACCCTTATGTTGGCAGGCATGTCGCAGGGATGAGTGGGAGGGTTGGCACTAGTGTCGAACTCAGCCATAAGTGCCGGGTCTGATGTGAGGTCTCTGTAGAAGTTGGTATGGCAGATTTCCACCACAAAGGAGTCAGTGTCTGTATATGAGGCTGATGTTACTGCTATACTATGCCTGCATGACATTGTAGTGGAAGCGATACATGAGTGTCTTCGACAGGTCAGGTTCAGTGAAGCCAGCATGATGAGCTTATCAAATGAAATATGTTCATGATCTAATTTGACCAGCATTAAAGATCCATCATATATAGTTCTGCATTTGAAAGCTGGTTTTGCGATAAGTTTTGTTACAGTTCAGTGCACACAAGTTCCATGCATTGGCATTTAATCTTATTCTCCATGAGCTTACCATATGTATCATTGTTCATCAGCTTGTAAAAGTCCTTCTCGAAGGTGTTTGTAGCTCCCTTGCATTTATCAGTATTCAGGTCAATATAATGTTTCAGCCATGCCTTCTGGTTGAATTGCAGTACCTGGTGTATAGTCTTCAGCTGTAACCTATGACTCAGCTACTTGAGAATAATGTAGTGCACAATATAATTATTCTTTGCCTCAAGGGTAGTCATGAACATGGTTTGTTTGGGCCTGGTGAGGCACTCATTCACCAGCAGAAATGGAGGGTCTTTATGGTACTTGTGGATCTCGACCACATACTCCACACCTACCTCCAGCATGTAGCCCACATCTCTGTTGTCTGGTATGGACATGACATCAATATCCATACCAGCCCATTTGAAATTGTTGTATGGCAATAGTAGGGACATTGCCCATACATAAAAATTATTGGCATCTACATACTGGGGTTAGGTAGATGGCCTGCTGGCATCATACATGGCAGAGCCATCCTTATTATTTGACACTGCATGACACTTGATGCACTGGGCCACCCTTCCCTGGATACCAGCTTCGATAAACATGCCGACATGATCATCTACAATGGGATTTAACATTAGCCTTGTCTTTCACTACCTTACATGGAAGGAGAATCTGGAACACTCATGTAGCAGACATAAGTACAGGTCACCTGTACATTGTCAAACATAGCCTCTGGAAGTTCTTCAACACATCACATAATATTAAGATGCCCATCTTTAAATATAGCTCCAAATACTCTTGGTATGCTGCATCCAAATAACTCCTATACCATTTGCACACACTAGTAATTCTCTTTGGTAATGTTGTATCCAGTGAGTCGGTTGTGAAAAGCCTCAATGTACAGCAGCTGTGGATCAGAGATCTTCCCCCATGAGTCGATATAGCCATATGGGTACACTCCTTTCCATGTTACCAAATCGAGCAGACTGGGGTTTAAGAAGGATTCTATGGTTTTAGGTTCTCGCGATGACAGGTTCTGTGTGTGTGTTGTGAGGCTGTCAGACATAAATCTAAATGTGTCTATAAATTAAATTGTAAATTTGTCAAAAAGCTTTTGCTGAAGGAGATATGTTTTTTCTCCATGTGCAGGATAATATATATGCCCGGGGTATTGTAGTTCAACTTCTTAATAATGAAATTTGCATCATATGACTTCTTGTGGAAGAGGATCCCCAGTCTATTGGAGTGACAGGAAAGCATGTTACAATTATTACATGTCACCTCAATGAAGTCGCCAGTAAAATGGCCGTGGTCACAAACCTTGCACTTAACATGGGTGAAGGGGCGAGAACAGTAGCAGCAGGTGGTAGCCAGTGCATAGCCAGTCTATTTGCTAGAAGTCAGTGCTCACATAGGCTTGGGCTGGCTATATTTCTCCTTCACAAGATTGCCAATCCCCAAGATTTCCTCCATGAATTCCTTCGATGCATCTTCCCTAGTGTACAGGCGCACATCTGCAGGCAGGTTTGTAGTTTTAGAGGCTAGTATTATGGTGTTATTTGCCTTGATGAAGATGCCATAACTGAAGGGCATGTGTTAGAAAGCATCTAGGTTTGGTTGACACAACTGGATCAGGACTAACTCGCCTCAAAATCAGTAGACCTTGTCGCCATTATTATAATTCTGAAACTTGAGCTCAGGGGGCTTGCTGTTATTCTGTAGCAGAGCCATGTCAGTATGGACTGATGCATATTCATTGCAATACCCCTATGCTCAGCTAGCACCTTTTTGTAACTCTTGAAACATCTCGGTAGTATTTCAGACACTTCTTGCAAATATGTACATGCCATGTATGGGCAGTGAGCCACCCCTTGGTGCTCCACATCAGGGGACAAGAAAAACAGCCCAGTGCTTTCCAATAAAAGGAAAACGCCAGCTGTTGGCCCCCAACATAAGCACCAAGTTGCCCCAGAGGAGGATGTGAGACTAAGTATTTCAACTCCCATGTGCAATCCTTCAGTCTATAAATAAATAAGCATGCCCAAAATAATTATTAACCATCTAACTCCACTCTTTCACCTTGTTCTCCATTCATGTACACTATTGTGGGTTTATTTCAATGCTCATAAAAACAATACACTAGAACTATCATCAATAAATAAGTTAAAACATGAGTGTGCACTTACAAAAAAGGAAGAAGGTATTAGTTAATTTCTTTTTTAATTGATAAAAAAATGGTTATCTGGTATGGGTTTTCATTTTACTCTCTTTTTTTCCTTACCACTCACACAATGAGAAGAGATAAAATATATATAATATTTAAACAAAACAATAATTGGTGTTATAAGTATTACAGTTGCTTCAAACTAGTTACAGTTAACAGACCCCTATTTTTTCTTAATTTTTTTGTATGTTTTCATATTCTGATTTTTTTTTAACAAATTAGGGTGTACTGAAATTTACCATTTTAGCTAGAGCTTTCTGCTTAATTTTATTTTAGGACCAACAAACTTAAAACTTTTAAATAGAAAATTCTTGTTGTTGTCCACACGATTTCATGCCAAGGCATATAACAAGGTAAGTATTACATTTTTAACATGTTGTTTTCAAAGATATTTTAGTCCAGAATAAAATATTTTGCAGCAAGTCGAAGGCAGCCACTACCCTGGTGTCATGCAGTAATCAAAAAATCACATGCAAAAAGAACATATTTCTGACCAAGAGATGAAAAGGCTGTGGCCGAGGAGTCTACACACCACTGTTGCTTAAATCATAGCGTGGATCATGGTCCCATTACTTGAAAAGCACGAGGCTGGGATCACATCACCAAAATGGCTAGGTCGTGTAGCTGGGTAACTGCACTGAATAAAATTACAAGGGAAACACAATAAATGAGCACCAATAATGCAACAAACAATTACCCCAAGCACTTACAAAAACGTAGGTACAAATCACTCACCTAGGCAGTGAAGTATGGCACTTGTGCCATAAAAAAACTGAAAGTCTGGTAGTAAATTTTCAAAACCAACTACATTGTGTGGAAGTAATAATCATAGAAGATGGGGTCAGCGCATTCCTTCACGTATGACAGTGACTGTATGATGTTCCAAATTTGCGACATGACAAGTCGATAATTATCGAAATGCCATATCACAGAGTTAAATACAATAGGAAGTTACACATTGCATTTAAACATAATTAACATAACAACAAAAAATAAAAGTTTGACATTAAATAAATTACAACAAAGGTAGCAAACAAGTGTAACACATTACAGGCAGGAAACTCAGAAGTTTGACACAAATATTTTACAATATTACAATACTAGTGCTGCCACCTATCCTAGTGGCAGATAGATACAATATAGAGACACAAAATAAAGTTGTTAAATGAAGAACAACATGTTATGATACTGACAGGTTTTTCTGTTTTTTTTTTTTTGCACTGTTTATGGCAAATAAACATGAACTATATTATCCAGTATGGTTCAGAATTAAAACAAAGTGTAGAGTAACATTAAGAAAATACAATAAAATACCATGTACACACTTAATACAGTGGTAGAATTAGTGATTTGAAAAAATTTCTGAAATTAACGTAACAAAAATATTCTTTATACATTACAGGTGCTGCCCTCTGAAGTGAGAAGTAGTAGATAAATAAATACATAATATAGTATATAATGACTTTACTACCTGGCAAACAAGAGTGAAATGAAAACAATATTTTTATCATCAGTGATAAAGGTTATGAATGCCAATAACCTTAACACATACTAATTTCTTTGGTTTGCACAATTAAATAAAAATGAATTTTTTTTAACATTAACACAAATGCGGTGTTCTGACTGGAAATAAAGGATAGATCATAAAGAAAGAAGAAAATAAAATGGGCTTTG
The DNA here is from genome assembly GCA_029891345.1 of Dryococelus australis. NCBI lineage: Eukaryota > Metazoa > Arthropoda > Insecta > Phasmatodea > Phasmatidae > Dryococelus > Dryococelus australis. The sequence goes on along the minus strand of CM057007.1, from coordinate 2,784,479 downwards.
CAAAAACCTATATTGATAGAAAAGCAGTAGGAAAAAAATTTGATTAGGACAGATCATGCTGTAGCATGGCTCAGTAGTTTTCTGGGAATGTACCAGGTGAGAGAAATCAGAAATATAGCAATAATGTGAGTTCTTGTTCTCAGTCATAAAAGGTAATAGGTCAAAGTGTTGGGTGAGTTCTTCCTTCGACATGATATAGGACAATCGAGAATGTATATTTTCACACTAATACCATGATTGGTCCTATGAACAGCAGTATTTGGTGCAGAGGGTTTGGGATCTCTAGCACATTAAAGTTAAATGTCTCCATGTCATAATATTGTTGTCTTACAAGTTCAGGATGCCACCTTATATATATTGTGCCAAGATCGCTCACTTGAAGCACTGCTGGTCATGGTTTTGTGTGTCAGTAATTACCTTTTTGGTTTCCTTGTGGCAGGCAGGGCGATGTAGGAGAAAGCTCTCAGTGGTTAAAGCTTGTTGACTCGCAGCTGAAGCCATTTAATGGAGGCGAGGGTCCTGCCACTTGCCTTCCCCATGTACTCATCCTCCTCCTGACATATCTTGGGCCATGGCTGCCATTACAGCATCTTCAGTGTTGCCTACATTCTAGAGGTGTATTTTTTTCGTCTTGAAGGTATTCTGCTCCGTCTTGTCCTCATGCAGCTCCAGTTTGCCATATGTGCATTCTAGGAAAATATTAAATTTAAATGCTCCCTGGTTCTCAATCTCCTGTTCCAGCTGACCAATGATATTCTCCTTCATGTGCTCGAGGTAGCATCAAATATCAATTGCCTGGCTCAAGGTATTCTCGGCGATGTATGTTTTCATGGTGCCCCGAAATATGCTCTCTGCCTCCACCAACCCATACTCATTACATTCGCTAGCACCAATGTCGACAGCCCTTGGACGAGATCGACCCTCAGCAGCAATAATACAGGCCAGAACAAATGGTGTTGGCTGTGGCACTTGAATGACCCTGGTTGGGAGTTGGTTGGCCAGAGAAATGGAACAAGAATGCAAGAGAATTAAGAGGTGAGGTGGAATGATAGACCAAGAGGGAAAAAGGGAAAGTTCAAGGAGAAAAAAGGGAAATCCAAGATGCCAACAATTGGTGAGGAATGGTAGAGCTTGAAGTTTTGGTGTGACATAATCCAAGATTGCTGCTGTGGCACAGCGGTACTAATCCCACATCCCATTGGCAGTGAATATACATTTTCCTACTACTGATATAATTAATGAGCCTACTTTCCTCGATATGGGTGCAATTAATTTTTAATTCACTTCTTAAAATCTGAGTTGGTAGGAATAACCTTTCATTTGCAAACCAATAACATTAGAAAGGAAAATAGAAACTTGTGCAATAGAGGTGAGACAATTACAAATACACACATTTTTTACCCAGGACTTTAACCCAAAAAATCTGATACTATAAGCTAGTGTGTGATCAATTGCATTACGAAGGTCGGATTCAAATAATCAGTTTCGGATTTAATCAGTCTAATATTGTGTATGATAGTGTTTAGTAACCTAAAATATTTATAAGGCATTTATTTGAAAATAAGTGACTGAGACACATAAAACATGTGAGTTTACATTGCCTATGATAGCACTGTTTAAATGAATTTGATGGAAATAGTCAGCTTGGTCTCTAAGACATAACAAAAAAACTTAATTTCTTATTTGATGTCATTGTACAAAGTTGCCATAAAGAAAGGTTACGTATAGAATGCTTCTAATGTATACCCACTAAATGTAAATTTCGGTTTAATTTGGCCAATCGTTTAATATATATGACAAACTTCTCTAAATTATTTATGAATCTACCATTTTTAACATTGTGTCTATCCATTTAAATCATGAAAGTTCACATGACATTCTGTATGATTTATGGTTTGCACAATTTGGAAAAATTTTTTTTTAAATGTTCCAAGTGTATTTTTTTTGTGGAATTGGTTTACTGGCTCTCGAGATATGGCATAAAAACTCCATAACTTTCATGTGGCGATTTTCATAAAAGGACAAGATGTAATGTTGTAGCAGTTTCGATGATTGCATACTGCCAATATACAAAGTTAAGTTAAAATAGATTGCTTAGTTTCTTGGACACAGTACACAAAACTAAAATGGTTTTATAGTCACCATTCTCAAAGTTCTACTTAAAAATATATATTACTATTATGGCCTACCGGAATACATCTTCGCCAAATTTTGAAAGAATGAGTTAATTGTTTTCCGAGATGAAATCATTATTTTTATTGTAAGGACTATCTTACAACATGGCAGAAAAATTAGTCTCTGCATAGACACATTTGATGGTTGTAATAGGCACTGCAAGCAAACAAAGTTATGTTAATATTGGTTTTGTCAGTACATTATACTGAGCTATAATATTTATATAGCCACCGTTTTGAAAATAAGTGTCTGACCTACATAAAGCATACCAGTTTACACCACCTGCTGCAGTACTATTTATTTACCATATTAGGAAGGAATCTTTCAATTATTTCCCGAGATATGACAAAAAATGTTTTTACTCACATGGCTCTATATTACAAAATGGCAGACAAAATATATTGGATGTACATCGCATTGATTAGTAATATATAGTGCCAGTATACAAACTTTAGTTGAAAGTGATTACATGGTTTCGATGACATAGCATTCTAAGCTAAAATGGCTATATGGCCGCCATTTGGAAAATAAGTGTCTAGCATGCTTAAAACAAATCACTAAAATTATATGCATCAGTATTACTTGTTTGCCTAATTTGGTAGAAATAGGTTAATTCTTTACTTAGTTATGACACTATAATTTTATTTATTCATTTGGCACAATCTTCCAAAATGACCATCAAAAGGTGTTATTTGTTGGTATTTATGATAATTAAAGTAGATTCTCTCTGTGCACAAAATTTGGTCAAAATGTGTTAATTGGTATGGCAGATATACTAAATAGGCTTAACACCTTTGTATGACCACTGTTTTGGAAATTAGAAACTTATGAAGTTCAATCACTTATGTTTACATGCTCTACCATAGTATTACTAACACACCAAATTGGGTGAGAATTGGTTTAATAGTTTTCGAGATATAATGTAAAATATTTATTTTCTAAATTGATACTGTTTTAAAAAACAGACCAATAAGAATAACCTTCTCAACATTTAATGTATACACAATCGTCTGCCAGTATACAAAATCTGGTTTGAATCTGTCTAATGGTCCCGAGGAATGACATTCACCCAAAATATTAAAATAGCCGCCATATTGAAAGTAAGTGCATGATGTGGTCGAAGACTATAAAAGCCAGTTGTCCTTACTTAGTAGTATTTGTGTACCAAGTTTGGTGACATTCGGTTCACGTGTTCAACAATTGAAAAAAAGGGGGGTGGGGACACATTCTGACACATACATACACATGCACACATTCACACACAAAAACACATACAGGAAAGTGATCTCTTAAGCCTTTCTTTCCTTTGGAAAGCAGGTTAAAAAGAACCTATTTTTTATTATTGTTCAAACTTCATGTCTGTACCTTGCCAGTGCGATGGGCAAATGCAGCTCAATCTGTTTACTTCAGCCACATTAAAAAAAAGTCCCAGATTTGCGATCTAATTTGTTAGAATTTTTCTACTGCAACTGCATGTCGAAGCTTATGGTGTTCATCCTATACTGCTCCCTAAAGATCAGCCAAAACCTGTGTGGTTATAATTTTTTTATAGGAAGTTGGCTTAAAAGAGACAGTTGTTCATATGCTTTATTTTTCATTAAAAAAAACACTCAGAAAACTACTTTTATTCAAATTCTTGTGGAAACTGTGATTGTAGGCCATTGTGCAAATGAACTTGGCTACAAACATTCCACCAGTATTTTGGCAAGGTCAACACACTCAGTTTTCATTGCTTCCCATAGCACAAAGGGAAGCTTGAACTTATAACTACAGGGTACTTGATCTTGTGCCTCTTTATTGCTTCATAGACTCTTGTACCTGAAACACTGAATATATCCCCAGGTAATTGAGAGCTTTTTATTCACCCTTATATTCTGGTTCACATGTTGACAGATTCTGTGGTAAGAAACTTATCTTATTAGAACGAAATTACATTAACAAAATATAAACCGTTAACCTACAGCATATGTTTTGTGTGTGCTTGTGTTATCTATAAAACATACCACGTAAATTAACCACTTTTTAGCTTGCAGTATGTTAGTCTATGTAGTAGAAATTTTCACCTACCTTCCACAAGGTCTTCTCACTTAAGGTGTTGAATGCTGACAAAAATTACATAAAATCTTAGGTTAAATAAATTTCTTTTGTATTGTCAACAAAATCTACTGTAAAACATGTCTTTGAATCAGGTCTTTATATCTCGTTGCCTGTTCAGAAATATTTATCTTTATCCCCTATTAATTTTCGAAACTTTTATTTTAATATCGTAAACACTTAAATGGTCCCTCATGGAGAATAACAAAATGAATTATGAAAATTAATTATTTTGATATTTTATCGTGATATGTATACATCAATTAAGTGCTATTTCTTTTACAATTACAATTATAAACAAACAATATGTACAGATAACAATAAATTTTATGTTTAACACATACATTGCTGCATTGCATGATTTATATCCACTGATGGGTAATTGTTTTCAAGTGTGAAGTATTGTCATGTTAGGCTGTAGGAATGGCATAATGTATCTAGGGGAATATAATATTTTTTATCACATGTGATAAAAATCTATGTCCAAATTCTTGAAACAAATGTTTCCAATCGAATGTAATCTGTATTTCCAGCATCAAAAAACCTTATCAAATCATATATTATGTCGATCCAAAGGATTCCCAAGTGTATTTGTGAAATTACACCTTTGTATAATCTTTTACTTATTGGCACCAGAACTATAAAAATAGTTGCTACAGGATAAAATAATTAAAACAGTTCAAATGCTCTTCATCAGCAAACAAACAAAATAGTTCCACAATATATCAGAGGGAGCTTAGTAATTATTTCTGTGGACGATTTAATGAATTTAAGTCCAGAGTATACTCTGCAACAGGAATGCTAATTTCGCAGTAAATCGCATTGACGTGTAGCTTATATTTATAATACCAGTGAAACCACATAACAGCCTGTGAACTGGAGTATTCCAAGTGACTTCAGTCAGTATGATCCCAGTGATAAATCTGCGAAACTAGAACTAGAGATAATTTCCAAGTTTTCACTATTTTCATTTGTGTAGTTTCCACCCATTCTGTTTGATATTTAGTAATTCATGTTTTACAATGCAAATTAGGATGTGAGGTCCTCGGTTGCTGAGTGATAAACACTTATATTGTATTTCACTGTGACGATACAAGTCTGATCTTGGCAGATCACAGGAAACATGATGAACATCGCCGGGGTATTCCTGGACCACTATATTGCGTCACATCTCCACCCATAAATCTCTTCTCTCTCTCTAGCAATTCTCCACGAATGCTGAGGACAGGTTTTGCCTTGGGTAGAGCAGTTGACCTACCATCTCAATGTGTCGACCTTGTCTTAATGGTGGGAACACCATGGAAATGTTTATCACTGAAATGCACGGAAATGTACACACACACACACATGGTAATTCATAAAATGTGTTTGATCTTGTTTGAAAACTTTCTTTTTGCAGGCATGGGAACCACTGTGCTTTCAGCAGCAGTGATGATCATTTTGTGGGGGAGCTTCATGACAGTAGATTGTTCTTTGCAGTCTAGTGACACTTCTAATGGATATGAGAATAATGCATTCACATTGGTGAAATACATCAACAGGGTATTTGACAAAAGTTTCAAGAGCAATGTCAACACACTAGTAGTCGATATTGAAGGATCTCCTGACAGAAGGACGACGAAGGATGTTCTCCATCACATTCATGCTGCTGCATCTGTTCGCATGATAACTCTGAGCATTGGAGAAGTTGCAAGCGGTCTGACGATCTGTGGATTGTACGAAGTAAATTGCAGAAGGGAAATGATTGGCGACAATGTAGAAAACAGTGTAGGGTTCCTTATTTTCACCACAGTAATAAGTAGGCATTGTGTGATCCCAGATCGTTGGAACAAATCGGTATTCTGGAACCCCAGGGCAAACTTCTTAATCGTACAGACTGGATATTCAAACTTTCAACAAGAAGTTCTTCTTAAAATGCTAGAAAACTGCTGGCGTCATTTAGGTATTGCCAACATTGTGTTGGTAACATATTTGGGACCCAACTTCTTATCTCGTTCAGAGTCAGCTGTGCAAGTGATTGACTATGACCCATTCCGCATGAAAAACATCAGGATGAAGAACAGAAGTATGAATCACAATTTGTTTCCCAGCAAAGTGGCTAGTATCCAAGGTTATGAACTTACGGGTACCTACTTGAAAGAATCTTGGTACACAATTTATGAATGCGATAATAATGGCGACTCAAAATTGGGTGCCCTCGATGGACACTTTGTTAAGATATTCGCAGGAAAGATGAACGCCACGCTAATAGAATGTGAAGTGGAGAGTTACACAAATCTCAGGAGTCAAGACATCGTGATACCGCACACAGTGATGACCCCCAAAGACACTGCTTGCTCCTCGTATCCACATGATGAGTCCTGCGTGGTCGCCGTAGTGCCCAAGGCACTGCCCATACCTCGTTACATGAACATCATCTTGCCCTTCAATATGAGCATGTGGTTGGCATTCCTGTTATGCATGGCGACCGTCAGCCTTGTGGGGAATATTTTACTTCGCTACGACCTCACAGAAACCCCAGAAATCGGGGAACCGGTTTCATGGTTGGAAACTTTCAGACTGATGGTTTTGGTGTCCACCACATGGTCACCAGGCCACATTACCCAAAGAGTCTTTGTGCTCTCGTGCTTGTTGTATGGTTTGGTGGTGAGCAACTCGTACCAGGGTTCACTCATCAGTTTTCTGACTGTCACCAAGTACTACCCAGACATCGACACGCTGGAAGAACTGATAGATTCGGGCCTGAGCGTGGCGATCCACATATCGGAAGTGGACTTTTCATCATTTGTGGACCAAGACGACGAGTTACTCTCTTGGTTGCTGGTCAACCTGGCACCATTGGCGACCGACGAGGAAACATACGAGATGGCCATGGAGCACAGGAATGTCACCCGTATCGTGGAGGAGGAGGTGGCCATGTACCATGTGAACGAGCCCAAGTACCTCGAAGACGGCATGGGGAAGCTACACGTCGTGCGAGAGTGCATATGGACGCTTCCACGCACCTTCTTTCTCCGGCCTGGCTCGCCGTTCCTCTCGAGGTTCAGCGAGGTGGCCCGGCGTCTCGTGGAGGCTGGCTTCGTCGCCAAGTGGAAGGCAGACTTCAGGACCACAGCGCTGAAGCCGGGCAGTGTGCTGAGTGCGGCCATCAGGCCTATCCCCATCACCATGGACCACCTCCAGGCTCCGTATTTTCTTCTTTTCTCTGGACTTGCACTCAGCTTCCTTGTTTTCTTGGCAGAGATGCTTTATTTCAACCAAAACTGAAATTATGGGCACCTGCTTATTTCTACAAGAACCCTTGGTTTACCGAGTTCTCAATGTTCCTATTTATCGTTGTGCTAGTTCAACAGTGTAACATCTCGAAAAGTTGTATTCTTGGGAAAGCTAGAACCTTAGTTATTGGATCATGTTCACAAATAGGAGATAATCGGAGCAACACCGTAATATTTTATGTTGTTTGAGTTAAGAGATTTGTGCTGATTTTAACAACGATGTCTTGATAGCAGATTATGTTGTTTCAGAATTGCACAAGTACTATGCTGTAGAAGTTTGTGTGTATCTGTAGACATAAACAAAAATGTATCCGACACTATATTTACTAAAACATGGGACTTTCCAAGCAGTTTAATGCCATTTTAGTGATGCTATATTAAACTAGCACAGCGATCAATATCCTGAATTCAAATGAAAATTATTTAATTTAATGAAATGTGGAATTGAGCTCTACATTTAGCCAGTTATGAACGCACTGTAATATGAATTAACTTGAAGATTAACAGTGTAAATAAATTGTAAGATAAGCGACAAATAGCTGATGACTGTATATTTATAAATTATAATAAATTGCTAAGAAACCAGAGGTTTCCTTCTTAACATGTTGTTTGAAGTTGCTATCACTAGCCATTTACGCTAATGACGGCATAAATGGCAAATACGATTGTCATTGCTACTGTAACTATTTTTTTAGAGTATGCACGTATATTTGTAGAAACCTTCTAATAACTTATACGGTATAGTGCCGATTTGATCCAAACTCTTATCTACAGTATGTTCTTGGATATTGCTGCCAACTGCAGGGCTTTGAAAATATATGTTTTTTTTTTTAAATGTGGCTTTATAATATTTTTTAATGAATCATAGAATATTGATTAACATTAAACTGTTGCATACATTGTGTTTGATCCTTGCAACATTAATACCGGTTTTGTATTTATAAAAAAAAAAAACGCCCGGTCAGTTGTTTTAGAACAAAGCAACGCTTGAAAATGAGGGATTTCAAACTATATCTCACCAACATTTTTCTATCCTATTTTATCATGGAATTGTTTTTTCCCCTGCTATTTGGCTCATTACTTAGTTTTTATTTTACAAACTCTTTATCTGTAGCACTAAGATCACAAACAAAACAAAATCGCAATTTACAAAGTCATGAAACTACACATTACATTTGTTAACTATTAAAGAATCCATCTGCAACCTAATTTTAGATTAATTTACTTTATGAAGCAGCCAGGGAGGCAATACGGTTAATATGCTAGTAATATATTTTACAAATCGCTTCTGATAATTTTGGCGGTGTCTGTACTACTTTCTAGGGAGTTCTGCATGTCATTGTCGACTAATAATTTGAAAAGTGTCAAGGATATTGAAATATGTCCCAAAATTCTAATATTGGTAATACTTCCTGGGTGAGAATAATTTACCCGAGAAATAATTTATCAATAAATTCATAAAATTTCATATTTTCATCTTACGCTTAACCTTACGGAATTTTCATGGCTGTTGTTGATATACAAACCATCATTTATTATCTATAAATACCTGTTTTTTTCGTACATGTAACCATACCAATTATTCTTAGTATGAACACCCTGATCACGAAGTAATCCTTCTAAGCGAGGAAAACTAGTCGTAGGAACTGCCTAAACCCTTGGCGTCAACCCCATAAGATTATGTTGATATTTTACTTTAGGATCTAAGCTATATACAAATGCAAAAAAAAAAAAATCGTAACTGTGTACAAATTGTAAGATTATATTTAAATAAATACCACTAAAAACGTATGTAAGTGCAAATTGTACAAATATATAAATAGTTCGTAATAATTTAGTTTTTTTAAACTCGCTCATTGAAAATATCTCCTTCCATTTGGCAAATGTCTATGGCCACCTGTTCTTCGCGGAAATATTTACGCGAAGGCTGGACTCCAATGTCATATGACACCCGTGCATGTTTCCTTTGGTTATTGGCCACGTGCCTTTGTCGGGAGACAGTTCCTCATATGATTGGGCCAACCAGAATTAGGTAACTCCGACACAGAGTGTTCGTGATTTGCGTTCATAACTTGCAATGCATGATAGTTACCATCATCCAATCACGAAAGTAGATCTGAACTCTATTGTTATGGAGTACAAGTAGGTCCTAAAATCTTTTCGCGAAAAACAGTCGAACCTAGTAATAGCTGATTCCCATAGTTTCTTGAAGTTCACTGGTTTTTTCTTGTATTTTTCCTGTTATTAAATTACCGAGTCATTTCACTCTAGTAACCGCTGAATTCACAGCAGAATATTTTGTAAGCCTAACATAGCCAGCGAACGATTTTGCCTACGATATCACATGCGTGTAGTCGTGCTTGGAGATGGATGCGCGCATCCAATGGAAATACCGATGTGGATGCCTACATGCAGTTTTGCTGCTTAGTATATTATTTTTTGGTAATTGGAATGGTGTTATTTTCTCTACGTGCTTCTGTAATAATTTCCGATATCAGCCAATGAGAGCCAGGAAACGTGTCACGTGATTTATTTACATGGAAACATGATTGTTTCGGTGATGTTTTCGTAAGCTTTGGGCATTGTAAAGTGGACAAAAGAACAGATAACAGTACTAATGGGTGCATAGAAGAAACATGTGTGTATACAGTTTTGAGGTTATATGTGTACTAACCACAATTTTTCGAAAAACATCGCCAGTACACGCCTGTACACTTCAGGCTAACCATTCTCTTACCCACAGCTGATTATTTCGTCTATGGTTTTTTGTTTTCATGATTCAAAATTAAAAGAAGCGTATTTACACTCTAAATTCGAATCAGTGGGAAACCACTAATTCGCAGTGAAATTCAACTACTCTAATCAGTGAAAAGGGCTCCACTTAGAATCAATAGAAAACCACCGATAGAATTTGTGACGTTAAACAATTTCACTGATTGAAAAAATGAAGGCCGACTGCAGTGGCGAATTAAATATTGTTTTTATTGAATGTAGGCAAATAATTACGGGAAATAAAGATATTTACGATAGTTACTATTTATATTGTGCAATTAACGGTAAGTAAAAAAAGTAAGAATTAGTTTCTCAGGTGGCCGGGATTGAACTCGCGCATCCTTTGACTCTAAGCCTTTATCTTGACATCTGAGCTACCACACCAAGTTCGACTTACGAGGGGAAAATATGTGACTAATAGTTCCGCTGCGAAATCGTGTAGTTTGAAGTTGTATGCTCTTACTTTTCGTGTTTGGTTTGATTGGTACAGTTAGGATAGGTAAAACGGATAGTAGATGTGAGTGTACTCTCTTCACCGCATTGTATGCTGCTCAAACCTTCAAACAGAGCGCTGTGATGATTACATGCAATCGAAATGAAAGACGTAATACTGGAATGAAAGGCTGAATGTCAATATTACCTCGTAAAATTGCGTTTCAAAAGAGGAAGTACGTTTTAGAAAGTATTTTGTATTAGTTTTTTCGTTTATTCGTTGTTACTTCACTTGATACACATTATTTAACGGCCATTTTTAGACAATGTTCGACGGCCATTTTTACACCTAGTTTCACTGATACATCAGTCAAAAATAATTAGAGACGGAGCAAGTTGCTCAGATGTTTCACTGGTCCATTAGTCAAAAAATAAATCACTGAGAAAACTGGAAAAAATGACTGATATAGCATTTTTTCACTGGTTCATCAGTTAAATTCACTGAAGTAACTGTTGTATCAGTCAGATACATTTTACTGATTAAACAGTGACATTCTCACTGATCCAGATTTTGAGTGTAGAGCAATCTTTCTTCGCTGTACAGACTTAATTATTTATATTTTTCGTCAGCTGTCAAACATTGTTATGGCTACTGTAGTTCTAGTTGATAGAGTAGCTCGCAAGGAAGCCCATCATGTGTGTGGCAGAACCAATGACGGACCCCGTGTGTAACCAAGTTACTTATGTAGCTCTTTGCCGTTCCCAGATGACATCTTAGCGAAACTCGCAGGATGAATGGTCCCATGTGCGCGAGCTCCATGATTAGCTGCTGTGAGCGCAAAGTGGAGTTTCACTCGCGAGTTAAAATAAATCAAAGAGTTAGTGAGGCCTTCTAATAGGCATGTATGTCAGCTTGTGTTATACGTGACTTGTTTCTACAAGTCTATAAGTCGACGAGCTGTAGAGTTGTGGACTTTTAGGAGTTGTATTTTTGGTTCCTGGGAAAGTGGACATAACTCGCTTTTTCTTTTGTGAAGGAAGTCAGGCGAACCAAATTATTTCCATGTTCACATCAGCGTTGTAATAAATTATAGCTAAGTAAGCGCCATGCCTTTAACTACAGAAAAACAATTTTATCTTACCGAAAATTCACTCGTGAAATTAAATATAATCATTTAAGCAAACGCACTATAAAGTGAACAAAATTAAAATTATTATGAAATACACTTATTCAGTATCAATCTGCTGATAACCTAATACTTTAGATTTGTGTACCTCTTTGACACATTATACGCAAATCATAAATAGTTTTGATACGAATTAAGCTTGTGCTTAATTTAGAATGCGGAATTCATGCATGTGTGTACAACGCGGCATGTCAAGTTTATATACATTATGTACTTCTGAAATAATTATTTTACATTTAGATATGTCTACTTCCATAGCATGACAATAAAACACACTCAATTGTTTTTAATTGCCAAAACCGAACTGTAACATTTCATTTCCGATTACAATACTTCACTTAGTGAAGTAGCTTTCCACAAAAATGATTTTAGCAATTTTCTTCCGCTCAAATAATTGTTGATAAAGACCCAGAAAACGTACATTAACACCAAATAGACATTATTTTTCGTAAAGAAAAATGTTATTTCGTGTACCTAATGTGTACATAATGACACCGGTAGCATATTACCAAAGCAAGACACATAATTACTCAACAAAAGAAATTTCTAACACAGCCACGCCCACCACTACTTTGTGAGTATATTTTTTTAGCTCTTCCAGTTGCATTATGACAATGATGATGTACGTCATTACAGCCTCATTACTAAAACTCTATATATATCAATCGTCGCTAGAAAGCCCTACATAATGCGTACGGAACTGCATAGAGATACGTGTTACGAAAACCTTTATACTACTTTACGTCATATTTAAATTACGAAATCTGATAATTAAAACAGAACGATTCGTTATTTGCCATTATTCGTTGTCATCAAAACAGGTATGTGTAAAATATATTATTCCAATAACAACACTCCGCAGTTTACTGTCAACACTTGTTTAAATGAGAAATGTATGTAATGTCTCTACGAACCACTATCGAGTCAAATAACGTGGTAGAAAATGATTTATTTTTAAATTTGTCGACAAGTTGTATTTACCTCAGTAAAGTTCTTATTTCATATGGTAAAAACTTGGTTGAAATAAAATTTCGTGATAATATAATTTTAGGAAAGTAATCGAAAAACTGTTTACGCTAGCGAAGTTTTAGCGCTTATTGATCTGCTATAAAATGAATTCTCCGTACTGGCGCCATTTTAAACCACCGAATATGTTGAAGCATCGCCTACAGTAGAACAATCAGAAGACAGGAACCAATGAATTTGAATATCAATGATGATTCAAGGGATGACAGCTGAAGGACGGAGATACATATTGTACTAGAAATATGAATAACATAGTTGCTTGAAAAAAAATTTTAAAAATTGTTTTATTTAAAATACACAGTGGCGAGTTAAATGATATTTAAAGATATTGCAGTTGGTAAATTTTCCAAAACATAAAATCAAGAACATCATTTGAAATACACAATGTATTTTAATGGGGTTTTATTGTGTGACAAGATAACTGAATGCTGGTAACTATCATTACAGCAATAATTGAAGCATTGCATGGTTTTCGATTTCAAAATGCTCAATTTTTTTTTACCAAACATAAGGGATATGCACCACAAAATCAGTACGCATGCTAAATTAATTGTCTTAAAAATAACAAACTATAGTTCTATAATTTTGAAATATACGTATCTTGAAAAAAAAATCAGTAACAAAATTTTTTATCAAGAGCTTTCAAGGAGATGAAATTTGGTAAAAATTAAGATGGTTTCCGATATTAATAATCTTAATACAAATAATTCTTACAATTTTTAAAAGTATTTATTTATTTACTCATACTAGTTTAGTAATATATATTTTTTATTATTAAAAAAAGTCAATATATTTTTATTCAAAAAGTTTTATTAATCCAAATATACAGTAAAAAAACAAACACCATAGAAATAATTAAGTAGTTAAACTTCGGTTATTAGATTCCTATTTTTCATAAGGAACCACCTCCCATAGTTAGGGCGTCTAATTTCCGAACATTCTGTATTCCTAAACAATACTACAAACTTAATGAGCAACACAGGTACTGATGACTGTCGACAATATCTGGTTAAATACCAGTACACAAGTATACTGATGTTCAAAAATGGTTGGGGATAATTATTTTAATCGTCGGTAAGGCATGCTGAGACAAAAATTTTGACTGCGAAAATTCTCCCCATTTAGCAAACCACATATGGCCCATTTATGGTTTATAGTCGGATGCCAAGACGGCAAACAGTTGGCCAACAGCTGGCATGCACATGGCACCATTGCTAGTCCTGACGTGGCACCACTAACTAGCCATACTCTGCCCATAACGGGCCCAGGTGTGGTGAACGCAAATGGCCCAAGCATGGCCCATGTGCTTACAACAGCAATGGCCCATCGATGTACTATTTCACAGCCATCAAATTTCCTATAGACGCCTACCCATACTTTTACCATCATTAAGTATAGCTTATGTATGGCCATTGCTGGAATACAGTTGGTAAACCTTTAATGGGCCACTCTCTACCATCAGTTTCATATCCATCAGCATTCCACCAGTGAGCCATAAATGGTATGCCATGTGTTTTGGTGTCAGCAGTCAGTCATAGCAGGGCCAGTTGTGTAGACCCATAAATTTTCTGGGCCAACAGTAATCCAGCAATGCCAGCAGTAAAACCACACTCGGCCGACTGTGGCTTGCTACATGGGTTACCGCCTGTCTTGAAGTTCAACAAACATACTGTATTTTTGATAGAGTGCGTAATATGGTTGGCCGCGTTAAAGTATGCTTGCAAGTAGGAGGACGTCACTTTGAACAGCTGCTGTAAATGTTAGTCATGCTTTCCATCTCTTTGTTTATGCACTGCGGTCAGAACAATCTCTCTGGTTGTGCACAATCAATCTCCGTGTCCCAATATTGAACTGCTTTTCTACCAATACGACTTAAAAAAAAAAAGGCGTGGATTGGATTTGAGGTTACAATACAGTTCAGTAAACAATCGCTTTGAAATATTTTTGTACTTCCTGTAACCAGTTCGTAATGCAGTTTTATTAAATTAAAATTGGTTAAAGTAATTTTTTAATATACTAGTGCTTGTCATCAAACACATTCATCATTGTTGACCGCGTGACTTTGACAGTTGTGTTCGTTTGGGGTAGGTCAGTGTTTTGTACATACGCAGAAGACGAATATACAGTCTACATCATCTTTAGTCTATGGTTTTCCGCGTCGCGCCCGGAGATATGGGAATGTCATCTACTGTTCGCCAGCACACCTGCTCCACTTCGGGCTGCACGTGACTGGCCCACGCAGCACACCTGTTCCACTCCGGTCCACACGTGATTGGCCCACGCAGCACACCTGCTCCACTTCGGGCTGCACGTGACTGGCCCACGCAGCACACCTGTTCCACTCCGGTCCACACGTGACTGGCCCACGCAGCACACCTGCTCCACTTCGGGCTGCACGTGATTGGCCCATGCAGCGCGCCGAATTCAAACAGTGCGCATATCGTTTGATGTTGTAGCTCGGTAAGCGGGAATTTCCGGACACGTGTTCCGTCTATCAAAATATTTGTCTTGGCATGCCCTGCCTTCCCGTAAAAGTATGCCCAACAGTTTCCGAACGTACGGTATATCTCCATATGCCCCTGGTACAAGCTAAATGTTATATCAATGCTTCAAATGGAATGAAATGTCTTTCCTAAAAGCTGCATATTATGGGCACAGAAAAGTAATGATGGAATAAATATTTTGCACATCAAAAACATTTTGTGTTGTGGTAAGTAGTTATGCGAAGGAGTGAAACACTCGTAGTGATATGTTTTGAGGTCGGTTTACCAGTGTAATGTTTCTGCATACTTTCCATTCACTTACATAGTGAGTATAACATGTCTGCTTAACATATATCGAGTTTCTTACTTCTCTAACGTTGTTAATAATTTAATTCCAAATATTCAAATTGTTAGGTGATGTCATCTTCGTGTGAAGTTTCAAAGCATATGTTTTTGTATAGCCTACATTAAATGTATGGTCTCAGTTTAGGAGTCCATGCATGATTATCACTGCTATGGTTATTTATTAACGATGACAGAACAATGAATTTCAGTTTGTTTCTTACCCACAAAACAAATGAGGCCTAGTCAAAATATGACAATATTTACAACTGAATTTATTAAGGCACAGTAAAATTGTGTTCTTTTGGTCTTAACCTGTAACTTCAGCTAAAATATTGATAAATGGTATTTACTTTTGTTAGTAGAAATTTTTATTTCTGTTGTTACACTCTGTGAAGCACACGAAAAAGAAAACTCAAGATGTGCCTAACACTTAGAAAATAAATGCGATTTTCAGACATCTGGACACAATTATCCTGGAGAGGCTGAAGTTACCTCGACTTAAGATAACTTTAGTGACGAGGAATTCTAACTGTCCAGTGTTCTAATTCCTGAAATGTGTATTTTATTTGGAAATACATCAGACTAGTGCCGCCCTATGCCGTCTTTGTAGCATTCATATCATAGCATCCATTGGTTGCACTGATGGCGTTTGCTATGCCGTCTATTGAAGTACAACAGTGGTAATTTTAGAATCTTTATTGGGATAAATATCTTAAGAGGATGTAAATAATAATAACCTTCTCTTAATGACAACAGTAACTTATTTTCACGGAAATCAAGTAAGGATTGTTGTTTGCCTTTTTGTTACTTATTTTCTGCCTTGTTTCAGGTATGACTGCGAAGAAAATTTTTTGTGTGGCGACTGTTATTTATTTCATGTGTTTGACAGCAGGAAATACATCCGTACTATTGCTACACAAATTTAGTGTTGAGGAACAAAGTTTGTCTGGAGACATGACTAAGGTAAAGGAAGTTTTTAACACCCTTTTTGCAAGAAGAGTTTATACGTTTGTCACCAGTTTCGAAGAATCTTTTCAAGTGATGAAAGTTAACCATGTTCTACGACTCATGCATGATAGTCTCTCTGTTCGCATGCTGGTAATGAAAGATGGGTTACCAGCAGATAACTTAAACGAGTGTGATGATGAAGTGATTTGCAACACATTTAAAATTTCCGATAACTTAGAAAACAGCGTTGGATACGGATTATTCATTGACTCAGTCAAAGCAAAATGCCCTATTCCAGCAGTTTTGAGAATGTCTATTCTCTGGAACCCGAGGGCTGTCTTCTTGATGCTGGTATCAGCACATAAAATCACGCGTATGGAGGACCTCGTCACTATGCTGGAGGATTGCTGGAAACATTCAAGTGTTGCTAACATTGTGGTGATGACGTCTGTTAATCCCAAACGTTCATTTCTTATGAAAGAGGAAATGAAAACTCTTTCTTACAACCCATTTCTGAAGAATGTCATCAAAGTGAAAGACATGGAAATGAGTAATGAGATGTTGGAAAGCAAGTTTCATAACACTCATCGTTATAATTTGACAGGAGCTTACTTCACAGAACGGGCGTTCATAAACTTTGACAAAGACGACTTTGGGAACATACAGCTTGGTGGACTTGATGGTCATTTCGTAAAAGCATTTGTACAGAAAACGAACGTGACGTTAGTGAAGATTGCCGTAAATGTTTACGAGGAAATAATGAGCTATGATATATCGATAATGCACGTGATGACGACACGAATGAATTTCCGATATTCGCCGTACCCCCACGACTTCATCTGCGTAGCGGCAGTTGTACCCAGGGGACTCCCAATCCCACGTTACATGAACATAATTTTGCCTTTCACCACAAATGTCTGGTTGGCTCTCTTTGTCAGCATGGTGGCTGTAAGTTTGTTGTTAGAAATGCTGCTGAATTTAGATTTCTCAAAGAATCTGGAGCACAGGAAGCCAGCGTCTTGCATGGAGACTCTCAGGCTCATGGTTTTTGTTTCGACTACATGGACTCCATACAACCTCAATCAGAAGATTTTTCTTCTCGCGTGTCTGATGTGCGGGTTGGTGGTGAGTTATTCGTACCAGGGATCGCTCACCAGTTTCATGACAATCACCAAATACTTCCCAGACATCAACAACTTACACGAACTGATGGATTCGGGTCTTAGCACGTCCAGCTACATAGCCAAGTCGAGCTCTACAGCCTCGTCAACTCTGCCAGACTTGGAAGACCCCTTCATATGTTGGATAGTAGAGAACTTTGTGCACGTAGCAACAGATGAGCTGGCGTTTGACATGGCATTTAACCACAGAAATATCACCCGTTTTGTAGAGAAAGAATATGGTATGTACATGCTGAACAATCCCAAATATTTCAAGGATGGGCGGCTATACTTACACATGGTGCCACAGTGTGTTTATAAGGCCTTAAGAACATTTTCTGTGAATAAGGGATCGCCTTTCCTTTCTAGATTCAGTGCTATCGGAAGACGGCTTGTTGAGTCAGGATTTGTTGGCAAGTGGAATACAGACTTTATTATTGCTATCCTTCACTATGGTAAACATATTGATGTACAAGTAGGATTAATTCCCATATCCAACAACCACCTTCAAGCACCATATTTTCTGCTTTTTTGTGGAATATTGTTGAGCATTTTAGTTTTTTGTTTTGAACTGTTAACTCATTATGCTTGTAGACGAGGTAATTTGAAATAAAACATCAAGTCACGATGGTTTTGCTGATCGCCAAAGTCAGCAAAGTGAATAAGAACGATTGATATTTCGTAGTCTTTCAGTTTGCTAATAAAACAGATAATTTAAAAGTGTGAATTTGCAGAGATACTCAAATAAGGGAGTTTTATGTATCCTATATATAATCATGTTAATAATACAATCCATCCATTACTCATTTTGCCTGTTATTCCATTTTAAATCCTACAGAAACCTTTCATATTTTGATTCATAAATAATGAAAACACAGGGAAAATATTAACAGGAGAACAAATAGGAATGAAAAAAGTATTCTTCTCCTTAATTTAGTTTTTAGTAATATGTTTATTACAAACTGCCTAGTTAAAAAAAAAAAAAAAAAGCACCAGGACATCAGTTTACGTGGAGTGGAGAGATTTGGGCTTCTCCTAACATTGATTGAGGTCTTGAGAGACGGTGAGCATGAAGCAAGGTGAGTTTGGAACAACGCCAGAATGAAAGAGCGCCGGAGGGGGGGGGGGGGGAGATCCCCAAGGAAGCCCGGCGACCAGCGTCATCGTCCGACAGGATTACTGCGTGCGAAAATCCGGGAGCGACCCCACCGGGAATCAAACCATGTTCGCCAAGGTAGGAGGTGAGTAGTCTAACCACTACTCCACCGCGGCCCCTATCATTGTATGTGATAGGTATATATCTCCAGTGTAGGGTAGATTTTGTAAGCTTTCGGGCCATAGTAAGAGAAGCAGCAGATTTACTCTCGACTAGTTTCTCCATGTGCTTTCCAGTCGTTTACAAACACTGGAATAAATTCCATGTCAGTGAAGTGTAACTGTGATCTAGTAATAGATCGCAGGTAATAGTGTGAGCAATCCACGTGCAACATACCAGAATATTTAACTTCATG
The DNA here is from genome assembly GCA_029891345.1 of Dryococelus australis. Taxonomy (NCBI): domain Eukaryota; kingdom Metazoa; phylum Arthropoda; class Insecta; order Phasmatodea; family Phasmatidae; genus Dryococelus; species Dryococelus australis. The sequence goes on along the minus strand of CM057007.1, from coordinate 2,765,071 downwards.
GCAGACGACAGTGTAAACGTAATAATGTGAACAACTTTCCTATATACTATCTTTTAAGCTTAACGAATTAATGTTTTAAATATGTAGCCTAGTTAGATATAATGGCATTATAGGCATTGTAATTTTAATGATACGACAGCATTCCAAGCCTTTAATCAATTTAGTGTTTGTTTAAATTGTTGGAAAGTGATTTCATTGATTTAATTTTGGCTTAAAAAAAGTTTTCACTTTCCTCGCTGCTTAATATTTTGCTTAAGTTTCAATTGTACCCGAAGGGAAGATCTATGATCTTTTCCGGGAGGAGATTTTCCAGCGGACATTTTATTTTATGTGAAGACATGGATTGTCGCTTGATTTGTTAATTATTGCTGTCATGGAGAGCTAAAGCAGGAAGAGAGGTTTATGAATATTGCTGCTATAGTCGCTACCTCTTGTGGCCTTGAAGAATGGAGCCGCTTGACTCCTTCCACTTCAATCCTGCGATGAAAAGGTCGTAATAGTGTTCATCATTTTCCGCATGCGCTCTACACCATTTATCTTGCAATAACTTTGTAGTAGTTAGTGTAAAGTTCCTCCTGTGGCAGTTTGTAATAAACTAACGTTTACTGTTAGTTTTATGTTTAACATAACCGAATCTCTTTGGAAAAATATTTAATTCCAATTAACTTATCTTACTTTCTGAACTAAAGATAATGTTATCATGTCACTTTATTCTCTGTTTATAGTCCATTCACAGTTACTTAAACTTTTCCGGAAGGCCTGCTAAAGTTCTACTTTCAGGATATTTCTCCGTCACAAGCAAACAAAGCGAGTATACAGAATTACACTAAACTGAACACGCACGATATTCGTGCGCACCCAGTGTAATAATACATCGCATCGGAACTATTTCCTATTACGCGTTACCAACGTACCTACTTTTTCACTGTGAAATTATGAATTAAATATTGTAATTTACAAATGAAATGTAAAGCAAAAGTTGAATTTAACCAGAAATAACGTGGATTTACAATATCGTAATAAAAGTACTAAACGCCTGTGATACATTACATATTTAGGAAACTACCAAATACTTCATACATGGGATAATTTTTCAAATGTTAATTCAAAAAGTGTGAAGAAACCGCTTATAGAATATATATATATATATTCGAAAATTATACGAAATAATTTTAAAAATTTCTTGGTTGCCATAAGCTAAACTAAAATTATCAAATCAAGGTGTATATATATATATATAGATATATATATATATATATATATATATATATATATATATATATAATATATATATATATATATACACACACACACAAATATATACGTGTATATATATACATATATACATATATATATGGCAACCAAGCAATTTTTTTAATTATTACGTATAATTTTCTTTAGGCATTCTTTGGTTCAAGAGTATATATATATATATATATATATATATATATATATATATATATATATACACCTTGATTTGATAATTTTAGTTTAGCTTATGGCAACCAAGAAATTTTTAAAATTATTTCGTATAATTTTCTTTAGACATTCTTTGGTTCAAGAGTAACTAAGTAGAGACGCAACTCTCATGTGCATTAGCTGGGGCGTTATTTATAAAATCGAATCTGTAATTATCACCTGTTACAATAAAATTAAATATTACCACACGACAATGAATCACGCTTTTGAATTTTAGCACTCGTACATTAACTATTTTATATAACGAAGTGTTTTAGATATGTAATTTCCTTTTTGTTAGTATATTTCGTATGGGTGGAAATAACAAATATATTTATAACAGAATCTGCAATGCTTGTAGTAAATTAATAATAAACGTAACCTTACTTGGCAGTCTTAAATTTTAGTAGAGCCTATTTGTAATGTCAAATCATTTACCCAATCGCAGCCACTGTTTGAATTAGTGTATGCCCAAAAAAGACTTTACAACCAATGCACGGAGTTTGGCCAAACTTAACATACATCTATTACACGGTATGGATACCGAACTATACTTTGAAAGTGTGACGAGTGCTTTATTTTTTTATATTCGCCATTTGACATAACAATAGATTTCAGGTGCTATATATTATTAGTAGGGGAACCTTTCCACCTATTCGAAACATCTCGCGGATGGTTAATTAACAATGTAGAAATTGATAATAGAAGACTATCATCGTTTCACTATAACTTGAGAAGATTGTGCTACCTGCACAAATAAAGCTCTCACACTAGACATAAAAAACGACCAGAAAAAATCCTATTAAATTTGGAAGAGAAGTACTCTTGTAGTGGAAAACGTATATATACACATATATATATACAGTCACACATATTTATGTAAGTATATGTATAGTTAGTGATTATTAGTGATGCTTATATATTAAACAATTTCACCGACTGCGACCAAATTTGTTATACTAGCTTCACCTACAACAAACATTCAGTTTCTTTTGTCAGCCACTTAGAAAGTTATCGTGATCTGAATAAATATGTCTCTGAGCTCACATCTCGGAGAATACTCAATCGAATGATACCAAATTAGGCATACAGTTAGTGCTAGTTAGGCTCCTTATACACCGATATAAAATAAGTAATTCATTTTCAAACTGGAGGTCTTATAAATATTTTAATTTTATGTGTCACATTTGCCGTATATTAAAACGTATTTCTGTCAAAATTAGTAAGCTGACAGTACTAGAGGGTCGCGGTGACTCATTGGATAGAGCAATTTCTTCCCACCAAGGCGAACTGACTTCGATTCACGGCGGGGTAGCTCCTGCACGTGAGAATCATGCCGCTAGTTGGCGGGTTTTCTCAGGGATCTCCCGATTCCTCCTGCCCTTGCATTCTGGTGCTACTCCATACCTAGCATTACCCTCATCGCTCTTCAAGACTTTGATGTAATGAGCCACACAAACCTCCACTTCACTGGCAGTACTCATTGAAAGCATTGATCAACCAATTTTAAGGCCTATTTGTCCACAATTTTGCACGATACTGTCACGTGAAAAATAAGACTTTTCAATATTTATTGGAAGATACTCAAAAATTGCCTTCAAATTTGGCACACAAATACTGCGTTGGTAAGTCACCTCATCTCATAGCCTTCTGTTATAGAATCTCAGACACTTATTTCTAAATAGCGGCTTGATAATATTTTAGTTTATTTTGGCTTGCCTGTTGACCAATGATAAAAGGATTTCACCTGGTACTTATTTCTATAGTGTAGTACCTAGGTAGGCATAACATTTTACAAATCCGTGGCCTATTTTGTTTGCTATTTTTATTTTGTAAGGTAGTATTACCTAGAATATAAAATGGTTATATACATTTCATAAACTACCTTAACGTTCTCCAAAACTTCGCATATTAACATTACTGTTTATAAGGCTATTGCAGACACGATAAGCTACGAAATTTAATATGAAGGTTGCAGTTTTTTCTAGTAATGTTACATCATATCACTATAACAATTAAATTAACTTTGTATTGTGTAGAGCTTGCTGTACATGATAAATTCACTAAGTGGTGACTTAAATCATCCGCCATTTTATAAGGTATTGCGGCAAATCATTTTCTTCAAAAGCCTATATCATAATCTAAAAAATACTTGACGGACAACCATTCAGTTTGGTGGGAAATTCTTTATGCGTGATTTTTTTAACACACTAAATTCTGTTACCTACATCTTAAAAACCTCGTCTTAATTACTTGCAAACAGATAAGGAAGGCAGGCTAGTTATTAATATCCATACATTTTCTTTTATAACATGTAGTGGTTACACTTTCAGTTCATTTGTTCACGATCAAAGGATATTTATGTTCGGCACTGTACCCAACAAAGGATATTTATGTTCGGCACTGTATCCAACAAAGAAACTGTGGTCTGTGTTTTAAACATCTGCCTAGTAAGTAATCTGCTTTGTTGAGGTTTCTGCATCTCTCACTTGTGATTGGTTAGTGCTGATATCAGCTAACACGCAGCACGTTTTCTATTGGCTGCAAGAAGCACGCTTGACATAAGTACAGTACGCATAAAAATATTGAACAATTGCAATGCACGAGCGCGTAAAGTAATTCCGCACTGAACGGGTTGAAGATAACCTATAGTCTGTTCACGGCAAAGTGAGCATTTTTGAGGTCCTAGTGACTTTTTTTTATTTCAGCCATTTGTTATCCCTTAACCACTTTTTAAAAATAAGTACTGCCTTGTAAGTAATGAGGGGGCTTTCAAAAGTGCTCACTTTACCGTGAATAGCCTATAATTGCAATTACGTTCAGAATATACGTGTGAAATAGTAAGTACTATTTTTAAACGTTCTTTCATTATTGTAGCCTTTGTACTCTTGGGTAACAAACAAGGAATTTATAACAATAATTTAGTTTTAAAATATTAAAGTATTAGAATTTCATGCCTCTATTGGTTTATTTTTCTTAGTATGTTAAGGAAGTTTTGTAGTTTTTCTATAGACCAGTGATTTGTTTCTTGCGAATCAAAAGAGTGCTCTTGTGGCTGATTTCTTTGGTAGCTATATAAAGTTTTCCATTTTATTATGCAGAGTTCCAACAACCCTCACAAGAAATGACGGTGCCAGAAAGGCAACGTTAGAGTCGCTGAGTGAGTGTCACTGGCGATTCTCTGCCGTGAAATTTAATCTTCTTATGTATTTAAGAAAGTTACAGTTACTGACGACCTCTCGCAAAAAACCAGCGATGTACAGACTGATTAGAAAGTTTAGATATTCTGTGAATGCTCAATCATTTCTTGTCATCTCTTATGGCACGTTCGTAAGAACGTCAAAAAGAAGCTGTTACCGCAGTTTAAACTGGTTGGAAGTAACATATGAAAACGTCTTACCAAATACACTAAGAGACAATTACCTGACAACTCTAAACAAATAGAGAGTGTGGGAAAAATAACCTAGCGGCAAGAGATGTTACTATTATTATATTTCAGGAAATATTTCAAAAGTTATTTATTATTATCATTTATCACTAAGTATTTTCCACTTCTGAAACATATGACGTATTGGGAATTAGTTTTCGTTGTTTAAGTTTTGGTCATTGTCAAATAAACTTCCGTCTTCATACCCAGCATGTTGGTGTCGTATCCTATTATATAATAGGATGATCTCTGTCTGTCCGTCCCTCTTTAATACTTCTAAGTCCTTTGAAACTCCACAAAAGTTCTTCACATTTTGTAGAGCGAATACTCAGGGTCAAATACAGGTCAAGTTCGAATTTCAGCAAGATCAGATTACGCAATCATTACCTTTTACCCTAAAAACTTATTTTTAATTACTTTTTCCTGTGAAAGTTTTGCGGCTTGAGCGATTCCAAGTGGGGCCGCAATGGCTTAGTAGATAGAACTATATCAAGTGTGGCCCAGTGGATAGATATATATCAAATGGGGCTGCAGTGGCCAAGTGGCTAGAGCGATTCCAAGTGAGGACTTACCGGCTCAGTAGATAGAGCGATTCCAAGTGGGGCCGCAATGGCTTAGTAGATAGAACTATATCAAGTGTGGCCCAGTGGATAGATATATATCAAATGGGGCTGCAGTGGCCAAGTGGCTAGAGCGATTCCAAGTGAGGACTTACCGGCTCAGTAGATAGAGCGATTCCAAGTGAGGACTTAGCGGCTCAGTAGATAGAGCGATTCCAAGTGGGGCCGCAGTGGCTTAGTAGATAGAACTATATCAAGTGTGGCCCAGTGGATAGATATATATCAAATGGGGCTGCAGTGGCCAAGTGGCTAGAGCGATTCCAAGTGAGGACTTAGAGGCTCAGTAGATAGAGCGATTCCAAGTGAGGACTTAGCGGCTCAGTAGATAGAGCGATTCCAAGTGGGGCCGCAATGGCTTAGTAGATAGAACTATATCAAGTGTGGCCCAGTGGATAGATATATATCAAATGGGGCTGCAGTGGCCAAGTGGCTAGAGCGATTCCAAGTGAGGACTTACCGGCTCAGTAGATAGAGCGATTCCAAGTGGGGCCGCAGTGGCTTAGTAGATAGAACTATATCAAGTGTGGCCCAGTGGATAGATATATATCAAATGGGGCTGCAGTGGCCAAGTGGCTAGAGCGATTCCAAGTGAGGACTTACCGGCTCAGTAGATAGAGCGATTCCAAGTGGGGCCGCAGTGGCTTAGTAGATAGAACTATATCAAGTGTGGCCCAGTGGATAGATATATATCAAATGGGGCTGCAGTGGCCAAGTGGCTAGAGCGATTCCAAGTGAGGACTTACCGGCTCAGTAGATAGAGCGATTCCAAGTGGGGCCGCAGTGGTTTAGTGGTTAGAGAAATATCAATTTTTTTTCGGTATTTGTATGATAACTAAATTTTTACCATTGTAAATACTCTAGGCACGTGACCATACTGAAAATACGGTCACGGGCTAAACTCCTAGTTATTAATATCAGTGTAATGTAGTATTTAACAGAGGTCCTGCTGTGCTGGCTGGGGGCAACAACACCACAGTATCATATACGTATTTGGCTGTATTTTCTCGCAGAAATCTTTAAGCTGGTCGGTATTGTATTATTAGTTTCTAATGTATTTGTTCTTATTTCAGTTTTATCTCTCGGCAGGGAACTCCATTACTCTGTTGTTCAGTACGATGCAGTTGCATCTGTGCAGTTTACTCCTAAGCTTGTTCACACTTAAGATAACAAATAGTTGTCTCACAATACAAGTACGTATAGAAATCTCATTATTATAGTCCGTTCATGGCTACTTACGTCTTTTCTGAAGCCTGGCCTGCTGAAGTTATACTTATAGGATATCCTCCACCCCATGCAAACAAAGCTTAACTAAGTCTAGAAAATTACATCAAAAGGAAAACACATCGGATTTTTGCGTACACAATTTAAATGTATTTTGCACGAGAACTATTTACTACTAGGCGTTACCAATACACCTACATTCTCTCTGTCTTCTTTCATAATAACTATATATGAAATATTTAAAATTACTAGTAGCTCGTGAGATAAAGCTGAATTTAAACAAAAATTACATACTTTTATGTAAAGACAAATACAAAACGCTTATGATACATGGCTTAATACGTCACACATGAGGTGATTTTTCAAAGTTTTGATTAAAAGGTGTAAAGATTATCGTGTAGCAAATGTCATGCTACAGGACGTAAATGAACAGCACTGAAAAAATTCGATTGCGATAAAGACATTTTAAAAACAAATGTAATCTCTATCGTTAAAGGAGTTCCTCTGAAACTGCAAATATAAAACAAAGGACCGTGAATCTTTGTACATAGAATGAAGTGTCACAACTAACTGAGTCACTCATTCATCAACGCAGAACTAAACCGCTTAACAAAAAAATATGAACATTTAGAGATGGCTATGAGTAGGGTCACCTGTTTTTGGCCGCAAGATTCCCGGACTAGAAATACAAAAACACTAGAGCTCAGATCCTCTTTCGTGATTGGATGATTTTAACTGCCACACATTGCATTCGTCTGCCGCGAATCACTGACACTCAGTATCAGGACAGCTTAATTCTGATTGAACTAGTGTGCACGTGTACGATGTTTGAAGTATAAATTGCGCATACATCTTTTCACGGGATACCTATGCCTTGTCGGCTCGTAAAATGTGAAAAGCATTTTCTACTCCAAGGTTTGGAAGATAAAACCGTAAATCCTAGATGGCAAGGGTCAATCCCCCTGACCTCTGCTGAAGGCATTTGCCAAGGGGCTAGCTATGTCTGCCACCCTCCTATCCTTGTCCTCCCCCCCTCACCGCCTCCATAGCCAACAGCTACGACATGCACGGGAGCAATGCGGCTGCATTCGTGGCGTAGCTGAGATGCCGATCAGCAGACTCGTGGCAGGGCTGGTATGACAACGCCAACACTAGCCCCTTTCATTAGCACCTTGAAGACTATGCCCGAGTGTCCCTCGGACAAAACAAATCTCGATATATCTCGAAACTTATAAGCAAAAATCATGCGAACCTAGTTTCATGAACACTTCCTCACCAGCCAACATTTTGCTGTACAAAATACATTTTTGTATGACTGCACAAATGAACACGATGTAATGTAAATCGTGTTAAGCATTAATGACAATTTGATTGGCAGACTGTGATCTCGGCACTGCACTGGCTGACAGACGGCCAGTAATGAACATTGTGGAGTACGCTGTAGTGTATGGCGTGGACCAATAGGAAGGTGGTAAATGAGAACACAGGGACCAACAACATTCGTTTCCTGTTGGGGTCAATACAAGTGACCTACTTATAAATTGTCTTGAATAGCATTTATGTTAAAACGTGACTCGCATGGCAAAGCCATTTTCCTTTCGCAATAGCTAACAAGGGGGGAGTTTCCTAGCACTTAAAAGGTTCACTTTCATACGTCTGTAGCAAGATTGAAGTTAAGGCACGTAAGTATTTTGGATATTTTGAATATATTCTGACGAGTATATTCAGAAATACAGCAGTTTGAGAAAACTGTTTTAGCAATGTTAGAATGCTATGGTATGACGTTATTAATTACGTGTCGTCTTCAAAGCACTCAACAACTCTTGTCTGAAGTGTATGTTGTTTTCGTAGATCAGCACATTAGACGCACGTGTAATAGTTTCATGAAGAAAAAACGTGTATCGCAAACACACTGCACTGCAGTTTGAGCGCTGGGCAAGCGGGCATCTTACGGGACATCGACGCTTCCCATATGGCATTTGCGCCAGAACCAGCATCATATATTACGTATTTTGTTTTAGACATTGGCAGCGCATATTGCACATATTTGCACATATTTGCGCAAATTCACAAAAAAGTGTTGTGCTTGATTACTGTGGCTAGTGTAATTTCTGTAATTATTTACGAATAAAACTTACGTCTTGTCGCCAATCACTTCTCAGAAATTAATAAAAGCAATTAATCTGTAACAATCTGATAAAGATTAAGGACCCAATATTAGGGACGGTTGCAATTCGCGAAAATATTTATGTCCATTCTAAACTTCAATATCCTGCGATCACAACCACAGTTTCATTTGGTTATTCGCCGCCTATCTACACGAGATGTGTACTTATTTGACCAGGCCAGTCGAAATAATGTACTCCGATACTGAACGTCCATGATTCGTGAATAGACACTTGAGACACGTGACATTTAAAATCAACCAACCATGAAATTGCATATGAAAAAAGGGTTTGGAGTACAACTGGACTTGTACTCTTTACGCGATAAACACCTGTCCCTAGCCATTATTTACGTCGTATCAGGTGAAAAATTCCCCTAAATATTTTGAAATATGACCCAGTGCACAATGTTGTGCCAACAGTATTAATGTTAATCCTACAGTATTTTTTTTGTTATCTGTGAGCCGTCAATCACTAATGACGTTGTTGCTGTTAAGTTATTACGTCTAATGTAACATTAAGTACTTTTGTAACAACGTTAACTACTTAACCGTATTGTTAAAATTTAAGTGTTGTTTATGTTGCGGTAAAACAAATCTTGTGATGAATTGGTGTTAACATTTGTGTTAAAAGAGTTTCTTGAATTTTCTTTGCTTTGCAAAAAAATAAAAAATAACCCACGAAGAAAAAAATGACCGGCCCACCATACACGTACAGTTCTCTCTTCCGATCGGCCACAAAGGCAGGACTGTCGCAGATTGGCCTGACACGAGTACTACACACACAGGCAGACACAAACACACACAGAGACACGCGCACGCGCGCGCAGAGACATACACACACAGATACACAAGTGCGCGCTCGCAGTTTGGCCCGCTGGTAGGCCGAGGGATATCATTACATTATACACACATCAACTTGCTTACGGATCTGAGGTGTTGCCCAAGAGACTGGACAAACTACCTGCGCATGGACAAACTACCTGCGCATGGACAAACTACCTGCGCATGGACGAACTACCTGCGCATGGACGAACTACCTGCGCATGGACGAACTACCTGCGCATGGACGAACTAACTTACCTGGAACTTTTAAGCATGCTTACTCCTTTCGTAAATAAAACATGATTCTGGTATGGGAAAAGCCGTAACACCAAATGAAAGATTAATGGCGACACTCCGCTATTTAGCAACTGGGAGAACACTTGAAGATTTGAAATTATCTTGTAGCATAGTTCCACAAACTTTGGGGAAGCTAATACCTGACAACTGTGAAGCGATCTTCAAAGCATTGAAGAATTATTGCAAGGTAAGAAAATAAATTGAAATACATTTGTACGGGTGTAGATGTTTATTAAAAACATAAACACGCATCATAATTTGTCTCAAATATTAACCTACTTGCAACTAGGTTAAACCAATATTTAGTCGCCATGTGTTTAACATACATTAGCACAGAACCTTTCAGGACTAAGACGTACAATAAGGAAGACTTCGTAAACAATATTGTCAATATGCCTTAGAATGTTTATTGACATGTATCGTGATATTCCCTGCACATAAGTACTGAATTTACTTCCAATATATATTCTACAACTTGTTACGCCTGCGGTTGTTAACACAGAATATGTTTAGTCTTTCTCGTATTTTGGTCATAATTGGCGAAGGATCACCCTGAATGAGTCGTTTACGTTCACCTACAATCATGAATGAAACGACGGGCGATGTGTAAAACACACGATATTCACAATGCGAAATATTGTTGGGATGTCGCAAAAGAAAAGTGGAGTTTTGTGGTTGTTCATCGTGGTCTTCTCCCGGTGAATCACGCAAATACGTGATCGCAGAATTGCGAGACAGATTCCCCAGTTCAGCTTCGAATAGTGCTTCATTAATTATTTCTTCTGAATACAGTCTCTGTTCTTTGTTCAGTACAGTTCTTAACTTTGTAGCAAAATGTTTGCCGAATTAATTGATCTTTTCTTACCTGCGCAAGACGTTCAGTTACAGTTGATAATATTTGGATACTGGGGGACAACATTTTTTTTTTGCGCTTCAATGATTCTGCTCTACCGCTTGGACTTGATCTCCATTGTTAATGCTCAATGTTTGAATGAGAACGTTGTGTTGTGTCCGAATTCCATCGGAGCCGTGGATGAGAAGCATGTAGTCACCATGCTGCCTCCAGGATCTGGATCGTACATTTATAAATACAAAAACTTTCACAGCCAAGTTCTATTAGGTATTGCAAATGCGAATGATGAATTACTGTACTTCAGCTTTGGAATAAACGGTCGGGTGTCTGATGGAGGTTTCTTTGATGCCACAGATTTGTCAAAAAATCTAGAAAACTGGAGCCTGAATTTGCCAAAGGAGGAAACTGTCGCTGGAAAAACATGCGATATGTGCTAGGGGCGGATGACGCAATTCCACTAAGGGAATACATTATGAAGTCATTTAGCCGTAAGGTAGCCACGCCATCTCGTAAGATATTTAACTATCGTTTGTGTAGAGCTCACAGAATGATAGAAAGGGTTTTTGGTATAATTGTTGAGATATTTGGTGTTTCACAAAAGCCTATCTCTTTATTTGATTTGACTTAAGTACGCCACATTGTTATGGCATGTTGCGCCCTTCACAATTTCCTGCGTTCAAAGGCACCCCATCAGTACACCTCATTGGAATGTTTGGATGAGGAGGAGTTTGAAAGTGGTAATGCTACGCCTGGACCTCGCTGCAATGAATCTATGAGTCTCAGTAAAACCGCATGTCATCCAACTAATAGTGCAGAACTCGTTCGAGAGTCGTTTGTCCAGTCCTTCAACAATGAAGGTCAAGTTTCCTTGGCAACAAAGGTTTGTTGAGTAAAGGAATTTCTTTATGAATATTTTCAAAGTGAAGAAACGAGTAGCACTACAATAAGTACGTAATAATGTAGTGATAAGCTGGTTCCGTTAGCATATTCAATTGTTGTTTGGCACTCATATACGCATTTTACAAATTTGTCTATATCTACAGTACATTAGTCCCTGTACCTGAATATATTGTTTACCCTATGCTGTATGTAATGTTATAATTACTGTAGATTAGCTGTTAAGTAAAACAACATAACTATACGAACTTGGTTTGTAACTTTTCATTATAAAATTCCTGCCATTTAATTGTTTAATCCCTACGTGACTACCTTGGCATATTTCGTTGTGTTCTTTGAGTTGTATCTTTCTCATGTTATATTTATATACTTATAGTACAAATATTTACATGAGCGAACAGTGATATCATATTTATTACTTTGTGTGGCAAATATAATTTTCAATATTACACGGATGTTTACGCCTAAGGCTCTTAATTAAGTTACATAATAAACTGTAGTCAGCGAAATGTTTTAATTTGTTCTTAATTAAGTTACATAATAAACTGAAGTCAGCGAAATGTTTTAATTTGTTATTGGCATGTTACCTCCAAGTCACTTTCTTGGTCAAGATTTGAGAGTCCTTGCAATGCCTCTTCTTGGTCTACGAGAAATAGTAGGTTCTGGTAAAACCATAATTTTGGCACGTATGCATCTTGTGTGCTCATTCGGGACTTCTTACAAAGTCGCACTCTCTTGTGTTCTTTGTGGAAGCTACTTCGTAGGTTGTGAATTTTTTTCGAAATAGTGTCCCTAGTTGCATCGGGATCAATTTACTTCTTTTCTGATATGGGTTACGTACGCTGTATGCTTCATTTCGCGATTGTGGTACGATTTACACTTTACTTTCCACAGGCACGGAAGGTAGCGGGATCGCCTTGCCGGCAAGTCCACACACGCCAGTTCTACCTGTGAGCTCGCTGGCAGGCCGGCGGATCTGACGGAATTCACACAGGTCAACAGTCCAGACGATTTATCTGCAAGCCGCCACATACACTTCAGGCCAGGACTGTTCAGGCCGATCGGAAGGCAGTACTGCACGTGTATGGTGGGCGTAAGTGCTCAACGTTCTCCACATGACAAAACCTAACGCCCTACCAACTGCTCTACTTTAACCTAACGCCCTAACAACTGCTCTACTTTAACCAAACGCCCTACCAACTGCTCTACTTTAACCTAACGCCCTACCAACTGCTCTACTTTAACCTAACGCCCTACCAACTGCTCTACTTTAACCAAACGCCCTACCAACTGCTCTACTTTAACCTAACGCCCTACCAACTGCTCTACTTTAACCAAACGCCCTACCAACTGCTCTACTTTAACCTAACGCCCTTCCAACTGCTCTACTTTAACATGTCTAACTGCGCTTTATATTGTGGGTATTCAGTAACATACAACGACAAACTGCAGTTCTCTTTCGTTATATGGAAATGTTTTATGCTTTACAAATATATGCATATTTGGAACACGTAAACCGATTTGCAAGGCTTGAGAGATGGTCTAGGCCACATTTCGTTCTCATACTAAGCTTTAAAATTTAAATATAGTCGTTTCACTATACGAGGTTATCGCTGTTCACTAGTATCCGCCATTTTACAACTTTGAGTCAGTGTAAACTTGATTTGGTAAGACCTTACTTTAATGTCGCTGTATTTTGTTCATTGTGTATATTTTTGGCGTAATACATTTGGTTGCGGCAACATTACTTATAGGCTTTATTATCATTAACACTTCAACAGTATATTCGTGTAATAGTAACATTCGATGTTGTTATCGGTTAACTTTATTAACATTGCCACACCATAATTAATTGTACAACAACATAGACGTTAGAAAAATGCCTCCACAGTATGCAATCATATAGATACATACAAGGTGGAGAGGACTGTTTGCTGTTCACCCATTTATTATTGTTCAGAGATAGTATTTGAAGAATGCTCATTTAATCGCGAAGAGCCTGTACTATTCAGTGTGGACAGCTGCATTAAAGGACGTTTAATGTTTCGATACGCGGCGGCACTTGAGCTGATAACTACGTTTGCGATTGCAAGAGTTTAAACGGCGATGATCGAGTTAAGGCAACCCGCGTGATCACGTTTGGTCTCAAACCCCAAGGCCAAAACTGACTCGCGCGCGTATAATGAAGCAGCAGTAGACTGCCGTTGTACTGGCTCACCCAGAAGTATTGACAATAACTGTTGCTTTGTTCGCTTCGCTTCTGCCAGCCGCTAACATTGTTTCCCCCTCCTCTCCCCCCCGGAAAATAACACGAAACACTGGTCGCGAAACACAAATGGAATGCGGCCTCTGTGGCCGCGGCTGTATGTATATTGTGGTGATGAGAGGGGGGGGGGGATATGGTTGGAAGGCGGGGAGAGGGGCGGGTTAGATGATGACGGCATTCGGACGTTTATTATAGGGATGGCATTAGCGCCCAACCGGCCTGGGATGTAACATTAATTACTGTAGTCGGTAATTCCATCGGCTCTGGCTTGCCCATAGCGCCGAGCCGTGTCAATTGAAACAAAAAAAAAAAAATGATAAAGTGAAAAATTACATCGGCGCGGTGGTGGAAATTAGTGATGACGTCGGCGGGAAATCTATCTTTTTTTCCTTCAAATTATGAAGCGTGGGGGGGGGGGGGGGGGGTTGTGGAGATTCGACAAGTTGTCACTTACCCATCCCCAGCTCTTGATTCTGCTGATAAGGGATATTTGTAGTAAAATCGTTATTCATAATTCGCCAAACAGAAGAGGGGGGAAAACGATTTTGTGTGGTCCATTTGAGCTTCGGTTTTTGCCCATTCATTTGCTGGCAGTTCTGGCCTATAACTCACACAGCAAACATTACACCGTTGTGAAGTCATGTCCATCCCCAAAGTTTCTGGTCACGTGGCCGATACACACATGACACTATGTTACAGCCGAATGTTTTCTCAGTCTGTTTTTTTTTTGCTGTCAAAATATTTGTTAATATGAAAAATTACTTGGTTTCTCATATTTATCCAAAAATAAGCATATATCTAATGACAAAAGTTACGATGGCTGAACGTCTGTCAGATCTCGATAACCTGTTATGTAACTACAGAAAGATAAATATGCTGCTACTGTTTAACTCACTTTACAGTTCTTAATTATTTAAAGTACAATAGTATAAGATCAATACATTTTTTGTAAAAGACTTGCCTAGTAGTTCCGGAAATAATTTTCTAAGTTAGAGAATATAATGGAATTCAAGTGTCATGTTGTTGTTCAACAGAAAAAAAAAAAACTAGAAATAACAATAAACGTGTTCATTACATAAATTTTGATTAGGCAACCGGAAATGTCTTACTACTAACTTTTTAGTCTTCGGAAAATTATTATTTAATTTCTATTGCAGGCAATATAGTAATGGCCTTTTAAATATATTAATACAAATGTCTGACAACATATTACGTAATATGGTATAGAGAAAATTACAATTAAAGCAAAATTAAACAGAGCTACAGAAGCATATAGAAAGTAATGCTTAACATACTCACGTGGTTTGCCACTTTGCCATCGCGGATGGCATTTGCGTGAAGATGAGGGAGGGAGGCATGCATTAAGCGCAACCCTCGCTGAGAGTGTTATTTTTTAAGTTTAATGGCAATAGTCTGGTGAAACTGAATTCAGGATTTGATTGGATCTCCATTGCCTACAATGACTACGAAAAGAGTTATAAAAAAAACGAAGAACACAATATATGGATAACGAACACAAACGCAATAAAAATGAGATAATATAAACAAACATGCATGTGGAACAAGAGACAACAGTCCAGTTAGACAAACACTGGAACAGAAACAACAGAAGACAGCACAATTATGATAATATGAAAACAGCACAAACCACAAGCAAAACAGACAATGCACTGAGTCAAATTAAATAGACGTATAAAAGGGTCAACAAATTATAGTGATGAATTTATAAATGGATCCAAAAATGAACAACCAGTCCGACAATGAACAAAACAAAACACTTTGTAATTCCATTTGTGCTCCTCATCCATATATTGTGTTCTTGGTTTATTGGTTACTCTTTTGGTAGTCATTGTAGGCAATAGAGAGCCAATTAAAATCCGAATTCAGTCTCCCTAAGAGTACGATACAGTGGTAGGTATAGTCTATTTTACTGTTACTTCCAACTTTTCTCAAGCCTTGCTAAAGATCTACTTCCAGGATATTCCTCCACGTCATGCAAACAAAGTTTAGAAAATTACAACAAAGGACATCGTACCACATTCGTGCGAGCTCAAATTAATGATATTTCGCATAAGAACTATTTCTTACTAGGCACTACCAACATACCTATATTCTCTCTAATTTCATTAATATTAATTTTACGTGAAATTTATAATTTATTAATAAATTGCAAGT
The DNA here is from genome assembly GCA_029891345.1 of Dryococelus australis. Lineage (NCBI taxonomy): Eukaryota > Metazoa > Arthropoda > Insecta > Phasmatodea > Phasmatidae > Dryococelus > Dryococelus australis. The sequence goes on along the minus strand of CM057007.1, from coordinate 2,748,868 downwards.
AAAAATTCAATAACAAAACAAGGCACTTTCATATTTACAAAAGTATAGACGCTTGTGATACATGGCAGCAGCAATCGCACACATCATACGTGGGGTGATTTTTCATTGATTTTATTAAAAAAGTGCGAAGAAACTACGAATAGACGATACCAAATAAATTTACTCGAAGTGAATTTGTTTCCTCCCGAACAATATTTTTGTTCACAAAATTAATCTGCTGTTTCCATACGTCTTCTTCGTTCCCTTGACCAAATAAAAATTATTAAAAATAATTTGTGTAGCCGATCGCAGGTTTTTTAGTCGACTAATATGTTAAATTACCGAGATAGTTATAAAAGTCATGGTAGAGTGAACACATATTATTTTGAATCGATAAACATTTGATTAAAAGAAACAATCTGATATGCCATTAAGCTTATGAACCGAATTTATGGCGGCAGAAATATCAGGGAGATCCGCTATCGAAATTTATATGATCATATTGGGCCGTTTACTTCGGCTGGAATATACCGCCCCAGTTTGTTTATAATTTATGTGGCAATTAGGAAAAAAAACAGCTATTTTAAAGCATATAGTGAAACTTAATACTGGTGCAAACAATCACACTGACGTAATTTCAAAAGGAAATAAAAAATAAAGTTAGAAATAATTAAATAATATATTTACGTGATTCTTACGTATTTGATTGCCTACTTGCCTAAAATAGTAATAGTGGTTTAGTTATTAAGTTTGGCCTAACTTGGATTACCTACGCTGAGTAATTAGCTGACTACCGGCTCCGGGTTCGAGTCCTACCGTTAACCTTGTGTTTATGTATTAGTCACCCCATCGTGGGAGTATCGTATCACATCTTGTGATCGCTAAGGCGTAAGATTTGGGTTCAAATGTCGTAGGTTTGGATCTCACTAAATCCTTAAATTCTTCGTGATAAAGGGGCAGCGATGTCTGAGCGGTTAGCCTGCTCGCCTCCCAACAAGGCGAACTGAGTTCAATTGCCGGCTTGATCATTCCTCGATTTTCACATGTGCCGAACAATGCCGCTCGTAGGTGGGTTTTCTCGGGGATCTCCCTTTTCTCCAGACCTTTCATTCCGGGCTGCTTCATACTCATCTCAATCACCCTCATGGGTTCTCAAGACCTCACTGTTAAGGGCTGCCTAAATCTCTTCACTTACTCACTCTTCATGATAGAAAGTTTAGTTAACTTGCACGTACAGCATTATTAATGTTCAGTTGCACTAACTAAATCTTACATGTTTGGTGTATCATAACAAGAATAATGGAATAACTACGTTTTATCAGCGAAATATTTAATTGATCTTATACAAAAAACCAATTTGTTTACGTGAAATTTTGATGTATTGAAAATAATTTTTTTTTCGGTAGCACCGTGAGCTTGAGAGAGATAGAGATAGAGAGATAGAGAGAATCCTCATGTAGAGGTCCTTCATGGAGCGGGGTACTGTATACGAGGAATCTCCGCCATTAGTATATGCAGTTTTTGGTTAATAAAGTACTGTGCAAAATCCCTGCCTAGAATGTGGTTTTTCTGCCTTTTCGGTATCCTTCCGTCATATGTAAAAGTGACATTGCATTACCCCGTTCACTCCAACCTGGTTTTGGTGAAATGAAACTGGTAAATATATTGCAATGTGTATGGGTTATTAATGTGGCAATTATAACACATCGGTTCCTCAAACTATATGAAATAAATTAAATTAATTTGGTGTATATAAGTTTGAAAATATCACTAATATGTTATGACGTTAAGGATGCTGGCAACCGAAAATGCATTATTTTATGTTTGTACGAAATGTTATTCACCTTGCAGATATTACTTGAGATTAGCTATTATTTTACTCACATATATGTTACACAGTGGCCTGTTAAAATCAAAATTTTAAGTGTTTTTGGGACGTACAGACGATGAAAACCATCTCGCTTTCCGAAATGAGATAATCCACATTCAAATAAAATACCCGTTACGTTAAGGAATTTATAAAATCACGCCTTGAAATTATTTTGTAATTTTTAAAAATTGTTTAAAATAAGGACATTCTTGCACATTTTGAACGTGTAGCAGTCGCATTATTTTTTAAAGATAAGTTTTGCTACGCATAATTTAAAATTATATATGACATGGCCTTCCAGTCACCTTTCTTGAATATTCTGCCAATTATTTCATTTATTCTATTTGCACGTCCCAAGAAAACTAAAATTGCGATTTTGACATGACATTATGAGATATAACATTTTTGTATAGGAAAGAGTTTAGTATATAATACGGTGGTGTATTGGCTAGACAACTCTCCTCCCACCTGTGCGAACCGGGTTCGATTCCCGACGGGGTCGCTTCCGGATTTTTGGATGTGAGAATTGTGCCGGACGATGCCGCTGGTCGGTGGGTTTTCTCAGTGATCTCCCGTTTCCCCCGCCTTGGCATTCCAGCGTTGCCCCATACTGCCGTCACTTCACCCTTATCGGCTCTCAAGAGCTAGATGTCAGAGCCACCCAAATCTTTCCGCTTATAATACTCTGTGGTCTAATTTTGACAACTCCCTATTCCTTCCCTAATTCCCTATTCCTTCCCTAACTCCCTATTCCTTCCCAACCGGGATAATTATGTTATTTACTAGCTTTCCTGTGCTGCTTCGTACGCATGGCATTTAGGATTTGGAATCGCTCTTGGGAAGGACAGCCCATTGAAAAAAAAAGAAAGGATATCTCGATGAAACAAAGACTAAGTTGGTCATGGGGTTATTATGTATATATGTGTGTAAATTTGATGTCAATCCGTTCAGTGGTTTTTGATTTAAATCCTGTCGGATAGACAGACACGAAAAAAAAAAAACATTATATATGGCTTAATAATCAATTATACTATATGAAAAAATAAAAGTGATAAATGCAAAAATCACAGACATACTCTTCTATTTAATTTAGTTGTATTGATACTCAGTGGTATAATTCACGTTGAACATAAAAGCAGCGCAGACAACATGGCTACACTGGCACGGCGACCTGGACTGGAGACGAAGGACTAGCCACATGTCTACGCGGTCCAAGTTTAATGAGATCGCGCCGGAGTCACATGTCGACCACATCAACCCTCACCGGGAGGGATCGATAGACCGCATGCGGGCAGTCTTCCTCCAACCAACCCCCACAACCACCCTTTCCTTTCCTAACCCCCAACCTAAATTCAACCACCGGCTGGTACAACCTGGGTACTGCGGTAACGAAACCCGCTCCGTTCAATTGGGAACTCGTGTTTAAAAGCGTTTGTCCGAGTTTCCATACATTTATTGCGTTCGATACCAAGATAACATGTCGACTGTTTTACAATTATTGAAAATATCGATATATTTTATTATTACCTGTATTACCAGCATTTTCGGTATTATCTAAACCTTCGACATTTTTTTAAACTAGTAAAAAATCAAAAGTTATTTTTAAATGCGAGTTTCGACTTTATATGAACATTCAGTCTTTCATTCCGTTTTTAATGTTTTTATTCGTTTTCACGTCCTCATTGTAGCGCTCGGTTCGAAAGTATTAACTGCGTTAAATGCGAAGTGAGTGCATTTTGTTTCTACAGTTCTATGCTACCAAACTAAAAACCGAAAGATAGGGTATGCTATTTAAAGCTATATATTTTCGATAAATATATTTATATGATATACAATTTCCCCCCCCCCCCCATAGCCAAAGTTGGCTTGGTGAGTAGAGCCAGCATGTATATTTTGAACCACTTCATTAGAATGATATGTAGATGGAGTGACCTGATTTGTATAATTGCCTAATTAGCATATGGAAATGAAATGAAATAATTTGTTGATTCATTAATCGATTAATTAAATTAATATATTTATTAAATTTGACTAATTAGATTAATCGATTAATAAAATAATGTTTTTATATCAATTTTTTATATCAAAAAATGTTATTTTTTGTGTTGAAAGGGTCAAGGGTAATATTGGCGGAGCAGGATCGATGTGTCCTCTGTGACATTCTGGAGTCGATGACCAGAGGAGTGGGTTGTAAATGTTTATATAGGCGTTAATGTGGGTGTAAGAGAGGTATAAGGGACATTTTTCTTGTTTGTGAGGGATATGCGGAGTGGGCTACACGGCCAGGTCGAATGTCTGGAGGCATACTGAGTATTTAACTAGTTTAGATATGGGAGAAATATTTTATTTTCGGCGAAGTAAATATTTTTTAATGAAAATAGATGATTTATTAATTTAAATGTACATATCGAGCAAATACTAACCATAATCGCTCCTCGAGTAGCATAAAAGGAACAAACTATTTCGGCGAAGCAAATTAAATAAGTACGAATCATTAAAAAGTTACTTTAACCAAAATACGTTAATCATGTAACATTAAACCGACTTTAATTGTGCGATTACCGAATGAACAAAACAAATTAAATTAAATTAAACAAACATCTAGCTAACACAATTAAACGAATTACAACTCACCATTACTCCAGGTGTCATTAACCCCCCTCCCCTGACAAAGATCCCCTCCCAACAAGAGTACACATACACGAATATAAATACGTGTTTTCCTCCATCCCTCGTCGGCTCTCAAGACCGAAACACACAAACAAGTACACACAATGAAATACAGGTTAAACCAGACGAACTGATTGGTTACATCATAAATTAATTGTAATAGATTACCACCCAAACAATACAAATGATTGCACAATAATTGCAATAAACTAATTGTTGATTCAATCCCCATCAATATCGATAGGTTTATTAAATGAATAACACATCAAATATATTGCAATTAATTTGCAGTATAAAAACAATTTACAAAACTTGTATTTCAATCTTTTAAGATGTTGATTATTCACTCACGAGTCGCGTGCTTTTGAGAAACCTCTCCATCGAACCAAAGACCTATTATTTTCCCTTTTAATAATTTTATCAACCAAATATTAATTTAAAGAAGAAAATTTTTGCAATTCATGTTCGTAAAAACTGCCTTTTATAGTTTCTTCATCGTAGGTTTCGAGGTAATACAATCTGGGAAACCAATTTCTAACTGAAATAATTTTTAATATTTTGTACTACCAATTAACCATGTATTTTTTCTCAAAGACAGATTTAAGCTTAGACACTTGTATATACATAACAACTTTGAATGTTGGGTTTCTCTCATCAAATACATTTACATTATTATACACAGTTTTCATCAATCAATTTTCTGTAACCTTTTCAGGTGCCATTTTGATAGTTCTACGATATCTGAAATTATAAAATTTAAGTATTTCAGGCAAAATGTCCACCTAATTGTATGTTCCCTTTGACATGAAATGCTTCTATAATAGCTGTTTCAAACTATTGCTAAACCTCTCGACAACACTGGCTTTAAGGTCTGAATATGTTACCTAATGATTGATACCATACTTTGTTGTTAGTTTCTGTAAATAAATGTTAGAGAACTTGGTTCCTTTGTCGGTTTGGAATTAATTTAGTGTTCTTTCTCACAAAACAATCTTCATCGTATTGTTAACCTGTTTCCCTGTCTTGTTCTTGACAGGTTTACCCCAACCATATTTGGAGTAAACATCTATTGCGGTTAAAATGTATTTTTATCCCTTATTGTATTTCGAAAACAATGTCATTTCACACAAATTGGCTTGAAAAAGATCATTTAAGCCTTAAGTAATAAAACATCTTCTAAGAAAGTTTATCCTTGCAGGAGTGTGAAGCTATTGAGCAATTTTACTGAAAATCATTGGTAATATAACCATCTTCAGTCAATTATTCAATAATAGAAACAATATTGTTTGTATGTGAATTATTCCCAGACGCTCTTGAAGTGATGACAAGTTTTAATCTATCTACCAATTCATTAGGATTGTTCCAATATACAGGAGAAAATTGATCGCCAACTTCATCTTCATATATTCCACTTTCAACAATATCGCTTAATAAATGTAGTTTTGGATGATTTTCATCATCATCTGAAAGTTTAGTTACATTTGTTCGACGAACAAGATCATTATATTTCTCCAAATCTATATCGGAATAACTATTCGGAACTTTTTAAAATAATAATTCAAACAATCCTTTACTAACTTAAGTTACATAATCACCTACTTGAATTCTATTCTCAGGCAAAAACCTAATTACAGAATCTCGCAGAAGGAATATATTTCCATGATGATATACATCAAATATTATCTCGCGCATTGGTGAAGATTGTTTAATAGCTAAATAACGTTGTGTTAACTGAGACAGCTTTCTCTTCTTTATAGGTTCTTCCAATTTAATTTCTACTGGTGTTTCATTAAATGTATTTAGCATGGGATGTAATGTATCCATTCTACTTGTAACATGTTTAAATATTTCTTCATTCAAAACATCCTGTTCCATTTGAACACGTTTAGCTTGTAAATATTTCGCCTTTACAGCAGATATGACTTTATGTAATTCTGAAGCAGAGTCAGACATTTTATTTGTTTACATTAAATTGCAACTACTTATATATGAATTAAGTCAATGGTTTTTAGCAGGTGAATTAGGTCGAATAGTTTGTGCTTTTTCAATGTTATCGACTTTACTCAAAACTATGTCTAATTTACTCATGGTTTTAACACTTAAATTGTTGCTAAAATAGTTTATTCGTGATTTCAAATCATCAATTTGCTTTTTCAATTCCATTTACATAACTAAAGCATATATTTTATTTATCAATTCAACACATATATTGCATCATTTCATCCATTTGTGTATTAAATAGCTTTGTAATTGTAGTGCTTACCATCTCATTAATTATATTTTTCAAATGTTCCAGACATTCATTTGTTCTAGTTTCTATATTTTGCAATGCAGTCATCACATTTGCAATATTTCTGATATATAACTAGCACTTTTGTAGTAGTTTCAATATTGTTTATTAATTTATTTTGTATATCAATTTATTGGGATTTAAATACATTCGATGTAATAGTATTTTGGTCTTCCACATAATGTTTATATACCGCATCACTATCTTTCACAGCCATGCCCACATTGTGTAATAATGTCCATTCAAATCACAATTCCCACAACAATTTCTAGTTAAACAGACATTGCAATGATTGCATTTTATACTGCTATGTCCAAACTTTGAAATACTCATTATTCTTCATCGGGAAGTTAAAAACTGTCAAATACAGACCTATATATTTCTTTATATAGGAGAAGCATTGGTATAATTACCAGGAAACAGTACTTTTTTCCAACAGTAAAAACACATGTCTTTAAACATTGTAAATGTCATATCGCCTAAAATGTGATCATTGTAAATATGTTGTAGATTCATACTGTCCATTTTAAAAACAATTAACATATCCACATTATCATACAAATTATATTTTGGAATATGTCAATAACTATGCGATGGATAAAAACAATTGACATTTGAATGTCTACCAAAGCTAAAGTATTGCTGTATTTCACCCTGTGGTTCGCACCAGCCATCATCAAATATAAATACGGAATCGGGAAAAGCTTCATTCGGATGCACAATATCTTCTTTATTTGTAAAAGGGAAATACTACATTCCTTCAATTAACAAAAAAGTAGTCGTCAAACATTTATATTTCTCTTGTTGAATTGTTTTAGAATACACATATATGTTTTCAAAGTTAAGTCCATTCGGATGTTCAAACATCGACATAATAACACACATTTTTCTGCATGAAGAAGGACCACTTATTATACAGTATATATTTGGTGGTAAAAGAATATCATGTTTCTGTTCAATTACATTTTCTTTCATATTTATAATTAATAGAAGATGAACATTTTGTTTGATAAACTTCATTTCTACAGTATTAGGTAACATATTAACACAAAAACTATAAATGTGGATCTATATATAGGTTCACACTCAGTTGAAAACAATGGCCTGTACTAAACACAACTAAAATGGACATGGATTATTGAATACATTGATTAACAAATTACATTTGAATTGCATTTACTGAAATACAATTATTGCGAACCCAGAACTAAACTTGCAAAATGTCTGGCATGGAACGATCAAGGAATAAACAATTTGGTTAATGCTTGTAAAGAACACACTATAGTATACGATCGAACAAATGATTTGAAAGAAAGACATATAAAGAATATAATTCTAGCCAATAAAGCAACAAATATAAGGAATAATCTGTCTATATCAACAGGTGATAAGCAGGGTGCTTGGGTCATTGACAAAGTTATGCAGGCAAAGACGAAAAGAGGCATGGGCGTAAAACACAAAACGAAATGAAAATCCAAGAAAGGAGGCATATTACCATTCATATTTCCCGCTTTATCAGCTCTTGGAGTTTTAATGGGAGGCATTTCAGCTCTTGCTAAATCAGGTAAACAAAGTGGTAAATGAATGTATCTAAAATCATATAAAGTTGGTCAAGGACAAAAAACTCCAAACATGGAAAGAAACACAGAAAAACCTAAATAGTCTTCCAAAATGTGCATTAACAAATAAAGACATTAATGTATTTGTAAAGAAACTGGATATTCCCTATTTCCGAGGTGTGTATATGATACACAAATTACCAATGAAATGCAATCTTCGCAAATGTATGATTGTTAATTTAGATTCGAAACAAAACAAAGGAACACATTTGGTTGCATTAATAAAAATGTAATCAATCATTATATTATGACAGTTTTGGCGATGTACGTCCTCCAATTGAAATATGAAATTATTTGAAAAACATGTAATTAAGATACAATTATAAAATGGAAAAACTATCAAATACAATCAATTGGTGTCATTTTTGTCTATGAATAGGATATTTGAGTAAAACTGTTTAGTAATATGTAAATTATGTTGATATTAAGTGATAATGCATCACAAATGTGCTCAGTATATTTCCCAGCTTTGGAGTTAAAGGGACAATGGCAAATAAGTCTAATAGAATTCATTATTTACAATAGCATACCAAACATCGATATAGACAATCAATCATTTATGTTAAATAACAGTGAAAAACGTATACGATTGTGATACTGGTAGGATCTTACGAGTTGGATGATTTAGAAATGTTTATTAAAGCAACATTACCTTAAAATATATATTTCCGATTACATGGAAATCTAAATACTCTAACTAGTGTAGTGTATTTTAATGTCGATATCGATATCATGGAATACAATTCAATTGCAAATATGTAAGGTTATGAAAGGAGAGTATATCCAGCTAATCAATTGCACAAATCATCAATGAGGTTAATATATTGTCCATTAATGTATGTCATATAAATGTTAATATTGTAGGCATATCATATTTGAATGTAAAACCAACGAATACAATACACGAATTCACATGTGTGGTGGCTCCAGGTTACAAAATAATCGAAAAACCAAATACATTGATATATCTTCCAGTCATAGTTAAATAAGTGGATGAACTAGTTGTTAAAATTGTCGATCAGGACAGTAAAATAATTAAATACTGAAATGAAGAAATTACAGTTAGATCACATTAAAAAACTATATAAACATGTGCATTCCATGTTTATTACAATCAAAATGGGTATTATCTGTAATAGTCTATATGGTCATAAAGTAGGTACTTCATTTAAAAAGTATGTTTCTAAAAAACATACTTCGAAGGAGGTAACTATAAAAAGACGTAAACACAAGCATAAAACAATCATATTATAACAAGATACTCTTAAAGTTAACATAGGGCAATGGATTATTTGTAAAGTAATTAGGATATACCATTAATAGAAATGGAAGACTTACTTAATGTTGAATAACAAATTATGATGACACAATAACCAATACAGAAATACATGTATATGAACTGCTCCGAGCAGGACCGTATACATTTCCATCAGAAATAAGGATTGCTATACAAAATCACAATATTTAGGCATTCCCATCGAAATCAAGTTTAAGGTTTAGAGGAACAATTAAAAAGACAGCCACTGCAACTAATCCAGTAACTACAGGAATAGTGAGAAAGGAATTACTTAATTTAATCGATAGAATTGCACATCTGCTCAATGGTGTTGAAATCAACCAATTATAGGTTGTTGGAATTACTTCCACAATAAAGCAATATCTCTCGGATCTGAAAACAATCTTTATGCAAGGCTAATGGCTGGGTGCAGCAATCCTAATAATTTTACACTACAAATAAACCCAGGCAGAAAATACGAAGTTGTTATACCATTAAGTACGGTACTTGGATTTGCTGAGGACTATAAACATGTAATATTAAAGGCTAAACAAGAATTAGTTATTCTATTTGGTAACACACATTTAAATGATATATACAACACAGCTAATAACAAGGAAGGTGTAACATTTGAATTAAACAGTGTCGAATGGCTAATGCCACATATTGAAAGTAACACTCGTGAATGTGTAAAGTTTTGAAAATATATCGAAAAAGGGAAGACTATATATTGCATTCAGGTCATGGGTTTTGGAACATTTCCAACTGCACTGACATAACAAAAAGACCTTTGGAATGTGAAATCAAGTTTTTCCTCTAAGAAACCACGATTTGTCGTTTGTTTTCAAACAAATCGACAAACAATTTAAAAGCTAATATATCAGTATTCGATAATTGTGATATGAAAAATATTAAACTATATATAAACAGTCAAGCTTATCCCTATACCGATTTAAATTGTAAACTTTGGAAATTGGGAATTCCTTATTTGCTATGATATGTACCCAAAATTCCAGGAAATGTTTCATAACAAAATTAAATCACCAGTCCTAGAACCTGATTCTTTTAAAACCAGAAGATCGTTATTTGTATCTGATGTAAGCAAACAAGATGACACAATTATCAATATCATAATTAATTAACAAATTAAAATGATTGCATATACACTCATTCTGGCAAATATGTAAGCTTATGCATTTATAATTCACAATATATTAGCGAGCTGTAATGCAAGAGATAAGCTAGTGATGATAATGACTTGAGTTAGTAGACAACAAGACATGGTATTGACAACATGTTTGGCAATGTGCAAGGATTTCAATCCCCAGAAAAAATTATCATTAAAGAATAGGCTATTACTGACATTGAAGAACACATAGCGATATTCAGCTTCGAACCACTGTTCCACTGGAAATATCTGAGTCCTAAATACAAGAAAACAAATAGCTGGGTAACCAAACACCACCATGGTTTAACCTGGGAAAGTGGGTGTATGGAGTATGAGAATATTGAATATATTTGCAAAATACTTAAATAATTGTGACATATATGTAGTTGGAGTCGATCAAAACACATTTTGCAAAGTGTGTGGAATGGGAAAGTAACAGATATTCAAATAGAGTACAATTGTTCCTCATTCAAACAATTGTGCAAAACATCTGGTTATAAATAGAACTTCTTCTTTACAGAGGAAAACTCTAAATTAAAAATCTAAGTTGGTCATTGATGACTGACTGGGGTGAAACAGATTATTATGATCCTTCCCCTGAGTCGTGCATGCACGCTCCCCCTCTGACCCCCTTTCACCGCACGACCACCCAAGCCTGCGCTAAGCACTGCTTACCTTTCCCTGTGCACTGAAATGAACAGTTCCTTACATGTCTGAGATAAGCATTGCCCCAAGAATTATGTCGACACTTCCCCCACCCTCCAGAGACTCGCTGGTCGACATGAATGCTGTCGACCACAGCGCGACGGTTGCCAGTTCAATACTTAGCAAGGCATTTTGCGCACTTTTCTACAGCTCTGCACACATGGTATTCACACTTCATAACAAGCAAGCTGTGTTTACAACACATTTAATACTACTATTACCAGTGTATTTAGGTTAAGGAAGTTATTTTATTTTGCCTAGAAAAAATGATTTGATTAATACAAAACTTTAAATATTAATTTTTTAAAAATGAAATGCAATACTCGACACTGTAAAAATATAGAGCATGTGACACTATTAAAAGTATTTGACACTGTCGAATTTTTTATCTACCGAAAATTTAATAATGATTTTTATCTAAAAAGTTTTCAGCTAGGCGAATTAATCTGCTACTAGAAATTTAAAATACTTACTTAAAAATTACTTAAATCTTTTATAAAATTTATACTCTTACAACTAAATAACATAGTTAAAATCTAATTACAAATACCCAACCTATTTTCAATCATTCCAAAAATTGTTAGAAATACTCAGGTCCATTTATTCATCAATCTGTCGTCACTCTCCAAACAAATCCTTAAAAATAGAGAATGGGGCCAGGTATGCACCCTGTGATTACACTAGGTGGATCTGGCTCAGTTCCTCTTATTTTTTCTCTATTTCATAATTCACACCCAAACACACAAGAACACAACTAGAAGTTATTGAAACACCTTTCCCCTCATACCAATATACCTATTTTTAAAATGGTTTTTTTCAGAGTACTTCGTATTTTATTCTAGATGGCTGTAACATACTTTTGTGAGTATTTAACAGTGTAGAGAAGGCCTGAATTCGAGATATTGTCTTGGCCTTCTGTCGATAGTCCAATACTATGGCAGTCATACAGTATCCCCTTCTAAACTTAAGTTCCTCTCAAATATACATCAAGAACCCATCTAGAATTTATTTAAACACCTTTCCCCTCACACTCATACTCGCAGTCATACACCAGCATTAAATCTCTTGAAACTACTTAAAATTAAATAATGTGCCCCAACCATCCCATCACACATCAAATCATGTCATATGCTTTACATACTCATGGCCCAAGCATCCATCACACAGGCATCCTTCACCAAACTACACGTTCTTTCAGAGAATAGCACAGTTCTTTGTTACCCCCAGACACACTGTGCATAGCTTGGTATAGTTTCCTCTTTTATTTTTCTCATTCCATAATTCCAACACCATTCATAACCAAAAACCACCCTTAAATCTCTTAAAACTACTGAAAATTAAATTATATGCCCAAACCACCCCATCAAAAATGAAAATATTTCATTAGTTAGACATACTCATGGTCCAGTCATACAATCACACAGACATCCTTAACCAAACAACACATTCTGAACATAGATTCAGGCAGGACTAGTAGCCCTGCCTGAATAGTTCTTTCTGTGTTTTATATGTTCCATCATTTACACCCAAACACACAACAGCCCACCCTTAAAATTCTTAAAAATACTTGAAACTAGTTAAAAATACTTAAAAATATGTAAAACTATCAAAATTATAAATGTTTATATAAACCCGAATAAAATTTAACCAATTTGCAAATAAATTTTAAAAGTAAAATCTTAAAGTTTGAAGTATTTCATAAAAAAATTTGAACAAGTTTCCTTCAAATTTAAGAAATTGTGAAGAAAGTGCATGACAGGCTTGACCACATCATAATCACCCATTCGAACTATCACTAAACACTCCGTTTACAGTGTACCTCACTCTGTTGGCTGGTGTGCATCATCCAAGCCCCTCCCTCCTATCCTCTCCCTTCTACAGGAGACTAGGCCAGGGAGGTAGGGGGCGACTGGCACTCTGTGTTATCCTAGCACTAAAGAAACTTTATTTTTGTATTTAAACCTAACTAAACTGAAGGGAACTAACTTTCAATTTGTGTGGAAGTTCTAAAAACAACTAACTGCACTATATTTCACTGACAAAACCGATCAGTTCTAACAAGAACTGCTCACTAGAAGCAAACTGAATTGTGCTGTACCTCCTCTCTCCTCGCCGGCTGGCTCCATCGCGACAGGCCAGCAGGGATGTAGTGGGCGGCGGGGGTGAGACGTTCTTCGGACTCTAGCAGAGAGGTGGTCCATCCTTCATGGTGGGTGGATGGATCAAGAATGGCAGGCGGTGCGCTGGCGCATGTATATATGTTGACCCCCTACTCCCCTCCCTCCCTGGGGAACCTATACAAACAAGGTAAATAGTTGGATTTGATAATAAAATGTAATTTTAGTAAAGCAAATATTATTTCCTTAATGAATTAAATGACTTTAATGCAAATTAATGAATGAATTATGCCATACAATTCCAGAACTTAATAGTCTTTGTAATGCAGTATGTATGGTTTTTGAAATATCTATTAATTGTATATTTTTATTATATAACTTGTAATTATGTACAAGCATTGCATACATAACTGTACCTTCTATTATTCATGTATAACGTTTATAAGGATACTGAATTTTATTATCTGGGAAACAAACCCATGTCTTACCCGGGAATCGAACCCAGCTTATAATAAACATGCCTTGCCCAGGAATCGAACCCAACTTATATTAACTATGCCTTACCTGGGATTTGAACCTGGAACCCCACATTATTGCATAAACTGACATTTCCAATGTGTTTGGTGGTATAACACAACTATTATTATATACTTGAGTTGGAAAGTTCTTATTTATTAAACATATTACGTGTGGGGTAGAGCTGTTTGAAATGGAGTTAGGTTGGGTCATGAGCAGGGAAGACAGTGGCGTGTTGGGGAAGACAGATGAGGGCTGGGAAACTGCTTTCAGCAGACACAAAATCTATGAACTCTGCTAGAAATGTAGATCTCTGTGTGCTAGTCACACAACAGAGTTTCTTTGAAATATTATTATTTCTGAATACACTATTTTTAATAAAAGTGTTTCAAAAGCAGTTAGAGTGCTCACTTCCAGTTATTTTTAATATTGTGTAGTCTGTAGAAATATGTTAAGCATTATAGGGAGTAATTCTTAGTAGTTTTTTTGCATGTACTCTGCTTATTCCTATTTAGGAGGCTTTTTCCATAGTTGGTTTTTGTGTTGAGAGAGGAATTCTCTGCTTAATGTTGATTGAAAACTGCCAGCATGCTCTGTTCCCGAACATGTCTTGTAATAAAATTTGAAAATAGCAGGATTCACTCTGAAACCTTAAATATAAAGTGCCAGAAATTGTTTTAACTTGTCTTGTTAGGGCTTTATGTAGAAACCCAATTAACATTATCCTGTAGAATTGATACACAGCATTTGAGTTCTCTTGTTAAGTATAGTATGACATTTTAAAAACTGGTATTCATTCAGGTGTGACTGTGCTTTAGTATTTTACTTGAAATTGTGACCAAGTATATATATTTTTACTCTTAAGACACATATTTTTGTTTTTCTAGTTAAGAACTATCTGTTCAGTGATTACTCTCATAGTTGTATGATTTTTAACAGTGACTAAACTTAACTTATTTTCACAGGAACCATACACTATTTTCTTTCTCTCTCTTTATTAATCAGAGTAATAACCAAAAATCTTAGTTGAGTACACTTGTAAAACCATATTTAATATTCGTGTATATGAAAGTTGGTTTAAAATCTTTTACTTTTGTAAAGAAAGCATATTTTAGAATATATGTGCACATACATTTAAAATGTTATGTAGCTGAAATGTTTGGATAGAAAAAATGATTAAAGAAGGTGTAAACAGATTTTTTCAATTATTTAGTGAGAATATTGAACAACGTAATATTTCAGTCGCTGTTTGGAAGTATGTTAAATAGATTGTTTTGCGGGATATTTTTTGGGTAAAAGTTTTAGAATGTATTACATTATTAGAATTTGAAATGCCTATGGCAAGCCAGCCTGTCTTATAGACATGGCATGTTGCACTAAGCTCTTTGCTCTTGCCGACAACATGTTGCAGAAAGTAGGGGTGGATAGGTAAAAAGTGTGTTCTCGAGAGGCAGAGCTGTGAGAACTTGGAGTATTTTCTTTAACCTCTGCCAAAAGCGTGACAGAGGAGGTGGGGTGAGAGATGTTTAGCGCTGTGGATAGATGAATGGCTGGTTGCAAAGGGTGTGAGAATAGACAAGCATGCCGGGCGACAGCAAATGTTGTATTGTCGACTGCGCGATGTGTCTTGATGCGGTGTGGAGTCCTAGTAGGGATGGGGGAGAAGGGAAGAGGTAGCCATAATTTTTTGGGGCCTTGGTTAGTGCAGGCGAAGGCATCCACACGGAGAAAGAGGGTGGCCTGGTAAGAGGATGGCGGAAGAGCACGCATGCACAGTGGAACTCTGCTCAGTAAGTCGGGGACAGGGAAGGGGACGGTCTCCGATAGCTGGTGCTTTCTGCATGCAGCGGACGAACGTGTAAACTCTCTCCTTCCTTGCCTGAGCTCGCACAACACAGCTAGCGTTGCGCCCTCTTCATGTCACATTGCCAAGAAAACAATAGATTATTCGCCTAACTGCTTCGAGCGGCGTGAGAGTCAGAAGTATTTTCTTTGCACCTTCCGACTATGCATTAGAGTAGGCGGAGTGAAATGGTAAAATGTATGGTCTCAAGAAGCGTTAGAACTTGCAGCAATTTCTTTGACCCTACCGACAATGCGGCAGAGGAGGCAGGCGGAGAAATTTTAGGTTTCCGAGAGCCCTCAGTTACAAACGAGCAGCCAGCCTGCCTCATTGGGTAACACAAGGCATTAAATGTTTCCTACCCAATACACTCCTCAATTAGTTTATTAATGTCTCGTGTGTTCATATAAATGTTTTGGTTTTTATTTAACTATGCGGTCGTTGAGAGTTATGCGGCTATCGGAAAACGTTTTGAGGAATTGCTGCGATTTTAATGCGTGGTGAGAGGGAAGCCATTGTCTTGGATAATTGTGCGCAGTTAAATTAGTTTCTTAGTGTAATCAATAATTTTTGTAATGCGTTCCTTGATGCGTGTTTAGAGATCCGATGAGGGTGAAGTAGGTATTTATATTCGTGTATATGTGGGAGGGAATTTTTGTGAGGGGGGATCTGGAGTGCTGGTGGGTTGTAATTTTATATTAGCTGGGCGTTTGTTTAATTAAATTAAATTTGCTTCGTTCATTCTGAAATCGCATGGTTAAAGTCGGTTTAATGAATTTGTTGTAATTGCACGATTAAAGTCTTTTGTTCGCTCGAGTTTAAAGTAATACGTTCGGTATGCTATTTTAATGTCTCTTTTCATTAAAAAATATTTACTTCGCCTAAAAGAAAACATTTCTCCCATATCAAAACTAGTTTAATACTCAGTATGCCTCCAGACATTCGACCTGGCAGTGTAGTCCTCTCTGCATATCAGTCACAAACAAGAAAAAATGTCCCTTATACCACTCTTACACAAAAATTAATACCTATATAAACAATTATAACCCACTCCTCTTATCAGTCGACCTTAGGACGTCACAGATTTTCACATATATCCTGCTCCACCAATATCACCCTTAACCCTTTCAACACAAATCAAATAATATAATTTTTGATTAAGAAATTTGATATTAGAAAATTCTTTAATTATCCGATTAATAAAATTAATTGATTTAATTAATCAATTAATTTTATTAATCGAATTAATCGATCAAACAATTCTTTAATCTCATTTGAAAGGAATGCTAATTAGGCAATTATGCAAATTAGGTCGCTCTATATACATGTCATTTTAATGAAGTGGTCCAAAACATACATGCTGGTTCTACTTTGGTGGATCGATTTATAAGGTAACGGCGTAAAAGCGGCATACTGTGGGTTCAAATCCTGGACACTAATTTTTTCTTACTTTTTAAGAAAAAACTGCATTGAAATGATTAGAACGGCCCCATGTTGGTGGACACTGAAGTGAACATACGTGTGTATTGGGGTATGTGTGATTATTCATGATTAGTTTTTACCGAACAAAGTTGTCTTCTATGTAACGTGTATATTGTAGCGAAAATAATAGCAAAACTTGTAGTAGAATGACCACATTAACAAGAAATCAGTGGTAATCATCACCATCATTATAATAAAAGATATACCAGTACTGAGTAAACTACCAACTAATAGAACAGTTCAATTATCGAGGAGCTTGTAATTATTGCATTTGACAGTTTGGTGTTAAAACCATAAGCAATCAATGTTCAGATATAAGAATAAATGCAGCTAAATTTCAAAACACTCAAATCAAAATAAAATTATTATTACAGTTGAAATTTGGCAGCGTAATATAGTCTTTTCACAGTAGGGAAAATATTATTAAATGTTCAATAAAAAAAAAGTGTCACTTGGTTCTACTCCATTAATCAGCAAATACATTTTCTTGCCTCGACTACTCAAATTTATAAAAGTTTTTTGGCTGAAGCAACCGATCTGTACTTCTGAAGGAAGGGTAGGCAAATTTAACTAGGAAGATTTTATATTTATATAAAGTGGTATGCCGAATTCTTGGAGACTAAATTGGAAAAATCATACTACATCGGGCTGTTACTATTTGCAACTTAATTCAGGCTTTACTTATCTGGAACTGTAGTTATTATGGAGCAAAAAGTTCTCGTAATTCATGATAGCAATTTAATTGCCATCAGACAGGCCATGCAGCAACTCAGATTGTGCTTGTCTGCAAATTGACTCTCCTGGTGTTCTTCTTTTACGCCACTCGCACACCGGCGGCATAAAATAATGTCATGAATAAATCATCCATGTAGGATCCATTGAAAAAAACAGTTTTTAAATATATTTTCGATAATCTTCAGGATACAATATACCGACTTAAAAGTTACAAGAACAGATAAAGATTTCAAAATAGTTCAGTTTGAATTTGCCATAGCCCAATAGACGAAGCACTTCCAAAAATTCCCTTACTAAATATTACATATTGTACTGTGCTGCCAACTATCGGCCAATGTTTACATTTAAATAAATTTCTTTTAGCAATATGTTTAACACTGCTATCTTAAAAAGTGGCATTAAAAGATTAAATTAATTGAACAATTCTGAAAATGCATCATTCTGTGATTATAACCAACTCTATAGCTGCAATTAAACATGTAAATAATGAAAAATAACCAACATTTAGAAAATATTTCAAACTAATGGAGTTTGGCAGAAATGCCAAAATATATTACGGCACAATGTTAAGTTGCACAATAAAAACCGCGATTATCGGAAATATGATTATTTATTGTAATGATTGAGCTAAATTGAATAACGACAATATTTAATTTGCCGCATACAGTTTACTGTATACAACAGTTTCAATTAAAACATTAACAATGACCTCTACTTTCGGTTCGGCTAATTATACATTCCTCTCGATGTTAAAAGCCGTTTCTTTGTTCTTTGTATGATTATGCGATGGCTTGAAATATTTAATGAATCCAGATTTGCTGAATATGCTTGAGAGAACAGACATAGAATACTCAGCGAAAACTTCACTCATCATACTACACCAAAAGAAAAACAGATTCAAAGGAGAAAGGAGAATCTAAGAACGGTGTTTATTATCGGCAATGAGGATGTGCTTGGTTACACAAATTATAGCCTCTGACTCGCTAGTAACATAGAGAGTCGGTGAAAGGTAAGAACTTCCGAGAATAAGAATGCAGTGAAAATCTAATGATGTATGGAGGTGTCAGAAATTATTATTCATCTCTTTTCGTGCCAAACACCTTCAAAAACAATCCTTTGGAGTAGAGCGTGCGACAAAAGTTGAGTAAATATATGACTTTTGTGCACCATTCTTCTAAATAGAGAAATACAGGTGCAGAAAGACAGTTTGATGCTAGGAACTGTCGCGACACTGCAGTAGGATGGCGAGAATATTGGTGGTTATTAATTTCTGAGAATGGGGTGGGGGTGGGGGTGTGTCTGAGTAAGGAACGGGGGAAGGGGAGAAGAGTGAAGTAGATGTGGCAGTTACCCCAAGCAGACGCAGTGTACGCACTTGTGTACATTACGCTTATGTAGGACATTTTTGGTATTTACTGCATACAGCGAAGCTCGATATACAATGATCTTACCTGTGGGAAAATGATTCGCACACCGTCTTACTGGTCTAGCTCATAATTGGTTCAAATAACTGTAGCCAAACATATAGCCTAAAGCTCATTGGCTGTGACAACGAAGCAAGTGCTGTGCCGACTGAAGTACAGCACGAATGACGCCTTTTTTTGCTTGCAACCCTTGAAATCAAAAATTAAAATTAGGTCAGAAAGTGTTAACATCGGGGTCTTGATAACCGATGAGCGTTAATTGAGATGAGTATGGAGAATCGCTGGGAAGCATTGGTCGTGGGGGGGGGGGGGGTGGTACATCACCGAGAAAACAAACAGCCGAGCAGTCGTATCGGCCGACATGATTCCCACTTGCGAAAATCCGGAGTAACCCCGCCCGGAATGTAAGTGTGTTTACCTATGCGGGAGGGCGAGAAGTCTAACCACTACACCACCGCGGCCCCCTGCCAGGCTGGGCGCCGCAAATAAACGTTCCCGCGGCAAAGGAGATCGAAATTTAATTATAAAGTTTCTGCGCGCGGGACGCTCGTGCGGTGGTATAACGGCTGTTTCAAGCGCCGCGCTTGACCTCGACTGCGCCGAGCCGAGCCAGTGTGCAGTAGTTGACGGCGGGAAAGCTCGGTTATAATTCATTAGTTCACAAATAACTACTTTTTTTTTGTGAATTTTGCGTGTGATGGCACTCGTTTTAATGGCTGGCGTCCAGTCCACGTTGCGTGTTCCACATGTATTTAATGTATGGCGGGAGATGGCCGCGAGGCAAATAACATCGCCAACTGAACATAATTTACCGGCGGATGCCAGCAAATGGCTAGGCTGACCACGATTCGCTGGGGTGAAGGGTTTGCGGGGAAGCAGAGGAAGGAGGGGGGGGGGGGGGAATTTTCCCTCGCCAACAAAACACGAACTGGAATGTTTAATTAATTTTGGGCTGAAGTGGTTAGGTCAAGTGAAATTGTATGCGCCATATTATTTAACCATGAAATGTTAACGGTGAAAGATACGTGCTTGTATTTTCGGGCGACAAATACCTGTTTGTTCCGCTAGCACCAGCCCTTTGAGGTGTTACAAAAACTCTTCGGCTGTCGGCTAGCGTCGGTTTTTTTTTCTGTCCGTTTATTGCGGATGTGACTGTCGTGTATGTCCTGCTTTAAATTTATTCAGAACGTGTTCAACATTTTTCGTGTGACATGAAACTTCTTAGCACAACTGCTGTGCTTAAAATTGGCAAGTTGGCTGCAAATATTTTCTAGATAATTACCGGTATTAGCATACTGGTTTTACGTGTAGATTAGCTTTTACTTTTTAAAATAAATTTCTTCTGTAAAATATGTAAAAACAGTTTGTTTGTGTAAATAAATCAGTACTTTTATAACGAATCTTTTATTACATAAAAATCCTGCCATAAAGTTTTTTTATATGGCATCAGATATTAAAAGTCCTTGACGACATGTTCACAAAACAGAAACACAGTGAAAATATGAGTCAGCTAAATGGAAAAATATTCAAAGTTCTTACGTATATAACTTGGTCTGGTGATAACTAAAGTGAAAGTTAGGTTAAGTGGAGTGAATGTCGGGTAAATATGAGAAATTAGTTACTAAACTGAAAATATTCAGAATATCATATACAGTGGAAATTTTGTTCTAACTCTTTACACACGGTGCAAGAAAATATAAGTCCTAGATTAGCGGAACAATTTCCGAGTCCTACACGTGTTGGGGGGGGGGGATATGTTCTCACATGCATGTTATATATTATGAGTCCTACACGAGTGGGAGTGAGCGGTATGGATGGATCCAGCATCTGTTCGTTTAGCTCGAGATTTAGTTGATCAATGGCTTGTCAACCAGCATCGGCCATGTGCCATACGACGAATGGTCGATACCCAACACTGCATGGAATGCAATGAACATTATGAATTATATGCATATGCAAACTAATATATTCATGCCTCATAGATTTGTTGTTATTGAACCAGAAAATCAGTATCATATTGGTAGGAGTTTGTAAAGGGTGAAGGGTTAGTCTTGTGAGAGGTCAGTGTCCCAGTAATCAGTATCATATTGGTAGGAGTTATGTAGCTATTTGTAAAGGGTGAAGGGTTAGTCTTGTGGGAGGTCAGTGTCCCAGTAGTCAGTTGTTTGTTTTAAGTGCGTTCTTGAGTTCAAGCTGAGTGGAGATAACACGAGGACTAAATATATTTTCACATTTAAAAGAACTTATTCACTGGCAGGCAGCGATGATAAGTTAGCGGTTGGCCAGTCGGTCACAAGTTTTTACAACTCGTCTGGTAGGACCCTTCCTGGGCTAAACAAAATATATATTATTTACTAATTAAAGCTAATTTCTTTCCCCGCGGTAACTTGCATGTGAGGTTTCCTGTAGATTATTACGAAATTTACTTTCGTGTAAGAGATTAAAAATTTTAAAAAATAACTATATGTTTTTTTTTCACATTTGATGTATCTATAAATAGGTGTGATCGACATAGTAAGTATTTATTCTTGAATTTATGTTTCAAGTGTGAAATATTCCAAGCCTTGTAAGTTAGCGATGATGCAGGTCGTGGCTCTATGACCATTGAAGTCAAAGGCAGTCCTTCGTATTCGCAATTCATCTTTCACTGTCTGGCGAGAGAATGCTTCCAAATCGAGGTCTGAACAACAACTAAAGTATCAGTATGCATCACAGCTCTATATATATACTTTCTCCCATCATTTGTAAAATGCCGTCCGATATTTTCTATAAACAAGAGAAAATTAATATTGTTTTAATAGTTTCGGGTCTCGAACGCAGGTCCCTGCACAATGCTTAACTGGTGGATATTGCTTAAACATTTATATCCAGTGTACGTCATCAGCCAGAAATTCACGCGCGAACCTTACTGATAACCTTCGAAAACTCGCATCATTAATCGAACAGCGAACCACTTATCTTACCCTGATCCCCATATCCGATAGCTACAACCATCTTTTCACATTTATTATAAGTTCCTACAACAATCTCTGAATATTTTTAAGTTCGATAGAAAATTAGCATTCTTCATATTTTCAGGTCTCGAACTCGGGTCCTTACACCATGCATCGCCTTAGGGGAGATTGCTTAAATCAGTAAAGCAGGCGTGCACGAATACTAAAAAGTGCACTAACTGTGTCAATAAGCTAATAAGCTTAGAAAACTCGTACCATAATAAAATGACAAACCTTGTATTTTATCCCGACTCCAGGATTATTACGTTTCGCATATATATGTATATATGTATATGTATATATATATATATATATATATATATATATATATATATATATATATATATATATATACACACACACACATACACACACATACATACACACACCTCCCATCACTGGGCAAAATTACAAATTTTTTCTAAGTTAGATAGAAAAACAATATTTCTATGGTTTCGGGCTTCGAACTGGAGGCCCTAAGCCACGCCTAAATGATATGGGCCTATATTGCTTAACTATAAATATATATTAGATGTGTATATAAGTACGTAAACAGACAGACAATCACACACAAAGTTCGTTTTAAAACAATCCAATGCCCAGGTTGGTATTCGAACTGGGTTCTCTATATCACGCACTTAAAACGCCCCAATGCCTAGGTCGGTATTCAAACTGGCATCTCTAAATCGTGTTATCCTTTGTCCGGAAAATGTGTCCAACACCCAACATTTATTCCGATTTTTTTCCCAGCGATTATTTATAAAGTGACACTGGAAAACCAATATTGTCCTTTCTCAATTATTCTCAAACGAATAAACTTTCTCCTAAAACATGCGTGAGTTGGTGCATAAGCCAAAAGTTCTGTACAGAAACACATAATGACACAAGATAAATTTTAATACGTAATGCATTGCGGTGCGAGCATTTTGAAGCAAGCCAAGGGCTAGTTGGACCATAGGACGGCTCTGTGCAGCGACTGACATATCATTACACGCCCTCAGCACTGTTATACCATAGCCACGGTAAGCGTACTATACTCGGCCTTGCCTTCGTGGTAAGCCATTCCTAGCCACAGTCTGCATGGAACTCATGCCAGCTCCTCTCTGCTCGCGTTATTAAAAAAACCGTAGGTAACTCTCTGTACTGGAGAGGAAATGGCGGTGCGTAGTTCCGGGAATCTCGGAGTTGAATACTGCTTGTTTTTCATTTAATATTTTTTTTTTCGAAAAGAAAAAGTATTCATATTCCCATATTCTTTTAAAAGTTCCTACCTGGAATGCACTATCGCATTTTATTCTTGACTGTCCTTATACACAATATTAGGAGATTGGAGATTTGCTATCCGACACTGCGCACCTGCTTACACTGCTCGTGCCAGGCAAGCACAGATATTAGTTTAAACTTTGACAGATGGAGGTCTTTTTTTAGGAAAATCAATAAAAATCCGAGCATTGAGACACATTTATTTAAATTTTCATAATTTTTAAAAATAATATTTAATAATACATTTTAAATCGTTTCATTAATTTTTTATCGAGTTAAAAGGCCAGAAGTCGTGTTCCGCGGGTTCGGAGTCACTGATCCCAGTCTTCTGCTCTTGGAAAAATGGTAAAATTTTTACAAGTCGAACAAAGATGGTGGACTACTAGGTTGAATGATAGAGCATTAAGTAAAAATGATGTATTGGCTACCAATAGTTGGGCCGGGGGGGGGGGGGTAGTAGGGAAGCCAGAATGTTTTAATAATTTAAAATAATTTTCAAGGGGAGCCTTTTTGCAGCTGGGCAAAACGGGAAATTTTTAAGAAAAGGCCGATTTTTGGGTAAAATAATCGATTTCTGATGTGATTTTTGGGTAAAAACAAGAAATTTTGTACGAAAAAAAAAATCCCGCCTTCTCTCCCGGACCTCCTTGCTCCTGGGCTCCTTGTCATGAACCCACTTTACCGTACTACTTCAATCATATCTCACCATTTTGGAGGTTAATTATCTTGTATTCCAATTCATACCAGGGGATGGTTGAATTGTCGCAATTAATTGCGTTATTTTTTGCACTCTGCTATTTAAACTGTGCTGCTTGAAGGTTTTTGGTGAAATCATTTTGCTTAAATGAGTGGAATTGAAGGAAGGGGAGTTGAAGGTCATTGTAATGGAGTGGCGGGGGTTTCCTACGAGTGATCCTGCTCTGTGATAGTGAAGGGGAGTTGAAGGTCATTGTAATGGAGTGGCGGGGGTTTCCTACGAGTGATCCTGCTCTGTGATAGTGAAGGGGAGTTGAAGGTCATTGTAATGGAGTGGCGGGGGTTTCCTACGAGTGATCCTGCTCTGTGATAGTGAAGGGGAGTTGAAGGTCATTGTAATGGAGTGGCGGGGGTTTCCTACGAGTGATCCTGCTCTGTGATAGTGAAGGGGAGTTGAAGGTCATTGTAATGGAGTATAAATGTAAGTATTAGCACAATTGCAAAATATTTATTTTTTAATAATTTCATAGTTCCACTTTACTGACGCATGAACAAAGGGCTCAGGCCTACGGCAATGTTTATTATACATATGTTGGATGAATACATAATGTGCTTACGAGTAAATACCAAGCATGACTGTCAAAAATAGTTCAGTTTACCATGAACAGGCCGTAAATGCAAACACTCTAAGTACTTCTTTTCTGGGACGAACTGCAACGCCAAGTAAGGCGATGGGTGAAGTAATTAAGAAACCTTCGCCAACTTTAAATGTTAAAGTGAATACGTCTTCATATCAGGACTGGCACAAAGGGCATCAGGACTGGCACAAAGGACATCAGGACTGGCACAAAGGACATCAGGACTGGCACAAAGGGCGTCAGGACTGGCACAAAGGGCGTCAGGACTGGCACAAAGGCCGTCAGGACTGGCACAAAGGGCGTCAGGACTGGCACAAAGGGCACCAGGACTGGCACAAAGGGCATCAGGACTGGCACAAAGGGCACCAGGACTGGCACAAAGGCCGTCAGGACTGGCACAAAGGGCGTCAGGACTGGCACAAAGGGCACCAGGACTGGCACAAAGGGCATCAGGACTGGCACAAAGGGCGTCAGGACTGGCACAAAGGGCGTCAGGACTGGCACAAAGGGCGTCAGGACTGGCACAAAGGCCGTCAGGACTGGCACAAAGGCCGTCAGGACTGGCACAAAGGGCGTCAGGACTGGCACAAAGGGCGTCAGGACTGGCACAAAGGGCACCAGGACTGGCACAAAGGGCATCAGGACTGGCACAAAGGGCACCAGGACTGGCACAAAGGGCACCAGGACTGGCACAAAGGCCGTCAGGACTGGCACAAAGGGCGTCAGGACTGGCACAAAGGGCATCAGGACTGGCACAAAGGGCATCAGGACGGAAACGGTAGTGTACGGTTTGCAGTGTGATTCAGTCTGACAGTACAAGTTGAGTTGAGTGATTTGGTCGTGTCTTAACAACGATGTCTTGAGAGCCGATGAGAGTGAAATGAGGTGAGTATGGAGCAGCGTCGGAATGAAAGGGCAGGGGAAACAGGAGTTCTCCGAGAAAACCCGCCGACCAGCGGCATCGTCCGGCACGATTCCAACATTACGCATATCCGGAAGCGACCTAGCCATGAATTGAACCCGGTTCGCTAAGAGGGGGCCGAGTAGTCTAACCACTACACCAACGCGGCCCGTAATTGTGTCGGAGTCAATGAATTCTTAAGGGGTTCAGTATCTGTCAAATTAATTTTATAGATTTTCCGCGACAAATTCGATTTCAGGAGGTGCATTACAATTTTTCAGCGCGACAAAGTATGAATAATACCTTCCTTAATTTTCTTGAATTGTTCAAGTTTATCTGCATTTGATATATTCTGACTTGCAACGGTCGAGGTAAATTAGTATATTATTTTGTGGGAGCAACTACAGAGGTCATAATAATTACGTCAGATTTCGTGAAACGCATTAAGTTATACCCTATTTCATGTCGTCCCAAAAAAATTCATCCAAAATCCACGTTTGTGGGTAGCAGTCTTAAATAAGCAATCCAATATGGCGAGTCCTTATCCCCTTCAACGCGGCAGCCCAGTGCCGGGCAGGGCAAGTTAAAGGATCTTAGTATCCCGGCAACCTGTTATACTACTTTCAATCAAAAATAGCTTAACCCATATTTGCCCGTGTCACACACATCGCTACAACAACCTTTTTTTGCTGCCAAATCAATATTTACGTCAACGAAGACATATAAACACAAACTCTTATTATTGAGGGTGCTCCTACCTTCTTTCTTGTAACATGGTTCTTCTTTACAAACTGCACAGAGTTTTTTTGTTTAGAAATTGTCGTAGAAGGTATCTGAGTCACACCTGAAACAATTCAACATGAACAACCTAACCTATCGTTTGGTCGCTCCCGCCTATTCAGGTGTTGCAAACAATGAATTTTATGATACGTGCTGTACTTAAATCGGCACAACACTTGTTTTGTTGTCACAAACAATTAGCTGTAGGCTTTGTGTTCGGCTATATAGGCTGTTTATGGTAAAGTGAGCACTTTTGGAACCCCGCTCATTTGGTATAGTAGTCAATAAATATATTTTATATTAGCCTTAGACGTTAACTTCCGAGTGTGGTGGAATATACATACCGTGTTTATTACTTACATGGCAATATTTATCCAAAAGATGGTTAAAGGATAAAATATGGCTGAAAGAAAAAAATAACTAATAACTAGGGCCTCAAAAGTGCTCACTTTACCGTTAAGAGCCTATACTAACTAATATGAACGAGTCATAACATAGACCAGCAATCCAGATTACGAATCAGTTACCCACACGGGAGGTCATTGTTCAGTAAGACTCGCAGTGTACAATACATACCAGAATTATCCTTCGTGATCGTTATGTACACATTGTGTACACTGGGTTTTGAATCGGTTAAACGGCAAATTATTTTCGAGTGAAAGCAAAAGTATCTTTGATGAACGTAACTGGAGCACTTTTTCTTGAACATGGCGAATGAACAGTGGTCCAGAAGAAACAGGTTAATTACGGCGACAAGTGCTCGTTTTCGCCATTTGTCTTTGGCACGCGACGATTTATTTCCGCCCGAACGCGCGCGTCGGTTTCGGAGAACCACGAGGATAATACGTAACGACGTCTGGGGAAGTGAAGGTATTACGTAACTTCGGAGGGTTGGCCGCTGAAGCAAATCAGTGCGCTCGCCTTCCTTCTCTCAGGGAAGTCGTCGTTCTTGTAGCGTGTCGACGGGGCGTATCGGAGTCGTCGAACTCGCGTCGAACTCGGTCGAACTCGCGTCGACGCGGGGAGTTCTCGTGTATTGGCTTCTTCCGGTTGGCAGCAGAGGTGTTTATAAAGCTCGGTAGGTCGCCGAGGACGGGACAGAGCAGACTATGACGCGAGCGCTAGTGATCGCAGGGCTGCTGTGCGGCATGGTCGCGGCCTTGCCGCTCCACCAGGTGTCCGAAGACGACGGCGACATCGACTTGGTGGGCTCGAGTCTGTCGGAGGTGCGAGTGGCTCCTCCGGAGGGCTTCGTCGACCAACAGTGGGCTGAGACAGGCGACCATCGACGTGAGCACGCCGACAAGGACGAGGTGGGGTACCTGCGCACCAAGGACACGGGGGGCGACCACGGCTACCAGGCCTTCGACAGCTTCCATAAGAAGGGCGGTGATAGGTACGGGTTCGAGACGCACTCGGCGTTCGGCAAGGTGGTCGACGCGCAAGGTGGAGGAGGACATAAGGACGACAAGGGCGGCAAGGGCGAGGGCTCGGAGCACCACGACGAGTACCAGGATGGCAACGAGTGGTCGGAAGGATACTCGGAGGGCGACGACGGGAAAGGGAACAAGTACAGCGAGCACTATTCGTCCTCCGACGGCGACGATGGCCACTACTAGGACCTCGCCCCTTGACCACGAGGTCACTTCGGTCGGTTCGCGGCTAGCTCAGTACTTCAGACTGACTCCCCAGACCATCACCTTACCCTCCTCCTCAGTTAAAACACTGCCGTTGCCGAATATCTGACGACTACTCCTCGTTTGTTCGTCAAGATATTCGTCTTTTACACGTAACACGAGTAAAGGCTGTTCACGAGAAAGTGACCATTTTTTA
Source organism: Dryococelus australis (assembly GCA_029891345.1). Taxonomy (NCBI): domain Eukaryota; kingdom Metazoa; phylum Arthropoda; class Insecta; order Phasmatodea; family Phasmatidae; genus Dryococelus; species Dryococelus australis. Next base: position 2,720,070 of record CM057007.1, on the reverse strand, counting down.
AATCAAACTTAGAAAAAAGTCACGTTCCCTGCCTACATGATATTATAACGGGCGCACTTGGTGACAAACGCCCAGTAAAATTGGTAACGATGGATGGAAAATAGTTCCATATCTTAACGTCAAATAAAAAGTATTAGGTAACCATTTCTAACAACTTCAATTATTTCTTTCGCTTTGTACTTTTTTTTATGTAACGGTGTAAAAATATCAGATTTGTGAACAATGTTCTTTTTTAATAAATTAACACTTTTACTTGATCGACGCATGAATAAAGTGATGAGGCCCATGGAAGTGTTAATCCTACATACCTAAGGCGGAAAAATACACAACGTGCATACAAGTAGATCTTAAGCAGGGCTTTCAAAAGTGCTCAATTTATCGTGAACACTCTTTAACCAGTTTCACGCAACAATTTATCGCAACAAACAAATTTCTGGCCATCTTAGACAGAAAGACTTCTAGGCTAATCCGTCAACAGTCAAGAGAGAATAGATATTTGCGCTTTCTTATTTCTTTGGCGTGATCTTTCGTACCGCAATGATATGTACTAATTTTTGGTGTAGACAGTGCATGCTTGAGTTTAAAATATTTGCTCGTAATTATGGCACATACCTTTGTTTTTAGTCGACATTCCTTGCGTTATTGCGAATTCTTATCCAGAATTTTGTAGGCTTCAATCAACGTGTTTATTGTTTATTTACATCCTACACACAACTAATATTCCAGACATGCAGCCGACATTGCCTTGGCTGATCAGGGAGGTGTTTATGTCAAAACCATGCGTCATTACGGGCAAGGGTTGTTTATTTATTGTGAGGTTCATGTTAAACATGCTGGGCTAACCGTGGATCAACACTGAGTACAAACTGCACCATATTCTCTCGGAGAACGCCTTGCCACAGAAGCGAGGCCTGAGAGAAAACTTGTTCCTTCAAGAGCCACGAACTCGACGCACCTGAAGACTGTATCGAGGAAAACATACTCCATACTCATCTAAGCAACACATCACATCCCATACGAGGCTGGAAACACACCAACGATGTATGGCTTTATGTCAAGAAACGAATATGCTGTAAACCAATGTATATGTATTGTTACTAATTTTTTCTGTGAATAAATTATACACACAGCAATTTGTTCTTTCAATTAAGTTATTTTGTTATATTTGTTACAAATATCTACCAAATATTACACATGAATTATTATCTACACATATACGTATATATAAACATATACAAAATACGTTATATTTACGTATTGCTTTCATGTATTTTTCTTGCAATCAAAAGGCAGTATTTGTCCCCTGAATACAGGTACGAATGGATAACATATACATGTTTGTGCTTTAACATCCTAAAAATCTAGTATCTGAGTATACTGTGTACTCACACATTGCAAAACTATAATATTCAAGCAAAATAGTACTTTCACAGCGATGAAACTAGCCATTGTATAGAGAGAGAGAGAGAGAGAGGGAGAGAGAGAGAGAGAGAGAGCAATAACAACCACACAAAACAGTAGTGGTTATGACAGCACAAAATATTTGATTTCATATGAAAATATTTAATTAGTGTTTTCAAACTCAAAATAATTGTAAACTTGGTTTTGCCATCGTGAATGAAATAAGGTCAGTGTCGTAGTATGAAAACTGTTTATCAAACATAATTCGTATTTGCAAAGTGTTTATCAAACATAATTCGTATTTGCAAACTGTTTATCAAACATAATTCGTATTTGCAAAGTGTTTATCAAACATAATTCGTATTTGCAAAGTGTTTATCAAACATAATTCGTATTTGCAAAGTGTTTTCAGACACTCTTATAGCCATGATGTTATTCCAGCAATACGAAGCCCAAGAATACTATTTGTTTCGCTTGGCCTACTTTTCTGCATTGTCAAAATACCTCACACTTTAGAATACAATGCCTTATTTGGTCGTATAAGATGGATGTTTTACTCAACGCTTACAATTTATTTTGATTAGTTTACATTTTTTTATGAAAACAAATCTTGGTAATAGTAGTGCCAAAATAATCATATATATTCTTGCTAACTTCAAACTTCTTTAACTTACATATTTGTTTATTATAACTTGAAAGACTGTTACGCCTCGACTCCCAAGCAATGACATATTTATATAGTGCCATCTATTTGCTTCGTTTTCTGAATGCTATACTTTTTTGAAAGAAAACTGCAAATTTTGCGCTCTGTTTACAAAGTTAAGGAACACAGCTTAGAATAAAAAAACTCTGGAATTCTTTCGACATTTTCAAAATTGCTTTGTTAATGTTGGTCACTGGGAAGTAGTAATTTAATTTAGTACCTACTTGCCATTATATTAAAAGATCTTTAGATTTTAGAAACAGTATACAAAGAACTACGTTTTGTAATGTCGTACTAGTTTCTGTCGAAATAATTCAAGCCATAAGCTCCGTTGGAATATTCACACGTATCAAAACCGTAACTAAATAACATAATTTATATTTTTATAGTGTGTTATTTTTGGTTTATTGTTTGTAACCGGCTGGATTGAAGGGTAGTTTCTGGTGAAATACTAGGCATAGTGTTTTAATTCTTGATTTACCTAGGAGCATTAATATAACATTTCTCTGCTCAAATAACTGAGTGGACCTAGGAAACACCAAAAATTCGGCTTTTCAATAAGGGTTGCTAAAGAATTGAACCCCAAATATTTTTTAATTTTATCAAAATATCTAATATGAAACATTTTCAACCATAATCTAGGCACAATTCATCCGCCTATAAGGAAATATGACTGCGCTGTTCAGCACAACACAATTACGGAATGTTTAAAACATTCAATTTAATTAGACATTACAATAAATGAAAAGTTGTTTTCTCTGTAGAAACATTTGTTCTTGCTCTGTTTGTAGATTATCCTTCGTCTCACGCTTTACAAAATGTTTTTATAAAATAATATATAGCCTGATAATAAATCATGATTACGGCCTGTACATGATTTGCATCCCATTTAATTGGTAAAACAGGCTTAGCAGTAAATGATAGAAGAAGCACTTTCGACCGCCAATAAATGTTGAAGGTCTACATTTTATTATTGCTTAAAAGCCCACCATTAATATCTTTAATGTTACTGAAATGAATTTCATAAATATGGATATTATATGTACAAAATGTTATTTATCAATGTCTCATATAAAATCATCAAAACACACATTGAAATGCTAAAATTTAAACTTTTTGCTCCTAATATCGCATTGTCCATGCATGCATCCCGTATCATTTTCTCCTATGAATAAGCAGATATTTCATTGCTGCAGCAATCCATTGTGTAGACTTCTGTAAAATGAATGTAGAATGAAGTGTGCAAGATGAAACAATCTTCAGTAATAAACACTAGTTTCTAAATTATAGGCAGTAAATATTATAAGAAAATATAAAAATATCTTTGAGAAGCAGTGGAAACACACATCACTAATTACTACTCATCCTATTGTTACTTTATTCAGTGATTTTTCTCCAAGGAGTCTACTACGTATAAAGATATCTGCCCAGCGCACAGATCATGTCGAGTTTCGTATCACGCCAGCAACTTTCCACGTAATGCCACACTTCTAATGATGAAATCCCTAGAAACTCCAAGAATACAGCGCACCTGCAACACTAAAGTAGGCACGTAAACTCACTGCATGGCGAGCTTCGAACGGGTTTCATTTGGGCATGCGTCGTATGTGTGTGTATGTGTACATACACACATCTATACATGCACACACAAGAAAACTTTCACACAACTCACTACACCTATTCTCACGTTCCCACGAATATACACTTCCATGTACGTACACATATTTCACAAAAATAAGACTGGTTAAAAATTCTAACTTTAGCAGTAATCATTTTAAACAACGTTAACTTTTTTCTAAATACTTGAAGAGATACAGGTTTAGCATAATTTTTCAGCAATAAGCTAACGTTTGTTGTATGTAGGAACAGGGGAAAATGAAGTAATTAGAAAATATTAAAAAAACGCAAAGAATTTTTTTTTTGGGAAATTTGAAGAAACATTTATCCCGATTACAATGTTAAAAATTGTAAGAAATTAAATATTACACAATGTGGTGTGCTCACTTTTCCATGGATTTCTGGATGTAAAATATTTACAAAATTGTTAGTAATAAAACTTTAAACACGTTTTGAAGAAGCGTGTGAGAGATAATTTCTACCTGCAATATTTTAGTACTTTTTTTTATTACCAGATCATAAGTACACTGTAATTACGCACCTCATATACAATTATAAAAAATACATTTTTACTGCCTTAACTTATAAAAATTTATAACATGTGGAATGGGCACATTTAACCACATTTAATTTGTAAACACCTTCAAATGTTTTATTTTCAAACTCTGGGAAAAAGTTATGTATAACTCCAGTCTCGTAATCTTTACATATAGTGTGTACGGTATTTATAGATGCTGTCTTAGTGTCAGTAATTGATTCTACTCCAAAGTAACATAGTATTTTGCGCTGGAAAAGTTATAATCTTCACAGGAAGACATGATACAGGGAAACAGATTGAAAAGTTTCCTAATCTCTATCTGTCAGTCTACTCTTATTCTCCTCTCATATATCTTATATGAGATAATCATTTTAGATGGTGTGCTTCTCCGGAGAAAATGAGATCGATAAACCTTCCTCTCGAAAGTCGAAAAATTATTTATCATCCATTTGTATCATCTTGGATTATGTCTGTAATCTCTCTTATCTGCTGGAAGTTCATGTCCCCAGACGCGGTCAACGAGCTAAAGTGCTCCAGTTTTTCTCTGCTCGGCCACCATCGTTCGAGGATTTTAGTGAAGAAGAATTCTCAGGATGTTTTGCCTTGATAGATCTGGAAGCTATCGAGACAAGACACTTCACTGATATATAACTATAAACGAAAGTTAAAGTGAAAAATGTAATTTACACGAAAATGTTGTCTACTGACCGAGCGTTCACGCGAGAAAAAAGAAAATTCTCTCTTAAATTAAGGCAATGAAATACTGCCGACTGTCCTTTCAGCTGAAATCATTGTAAAATAATTCCTACAATGCCGTGGAGTATTGAGAACACGTAGGACGAAATTGCTGTTAGATAATTGAAATTCGACTACCGAAGTTTTGAGTATGTTTGTTTCCCAGTGGAGCGCTTCGTGTCACTTGCATGTACTTAGACATTTGAGGTTTTTCTGGTTTAACAGCTTCACTGCGGTGTAGATTAGGATGCATGGCCATGGGTTTTAATAGTCATCGCAGTACCATTTACACATTTCATCAGGTATTTACTGTATATCTTTCATTGATGGCCGCTGTCAGCCAATAAGGCGTCGAGTTGACAGTTACCCAATAAAGTGGGGCCGCGGTGGTCTAGCGGTCAGAATACTCGCCTCCTACCTAGGCAAACCGGGTTTGATCTCGGCGGGGTTGGTCCCTGATCTTCGCAAGTGGAAATCGTGACCGGGGATGCCGCTAATACTCGGGTTTTTTCAGTTCCCTCCGCTCTTACATTCCGGCGCTGCTCCATACTAACCTGTTTCACACACATCAGATCTCAAGACCTCGATGTTTATTAACATCCGTCCAAATCTCTACACTCCACTTCCAATAAAATGTTTTTTTTTTTTTTTTTTTTTTCCCCACGTTGAAAAATCAATAAACTATCCTCCTCATTTGATTATTTTACAGTTTGAGTGTTGCTGATGAAGAGTTACGTTGCAAAAGATCCTCATGGAAACTGCTGATAAAGAAGTATAATCTTTTCGCAGTTTCTTCGCACTTTTTGAATAACATTTTTTAAAAATCACGTGTTTGATTCTTTTCGAAATGAAACACAAGCCTACTGATGTTAAAATGAAAGTACCTTATTTTTGGTTAAATTATATATAATATATAAATATTTCATTCTTAATTAATACGAATAAAAACAGTGAGAATATAAGTGTGTTGGTAATGCCTAGCAAGAAATAGTTCTCACGCTAAATATTATTACACTGAGTGCCCACGAATGTGGTGCGTAGTCTCTTTGGTGTAATTTTCTACACTCGGCTAAGCTTTGTTTGTTTGTGGCGGATGATTATCATCGAAGTATAACTTTAGTAGAGTTTCAGATAAGTAGGAAATAACTGTGAATTGACTAGATTTCATTGGCCGTGACTTCAAAGAATGCGGGCGTCGCTGACGACTTCAGGCGATGTCATGTGTCATCGGCAGCTTTCAGCTCGTAAATGTGCTCTGAAAGCAATTGTTTTCCGCTCGGGGGAGCAGTTGAAACAACACTGCGTTTCGCTGTCTCGGAGAAGTTTTGTTTTTCTCCCTAGAAAACGCTGACATCACGAGAGTAAAGATAGAATAAAAGTATAAGGAACGAATCGGGGGAGATCGCCCCCCAATGGCAGATCTGGGAGCAGGTGGGGCACACAGGCCTGCCAACCTCTCATGCGCGGAATTCCCGATTAGATTTTTCCCCCTCTCCTCCTACTCCTCCCCGGGTTCAAGTATTTGTGTATTCAGAACAAGTGCAGCACGCCTTACAATGCTCGATCAAAAAGCAATATTTCACGACCCTACAAGCCGTTGTCGAATCCGCCTAGCGTCTTGTTTCACACTGCCGAGACATGCAAAGGTCACATACTTCGCGAACTGTCGTTTGTCGTTTATTATATCTACAATCGTGACACCAATAATTACGTTACATCCTAACTTCGTCCTTATTGAACCTTTGAAATTGTCACATCCCCCGAAATTACTTCTCGAAATGTTTACATATTTAATTTGTTGTACATTAAATACTTCTAATACTCATCTCATTCCGCTGCCAAATTAAGTTATTTATCACGCAAAAATGTAATATTTGAGTGAGTGAAAGTCTGGAGAGCCGATGATTTGAAGTGAGTTGAGTATGGTGTAGCGCCAGAATGCAAGGGCGGGGGGAACCCGGAGATCCGCGAGAAAACCCGCCGACCAGCGGCATCGTCCGGCACAATCTCCGCAAACGAAGATCCGGGGGCGGCTCCAACGAGGATCGAACCCAGTTCGCGTTGGTGGGAGGCGAGTAGTCTAACCACGACGATATACGAAAATGTAGTATTTCTCTAAGGAGAAGTTTCTTTGTTAGAGTAATTTAATCATTTTTCAAGTGTATAATGACTCTTCATCTCAGTCAAATCATTGTTGTAGACACCTGACTACTTCCATGCCTTACATCTCGGAACTGCACCACACACTCCTATATATGTTATCCGGGATTTGAACCATGAACTTCTTGTTCTGAAGGTAAAGCCCGAGCGAGCATGAAAATCACATTACTAGAAAGTAATAAATCTGGCGGTGCTAAGTATCTAAACAATATAAATCCCTCAGATCAAACTACTGCATGCCGTTTTGTTTACAGTCGTTTGCCTTAGTTTAGGCAAAACAACGTGTAAACAAAACGACATGTAGACAAAGACTTTACCTGCTCTCCTATTGGTGTGCTCGGAAGAGTGCAAGAATTGTAATATACACTCCCTGGTTCCCTTCTCAACTCGGTCACTGTGATTGGTCATAGGCTCGTGTCCCGCCTGAAGAACGACCTGAAGCGTCGCGAAGACATTGTAATTATTATTGTTATAATTTTTTCGTTGTTTTGTGTCCTCTTTTTTGGTTTATTTATTATTTTGTCTAGTTATTTGTGTCACTCCTGTGTTGTTTGTATTGTTGAATAATTCGGGTTCATAATTTGTCAAGGAACATTTTTTCCTGACTTGTATTTCACTGTGGTTTTTGTCCTATTTTCGTGTGTGTTTTTAGTTTTTACTATTCAGCTTCGTTCACTGATATTGTTTTTGTACTGTTTGTTCACTTGTGTCGTGTTGTCGTTTTCATCGTGCTGTCTTTTCTTTTGGTTTGCTTTTGTTGCCTGTCCTGTTTTGTAATAACAAGCTGTTCGTTCGTCTTTTTGTCGTTTTAATCATATATACATATATATATACATATATATATATATATATATATTTCTTTTCACAAAGAAGCAGCTTTTCCTAATTATCTGTCTGTGGCGATGTAAAAGGTTTTTTCGTGTTCTGAGTTGCTGAGTTCTGTGAACGTGCAGGTTTTGTTATATTTAATTTTATGGTCGGCAATGAACATATTTCAATCGTACCGACATATTCACACCTACCTACTTAAGCCCTCAATCCGCAAAACATTTTCGTTTGCCCCACTAACCAGTACTGCTCTTAGTAGCATACGTTTGCCGCGACTAACAAATGCTTTATTGCCAGTAAAAACACTGAATTTATTAGTGACTACAAAGTCATGTTGTGATTGCTACTAACAATTGAAATGACAAAATATAGAGTTGGTGAAACAAAATCTTCTGCGAATTCTACATTGGAAGAATAAATTTATGACCACAAACAAATTTTTTTGGTAACCACAAAAATTTATTATTAATATACGTTTGTAACAATCTATTCTACAATACTCGTTTATCTGCAACAGTGCTTTACTGGTTTTTAACTGTTATTGTTGTTACTTCCATCTTCAGGCAGTGACGACAGAAGGAAACTTTCGCCAACAAGAATACAATAAATTTTTTGAAAATCAGGCTGCAAACATTTTAGTGACTGACTTGGGTAATATTATAGCGTTAATGTAGCATCAAAAACAAGAAAAATCTCTGCAGAAAAACGGCGACTTCTGTACATCGTATACGAGACTTTAAAATTATCATGAGATCAAGTTGACAGCAAAATCGATCGAAATAGCGGGTTTATAGTTTCCGTTCAAGATGTTAGGCTCGACTTTTCTACAGCCAGTACTTCATAACCATCGACAAAAAAATAATTTGAACTGCAGGGCCTAATACAAACTTTGTTGGTAAAAAGTGAATGCAACTTCATCATGAAGTTGATAACTCTACAAATGTAACTAACTTTGCGAGTTATCACTGACAACTATCCGGTTATTGAGTGTTTCTCACTTAGAGAAAATTTATTTGATGAAATAAATATTGTTACTATATTTTGTTTAAATTAATGTAAATTTGATATATCATGATTTCGTACATTTATTTGTACAATACCATCAAAAATGAAAGTTTTGGTATTCATGTTACTCCATAGACGTTATTGTTGGCTCAGAAAATATTTAATTTTCCATGGAGCAATTTATCAGATGCCCTAAGGTATTTAAACGGGATAAACCCCATTAGTTAGCGTCCAGACGTGACTTATGATTGGGGTTTTGAGAGCAATTGAGCATACCTCTTCTGTTGATAGAGTTTGTGTGTCACTGTCCGCTGTATATATATATATATATATATATATATATATATATATATATATATATATATATATATATATATATATATATAGAGAGAGAGAGAGAGAGAGAGAGAGAGAGAGAGTGTGTGAGTGAGTGAGCGAGAAAGAGAGAGGCTCAATCTAAGAACTTCAAGTGGTTTTCATTCAAATTTATTGTACGCTTTCTGTTGTTTAGGCTCAACTTGTGATTTCACTTTTTCACTACTGAAATTTCCAGGGAATGCAACTACTTAACTTACATCCAAGAATAGCCAGGTAAACATTAACTTTTATTGCACTTGCTAGCAAGTTTTAACTGTAAAAAAGGTCCCTCATTTCGTCGAATATCGACTACTTCTCTTACTCAGCAAAAGAAATAACCGATTTTTAAAATATATTTTTAATTGCTTACAAGTCATTGTCCCGACAGTGCCTTAAAAGTGCTTCCCCATCTTGTTCATTCATTAGCTGACTCCGGGACTTCGCCACAAAGCAATATCCATATAAATGAGCTTGTTCCTACTCTAGTAAAAAAATAACACTCGTGTGCTTAACACTGAAAAGCATTTTCCCCGCTCATCTTCGCAAATAAAACGAGGGTAGGAAATAATTTGCAAATCAAATTCACAGTTTGCACGGGGGAAAAGGGGGGGGGGGGGGAATCGAAACCGCTTTTTTCTTCTTGTGCAAGTCGTCCCCCCTCCTTCCGTGTCGGGAACAAACAGTCCTCGAAGTAATTACGAATGTAAATACCAGTAAGAATTGTACGTGGAGGAGATAACTTGCGTGTAACGAGGCGCGGCGGTATGCGAACTCACGCACTATAAGGGTGCGTGACTAACAGTTACTGCGACCAGGCAAGGGTGCTTGTATTTCACTTACACATCGCACGCTTTAGCCGTTGTGATTCTCCAGCCGGGCTCGACTGCCTCTGAGCCGGTATACCAGCCGCTATACCAGTAGCTATACGAACCGCCTTGGATGATTCATATTACACGACAGCAGTTTATCGTGAACAGCGTTTACGCAAAGTGAGCGCTTTTGAAATCAACCTTAGAAAAAATTCACTGCCCCTGTCTGCATATATTTTAACGGGCGCACTGAGTACCATGCGTCCAGTAAATATGGTAATGATGGATGAGAAATAGTTCCATATCTTAAGGTCAAATAAATAGTGTTAGGTAACCATTTGTGTAAACTGAAATTATTTATTTCCTCTCTGTTTTTTTTTTAATGCGTCTAAGTATAGGATTGAGCAGATTTGTAACATATTTACTTCTTTAATAATTTCACAGTTTCACTTGGCCGACGCATGAATAAAGTGATGGAGCCCAGGCAATGTTAATTTTACATAAGGCGGAGGAATACACAACGCGCGTACAAGTAGATCTAAAGCAGGGCTTTAAAAAGTGCTCATTTTACCGTGAAGAGCCTATACTAGCATTTGGCACCCTCGTTGGGTGCGCAGTATGTGAGATGTAGTACACATGAACCCCATTTGTAGAACTTCTACCAGTTAGTAGAAAAAATTAGTTAGCACATCTTAATATTGCTATATTACTTTCGCATTTTACATAAATTGATTGCTTACTAGTATAATCTCATTCATTTTTGAAATGATTTGTAGTCAGTGTAGTACGAGTGTTTTTTTTTTTTATTTTGACGAAAATTGGTAACCGGTTGCAAAATGTGTTTTTTTTCTTCTTTATGTACCAAATTATTATCCGTATGTAACCTTTAGTGATGAAATAAATAGGGCCCGACGGTGTTTAGAACTCACATCCAAAAGTTTCATCATAATGACGAATGTCGCGAACACCCCACTTTACTTCTAGTTCACACAGTAGCTGCTGTGTTATATGCTGGATTATGTGAATCACTTGAATTAATTTATTCATAGAATATGTATGTTTTAAGCGATTAGAACGGTTTAAAAAATAATTAAAAGTTTTCATCGTATTTTAAATCTACTTGAAAGAGTTTCAACCTCACGGATGTTTATTCAAGATGGAGGCGTCCTTTTCGGTTTCTTCATCAACTCGTTTCAAGTATTAGCCACGAGGAGCGCCCTACGCTCTGAAACTGCGATGTGATTGGCCAGGTACTAAGCATTGTATGGAACCTGCCACGAAAAAAAAAGGACGTGTCCTATTACTAAACCTGGTACGAAATCTGTCCGTACAAGGCGGGAAATGCCATGACGGGTGCCATACTAGCTGGTATGAAGGCCGCTATGGCGGGCCTTACAAAAGCTTTTACGGAATCTGGTATCGTGTAATATCGACTTTAGAGCAACGTACAACAAACATACTATGAAGACAATACCGCGCCAGAAGATATTATTATCCGCGCAAAGTCCATCGTTTTATTTGAAGTGTGAATTACAATGTTGATGGGGAAGACGATACATAGTGACGCAAGGTCGTTAGCGTTTTAGAGATTTATATCATCTTGAGTTACATGTACAGATTTGATTTTCAGAGTACAACATCTAAAGAGGGAAGTGGTATTTTGAAGTTTTTTTTTTTTTTTTTTTTTCGTAAAAAGTATAATTCAGGAAATTCGACTTTTACAAGTTTTGCTGAAATGGATCCACGCGATATGATTTGTTGGAAGACGGCGCCAGTACAAGAAGGTGTAATGAATAGACTACAGCGGAATCTCTCCACGAGACATTCTACCCGAGCCTATGCATGCAAGCAGTTATAGAGGTTACTTTGAAATAACCTGTTCAACGATACTTGTTGCCACGCAAGTAAATGCGAGTGCAATTTTTTATTATTTTTCTTCTGAAACTGGGCTTCAGGAACAATCTTTACTCGCCATTTCAGCATTATGCGTGTACGTACAGGGCCCAGTCGTTTTGTTGTTGTAATTGTAAATTTTGTTTTAAATAAAGACGAATGTTTACCATACGTTTCACTCACTATGCTGTTTTAGAATCAGTTATATTTTCCGTGATTTTTTATTGCTACTTATTCTTGTTTAATAGCTACTTACTCTTGTTTAATTGCTACTTATTCCTTATGCTCTTTATGAAAACCAAATTGACAAAATGACGCCTCCACCCCTTAACTGGTTAGGTAAAATTTCAACCTTGTAGGAAACCTTCCTTCGAAAATTGCACACGACCAATTATTAAAACGTCCATGAAAACGCCCAGCAGATTGCCAAATATTCTATGAAACCTTCCATACAAGCTGCCATGCAGGCTTACATGGAACCTACCTAGGAATCTTACATCGAAAGTTTAATTAAATAAGAAAATTTGATACCTTTACGTTTACAGACGTAAAAACGCTTATGATACATGACATATTCATGAAACAAGAAATATGTAATACATGGGGTGATTTTTCAAAGGTTTAGTAAAAAAAAAGTTAGTGGATACCGTGAATAGACTATAGAGAGTATATTTGGATTAGGTAGGTTCTACGTTTCTTCGTTTCTGCGTTTTTTCTTTATCTTGTGATCCCTGCGTGGCTTAAAACCTCGACTACAGGCGTTGTTAACAACCACCAGAGGGATATTCCCATTGGAGCTTATATGGGCGCCTGAAGGACGGACTGAGGCCCTACAGTGTAGCAGCGATAGAATGCAAAGGCGGCAGAAACGGGAGATCATCGAGAAAACCCGCTCGACACCAGCAACCAGAACTTTGAAGTCTCGAACGAAGTGACGAGTGGGCAAGATGTTGAGTTCCACAGTGCCAGGTTATCATCTTCACACATTCTAAATCAAGCCTTTGAAAAATCACTCCCTGTATTGCGTGTTTGGTTCGTTTCTAAATATGTCACGTGCTACAAGCGTTTTATACTTCTGTCAAAACTAAAATATTTTTTTTTTGGTTAAATTGGATTTTTACCGATATTTAATCTATACATTTCAATATTTCATGTATCATTAACAAGAATAGAAACAGGGGAAATTGGTGTTGCTATTACTTAGTAAGGAATAATTATTATGGGAAATATTATTAAATTGAGTGCGCATGAATACCTTGCTTTGTCCTTGGTGTCATTTTCTAGACTAGTTACTCTTGGTTGGCGGAAGAATATCCTGAAAGTAGAACTTTAACAAGGTTTTTAGAGAAAATGGAAGTAACCGTGAATTTACTTTATAGTGAAAAAATGGAAGCTTAACATAACACATAGGATTCACCTGAAAAATTAAATATTTGTCGTCGTTAAAAATGTTGTGTTAAAACTTCCACCAGGCAACATTTTGTGAAGTCTAATTTATTTGGCAGTGTCCAAAATGTTGTTTGTTGAATATCACAAGCGTAGCCTGGGACTTATCATATAAGAGTTTTGAGAATAATTAACTTGTAGGGCAAAAATGCACTACAATGATGCATTTTTGCTAATGTATAGTAAATTATATTAATTAATATAATTTGAAAAGTGGAACATTAAAATTTATAATTCAAATATGGCGAATATGAAGGGCGTTATATTACGACATCCATAACTGCTAACAATTGCTACCTTGTGTACATCACCGTGGATATAAGAACAATATAGTTCATCGTTCATCACAAAATTTATTGCATGTTGAATCTTAAGAAATGTATTGTAACGAGCACTTATTTATCAGCCTACTGACATCTGTTTAGAAATACAGACTGGAGCACTTGCGTCAGTGGTTTCTGTTATTCTGAAAGTTAGTTTACCATCTGAAATACCGACATGAGTACATTACATTTTGTAGGAGAATTTAATTCACGTTGCCTGCTGAATACGCCCGTGTCTACAAAAAGACGATTCCCTGTTACTTAAAGTAACTCTGTAGAGACGATATTAAACAGAAGTCACAATGCAGGAAATGAGTGTTACGGATTATGAGCATTACTGATAACGTCATGCTATTCTACCGCAGACATAAGTAGCGCCATTTTAGGAGTCATAATCGCTAATGAAATTATACTTTCCCCGGAGAGTTATGAAGCGAAAGAAACATTACCTGGTTTAATGTTGTCATTTTTATGTTGCTTTTTATGCAGAATAAAGCTGTGAAAATTTGAGTCATCTCATTATAAACACCACGTTATGATGGCACACATCTTGATGATGAATTTTTTGGCGCAAGGCGAACTAGCAGACATATCGACCTTTCTTCGCATACTTTCATTTAGAGCTCCTATTGAAATTTCGTCGTGTTTTACAAGTCGTGATATCAGATAGTAAAATATAATATAATTCATCCCCCAAAGGGTTCTAACCATACTTCAGTAAAATACAAATACTGGCATTAAAAAATGAATTCCACGGCAAAGAACGAAAAATATGTAAATATGCCATCTTGCAATTATTTATATAAATTATATATAAATAAATATAATATATAAATTATTTATAAATATATTATATATATATAATTCTTTTCAGATCGGTGGTAAAGTTGAACATACAGACACTACACAGCATAGCTTAAAAGAGGATGGGTTACGATACGGCAGTAAAATATTTTTCCTGTGAATCAAGGTAGCAAATTTATTCGTAGTTCTACCCTGCCTAATAAATTAGGCGAACCTAAGTGGTGAATTTCCTCATATAATTAATTCGCTTACTTTGTTCCAGTCATTGCTGTCGTCTCTTCTATTTTTACTGCGGTAGTTACCATCCTTGACGACAAAGTGGTCTGATTACTTTGGTTGGCATGTCGCGTCTTTGCGTGTACTTTCGTGATTTATTCATTGCACGCTCGCTTTCGTGTCAACAAACAACATTGTAAATCAAATAAAAAATGCTAATTACATTGTAGGAGTACTACATATGACAAGTGGATCACTTCCTCGTAAAATGTTAAGCAATTTTAGAAAGTGCTGTGTGAGAAAAGTTTTACGTTTTTAGTTCTGAAAGGTTATCAATGAAAATGGTAGCACGTAAACTAATTGCACTTGAATCCTGCAAAAAAAACCCACTGACATTCAAATTTCCTCTAGTATTATTTCCTTGATGCGAATAGTCATTGTTCCATCTGAAAGAATGTAACTGTTGTCAAGAAATACACATGCAAATAAGTATTAAAATCTGTATCTGAGCTGCAATTATGAGCCTTTGCCTGAACTACAATTCCTTGAAACCAGCACATCAATAGCTCTTTCCATCACAGAAATAATTGTGGTGCAAGTTGTTAGTGATTCACCCGGTACAACAGGTAATTCAATCTACCAAGTGTTCCTAAAACATGGCGGCAGATTCCAGCAGGCAATTCCTTACGAGAATATAAGAAGAGTATGTATGTACAACTTATCCCCTAAAGTGATTATTAAGGGAGTCCTGCACCCTCAAAAATTGAGTTTTCAAATGCGTTTAGTTCGAAATATCAGAAACCACTTGTGATTAAGTAACAATTCGGTGAATGATGTTTTGTATAAAGGAGACGTTACACCTCTGTAAAAGCGGTCGATAATATCACCCACCTTCCTTTTGGAAATGGCTGTTGACACACTATGTTTGCATTAAATCTTGTAACACTATGCTCTAAGGAATTTTCAAAGACGACATGTGAATCAGCCGGTCTAAATTAACAGCATAGGTCGTCTTTGCCGGAATACTTTCAGGTGAACAATTTGTGAGGTAATTCATGCCGAACATTGAGAACAGAGTGTGTGCGGCAGACCAGGTCGGCAGACCACAATATAGATTAAGGCAATTTAAATGAGGGGTAGTAATCACTAGAGGAGAAAAGTGGTACTTAACGTTTTAGTCTTATATATAAATATCTATATATTTCTCATATATAAATTCCTTTAAATATTCTTAACAAGGAAACTACAGCCTAAAGAAGTTTGTTTCAAGTAGCAGAGAAATTTATCTTTGTTGGCGTAGCTCGAGTCTCACTCAGTCATCTAATTTCACTCAGTAATCTAAATTCTAAACCATTTTTCCTTCACTTATGCTACTGGAATAGAAGATATGTACAGAGGAAGTGGCCGGTTTTAGGTCGAGAGTTAGTTCGTGGTTTCTTCATACTTTTTAAATAAAACACTTGAAATATCGCTCCATTATGACGTATTTGTTTGTTTCCTAAATATGCAATGCATCAAAACCATTTTAAACTTGTATTAATATAAAAATACCTTATTTTCGTTTAAATTAAACTTTTACTTATATTTTCTTATCAATTACAGCATTTCATTTGCAATTAATTCGAATGACACCTGGGATATATTTGCGTGTTGGCAATGCCAAGTAAAAAATACTTCTGAAGGAAAACATTATTACACTGAGTGCGCACGAATCCAATACGTTGTCCTTTTGGTGTCATTTTCTAAACTTGGTTAACATTTGTTTTTTTTTAGGCGAAGGAATATCCTGGAAATAGAACTTCAGCAGGGCTTCAGGAGATATGGAAATAATGACGAATGGGATATACACAAAGTGGGTGTCGGGGAAATTGAAGTTCGGTAAACGTTGGTCCAGAGGGATGCTGCAGCGAGGCTCGCTACGACAGATGGCGAGGAATATGTGAGGGTTCTGCACACCGACACAGTCACTGATGGAGTGGAGATAATTGAAGTTCGGTAAACGTTGGTCCAGAGGGATGCTGCAGCGAGGCTCGCTACGACAGATGGCGAGGAATATGTGAGGGTTCTGCACACCGACACAGTCACTGATGGAGTGGAGATAATTAGCAGGTCTGATATAACCTGCTCGGCGAGCACTTTCCCACAGGAAACAGATTGGAAATTGCAGGAACGAAAAATAAAGGGGGAAGGGGTGGGGGAGGGTGGAATGTAGCGACTGGATAAGCGATGCCGATGACGCACCCCTCCAAAATCGGTTCAAGGTTGTCTCCCCTTTTTTATTTATTTATTTTTTTTTCGTTCTCTCTCCGACGGAAACAGCGACTGAGATAGCAGCAGTCGAGGGGATGAAGCGAGTGTTTTGAAATTGCCTCGCTGAGCGACGGGGAAATTCATCCCGACATTTGCTTCACCAGAGTTATTCCAACTGTTAGATGATGGGTAAAATGTAACGGCGAAGGTAGTTTATCTTGTACCAGAACTTGCTAGTGAAATATGCGAAACAGTTTTCAATTTCCCCCGCTGTAAACCTGAAATAGTAGCCATTGCTCTGAACCAAGAAAACCACTGGAATATGCTTCAATGGAAGTATCTGTGGTTAACTTTCTGATTAGTATGGACGAAGAAGTTCACCACAGGGCAAATGCACTTAGAAAAAGGTTTTATTGAATAAAGCAATGTTTGTTCAACACAAACCAATTAATTGATTTTATAAGGATATTTAAATACGTAGTTGCTGAAACCAAATTACATTGCTCATATTTAGTTGTCACACACATGTAATATTTGTGTTAGTTCAACTAAATATTAGTATATATATATCTGTGTAAATTAAACAGGTGTCAGCATGACCTAGTTTCGAACCAGGAGTGGGGCTGCGGTGATGTAGTGGTTAGAACTGGGTTTGATTCCCAGCGAGGTCGCTCCTGGACTTTAGCGTGCCGGACGATGCCGCTGGTCAGCGGGTTTTCTGGGAGATCTCCCTTTACACCTACTCTTGCATTCCGGCGCTGCTCCATATTCACCTCGCTTCACCCTCATCGGCTCTCAAAACCTCGATGTTAAGAGCCGCCCAAATTTCTTTACACTTCACACTCACCCTGTGAAGTATGCTACTCTTTATTGGGGTTTATTTATTTGCTTACTGAGTGGCAGACAAATAGCCTTCAGCATCGAGGGTCCACGGCTCATGAACGACCTAATTGGTGTTATCGCGCACTGTATTAATGATCCATTTCCCGCAGTGCCTACAAGCTGCGTTAATAAAATGTGGACCACGATCGATCATGTCTCTATCACCTCGTTTTATATGTATATTAGAATGCGGGATGAATTCATGATGTCGCTGAACCAATGGAATGGAACTCAACATGTTGTTAACACATGTCCCGAGGATCTGTTTGGCTCATGACTTTTCTGGTTGTACCACGTGATTGTCCCGACGTTACTTAGCAGTGTTCGATTCTCCTGCAGCAAAAAACATTTTTAATTAAAATCCGTTTTACTTTAAAATGGCAGGCATTAAGCAGTTTTACGCGCAGCTAGTAGACGTTAAGCCGCATAACGTAAAGTATGTGCATACATACATGTGTAAACTACAGGCTGACACCATTAAGTCGTTTAAGCTACATGTATAATGTTAGTACACTTATAGTATTTTAACTTTATTATAATATAAATATGGAGTCGTTTAACCTACTGACCTAAACTTTGTACACATAAAAGTGGTAGTGTAGATATCAAGTCATTTAACATAAATTTAGTATATACATTAAATCTTTTAACTATGAGGGAGCAAACAATAATTAGTTTAATGTTAATATGAACTATATTAAGTGAGTTAACCTAAAGATAATACCCCAAAAGTCATTTCGCTAAAAAATTTCAATGAACTTTGTGTTTGTACAGTCGTTTCACCTAAACATGCTCAAAGTTTGTCCAAAAACCATTCACTCACACAACAGACAGTAGGCCAACGCATCCTTATCTAACATCGTTTCAAAAACATCATATTTCCTTAATGTAATTAACGAATGCCCAACATAATCCATTTTTCTTTTAACTCGCCACACATTTAAGACATTGAAGTCCGGAATGCTACTCTCGGCCTAGTATAGAGTTTGTTCGCTGCAGGGTGCCTCGGCTTTAACCTGTCTGTATTCATAGTTATCGCGCATCAAAAGACAAATTTAACAATTCTATAAGTTAACAGATATTTTTAAAATAAAAATTATAGTTTTATTGTATAGAAACGCGGTTCGTAATTGCTAAATTTGGAGTCGAACATAGTGCATATTAAACATGTATTTTCTCAGTGTTTACATTAGCTTCGGGCGTTGAAAATGATTCTTGGTGTGACAGTTATAGCATTCACGTAACTTACAAATGTATATTTCAAATATGGAACGTTGTGACAGAAAACCTGTATTAGTAACACTTGGAACTCTTCAGTAGTACGTTAACAGAAATATGTAGTCTACATGCAAAACATTTAATATGAATAGTACATTTTCAGTCAAAGATCGTATGGAAATTTAATTGGTAATTTGACCGACTCTAGTGTTAGTAAAATTTAGTTTCTCGATCAAAGACCGAACCAAAACAATTTCCCCCCATTAAAGTTAGTGTCTGCTTGCTAGCTGAATTGGGTAGGCGACACTATCAGCAGAATACTGTGGGACCAGGTCCTGAGCAAAAAAAAAATATATATATTTTAAATTACGTTATATTGCACAAAATCAACAGTGACTATTAGAAAAACTTTTTTTTTCGAGATGATTTTGCAAAATTAAATAGTTATGACATTTAGTTCAATGCATGAACGCGGCTGTAACACTTAACTCAGTGAGATTTTTTCCCTGAAACAATCAGTAGTTTTCCACCGATTCTAAGTGGATCCATTTTAACTTATTCGAATAGTTGCATTTGACTGCGAATCAGTGATTTTCCACTGATTTGAGTTTAGAGTGTAGGCTAGTTTAAAACAGATATAATACAGCAAAAATTATGAAAATGCTCCAAGAAATGGTCGTTCATCCATCTTGACTGAGAAAGAAAAGTGGGTTCTAGGCACAAAAATTACAAAAAAGATCAAGCAGATCTCGCGAATGAATTGGGAGCAAGAGTTCCAGAGAATACAATAAGGAATGTCTTAAAAGAAGCTGGCTCTCATGGATGAACGGTCGGCAGAAAGCTATATATATATATATATATATATATATATATATATATATATATATATATATATATATAAAGTTATACAAACAATGCGAATTAAAGAAAATGACGTACACGTGTAAAAACAAACAAAAAAGATTTGTTAGTTTTGGGAAAGGGCAGTTCTCACGGACGAAAGTAAATTTAACATATGCAATTTGTTAGAGTGACAGAGTGTAGAATAAAAATAAATAACACCGAGATGGAAGAAAGAAACTTTACTAATGAAGAACATGGAGTAGGATTGATGTTTACTTTTCATGGTTAACTAAGGATTTTTGAAGTCAACCTTTGAAAAATGTCCTCCCACCTGCATATGTATACATCGACTAATATTGCCTCAGTAAGTCCGGAATCGCGATGACTTCTATTACACATACACGTTCACGTGTACGTAAAACGTGGTATTTATGGGTCGTGGGTATGATGAAGTGCTTCACGTAAGCCCGTAACCTTTGCGTACTGAACAAAAATGTCGGGAAACATTATTGTTTCTTTTCAGATTGAAAACTCTAAAAATGCAAGTTATACAGGCGTATTTGTGGCTTAACGTAAATGTGGTTTGAATAGGTCGGGGAAAGTATGGCATCTGTGATTCATATAAACTCTGAAAACAACTAAGAGATCGCCATAACTTGAAGAACTAATGTCTCTGGGAGATTTAGACATGTCTCCGTGTAAATGTGAATAAATTGTATGTAATACACTCCGATCTGCTGAGAAAATTTTATTGTGTTTCGCATGCCTACTAAAAATAGCAAATGTAATGCCTTTCATGCAAGCATTTCTAAACCTCTGAGAAATATAATAATTAATGAACTGCGGTAACGTAAAACTCTAGTGGCACATTTTTATTTATCCAAAGGAAACTAATAAATATTAATACTAGTTTGTCTCGGACGAATAGAAATGTGTTGGAAAAACAACAATATATTTTTTAATAAATTTAGGATGTCAGTCTCCGAGTGCCGATAGTTAAATATCCTTGATGCTTAATTAACATGTTGTGTATATGATATAGATCACATGACATGTGATTTATTTGGCAAAGTTAATTAGGAGAATAAAAAATTATGCTGCCATGTTTCTAAATCTTCCAATTTTCCGTGTTATATTTTGAAAAATATAATCATTTGATTAGAAATATTTACATTTATTTCGTCCTTATATATATATATATATATATATATAATAATATATATATATAATATATATATATATATATATATATATATATATATATATATATATATATATATATACAGCCGCCCTAACCGAAGCAGGTGGGCCCCTTTAAGACAATGAATTTTTTTCTACAATTGCTGCGAGCATAAGTTACTCAACTCATGGCAGCGGGCAGTTGTGGTTAGGGACTTGGTTTCGCAGGTCGGTTTCAGAATCTCTCGGCGAAGCGTGTAGCGATGTAATGAATGGAAAGAGGCATGAAAGCGGGGCACTTGCGATCTGCACAGCCAATGGAAAGCGGACTTTGAACCAGCACTTTTCTGCCCAAGTTGGCGTGGGCAGGTGGAGAAACCAAGAGAGAGAGAGAGAGAGAGAGAGAGAGAGTGAGAGTGTGTGTTTCCCAGGCGCAGAGCGACTGGCGGAACTCCGCTGCCATTACACAATTATTATGATTAATGAGACCGGGCGATTAGATTTGCGGACGCAGACGGTTTTCGCCAGGGAGGACACGCCGTTTTCTCTCAATACCGCCTCATTCAACATGCTCCTTCTCCCAAACCTCCCACTCAACGTGACTCACTACAACCTGGAAGGTTGCGTCTTCACGCTGTTCACAGTCGCTTCACAATTTCCGAATCAAACCATTGAAAAATCAGCCCATGTATGTCGTGTTTGATTGTTTCCTAAACAGGCTGTGAATCACAAGCGTTTTATACTTGTGTTACCATATCAGTATGTTTTCTTTGGTTAAATTCTACTTATATTTTATTTATAAATTTTCATAATCCGAAATAAAAACAGAGATAAAATACGCGTGTTGTTAACGCGTGACAAGACTTGGTTAACCCTTTCATTCCCACGTTATTGTAATTTGCGTGTTGCAGATTATAAATCTTTCGATGCCTGTATTACTCAAGCCGGCAAAGAACTGTTTCGTGATTACAAACAATACGCTGTAGGCTTAGTGATTGCTCAGTAATATGAACCAATCATATTGCAGAGCAGTGGCACGGTTTGGAAATAGTTAAACACAGGGAAGATGACTGGCCAATGAACCTCGCAGAGTACAGTACCCGTCTAATATAAACTTCCTGTGCAACAAGTTGACGATTGTCTACACTGGGCATTAAAGGGTCAAGGTTTGTTTGCGTATAAAATCATATAATGATTTTAAATTGCAAATTTAAAGGTGTGTATATATACTAAGGCTTAAAGATATTCTTTGTTTATAACTTTGAAGGTTATTGGTTTAATATAACTTAAAATTCCTATTCTGACAATCGTAATTTCGTTTTCGCATGGTTCCCCGAGGTAACTCCAGCTGGGACGGTTGTTCACTGTGGGCCATAGCCTACTCCTTCCCCGTCCCAGTTTGTCTGGCTGTGTCTCTAACGATCTCGCATGGTTCCCCGAGGTAACTCCAGCTGGGACGGTTGTTCACTGTGGGCCATAGCCTACTCCTTCCCCGTCCCAGTTTGTCTGGCTGTGTCTCTAACGATCTCGCATGGTTCCCCGAGGTAACTCCAGCTGGGACGGTTGTTCACTGTGGGCCATAGCCTACTACTTCCCCGTCCCAGTTTGTCTGGCTGTGTCTCTAACGATCTCGCATGGTTCCCCGAGGTAACTCCAGCTGGGACGGTTGTTCACTGTGGGCCATAGCCTACTCCTTCCCCGTCCCAGTTTGTCTGGCTGTGTCTCTAACGATCTCGCTCTAACACGAGACGTCAAGGTTGTCTGGATCTTCTTTCAGCGTTCGAGGCTGAGGACCGCGGGAACAATAAGGACGAGACTGCCACGCTCATCAAGTGCGCCATCGCCACTAATCGCAAGGCTCTGGACCGACATGAAGTATTCTTGTCACACTACTTGTACCTATGGGACTTTCATCGGCAACGGTAGTTTTATTTATGGCACGCATGTGGGAAGGTTCAATGCACGGCCTTGAGTAGTGTTATGTGTGTCCGACACATATATTTTGAGACAAATTGCTTTGAAAAAGCCGTTTTTTTTTTAAATAGCTATTTTGGAGTTTTCAGAAAGGTCGTTTCTAAAGTGCGTGACGGCTTGAAAGTACTCAATAGCCCTCGTCTAATGTGTGACCTTTTCGTAGACCAGCAAATTGGAAGCACGTTCAATAGTTTCGTAGGAAATTAGTATTACAATCACACTGGACGGTCGTCTTAAGGCGGCAGCCTACAATGAAATGCGTTGCAAAATGCTTAATAATATACCCGTTTTTTTTAAATTACGAAACAAGTAGACTGTAACCTACACCCAGCTGCTAGAAAAATCATTCCCCTGTGAAAAATGATATTACGGACCCGCGCTTGGGTAAGCCATTAATTTATGAAATGAAATAAAAAAAAAATTGCTAGCAGCTGAAATAAATTAAGTTGGCCGACATAAAATGCTGTGTGTGTAAATAGGTTATGTATTTGCACTAGAATTATGCTTGTTTTCCCATGTATGGTCTCACATACACAATATGTTTAAACATAAGTTTAGTGCGTAGTCGGGTAGCAGACAAATAATTAAAACACAGCACAAATATTACCCTTTAAATTCAAATACAGTTAAGTGTAAGCCTACCAAGTCTAGAGTACTGTTATGTTTGGCCAGGAGCTTGGCTGGCGGAAGATACTCTTTTCCATATGAACACATCTCGTAGGACTGGACCACTGCTTAGCACACAATTTGTGTACATCAACAACCCAACATAGCTTAACTTACATTCAGTTACAACTGGCAAATAACTAATAAACATATGGAACACAGAGATAACAACGGAAATATTGTAGACGACCACTAAGCCAATTTAGTTTTAGTCCAGTATTTATTTACCAATTATTTTTTTACTGATTTATGTTCTTATTATTTCTGGACTATCTAATCAAAAAACTTGTGGCAATTTGCAAATCTAAAATACATACAACACTCCTAAAAATATGTGAAATGTGGCCGTACCTAGCCTAGCATAAATTTATATTTAGTATATAAAAGTTTGGCACAATATAGAACGTATACCTCAGTTGCATAAGTGTAGTTAGCACATACTATTGCGCAAGGCTCTTGACTCTTCGCGCCAAGCTTTATTCTAAATATAAATTGATAGAAACATATTAATTTGTAGTAAATTTTATTACAGCTGTTCGACCACATCTTACAAGTTCTACAAATTGTGTAACTACTATCATTATTTTTCTCTTTTTAGTGAATTTATAAATATAAGCTTGGTTTCAAAAGTTTTTTAGTAATTTTTTTTTTACTTTTTAAGACCAAACAATGAGAGTCCAGCGCCGGAGAACCTGGGCCGCTTGTCAACTGCTGCAACCTACACATCGACGGAACTCAGAATTTTTTTTTTTCAGTGACGCAGTGAGCGCTCGCAGCGGTCGGTCGCCGAAGCTCGCACTCGAGCCGAACAAAAATTTCCCGCTCTTTCGCTCCGGACTTGCGTTCGACAAACTGCCGCTTTGAAGTTTGAACAGCGCAAATGTGGTGAAGGGGGTTGGTAACGGTTGTTGAACATGAGTTGGGGGGGGGGGGGGTGAAATGAAGTGGCGCGCGCAGTGTGTAGAAATCCCAGGGATTGCTCGCAACGGGCGGACTGTTCTGGACAAACCGTTTGTCCTATGGGCGACAGTTGGAGCAGTTGAAAATGTTCCACGCATACACACACAAACACAGTCCCGCTTCATCACCAGCCCTTGCACCGTCACCATTTCATCAACCCCCTCCCCCCCCCCCCCCTCCCCCTTCTTCTGGACAGACCGTTCGGCTCGCTAAGTGGAATCCTTTTAATGAAATCCGGCATTTGGAAAGATACTCTGCCGCCGCTGGCGGCTAGCTGTGTTTACACAGCGTCGCTTGTGGAGCCGCCATCTTGAAAAATACCTCGCTTCGTCCGTGCCATGTTCCTCTCGGGTATTCGTGTAACTAGAGAGAGGCCTGAGGGAACAGGATGTACAACCAGGTTCCGAAAATCATAGTTAGGGACTGGACAATTTCGCGAATTCATTTTAGGGCATGCTAGTCTTCAAACCTACGCATGTTCCTACTTTGTTTCCAATTGGCTCAAAGTTTGTTAACCACGCCCAGGGGAACTCTTAAGCCAATCACAGACATGTAAGAAGACAAGCACCGATCACGTGCCACCTGCTCTGAGGTAAAACTGGCTACACACTGGAGCAGCAGCAGCCAATCAATAGTAAACTCAGGCTCAAAATTACATAGAACTGTGGAGTCTAGCCTGCAGGACGTTCGAAACGCAAAATTTTCCTTCCCTAATCATAAGTACGCTACCTCACGATAAACTTTAATAAAGAAAATTTAAATGCTGGCAATAAAAGATGGACACTGCAAACTCACTACCGCACTCCGAACCTGAAACAGAGAGAATTAAGCGAAAACAGTGAAAAAGTAGTTAACATTGAGCAACCGGTAATCAGAGCCAGATAACTAGCGACTGGTGTTTTAAGCGAAAATATTTCATTACCAGTTGTACTTCAAAACACTTTTGTTCATACGCACTTTCGTGGTTTTATTTGTGATTCCCACTGAATGTCGAGAATTCCACTGCCTCAAGTAACTGGTTCCCAGTTAATTCAGTTGTTTTGCCAGTCGGCAGTAGCTTATCAACTGACTTTCAGTGAATATTATTTCACTGATTGATATCACTGATTCTGGCTCAGAGGCCGTAGAAGGTAGATTCTTTGCCTTCTGGAGAACTAAAAAATTGACTGCCGTCTATTGGTAACAACGTAAATATTTTCTTGCCTCGTTGCATGACTTTTGTCGTTATAACAATATAAGACAGTTAAAGTAATTAATGATAGGAATACAATTTAAATCACTAGAAAATAGAATGACCCGACAGATCAAAACGAAGTCCAAGTGCATTTTAAACCCAAATACTGAAGAATGAAGCCAAGTCAGGGAAAGACAGCAAATTTAGTTCCACTGAAAATATACTGGTAAATAACTGACCATTAAGATGTCTGAATTACGTTGACTTACAAGTTCTGTAGCATTTCCTGAAATCAGATCCGTAGCGTTTCCCCCATCCTTGCATTCCAGCGCTGCTCCATAATCAACTCGCTTCTTCCTCATTGGCTCTCAACGCCTCCATATTCAGAGCTGCCAACATCTTTCCACCTCCTATCTACATGAAGAGGTTTTTTTATATTTTTTTTTGTAAAATTTTCTTTCTTAAGTGACCAGAAAGGAAACTCGCTTCAATTTTACTCAAATATAATTTCTTCATAAAAAACTTTTAAAACATTAAAACGGTAAATTCTATCAATATAGTTGATAGTGTCACTGAATATACCTATCCATTCTTATTCCACTTCCATAATAAATCGTAACTTCCTGACAATATTGGATTTTGGTATAGGCTGAATTTTTTTTTTCGGTGTTTATTTACAATTTTTCAATCAAACCTTAAAAAAAAATGACTCCATGTATGACGCAATTTATATTTTCCTAAATATTTTATGTATCACAGGCGTTTTATACTTGTGTTGACATAAAAGTGCCTTATTTTTTGTTAAACTGAACTCTTGTTTATAATTTATACATAAATTATAATATTTAATTTATTGTTAATACGTATAAAACAGTGAGAAAATATAGGTGTTGGTAATGCCTAGTAATAAATAGTTCTCGTGCAAAATATTATTACATTTAGTGCGCACGAATGCGGTGCGCTGTCCTGTTAGTGTGATTTGGTAGATGCGGTTAAGGTTTGTTATCTTGAGACGGAGGGATGTCATGGAAGTATAATTTTAGCAGACCAGGCTTCAGAAAAGTTGAAAGTAACCGTGAATGGAATATAGGGAGTGCACTACTATGTTTTAAACCGAACACGTGCAGTCACGTGTAGAGTTCATTTGAAGCCACTCTACTTCTTCCTTGTGCACTGTTAAAATAACTGAAATTGTAACAGGAAAGCGGCGTTCAAACCCGTAAAAATATTTCATGCTGAGGAAATAGATGACTCTGCTGAACTATAAAGTTTTATTATTATTCGCAAAGTTTGAAAATGAATCTAAGCTGCATGTGAATGCTATATGTTCTAACAAATATTCTTTTGGGAAAAAAAACTGGTAATTTGGCGCCCTCATTCTGCACTAACGGCATGGTTGTCTCGTCAAGCATGTGTCGATAGCGCTTTGCAGAAAAACTCCCCTCGAGAACAACCTGACCGATTACGCGGCTGCTCCAAATGCCACACCATCACTTTCACACCACTTGCATTCTCGCAGGATCCATCCAGTATAGGGGCCGCGGTGGCTTCTCGCCTCACACCAAGGCGAACTGGGTTGAATCCGCGGCCGGACTATGCCGCTGGTCGGCGGGTTTTCTCGGGGATCTCTCGTTTCCCCCACCCTTGCATCCCGGCACTGCTCCATCATCACCATATTTCACCATAATCGGCACTCAAGATCTCGTTGTTAAGAGACGCCCAAATCTCTCAACTCAATTCCAACCATTGCAGGTCGGAATCACTCCAGTAACGACAACTGTGGCGGTTAACCTAGCCATTCACGCAAATGCCGGCTTCTTCAGTGACTAAGATCTTCGTTGAGACTGTTGAATCCTAGACAAACAGCTGGAGAGTCCACTAGCAGAATCCTGAACGTCTGTCAGGATCATCCTCACTGATGTGTTGCTGAAGCTGGAGTTCCTACGGACGCTACTTGTTTGTCTGTAGAACAAGCACGACACTGCTTTTGCTTATCCGGAGTTCGGCTGATATATGACGTGGGCCTTTGGGCGGGCTATTGACTACCACTGCCACTATGATTATGGAATGAACTTCATCGATCGCCATGTTCTGTCATCAACACTACCTGTTTCTCTGAACGTCTCAATCACATTCACAACTGCCCTGTGTGCGATAGCTGTTCGGGTTGTGGTGTCTACGGTTGAATTAGTTCGCAACTAGTAGTAGTTGACTGCCAGTATCTGCATGTAGAACGATCCCAATGTCTTTATTTAATGCCATAGTTGGTCACCATACAACTGCACAGACAGATAAATATTTTACCCTATGTTTCCTGACTTTCGAACCAGCGTGCGTCTTGAGAAGGATAAAATTACGAGCAAGAGTTAAAATGTGTATTGTAGACACACAATCAGTCCCACATAATACATGCACAGACAATAAAACAAGGTAATTATACTGTAAGTTCATATATTTTAAATGCAAGCTTAGAAGTACATAATGAAGTGAATAAATGAGGAAGTCTATATATGCACATAGAGCTACTGCGAGCAGTATAGAGGTGATAAACATAGTAGTGCCGGAAGAATCACGAATTGATAATTGCCCAAGAAATATCTAAGAATCATTAGCAGCTCAGATAGAGTAGTCCCTCGTTCACAGGAAGTTTGATTGGACATGCTAACACACACAGTTTGGGCAGTTATCGTATTGTGCAGAGTATCGAGGAGTCTGTATAGAGGTTATATAATCATACAAAATAAATGCGGAGAACTTTGGACGAGAAGTTTCACCAGCTGGCCTTGTTGGTAAGAGAAATGTACTTGTTCTGAGAATAGTGATACACAGATATACGCCAAGAAATTTGCGACATAGAATGGCAATAGTATAGCGCACAGCGACCTTAGACCATATTAAGAGTAGCGTCACTTCAGGAAATCGGGTAGGTCAGTCCGCGACAGTCTCCTTGGAGGTGTGTTATGATCACATGAGCTGCTAGGGAGACTTCTTCTCAAACCTCACCACCACACAGCCTACTTACAGTGGCAAGGGATTAATTGTACACAAGTATGAGTTTTGATATTTGTAGTTTACTTGTGTGACACTTACCTCCAGTTAACCCAGGATCAACGCCTGTATTCGTGGTGAAGGTGGGGAGTCATTGCTTTCACTGTCTGTTCGCTTTCGGTGTAAATGCAGTTCAGCTAAAATGTCACCCAAACCTTTTGAAGTCAGTAGTCCAAAAACAAGTATACGTGCTGTTATAAAACGACAATGCCCGCCCCCCACACCACTCATATAGTCCAACGCGTTACACATAGTGTTCGTCAAATTCCCTGTAACTAGCATGATTCCATGGCCCTATTCTCTAACTTGAGCTTGCTTAAAGACAGTCAACATGATCGTCTTTATGATAAAGATGGCCACAATGATAGTAGTTCGTAAGCGTCTTTATGTGGTATTCTGTAAGCCATAGCTTAATTGATGTCCTTGTGCAAAGGTGTACGTTTGGCAACACAGCCGGCTGTATTATGAAAGAAATCAACGAGCTGCTTGCTGAATTATATTTTTTGCATTATTACATAATGCATTGTGTCACAAATTCGGTTATTATAGTGAATTTTTAACCATAAGGATATTAATTTCTCAATATATTTTAGAATAACACTTCTAAAATAGATTCAATTCTTTATATGGATACAAGTGTTGGGTTTTCTCAGAGTGCTATCATAGCAAGAAGATGAATTGCGAATATGAAGGCATGCCTTTGATATCAACGGCCATGGAGCTGCGACCTGCATCATTGCTAACTAAAGTCCTACATGAATGGTTGATTCCTACACCAGAGGTAAAATTTACGTCCTGACATGGGGTAGAATGGAGTGACTATGAAAAAAAAAATTCAAATTCCTACACAGTAAAAAGTATATTCTAAGTCCTACACAGTAAAAAGTATATTCTACGTCCTACGCAAGGTGGTACAAAGGTGACTAAAGAGAAAATTTCTCAAAGTCTTACTTGAGGATGGAACGAATGTTACTAAATGCATTTGGCCAAGTCCTATATAAGGTGTCTAAATGAGTTATTATTACATGATGCTTAGGTTTTATCAGGTTAGGTTATGTTAGGTAAAGTTGATACTGAAGTAGAGTTACGTTAAGTGAAGTGGATGTCGAGTAAAGATGAGAAATGAGCGACTAAATAGAAACTATTCAGAGTCTTATAAGAGGCGAAAGATATTACAACTCCTACACGAGGGTGAAACGAAGGTTGTTAAAAAACAACAACAACAACACATTCTAAGTCTTACACATACGAAAAAAATATTCTAAATCCTGCAAAATGTCAGAAATATTCCAAGTCCTAAATCAGCAGAAAAATGTATGTACAAGTCCTAGCATTAGTGGTATGTATATAGGAGTAGGAAATATTCCACGTTCAACATAGGGTATAAAATTATTCTAAGTTCAGTGTGAGTAACAAAGTCCAAGTTTTGCATCGACCAATAGCAAAGCGTGGTGGGAGTCTGCTGTAGTTTTAGGCACTTTTAGCGTAAAGTGTAAATACAGTTTACCCAGGAAGCGATGAAATACACTGAAGGACCTGGATATATACTTTTTTAAAGCGATATTATTAACTAGAACGTTCACCTTTAGTATTGTAAGGTAAAAATATATAACTTTGATTTTAAAATAGGGGAATTTATTTTAACTTGCGACCTACACACATACCAACACAAAGAGCCCAAAATATTCTATCTTACCGACTACCAACACCATCCACCACCACCACCACAATATTTCGCAATATTTCACAATCTTTCGCTATCAGTACCTCCACCTCCACCCCTACTTCCCCCTCCACCACTACCACCCCCACCTTCTCCACCTCAAGTGATGTCTCTGGCCCTTCACGAAATTGGTCAGCTGAAATAATGCTAGACATGTATAACATGTGTGTGCTTAGGATAAGTATAATTTTTACTGCACTATGGTAAATTAGGTAATTTTAGGTTATTTCTGATTTTTCTGGCCTTTGATAGGTTAGGTTATGTTAGGTTATTACTGATTTTTTCTGGCCTATGATAGGTTAGGTTTTTTGGGCTTTAGTAGGTTAAGTTATGTTAGTTTGACAGAACGTAAGAATGTTTGTGTTGCGGGTTGGTCTCGACTATAAACTTGCTTGTTATACTTGGGTTAACATGGATGGCATGGTTGGTAATGTTGGATGATATGTTTTTCAGTATATCTGTCTTGCGATTATTAGTGTATGTCGAATGGTGAGGACAGTATGCGTGTATCGGTGAGTCCTGTAATGCCAAGGCATGCTTGAGTTATAGTGTTTGGTATGGGTGATCAGTGCATTTTTGAATGGTGTCAGTCGGCATGGCGGATGGTATGAGAATAAGTTGATCAAGTCACTGGTATGGGCTCTATCTTTGCTTTGTATGGTCTGTGTGGACGAATGGATGAGGTAAGCTAGAACTATAGTGGGTTGTATGGTTGTTAGGTATAAGTGGTGTTGGTAGGTAGAATAAGTAGAATAGGTGTTAGGTTATGGGCTGGCCACAGCGGTATAGTTGCTTGGTACACTAGAGTCATGATGGATATTGTGCTTGGTGTATTGGGTGGTGCGGTTGAATTGAATTTTATTTTGGTTATAGGAGATGGGGTGTTATTTGGTCTGGTATGACTTGGGTTATAATGGATGGTTGGTTGGCATGGTGGTATAGTTACTAGTATATATTTGGCTGGTGTCAAGTAGATCAGAAAGTATGAGCAGTAAGCATATTTTGGCAAGGCCAACGTGGACTAAATGGTTGAGGTATGCTTGAGTTATAGTAAGAGGTATTAACGATGAGTGTATGGGTTTTAGAATTTAGAAATATTTTTTAATATTTTAAAAATTTAATTTTTAATGATAACAATTTTTTCGAATTCTATTGGTGGAAACTTTACGTGATGGTTAGGAATCTGATGGGTGAATTAATATTATAATGTAGTCTAGGTGTAGAAAACATGAAATCCATTATGACAGTTGACTGCAGGTGAGAGACAAACAAAATAAAAAAGCAAGTTGGTGGCATACGATAGAATGAGCATAGGCTAGGAGGTGGAGGCCTGCCGACTAATTAACCAATGTGAAAAATTGCTGTTGAAGGTAACCTTCGGAAAATTGAAATTTTTTAAATAAATTTTTAATAATGAATATTTGGATTTTTTCGGGATTTTTAAAATAATGTTTAAAAATTTTTTTCGCTCTTAAATCCAAAATGGTGGTTCTGACACTGGGTTACATAACCGATAAGACATCACGATCGTTTTGAGTGTTGTATATCACCGGACTTGGTGATATACAACACTCAATAAGTACGCCTTTTAAATTTTTTCGAATTTTTTGGGTTTTTTTGTGAAAATGCAAGGCGGAATTATAGATAATTAACTTCAAAATTACGTACTGTCTACCAAGATGGCGACCAGGGGACCAGAATGTTTTAATAATTTTTAAAATAACTGCCAGGAGGGGCGGTTTTTTGCATCTGGGCAAAACGGGAAATTTTTTCGAGGAAAGAAGCTAATTTTTAGCGAAAATGATCGATTTTGGGTAAAATAATATATTTTTGAAGTGGTTTTCGGGTAAAAACCATGTGGTCTTTGGGTAAAAACAAGTGGTTTATGGGTAAAATCAAGCGATTTTGAAATGAAAGTTCCAAAATGGCGGTCGGTTGGCTCCGTGGCTCTGAATCCTGGAATTGCGGTCATGAACCTGCTATACCCTACTCCTATTGGTGATCGTAACATTTTACTGTTGGAAAGTCTGTAGCTAGGTTCTATTAAGGCTCCTGTCGTAGTTCGTGTCCGTATAGTGAGGTCAGAGACACGGCAAATTGAAAATGCCATGTCTTTAACTATATTGGACGACTCCAAAATAATATTTACAACAAGCGTGGTAACTTTAATATATAATTCCTTCCTCGTGTGGTATGATGTCTTCTCGTTTAATAATTTCGTCAAAAAACCATAATTTCAGACAATCTGCAACGCAGTTCTTTCACAAAATGACGTTTCCACTGGACAAATGTTTCCACCGCCACGTGAGCTCAGTCAGCGTGTTTATGTTTGTGTTGTATGTAATACTTGCTTGACAACTATGCTGCGGCATTGCCTCGTCGTTTTGACAACGTGCTAATGACTGCGGAGCGGAATATCCGAGATATCCGAGCGAAACACATGTTGTACTCTGTGTTTAGGAGCCGGGGTTAAACCACAGAAGAGGGCTCCTGGCGGGACGGAAAGTGTTTGGTGAAGGGTAGAGGGAGGTAGGTAGGAAGGGTTGGAATAATGAAATGGCCTCACAGACACAGGCGTCTGTGTACACTTTCCCCCCACTCCTCGCCCGACCAGACGAACTCCTACAACGTACAAGAAGAGCAAGTACTGTTCGATTAACTCAAGTGAAGTTCTGTTGCGAATCCAAGGCGGGACTGTGGTAAGAGGCTTTAACTTACCTCCTCCCCCTCCCCCTTTCGTCATATGTGTTACAATAATAACTTGTAGATAAAATATAAGTAAAAGTTCAGTCTAACCAAATGAAGTTAGATGCATATTAACAGGATTATAAAAGGTTTGTGATACATGGCGCGTTTAGCAAGCAGCAAAATCAGTCATTCGAGGGGGAATTTTCCAAAAGTTTATTCAAAAAGTGTGATGAAACCGTGAACAGACTATAAAAGACAATTAAAGAAACGTAATTTGTGAGACACCTTACGCTTGCATAATCAAAATGAAGGAGATTTTTTATAAAGAAGAAAAAAAATAAAGGAGAAACGCAAACAATCCATATATATATATATATATTATATATATAATCAAAATATGCAATTTCTTCTTTAAATATTTTTTTCGTATGCATTGCCGTTTATTTGGTGGTGTGTCACGTGGTAGCTTGCGGCATTAGTTTACGTTGCACATTTTTTTATTTGTACAAATTTGTATTATAGCTGCAGCGAAACAGAAGAAATATTTAGTTTGTCATTAAACTATTGAAAAAAATATATAAAGTATATATTTCTTATTCATAAAAATGGAATTGTATACAGTGTGCACAAGTTGAACAATGTTTGGTACACATATAATATAAATAGTCTTTTGGCATCCATCAGCTTTTCCCTAGGTTTCGCCGCTATTCTCGGGGACCGCAATACGTCAGTTCGCCTTCCATCAAGGTGAACTGGGTTCGATCCCCAGTGGGGTCTCTCCTGGATTTCCGCATGCGACAATCGTGTCGGACGGTGTCATTGGTTGGCGGGTTTTCTCGGGGGTATCCCGTCCTTTCATTTCGGCGCTGCCCCATACTCCCCTCGCCCTCCAAATCTGTCCACTACACGTCACTATACCCACGTGCGAAAATGCTGGAATCTACCTCGACGGGAGTCATACCTAGTTTACCTTGGGAGGGAGGCGAGCGCTGTAACAGCTACGCCACCGTGATGCCTTTAGATAAGTCTGTGAAGCAGTAGCAGCGAACATGTTTTGGGAGTGCGAGGGGGTGTAGACAGAAGGGGGGGGGGGCGACGACGGCTCTACGTGTAATGCTCGACGATCTCCCGGCAGGATCAGGACTCGGTGGCAATATGAAACGCACTTAGATCCTGCGGGAACATCCTCGTGCCGGGGCTTGCCCGCGGGAATTGTTTCCGAGTATTGCGGTGTTAGGAACAGTCGATGCACCAGACTTCCCCCCTCCTTCACAAAACGCCAGCTTCATGCTTTCTCTGTCTCTTAAAGGAGATCACTTCCCTCGTGTTGTGTGGAACAGTCTAATATTTGCTTATTACGTCCGAATGCTAACTAGTCGGTCTTGACTCCGAGACGTGACTGAATCTCCAATTTAACAACTATATATATATATATATATATATATATATATATATATATATATATATATATATATATCGTATTATTTTGAGATAACGGTAAGTATTATTTCTCTTCGTTGGTTTTTTTTGTTCATTGCAAGACGAATTCCGAAATTTAAATTTGCTTTACTTTACCCTCTCCTCATTTGCCCTATTTAACCCTTATACAGGCTATTTAACCCTTACACGGGCTATTTAACCCTTACACAGGCTATAATGTCAAGAATGTGTTTTGTAGGCATCTGGGAGAAAAAAATAATCCAAAGCAGAAATAGTTTACTTTTTAAGAAACAATTAACAAAATTTTAACTTTTAATGATATAAAATGTGTTAACTGCTTAAATAATATAAAATTAACTCATAATTTCACAGTGAGAGTGTTATTTACTCTTATCTGTTTCTGGCACACAGAACATGATTATTAAGGACGCTGACTAATAAAAATCTTTTAACCCGTCAAGTTGA
This sequence comes from Dryococelus australis, assembly GCA_029891345.1. NCBI lineage: Eukaryota > Metazoa > Arthropoda > Insecta > Phasmatodea > Phasmatidae > Dryococelus > Dryococelus australis. The sequence continues at coordinate 2,684,725 of CM057007.1, read as the reverse complement.
CGTCTGGCCGTAAGAAATCATCGGGACGGCGATCGGTAATAGCATAAACAAGCTTCGCGTGTGTTTCATTTCATCAGAATTTTAAGTCGTGACTATATTGTTCTAGTAGATACTGCCATCTACTGAGAATAAAACACTGTTTTACAGACGAATAAATATAGCAAAGAGAGGCTGGCTATTTACAGCGATCTTTGCTGACTTTCAACGACCACATTTATGTTTCAAAAACAAAATTTGTAAGTTGGTAACAAAATACCGACTTTATTTTCCGTCCTTCAAAAAATATTTGTATTTTGATATTCCGTATTTATAGAATTTAGTATAGACACAATAGTGGTCACAATGAAACCAAAACGATGACTAGGAAGGCATCTCTTCTGCAGGAAGTATAATATTCTTGGCTTGAGATAAAGTTTTAATAATCAACTCCGTAATGTAGAGTGTAGCGTTATATGCCACTGGTGAGAACTTTTTCCGATTTCAGGAACCGATTCTTGGAACTTCTTAAGTGGTTGACGGGTGAAGAGCACCTCCATAATTGCGAATGGCAATTGTAAACCACCGCAGAACGATTCTGACTGGCGCAGATGTGTTTTCTATCAACCTGACTCTTCAACCGTGTCGAAGCATGTTTAAAATACGTTTATTTTTGACGAAACCATAAAACGTGTTACTAAAATGTTTACCTGCTGCGAAAAGAGAAAAGGCGAGAACAGAATGGTACTTTTCATGCATCACACATGGCCATTAGAATTATTGTGTTATATGAGCCCTTCAACATCGTTTGCGAATTGCTTTTTCAAACTGCTATATCTTAAAATACACAGCACTACCAGGACATGAGAGATACTGTGATAAAATTCCCGTATAAAACCTTACAACAAATTCTCCAATATAGAGTCGCCGCGTGAAGTACTCGTCGGTTCTCAAGACCCTGCCGCCAAGCTGTTCCAGTCAAGCCTTCCACCGCGGATTATAAATGGGAAGTCAATGTTAGAGATATCCTTTATCAATTCATCAACATTAAAGACAACTGTTGTAAATAAAAAAATATGTTCAATGATTTTTCTTAGAGAATAATGCTGCGTTAATTTTTTTTCTTAAATATTTTTTGTATAATGTAACATTCAGAAGAAAATAAAAATAAAACTGGCAAAAGTTTTTTGACGTGCCAGTGACAGTATTCCTTTAGAACTGTCACGTAGAATAATTTTTGTCTGACAAGGCTACCTTTAAACGCGATGCAACGAGAAAGGAATTTTTTAAACTTTGATTCCCCACTTAGACTATGAGATGCAGGCTTGGAAGGCAGGGTACGTATACACTGCTCTCGACAGCACAGTGCAGTATGATCGGAACTATACACACGGTGGACTACATGGCCATACGAATATCCTGTGGTTACAGTCCGATTATGAGACCTCCCTTGAAGTCCGTCAGTTGCGTAATGCGGTGTCTTTGGCATATTCACGGCACTCTACTTCACTCTGTATGCTTGCTTGTTATCGCCTGGTGTTTCTCGTCTTAATGCGGCTTGGACTACACTTGGCCGGTGTCTACGACCGCTGCTTGGTGCTTGCAGCGCCACTGCCGGGTGCGCGGTCAAGTACAAGCACATCAACATGACACCATGTGCACACCAGCCCGTTCTCTCACTATTTACATCGTCTCGTGGTTGTTACGAAGTTTCTTCGCGGCGCGCCATTTATGTTGTCCGGCAGTGTATGTTCAATGCTAGAACATTAACAAGGGTTTTCTCCGCGTGAGAAAAACTACCAATTTTCTCTTTTGAATAAATGTATTACTTGAGTGTGCCAATGTACCACTATAAGGTTTAGATTGAAGTGGAGCAACAGCTTGTCTCGTAAACTTTTCAGACACGTGACACATTTCGCTTTGCGGCAGGGAATTCGGTTACACGCGACACGCTATAAAAACTCTGTAACCTTAGACATTCTCAACAGAGTGTTTTGAACAACACGGATTTCGTAACGAATAACCTGCTGAAGTTTGTCGAAGAATGTGCCACTTTTCCCTTAAGCCATTATCAACCCTCTCATTCCCAGTGTGTACAACTGACTACATGTAGCACGGGGTAGTTACATTGGCTCGGTACTGTACGCTGCTGGTCTCAGTGCCCAATGACCTTCCTGGTTAGTAACTGGCTGGCAAACCGTGCTACTATTCTACCATATGACTGGTTCATATCTGCGACTACTTAACACGTCTACAGCTCATTGGTTGTATTAACGAAACAAGTAGTTTGTCAAATTAGGGGCCAGGGTGGCTCAGCGATTAGCACGGTCGCCGCCCACCAAGGTGAATCGGTTTTAATACCTGGCACTGCCACCGGATTTTCGGAAGTGGGAATCGTGCCGGACGATGCCGTTGGTTGGCGTGTTTTCTCGGGGATCTCCCGTTTCCCCCGCCCCTTCATTCTGGCGCCGCTATATATTCACTTTGATCACTCTCATCGGCTCTCAAGACATCGCTGTTGAGAGCCGCCCAAATCTCTTCACTTAACTCTTTGTCAAATTAAGTATAAATGTCTATTTACAACACCATAATTATTTAACTAAAGTGGGAGTGAAAGGGCTAATGGAACTCTGCGTCACCAAAAATCTAGTTTTGGAATTATTTTAGTTTAAAATATCGTGAAGTACTTGCGATCAACTAACAAATCGGTGAATACCGAGTGATCTGTATAATGGAGATCTTTCACCTCTGAAAACGTGGTTTGTAATACGAGTATCATCAGCCTTCATTAAGTAAATGATGGTTGCCACACTATGTTTGTATGAAACTTGTAACACTAAGCTGTAAATGATGGTTGCCACACTATACGCAAGTGAAAAACGAGTAGCTCCCGATATGCAAGTGTCGTGTGCTGGGAATTCAGTCATAGGGTGTAGCATTTAGTAATGACTATGACACGTTGATGTACTGTCCACCGCCAAGAGGGCACACTACTAAATAATTTGCGATCTACTGTAAGGAGTTCCCTTACAGTTGGCCTTCACAAATAGTTTTATTTGTTATTCATTATATCTCATACCAGTTTAAGTTATGGAATCTATGTGTAATTTTTTAATCTATCATCTGAATGTTAAATTTGAAATCTATTTGCTTATTATATTAATAAATTTTATAAAAAAATTACCATTTATCACCGACTAAATTTAAATAAAAAAGGCTGTTAAAACAAAGTACTTTGGTCAGAATTTTATATTTAAAATTGGATGGCTGATAGTCATTTTTGCAATATTTTATGTTAATATTTCGACAAGAAGAATATTAAGTAAGCCTAGCCGAAAACTGCAGTGGTTGGAATGTTTTGACATTACAGACACTTTTGTTTCTGTTAGGAACAATTTTTCAGTAAAATGTTTAATAAAGGTTCGGAAAAGGAACGTTGAAGTTCTGGATCCAAGGATGGCACGTCAAGATTCGTCGTTTGGAATTGTACAACGGGATTATGAGGACGGTGAGGATTGAGGACGTGTCAATATCAGCCAGTCACACCCGAGGGACGACTACAACTATGAAGACAGCGAGAGGTGCCGTATTTGGGGGCCGACTCTCCGAATTTACGTACGGTGGCCCAGATGTGTGTTTATGTATCAACATATGTTTCTCCCAGTCTTCGGAGTATCAAGTAAGATCTACAGATTTTATTCAGTCAAACTCCGCTGACAAGTAATCCATTTATTAATGAACCCTGACCTACTTTCAGTGCCTGTATTAAGCTCTGTATCAGCAAGAGTCCATAACTTATTAACTTTACAAATTGAGAGAAAACTTATAGAGACTCCAATTTTCACATTCTTACATGTGATGACAATCTTTTTGGAACTTCCCTGGCTGAAAATCCAATATTTCATAAAGCATAACCAGAGATCCCGTTTTTATTGGCATATTTGTACTTATACTGACAAATTAAATCTTACGTTTTCACTCTCCACCTTTAAAGAAGACTAGCGTGGTGCATTTTAAATAACTAATTGAAGAATAATTATTTAAAAACTTTGCTCAAATACATGTTTTTCGTACATTATGTCTGTCAGGTGATATTTGGGACAAGATCGTACTTTATACAGTAATAATTTTTGTGTGTCAACCTTTCTCCTCACACTGACAGCAGAATTTAAGTTTTTTTCTATTATTTATATTAGAAATAAATTTGTTAAAATATTATTGTGTAATTTGTGTTTGTGCAGTGTAGTGCTGATGATTATTAATTTATCTAATTACAATGGAGGAAGGCAATTCCACGAGTTTCTTTGTGTTGTGCAGTGTAGCTTCTTCAAGCAGAGTTCAATTATTAATACAGATGTTAATGTTTTAAATTAATTTACATATAACTGCATATATAAAGAATTAATATTAATGATCTTTATTCAGCTTATAGAAATCCTAATTTCATGATTACTATTTCCATTTGATTTATTTTAGCCGATTAATTACTACACACACAATTTTGGTTACACGCTATCACACATGACATACCCACAGGAATTTTTATTGTCTATATGTATTCTGTAATAATGACGAGAGTTCGTTATAGTACTGACTCCAAAATAAACACAATATATGTAATATTGTGGTAAATGGATGTACTGAAACATTACAAATTCCTGCACTTACAAAAGTATGTTCACTAAACACATTACTACATTACTTAGAGGAAATGTTCGAAGAAGAGGTTCTAAACACAATATTTAAACTTTTCGAGGAATAAGTTTCAGCAATGGGCTTCAAGACACTCATTTCGTCGCCTTGATATTAACAGGCTTGTGACCTTTAGGCCGCTCATATCTTGTTTTGAAATTTCAGCGTCGATTTCTTTAAAACTGTTCCCCTGAGAGTATTTACAAAAGACTACCTTTCCTGTTAATTTAGATGTGTCGATTCATAAAGTGTATTTACAAATCCCGTCCACTGCTTACTGTTACAATGTTTAATGCAAGTGTAGGGCGGTAACCCCATTTACATAATCAAGGGGGATGATATTACCAACAGTTTTCAGAGTTATAATATTTCCGTTATACAAATCACTACTCACTAACGTGTTACTTAATAGCGACAAATTTATCATATTTTAACTAAAAGTATTTCAAAATGGATTGTTGTGGCGCATAGCTCCCTTAAAAATCACTTCAGGGAAAAGTGCTTTTCATAACGAATAATCTGCTGGAGTTTGTATTTTCTGTTCAAAACAGCCTAGGTGCATTTGTTTGTGTATTATAGGTATATGGACACTTTAGAATAATTCAAAAAGAGATATTTATATCAGATTTCAGTTGTGGTGACAAACTCCAGTTGTAGTGAAAATATATGTTAACGTGCATGTAATTTTTGTTGAGTTGTCGAGAAACACTCTTACTGTTGAATGTTGTCAGTTCTCTAGTTTAAGTCGAAGATATTAAAAGTTGCTACTCTAAGAGTGAAATCATTAAGTATAAGATAATCCTTTAAACCTAAATCTTGTAACTGCGTGAATTAACCAATAAATTAAAATAATGTAATTATAACAAAACTATGACAGGAATTTTTCGTTTCATCACAGTCATCTAAGGAACTAGTACACATTGTTCCAAAACATCTTGTAACTAATTAATTATGACATTTTTCTCAAATTTTTAAATCACTTAAATCATATTTTTGTAAAATCACAAGTCAGATATTTAGCAAAAAGTAATAAATGAGAACTAGTTACTGATCTCCTGCTCATGTAATATGTGAACCAAACAATATCTCTCTCTCTCTCTTTCTCTTTCTTTATTTCTCTGTCAACAAGCACATAAACATTTACTTTAAAATGATGTAGTCCGGTTGCCAAACTGGTACAAAATCGTGTTTAACTTATACTCACAATCTTATATTGCTTATGGGCCAACATGCACTTCATATTATTACTTAATAATATTTCTCTCAGTATGCATCCCATAACATTTACGTAATACCAGAAAATTTATCCGACAAAATGAACTATTTATTTTTATTTTTTAGTTTTCTGTGATTTGTCATAAATTTCTTGATATCAAATAGCCGAACTTAAAATATATGAAACATTGATTATATGTGGCTCTGAAACCTACGGTATGAAGAAAAATTAGTTACTTCATTCCGAGACATTTTTAACTCCGTAACTGTGACGTAATGACCTAAGTATATTGAATATTAGACTCCTTTGAGATGTAATAATGAATCATGGTTATTGTAAAGGTCTACTTATAAGAAACGGACTTGTTTCGTATTCAATGTTGACGTTGTTCAGTCATTTAAATGAGCTCCATTTAAAAAGTTGACTGGATTAGAGAGATTTAGGTGGCCTTGAGAGCCGATGAGAGTGAAACGAGGTGAGTATGGAGCAGTGTCGGAATGCAAGGGAGAATGAAACAGATGATCCCCGAGAAACCCCGGCGATCGGCAGCGTCGTCCGGCACGATAATTTCTACTTGCGAAAATCCGGGAATCGAACCCGTTACACTTAGAGGGGAGGCGAGTAGTCTAACAACTACACCACCGTGGCCCCTGGTTTAGTATTTCAGCGTGAAAATATTCAGCGAGTGACTCACTACTGATACGCACTGATTACTACACATAAGTACCTAACCAAGTTCCGGCTATATAACCATCGGACGCACCCAGGTAGTTTCACTTGAGGTGCCCCATTACCGCAGTTAAGTTTTTCTAGTCCGCTTAACTTAGGAACTACCTTATACATTCCCGTGATAATGTCCAACTTATGCGTTAGTGTATGTAGATTGTGTTAGAAACGATTTTTAGGCACATAAAATATATATTTTGCAACGCGGAAGTACGAAATAAGAATAAGTTAAGCATAATCTGAATTCACTTTGTATGCAGAACAAAAGTGACTGGCATATGAATCGCTGCTACATAAATTAAAGTAAAATGCTTAAATTCTCAACCTTAATAACTGTATTTATACTTATAATATTCGAGTGTTAATAAGCTCTACAATATACCCAGAGTTCCATATTAGTAATTTCAAAACGTTACATTAACCTACTGGAATAGAAAATATAACATGCTTAAAGAAACACAGACTTTGCTAAATAAAACTGACAGCAAACTCCCTTTGTAGTCAAGCTAGGAAGAAAGATTGCTTTTATAAAATAACTTCTTAAACGAAACAAATAAAGTGGACATAAATAGCAATAAAGATACAAAATGTATCCTAAAACGCGAATGGGAGTGGAGATAAAATATTTCTTTCATTTAACAAATAGAATAAAAGTTCTTTTTGCACTTGTAAATGGTGGTACTAGTTAATTTCTGATATTATTATATTAAAACGATGCGCACATCTGTATGAAGTATCACAATTATTTTGGGGTGGGGGCCACGGTGGATGAGCGGTTAAACTGCTCGCCTCCCACCAAGGCGAACTGGGTTCAATCCCACTCGGCTCACTCTGGATTTTCGCAAGAGGGAATCGTGCCGGACGATGACCCTGGTCGGCGGGTTTTCTCGGGGATCTCCCGTTTCCCCGCCTTTTAATTACGGCGCTGCTTCATACTCACCTCACTTCATCCTCACCGACTCTCAAGACATCGATATTAAGAGCCATTCAGATCTCTTCACTCACTCACTCACAATTATTTTTGAAGGTTTTCAAATTCAATGGAGTATTATTACATTTTCAACAGTTATATCAAATAATACGCTTGCATATATTTCGCCGTATTTAAAATTCGTTAAAAAAAATTAATGTTATTAACTTCGGACTTTTTTCCAGCAGAATTACAAGGGTTATACTAGTAAGTAATTGGCCAATATTTCCACTGGTTGATTCCGATTCTTGCACTTTCTGTCAAATATCAGAGCACAGTTTTACATTTATTATAATTTTTAAGTAATTAGAAATACATACCGGCGTACCTACGTAACTGTCAAAGTTTATTACACACGAGGAGTTAGTACAGTAGCGTTTCTTTTATTTTCAATATTCCATAAATCCTTGTGCAAGAATGAAACAAGGAAAAAGTATGGAGAAAAAACCCAGAATCACGAAAATGATACGCTATTTTTAAATGTGCTTCCTTAGAGCATATTTGACTTGTAGTAAGCGCAATATAAAATTATGAAATGAGAATTGAGTACGAAAGGAAACTTTTAGCCAAACTTCAAAATAAAGAGAGAAAATGGAACAGAAATTTGAATGTTCACCAAATCCTAGTTTCCAACGACTTTTAATCATAGAGGTTTACGAAACCATCATTTTCGGTACATTATTCTCGATTTTAACATTACCTATAGAAATATCGTAGGCAGGTACTGTATTTCCAAGAACTCTGCCCGTAAAAAATAAAAACAACAATTAGCAAAAACTTAAAAAATTAAGTTAGAGACAGTATGCTTCGAAATCAACATCTCCGTTCACTGCATGCTGCCTCAATGAGTTCTTCTATTTCAACTCCGTTCGTTTTTATACTTTCGCATGTTTCGTCACACTCGGTATGTAGATTTGTTCCCTCTCATTACGCCAGATTATTTTCCTCGAAGTGAAGGCAAGGTAGAGCCGCAGATCTGTCAGTGGTCCACCTTGCGTGTCGAATCGCCAAGATACAAGGTGTCTGGCTTCCTTCAGACAGACAAAACTGAAGGGACGCGGGTTTGTGGCACAGCTCTTTTTAGTTTTTTTCTCTCCGGCCTTCGAGTACGTGCCAGGACCGCAAACTGCCAGCAGCTTGCTGTTCCTTTCTCGTTTCGGGGAGTGAGGCCTTATCACAAGAAGCTGGAGTCGTCGACGTTTAAAGTAGCGGTTCGGACGGGGAAAGGGGTTAGGCGACGGTGCGGGGGAAAAAGTGTCTTGGACGGAAAGGCTGGACTCGGTTAACCGCGTCCCAGATGCTCAACGATCTACGGAAGCGTTCCCGCCGACTGATCACACCACGAGGATTGGTCTAGCGAGCGGGTGACGTTGATTGTAGCCTTTTTTAGAAGAAAGCGTGACAGAGCTCATTTCCCTCGCGAAGCGAAGCGGTGACAGTCGCCGCAGCGAGTGGCCAAGTGCTCTTTGGCGGTCATCCCCTTCCCCTCCCCCTCCACCCCCCCTCCACCAGCTGGGCTACCGCCGTCGTGACGTACCCTTCAGACATGTGCATATATAACCCGGGGTTGCCCCCAGGATTGAAGTTCAGTGCAGCTGCACGGGTTGGACAGTGAAGGTCGCGGTTGACGGGATATACGACACGAGATGAGGGCTGACTGGCGGCTGTGCCTGGCCCTAGGGGCGCTCTGTCTCCTGAGGGCTGTTTGTGAGGCGAGGGACGTGCGGTATCGCCCGGGGCCCTTCCTCGACGACGGCGAACAGAAGGACCTAGAGACGGCGGCGACGCACGACAAGGGCGGCGGCGGCGGCGGCGGCCACGAGGAACACCACGAGTCTGGAGGAGGTCATCATCACCACGCCGACCACCACCACCACCACGGCCATAAGGGCCATAAGGGTCACGAAGGACACCACCACCACGAACACGGGGAACACGGCCATCATGAGAAGGAGCACGACGAGGGCTTCCACGACGAGCACGGCGGACACCACAAGAAACACCACGACGAGGCTGGCCATCACCACGAGCACCACAAGTCGGGCAAGGGCCACAAGGGCGGCAAGTTTGCCGAGAAGGGCGGACACAAGAAGGGCCACAAGACTCACGGATACCACAACAAGTACCATAAGGACGAGTTCCAGAAGGAGCACAAGTTCTACGACGACTACCACAAGGGAGGCCACCACCAGAAGCACGGGAATTTCCACGGCCACCACGAAGATAAGCACGGAGGCCACAAGAAGGGCGGCCACCACGAACATGGCCACCACGAGCACCACCATGGCAAGAAGGGCCACCACGACAAGGGCCACCACGATCACGAGCACAAGGGCCACAAGGGCCACCACGGCCATGAGGAACACCACGGCCACCACGAAGACTACGGCAAGAAGGGCGGCCACTCGGAGGGCAACAAACACGGCTACAAGAAGGGACACCACCGCTGAGACGCCTTGTGCGACCGAGCGCGCCAACACCTGCTACTCTCTTATCACCTTTCATTTACTGTTGTTCCTATTATTCGTTGCTTGCCAAAGAACTCGCATTGTATCAAAGCATGTTTTCGAATAAAATATTGCTATCATTCTTATCTATTCATTTCCAAGATAAGGTTTAAATGTCCCCCCCCCCCGGAGAGAATCTAATGGGCGATAGTAGATGTAATGTGGAGCTCTTTCCATCAGTGACGCTTGGTTGGGAAAATATTCCAGCAGACTATATATATATATATATATATATATATATATATATATATATATAGATTCTGCTACACAAATGATCCTAACACAAAAATATGAACATTGTAACACTAAAATTTCACCACCACAAAAACTGATAAAGGGGCAAACCATCCTGCGACAAAACTATGCATATGAAGACAAAGCAGAAATCGATAAATTTCTCATTAAAACAAAAAATAGATACTATTTACTTGTGGATTTTTGTCACAGAAAATCCAGAAAAATAAAAATGGCAAAAACGATAAATTAACATTTCTTAAGCTAAAAAATATAAAATACCAAGTAATAGGTATTTTAGAAAAATAACTCAATACCGCTATTATAAAAATACGTTTTATTCACTTGCCATTATACTTATACAGTCACCTGTCAAGTGGAAAGTGTAAATAATAATGTGAATATCAGAGAAAAATATAAAACTTAGATTTGCAGTCGGAAAATTCGTATTTATAACGATAACAGGAATTCGTATTTATAACGATAACAGGAATGATTTAAACTAAGTATAGCTATATGAAAAATATTTGTTTTGCTAAGAGAAATACGAATTTATCAGACATTATATATATAAGTATCACTACATATGACATTATTTACATCTACAGACCAATTTGTTTTTTAATCGAGTTGTTATCAAAGTACAATGAAAGTATTCCAGTTATGTAATTGTACCTTCGCTCGTCCTTCATTATGTGTAGGACTAAGCCACTGGTATCTATTTAAGTCGTATAGACTATTCACGGTAAAGTGAGTTCTTCTGAAAGCCCTCTATTTGGAATAATATTTAATAAATATATTTTATTTTAGCCTTATACGTTAACTTCCGAGTGCAGTAGAATATACACACTGTGTTTATTACTAACATGGCAATATTTATAAAAGAAAAAAGTGGCTAAAGGATAAAAACTAGCCGAAGGGAATGAATAATAAACAGTTTTCTGATATTTGAAAAATGCTAGTAATATTATCAAGGAAATTTCAAAATTATGAAGAAACATCACCATACAAGAATTAATAATATAAATTTTTCGTCTGCAGATATACTTCATTCAAATAATATTCAGTTGCAATAAATAATTCAAAATTAAGTGCCTCTAACAAAGTAAACTTTATAGAAAATAATCTTTCCTAAATAATATGTTTTTCAAATTGTAATCTTAATAATGCATACATAATTGTAGAGTAATTATAGACGAAGTGGAATATTTTTACAGTATGAAATCTAAGTTATTAAAAACACGAAGCATTTTTTAAAAATAAACGCAACATTTTGGAATGAAAAACAAGCTCCGACGAGGAATTAAAATTCAGTTTTATTATAATACAAATATTTTTTTCCTCCTTTAAATAATAAATTTTAAACTTACCAATTGAAAGCATGAATGACAATTTTTCCGCTGAATATTCTGAATGACATAATTAACATCTTCTAGTAGGTGGGAAAGTTGAGAGTAACACGCATCTGTGTATATCTTCTACACGGACAATATTTTTCTTCTCTGGAATTCTTATATGGCAATTTTAATGCATAATTTTAAGAGTAAAGTTTTTATTCCTCTAATTTAGAGTATATAAATAATTTTATATTATATGAGGAGAACAGCAAGAGCATATAAAAGATAACAAAATGTTTACCACATTGGTTCTAAACCCTTGAAAAAGGTTACTACTCTTTGAAACCACATGTAGGGGAATGACTGTAACTATTTGGCTGTCTAAAACTCAGATAAATGCATTTAATTGTTATGTATATTTAACCATTGGTATAGTATTACCACTTTTTCCTAACTATGTATAAATGAATTCAATTCTGAAATTTCAACTTGATTCACAAATTACGAGTTGTCATATTGGAAATTTTGAGTTGGCGTCAGTTCACTGATTTATAGTTCTCGTATTTAGAAGTCTCAAAAATATCATTGGTAACTTAAAAGTGCTTCATGCTGTGAGAAAATGTGCTAACAGCACAAAATAAATATCATTGGTAACTTAAAAGTGCTTCATGCTGTGAGAAAATGTACTAACAACACAAAATAAATATAGTTGTAGTTTTCTGACAGAATATTAATATTGTTTTCCGATTCCTCGGAATTAAATTATAAAACGAATGTAATCTTTACTTTTGAAAATATTATTTCCATAACTAAAACTTAGTATTCTTTGACGCAAGTCAAAATGTATTTTTTGATGTTAACGGAAAAATAAATCATTTTATTAATTGATTGATATCAAACACAAAGTATACCGAAGCACTGTACTAGTCATTTTGTTCAGTGGACACTACAATAAACGCTTCTATGCTGATTATTATACATTTTGGAGCAATACTAGGGGGAAATTTTATAGGTCATGCACGAAAACTTAATTGTTTCATAGAACACCATTCAGTGATAGCTGGTGCGGTTGTTAAGAGTAAATAAAAAATAGACTGAAATTATTTTTATATTTTGTAATAGCAGAGAAGTGCAAGCTATTTTATGCGTCGAACAGAAAACCTCTGAAATAAATAAACGGTCAATGATTAAAAAAAAAGAAAGTTAAAATATGGGATAGTAATTCTAAACAAGAGTTGATGTAAAGGTCACCTTTATGAAACGGAGCTTTCAGAACAGACAACACGTACTTGAGTACAACCAATCTCGTACAGCCTTTGTCTGTACCTCATAGATAAGTTGTTATAACTCCACTATAGAGAATGGAGTTGCCATCCTTTACCTCTGCGGTACAGATTTATTAGTACATATTCTTAAACTACCAGCAAATAAAATATGCTCTGCATAGCAGGAATATGTGGCTTTGTGATGCCAACAATATTTTAAATTGGTTACAATTTTTTTCTAAGGCAGGAGTTGCATAAAAACCTAGCAAAACCAACAGAACACTAAAAAGGCAAAACCTATGCATAAACCATTTTTTTGTGTACAGTGTAAGGGTAAGTTGATATTGGTAAACGATTTGTGACAGAAATAAGGAAGTGTGGTATTATTATTTTATTTTGATTATGTTTCTTTCAATTCTTTTCATTTACCATTAATCTTACATGTGGACAAACTTTCATTGGTATCATGTGGAAAAGCTAATGTCATCTCCTCTCCCTTCAGTAACAAATCTATTAAAAATGAAACCCATTTTGGTAGCACCTTACTGGTCGGAAATCAATGAACATTACAACTTCAATGTTTAATACCTAATCTACTTGCGATCCCAATTGGATGGGAGCAATTGCTCAGCAATGCCAGCCATAACTCCCACGAATAAATATGATTTTGCAAAATGCACTAAATTTCGTAACTTCGCACATAGCCTACCACTACCTAGACTCATTTTCAAAATGCTAAGACCATAATACTTGTTTTTGGTTACCAGTGGTTACAACCACTCAACGTCTGGTTAAGACTTGGTCACATACTACCTTATGGGTTGTTTACAAAACTGGTTACAGAAGGTAACAGTGTCAAAGTTCGGTTAAGAGGCCAACATTTCGCAAGCTTTAAAATATTTTAAAATTTCCGGCCATAATGGCCCTCGCCTAACGTCAGAATGACTTAAAGGACCTATTCGCTTGAGGAGCCTACATTTGAGTATCAAAGAAGAATGCTACTTATCTGGTAGAAGCTTGCCCCCACGAGGCCGCTGACTGACCCAGAAGGAAGTTTGAACAGACATTAAATACACAAGTCCGTGACCTAAATGTCTGCCAGAGCTGGTTGCTGCCGCACGTGAAAATGCATACGTTCGGTGTCACCTATTTTCTTGGCGCCCCAGGTTTATCAAAGTCTTTTTAAGGTAATGTAAACCTGGCGAGAACATACCAGTTTAATTATTTATTACTTTTGCGTCACTTTGGAGGGTTTTCACAGCAAAATCAACGTGATAAAGTGTTTGTGCGTGTCGGACAGTTCGCAGCTCAAATGATCAGGTAACCAAACACAGTAAGTATTCGAATGGGTGACTGGCGACGTGGTCCGGCCTGCTAATTACTTATTAGTTTTCCGAGGGCGTGTGCGACTTGGTCCAGCCCATTATTTTTAAGTGTTTTTAGTTGTAAGTTTGGTTATTATTCAAAGGCGTTCAGTGTCGTGGTGCAGCCCGTCACGATATTTTATCAACTTTAAAAGCGAAATAACGCATATTCTAGCACAACGTGGTAACTATGAGGGATATCTCAGCCATGCGACAGAAACGTCAACAAATTTCTCATCAGCATCCAGGATCATTTAAAACTGATTTGGAAAGTGAGTCAAGTTGCAGCTAGTGAACGATATGTGCTGGCTTTCACGGCTGCCAAAATCTCGAACTCTGTGCGTATTGTACAAACACATGATATACTTAAACTATTCTCGTGGTATTATTACAAGGAGTTAGATGTCGATTGCAACCTGCCAAATAGTTCTGGAAAAGTATTTTCTATCTGTCTCTCCACAAAATGTTCATGGAGAACATTCAATACTGCATTGGAAATCTCAGTGAGGGTAAAGTTTCTTGGAAAATCCCCCCCCCCCCCCAGTCCTAGGGAAAATGGAAGAAATTCTTCCTGAAGAACGTGTCACCAGGTTTCATTCGAAGAGAAAAGCACATAATGGTATAGCGTACCATAACGAATATTTTTTGAAAATGTGCCGGCGTCTGTAAAATAATGTGCAGGTGTTCATTGAAACAAACGATCATATTATGCTTTCTGACTTTTGCATTCAAATAGAGATATATAAACATCATCACTGCTAAATAAGATAGTGTATGCTGTTGTGAAATTTATAACACCTTAATTACATAATCAAAACTAATTAATCTGGCATTTTCGGTAGCAAAAATGGTTTCATCGTTTTGAATTTTGTCGTGATACACATTCATATCGGTTTGAATAATCCTTTACGTTAACGAATCCCGTAAAACAAGTCGTCGAAAAGTTTGTTTTTTCGAATTTTTGACAGTGTGAATCATTTCATTTTCAAAATGCTGAATCTTTCCCTATGGTGTCATATTGGTGTGTTTTGCCAAAAATACTATTTGTTGCTTTGAAATTTCCACTAACTTTCTTTTATTTTATTTCGTGTATCCCAATACTTTTATTTCATAAGTTTCTCACTTCAAGCTGTATCAACACTAGTCATTGAATTTTTGAATAATT